>VNJU01009366.1:0-636082 GCA_008042675.1 Drosophila seguyi | reverse complement strand
TTATGTATCTAACACATATGAAAGTTACCTTCACAGACATCTCAATCTTAGATTTATTGTCCTTTTTCCTTGTGTATTATAAAAGAAGGAAAAACATTCTAGCTGGAGAATCCAAGGAGTCCTGCTCCAATCTGGCTCAAATTAAATTCCTCAATGTTGGCCAAATCCTTGTGGCCACAAAACATTTCGAAAGATGTCAGACACAGGACAATGCACACTCTCGCACACTTTGACAGCGGATATTACATAACGATGTCCTGAGTATGGGACCATTTTTCCATTCTTGGTGTTCTTTTCGGGGTCGGCTATTCACATAATCTGTCAAATGACTTTATTGACTGTATTTTCGGTAAAGGAGAAAACAATAAATGAAATTTAATACAAATCCTCGACGGGGACATGTGTCCTTGGCTGGCATCCCAAAAATGGTTGGACTCATACGCACGTAAACCTTAATAATTTACGCTCAGTTTAGCTCGGTCTATGCCCACGGGCTCTAACAGTTTCCATTTCGGATTTCAATTTGTGACACAGCCGTTCCTTTTTCGCATTCGTATTGCACTTTTCACGCTTTCATAATTTACGTTTTGACAGCCTGAACTTTATCAGGCATCCTGGGATAGGCATCTCTATAAATTATTATTTCATGCGCCGCTCTTTCGAAAAGAAATTTCACTTCCGCTCGTCCATTCTCCCACAAGTAAGGGCAAACTTTTATTGCGCTTTTGATGTTTTAAACAATTTGTGATCATGAACGAAAATTTATGCTTTACTTTATATACATATATAAAGAAAAAGACAAACAGTTTTCCAAGAAGCTCGGGCTACAAAACTTTGACCGCACTTGAATATCATGGAAAACTTTGCCACAAATACTCTACCATGCTAATGTTAACTCTGTTCGTAGATCTATTATGGCATCTCCTATTTCCTTTGATTTAACTTCGTTTACTCCCAAGAAGTGCCCGCTTTTCTAGTTTTAACGAGGGTATTATACATTTTGTTAGTTTAGTTTAGTTTTTCAGTTTGCAGAGTATTGATGAAGCATCAACAACCAATTAGTTCTAGCCATGTCCAAACATAGACTTTGTTGTTTTTACTTTACTCCATTGAATTGTTTCGAGATATTTCATAAACGATTGAAAATGATATTTTGAAATAATAGGTAATAAAATCTATCAGGTGCTTTACTTAAAAAGGAAATTTTAAATAAGTATGAGATTTAGTCAGAAAACTAAACTTGGTACAAGCAGTTTAAATGTCTTAAACAAAATGTTAGTTAGAAATTTTAAATGTTATACAGAGAGTATACAAACTTTGCCATCCCTGTTATACTATATTTATTTTCCTTTGTTTTGTTTATGGAGAAATAGAGATGGCCTGTTATTTTTAAGTTCGAAAACCTGTTACGTCGTCGATGCATATCAGCAAGTTCCTAATATTTAGCGCTAATTCATTTTTAAAGTTTATTATTATTTGTTAATTGGTTTTTACTACGCTTTAGGCAGCATTTTCAGGAAATAGTACACAATTTACAATAACCATGACGTTTTTTTTTGTACCATTATAATTAGGTTATTTTTATGGTACAAATATTATTTAATAAAATTTGTATTCATCATCATTCATAAGAAAAAATCTTTTTACATAATTATGTGTAATAGTCTGAATGTGTAAATTTGAAGAAGATATTTAACACTTTGTTTCCTGCATTTGATTTGCGTTTAATGGCCTGCACAGCAGGTGGAAACCAATCGAAATGATTGCCTATTTATCTGGGCTCAGTGACCATGAACCATGAAGAACACTCAACGCCTCGATGCCGGCAATCAAACACATTAACCGCACAAACACACTCTTGCTAAACATTATATACTACTACAATATATGTACATATGTATATATAATATAGAAGGACAGATTTATGGCGAAACATCATTTGGGGCCATGGGCCATTTGGCTTTGAGCCCTTGTAATGCGAACCTTCTAATTAACAAATCTGCGGCGGCGGCGTCGCTCTGGCTGCCTGTAAACAAGATTTTAATTCGTTTGATGTGTGTCGAGCGTTGAATGCCGAGGGAATGCTCCATCGATTATGTGTTAAATTACCCATACAGCAAACATCTGGCCCAAATGGGCCCGAACAATGAGAGCCTATTTGCCAAAGTCGGGAGAGTGGAAATGGCTTTGGTTACGCCAAATTGAATTTCGGCCGACCACGATTTGTATAAATGTTTTAAATTAGTGCAACGCGTATTCATAAATAATTACAGTTCATTTTATATGCCACTATACATAATGCAGCGCCAGAAATGATCTACAGGCTCATTAAATACCCTAAAATAAGTTAAATGTAATAGAATTCATTTGAAATATTATTTTGTTCAGTCTGTAGAACGTAAAAAAGGTGTAACTTTTTAATATGTTAGAATAAACTGACATTTTTTTATAATATTAATGTATTTCATTTATTAAATGTAAAGGTTAATATATAGGTTAATATTTTAATTATTGACATCGCCCTTTGATATGTTGATCTTATAGAATTTTTAAATGTACTCAAAAGCTCTTGTAAAAATAATATACAATAAGGTTAATCTTTTGTTATTTGATTCCCTGACATGTTGACAAATGGCTGAACCTACGATTATTTTAATGTAAACCCCATAAACCTACATACCTACCATATATGTATATGTATGTACATTTGTGTGCATAATATGGCCTCCGCATAAATTTTACTTCGGTGATAATTGCATTAATAATCCAAATATATGTAGGGAGATCATAAAATATTGAAACAGCTGGTGTGTTGTACAAAAGGAAATTGCAAATCCAATTTTCATTTTATTTTTGTTTATTGCGTATGTCTTTATTTTTTTTTCTCACCCGCTGTGTGGCGTGGGTTTTTATCCAGATTGCTTCTGGCATATGGCCATCGTTTATTTTAACAACAATGCATTTGTCATGGTCCAGCTTCATTTTGGTTTCCTTTTTTTATGCCTTTGTATTGTTTGAATATGCATGGAGTCCTGAAAAACCGAAATGTTGATTGGCAACAGCAGGGAGCCCGCAAGCGAAAACTTTCCCATGCAACCCACTCACAACACACACTTCCCACCTGGCAAGAATAATTGCCTGTAATTTGTCACGTCGGCCTCTAAATCTTGTCTCTGGCTTGTTTTTCTGCCGCTCTTTCCAGGTCACTCGTACAAGAGCATCAACGATGAGATTATACTGGTCAGCATCATCATGGGGATTGCCATACTGGTGCTCATTACCATCGCCCTGTGCTACATTGCGTATGAGAAATGCCAGAAGAAGCGAGAGTATTACATCAACGCATAAGGGGTTCCCGAACGTACCCGTTCTATTATTCCGTTATTCCGCGTTCTTTGTTTCCTTTTTGCAGCGGTGGTACTCTGCAAGGCTAAATGTCAACACGGTCTGCGACAATGTTGACGTTGACGATTTAGTTGGCCAACAAAAATAGCCCGGAGTGGCTGCATCCGCCCCATACTCCCCTTACGCCCCATACACCAACATACACATCCGAGGCACACACAATGGCACGTACACAAATCGGAAGGCAGAGGAATTGGTGCTGTTTAAACGATTCTCCATTTCTGTTGGCTCACCCACAGCTGCAGCTGCAGTTTCTCAAGTGACATCGGAAGCATGGCTTTATCGCCGGGCCGCTGTGCACAGTGGGCGCCTCGCGCCACTTGACATTTGACCAGCCAATTAGGCGTTTACCATTTTGTAATTTTTGCTACTCGTTATCGCAAATAGTCTGCCAAGAAACGGCTTTAAACGAAAATAGCATGATCTTTTCCTTAAAATCCTTTCACTATCTGGCTAAGAAGTTCTGGGGACCTCCCTACATAAATTCCTGATTTTATGCCACACCAAGGCATTTCAATTTAAAATGCAATCCAGTCGAGTTCTACCATGCAGGGCAACCTTTTGTTTGTCAAAGCCAGCGAGGAGAAATAATACAACAGAAAATGTAACAAAAAACGTTCGACCAAAACCTCACGCCATGGAATAATGGCAACGAAAGAAATATAAGCGATTCTTTTGCAAGTGCGCTGTGTCGATATTGTTGCGAGACGCATGCATATGTTCACCTGAAAAAAAAATCTCAAGCAATCTTTGATGCCAGAGGTTGAAAAATAATTTATTTTTTTAATTTAATTAACCCTTTTATAAATAGATAAAAAAATGTTGAAGTAGTTTAGGTTCTTTAAAATTTTCATGGCCTTCTTTTTTTAGTTTTACAAAATTGTAATTTGAGGTTGCTTCGTTAAAAAACAGAACTTTCATCCCTATTTTAAGCTCTTAACTCTATATGATTTAAAGATTTCTTAATATTTGTTATCCTTTTCAAGTTGACTAGACAATTTGTCGCAAAATTTATACTTGGAATCTTAGGGGAATAACTGATAGGGGATTTAAGTATATTAAATAAAATTGATTTATATATTTTTATCTAATTTACGTTACTATGTGCAACTTCTTATGAAGTTAAAGATAAATATGTATAAATGTACTTTAAATTTTTAATTCATATGTTGAACAGAAATATTTCTTCACGTGTTCATACACACAAACATATATGCCAATTTCGAATATTGACAGCGCGGGAGCATTTAACCGACGGATGGACAGGGACAGAAAGAGACGTACCCTGGCAGAGAGTGACTTTTCTTGTATCCTTTTTCCCTTTTTTTTGTTGGTCCTTTTTGTCTGTTCAGCTCCCTCCTATTTTTTTCGTAGTGGGTTCAAGAACATGGCTCGAGGCCGTAATAATAAAACAGTAACGGAAATTCGGTGCAGTGCACGCGGACAAAGCGTAAAGGAACAATAAAAGAAGCAATCGCACAGCGATTCCATGGCAGCAAAGCGATTCGGAACCGGAGATAAAGGCCAAAAAGAGTTCGCATTAAATTAGACCAAAATGGACCACATTTAGAGGTCCTTTTGTCCCAGAGGAATAGGAGCTGCGAGCGCATATATTAAAGCTCTTCTCTTCGGCCGGATGGCCCAAAATATCCTATCAATATATAAACGTATTCCGGCTCACATCGGCTCACATCGACTCACCCGACACCGAAAACAAACACACATCCGCCTTGTGCGAATGTGTCGAGAACTCAATGTTAATCAGCTTAGACAACCTCCGTCATCGGTTTGCGGGGCTTTTTTGGTTGTTGTTTTTCCACGTTATTTTTTTGGCCCATCAAGAGGCCTAAGAGCAAACAAATAACTCGATTTTTCGTGCTGGTGGTGTGTTTTATCCCCTGGAAATGCTTTTAAAAATTAAACAACTGATAAATGACAAAGTTCGTTGGACCAGAAATTATCGTTTGACAAATTGGCAGGCCATGATGATGAGGCCTCATCAATTGCCAGGCAACCACGTGAAGACCGTTAGATTCGCTGGCTAAGAGGGCCCTTACGAAAAGCCAGACGAATTACTTATGAGTAAATGGGTCTATTGACATGGAAAATTAACTCTTAGTGAATTTACGAAGGATTTATGCTTCAGTTAAAATACTGTCTGTGAATTGGGAGTTCAGCGAATGAAATTAATCATATGAGGTTAGAGATGGAGGCTCTTTGTTTGACTTGAGATTATTTGCAGGCTTTTACTATTGATTTTCTCGATATATTCATGCTTATATTTTATTATTAATTTTATTTAAACACTTTACTTTGGTAGAGATTATGTCTAAACACTTCAGGCTTATCCATCTTTGTGCAATTCCAACAAAATACACTTATAAGCGTTAGTTTAAATCTTAAACCTCTGAAAAATTTACTCAAAAATTTTACCCACCAACCACCAACCGAACACAAAAGTTAACTTGACACTCAACCACCGAAACGTACTTTAATAGTGCATCGTCAACAATAGCCATGGAAAACTTTACTAATTATCCGTTAAGCAAGAAAAATCCTAGCATAAAAACGCAGAACAACAACAATAAATTTAACGCTGGCCATAATACCAAAAAAAAAGGTTGAAAGAACACGAGAGCACAAATTTTAGCACTTGTCCTGAGTCAGGAAAATCTGTATGATTTGGGGCAAGAGCGTTCCCCACTCGAAATGCAAGATTATTCTTTGAGGAAAACTCACTGAGGCTGCGTGCGAAAAGGATGACTTGAAGCTTTAGAAGCGGTACTCCGATACCCAACCACACAGTTCCCATGGCACACGTAGTAAACTTTACGTCCATTTTTATAGTTTTTTTATTTTTTAGTACGGACGGCTGTCTCACTAATTGCCACATGACTTGGCCAAAGATGAGGAGAATGGCTCCGGGACAGGACAAAATTAATGAGATTACTTTATTGTCGCTGGAAGGAAAGACGGACGGACGTATTGTGTATTGTAAATGCATTTAATCAATTGCACTTCAAGCGTAGCATATAGATATCTATGTAACCCAGATAGATGTGACCACTTATACCTAGTAAACTCTATTGAATTTGCAGCTAATTCGAAGGCAGTGCACTCTTTTTTGTCATGAAAAGAGGGACCAAACGTACAACAATGAAACAAAGAATTCAATACGAAAAGCGTGTACTTTATTTTAACTAAAACTAATTATTAAACCTAACTAAGTGAGATCTATAAATGTTGATAGTAGTGTGAAAATTGTTATAAAATATATTCGATATATACCTTATGTACATCAATACAATAAAGAGATGTTTATGCATGTTATTGACTTCGAACTGAGGTTTTGTTTCACAATGTCAAATATATATTTAAATTAATAAATGAATAAATATGGGAATGTACTCAAAAATAACGAACTTTTCTTTAAATGGGCCAACTATTCAAATTTTAAAGGAACAAAAATATAATTTGGTTATGGAAACTGCATTATTAAAATTATATTAAAGCTAATAAATAATGATAAGTAATCAAATATAAATCAATTTTCTTTTAACGGGCCATTTTAATTTATAGGCACAAATATAATTAGCTTATCATTAAACGATAATTTAACTTTTAAATTACGCAATTATTTTCAGGAAAATAACTAAATGAAACAACTCGATAGGCTAAAATGCTAGGTACTTAAAGTTAATATACTTTAGGTACATAATAATCTTTGTTATTTAATTTTTAAATAATTGTATTTCTTGCCTACATGTACATATAAATAAATAATGTAGGTGTACCAATAACAAAATAAGCATAGTAATTTTGAGATACTGAAATTTTTCATTTCTGTTAAAAATATCAATTTATTTTTATTTATTTATTTATAAATTTCCATCTGATTTATAACAAGTTGTGGTTTTCTTTCTTTATTTAAAGACAGTCGAATTCATTTCTTCAATAAATGAGTTTCAGTTACTTATAACGCTTTAAATTTTATTTTTAGTTCTAAAATATATTTTATTATATGTTATTTATGTTTTTTTTTTTTTAATTTTGTCGCGAAAGTTTATCTATTGGGGTACAACACGCATGTGGTATTTTCTATGGCTCGACCTACGGTCACACTGCACTCTAGCGACCTGCAACAAAAACAACACGGAAGTCTGTAAATGTAAATAGACGGAACTTGTTGCAGAGACGGCTAAAAATACAACAAATCGGAGTTGCCGAGCAGCAGAAGCAAGTAGCCACAGGAGAGCCACCAGCTGGTCAACTAAATGCGCATCAAAATGAATTGCGAAGTGCACGAGCAGCAAAAACAACAGCCACAGCAGCAACAACAGCAGCAGCAACAACAGCAACAAGGCAGCAACAAGTTGCCAGTGAGAAAGCAGGAGAGCTGCTCCGACGACGAAGAAAGCCTCGGCCTGAACCTCAACCAGACGGAGCGCCAGAATCTGGAGTTCGCAAAGAAACTGGGCTACAGCGAGCAGTCCATCCACTCGGCGCTCACCCGCCTGGGATCGGAGGCCAAGCAAAATGATCTGCTGGCTGAGCTGATCAAGCTGACGGCCGACGCCCCCCGGCCCACCAATCCGGGAACCAATAGTAACCCCCCTGTTAGCAATGCCAGTACCGCTGTCGGGTCGGTAAGCACTGCCCTGCGACACATTGTCATCGATGGCAGCAACGTGGCCCTGTCGCACGGCAATAACCTGATCTTCTCCTGCCGCGGCATCCGCATCTGTGTAGACTGGTTCCGGCAGAGGGGTCATCGCGACATCACCGCCTTTGTGCCGAACTGGCGTAAGGAACTGGCGAACAACAACATCGCCGACCAAGAGCTGCTCTACGAGCTGGAGCACGAGCGGGTCCTGGTTTTCACGCCATCGCGACATCTGGACGGCAAGCGTGTCTCCTGCTACGATGATAGGTTTATCCTCAAGCTGGCCGTGGAAACGGATGGGATTGTAGTGTCCAATGACAACTACAGGGATCTGATCCTGGAAAGCAACGAGTTCCGACGTGTTGTGCAGGAGCGCCTGCTGATGTACTCCTTTGTGAACGACATTTTTATGCCGCCCGACGATCCGCTGGGCAGGTCGGGCCCAAGCCTGGACCTATTTCTCTGCTCGCAGACGCAGCAGAAAATGGTGGATGCTCAGCAGCTGTGTCCCTACGGAAAGAAGTGCACCTACGGGCAGAAGTGCAAGTTCCGGCATCAAAATCAGGGTCCACTGTTGCAGCGCCTACCGCTTCAGGCCTCCCACAGTGCGCCCCTGCACAGCAATGGGGGTCAGCAAATGCTCAGTCCTGGTGTCAACAACAACGTAAAGATCAGCTCGCTCATCAGTCGGGAACCCCTTGGACGCACTAAGTCGAATACCATTGAGCAGGTGTGCCAGGGCTTCTCGGCCCAAATGGATCTGTCTGAGAGTTCAGCGGATTCCAGCCAGCCGAATCGCCACAAGAAGCTGCAGCGCCAACAACCGCCGCCGGCCTATCGCCTTTTAGTGCCCACTTACAGTGCACCTCTACAGCAGCAGGTGCCGCCGTTGCATCAACAGTCCAACCAGTCCAGCTCCAACTATCACCATCAGTATCTGTCGCGCACGCCCTCCGCCCCGGTCACAGACCAGGGGTTGGTACTGCCACTGCCCGCTCGCAACTTCGTTCATCTTTCCGCCTCCGATTCGCGAATTAACGAGGAACTCCACAGCTCACATCAACTGCCGCGGGAGGAGCAGCGTCGTCGGCTGCGATATCACTTGGGCAGCCTTTTTCCGCCGCACCAGGTGCACGCCGTCCTACAGCTATATCCCGAGGAGACCGACGCGAAGACCATCTGCGCAGCTATTCTTAATTTATTTCCGCATAATTAGGCTAGGCTTAAAATTCATCAATATAATTAGATCTGTAATTACACGCGTGTGTTTATTAATATTTAGAGTTTCCCCCTTTGGGAAGAAAAAAATCTACATCTCTAGACCAACAATGTTGGCCGTGTCGTAGGCCATCAGTCCGTGGACCGTCTCCTGACCGGTCATGCTGCGGCGCTCGTGAATAACCCGATGGTTACGCAGCTTGTACGCCTGGGGGAAGCCCTTTCCACAGATCTCGCACCTAAAGAAGAATATTTTTTATTCAGGAGTCGATTAGATTTGAAACAGAAAAGGCGCGAACTTACACATGTGGCTTTTCTCCCGTGTGAATCATCTTGTGGAACTTCAACGTGTTGGTATATGTAAATGTCTTGTGACACACATCACACTCGTAGGGACGCTCGTTGGTGTGAATTCTGCCAGAGACGAATATTAGTAAAATCCAGTTGAATATTAATTGGGTTAATCCACTGACCTGTGGTGCTTGTTGCGGGTGGACAAGTCAGCAAAGGCTGCCGGGCAGTAGCTGCACTTGTACGGCCGATTTCCCGTGTGCGTGTTCATGTGACGGGCCAGTTGTTGAGCCTGGGCAAAGCAGTGGCCACAGATTCTGAAAAGTAGACACATTAGCTTGGATTCTTTATCTTTTTTGGCTACTCAAAAGTTTGTTTTGAGTATATATTACACTTACTCGCACTCATGCGGCTTAACGCCAGAGTGAACCTTGATGTGTTCGGTTAGGCGACTCTGAGAGGGATACATATTGCCGCAGACATCGCAAATGTACTTGAACTCCTTTTTATCGCCAACGAGTATCTTGTGGCCGCCCTTGGTCTTGACACCAGCATGCTTTCGAGCCAAGACTTCGCCAATTGAAATGCCCTCTTCATTAATAAGAATTTTCGAGGTGGCTGCATCATTGTTACTTCGCCTGATCTTCAGCGAATTGCCGCTGCGGGCACCGTCCTTGGATGTTCCGGCAGCAGGTTTCGTGGACGATGCGGTTGCCTTGCGCGTGCTGGCACGTCGCTTGATGGCCCCGCGCTTACTGGCAGCTCTAGCCGATCTTGTTGGTATAAACTCATCCTCGTCAGGATCATCCTCGTTAGCGCTCTCGGTTAGTTGATCCTGATCGACCTGGTGCAGGTACTCAATGTCTGCTGAGAGTCCAGAAAGCGAATGTTCGGTCATTTCCTGCTCGGTGATAATGTCGCCCTCGTAGGTCTCGTACACGTCGTACACCTCCTCTATGATGCCTTCTTCTTCCACGTGTTCATTCTTCACAGCCACAAGACGATCCTTTTCGAGTTCCACGAGTATGCCCTCCTCGAGATCGTCAGCGTAGTCGTGGGCCTGGACCTCCGCCGATTCCTCAGCCTCTCCCTCGGCATATTGACTTCCGTCTAGGTCCTCCTCCTCTAACTCCTGCTCATGTTCCATTTCCTCGCTGTCCCTCTTCCTTTTCTGTGCAGGCGATCGATGCTCCACCTCTACGGGGGCCACAAATTGCCGTAGGTGGCCGTAGGATCGCTGGCACGTCTGCCGAAACTTGAATGACATCTTGAGCATTTTGCAGCACTTCTCACATATCTTGTCTGGATAATGATCAAACTTCTTGATCTGCCAAAGCAATTAGAACAATGAGTAAGTGAGTGTGATGGAAATGGGGCACACTTACAGGCACTCCGCCGCACTCGCGGATCATGTGGGTCATGTCCTTTTCGGTATCGTCGTTGAAAATGCTGGCCATGGGCTCCTTGGGCTGCTGCAGGCACACCCGGCACACAATCCACTTCTGCGTGGTCGCTGGTGCCGCAGCCGCAGTCGCTTGTGCGGCCGAATCTCTCATTGTCGCGAATGGAACGTGGAACGATCCTAGAATCTTTTATTTTATATTTTACAGAACACGCTCGCGATTGATGGAGACGACGCCAAAAAACACAAGAGCCAAGCTGATGGCGTTGCAACGCGAATGGCGATTAAACGGGTGACCATCGATAAAAACCTAACCATTCACGTTATTTGTTTAATATATATTAAAGCAAAAAATATTATAAAATAATTACATAACAATAACATACAAATTATCAATATATAAGTAATTTGTAATACTAAACTGCAAATGAAAGATAATTTTAAAAAATTGTTATTTAAGTATTAGTTTCATTATTAATATTTAAAGTAATTACAGAATGTGTAAATTACAGTACTAAATTTCGAAGTATTGTTATTATTTTATTTTATTCTTGACGATAGTTTTGCGATTCCCAGTATTGGTTATTTACCGCACATATGCGACCTGCACGCGTCCCCCTGTGAATGACCACGGACGCTTGCATTCAGCTGTTGAAATTTGTGCATTTCCTAAAACCACGACCAAATCTGTGGATTTAGCCATGAGAACGGAGTCCAACGAGAAGTGGATTGTGTGCCGCGTGTGCCTGAATGGTGATGGCGAGGATGTGCTCCACGAAATATTCAGCCAGACGGCCAGTACTCGTCTGGACCAAATGCTGCATATCTGCGCTGGCGTTCCAGTAAGTCGAATTTAGTCACCGCAAGGATTCTTAATTTGATAAAAAATAAACTCCCGACAGGTCAGTCAGGACGACAACTTCCCCGATAAGATGTGCAGCAAGTGTATGCGCTGCCTGCGACTGTCCTATAAGTTCCGGCTCACCTGTCAGCGGTCCCACCAACACGTCATGGACATGCTTGCCCGGGAGGCCAGGAAAACCAATGTGTCAGGCGGCGAGGCAGATAGCCAGAATCTCTCAGATGACTTCACCGCTGAGAACGTGTTCAAAGTTTGGGAAGAAGACACGAGCCAGCTTGATGGCGCCTTAAAGGAGGAAGAGCTTCGGTCGGAAGACGAGGCTCAGCAAGAACAGGAATCCCAGGAGATGATCACGTACGTTGTGGAGGGAGCCGAAGGTGAAGAAACCATCATATACGACGGCAGCAGTGAGGCGGAGCAGGCGGAGGTTGTCTTTGATGGCGTACAGACCGGTATTGAGGAGACGGAAGGCTATGCGGAGTATGAGGAGCTTGAAGAATTTATTCCCGTCGATAATACCTCCCCCTTGCCCTCCACGCCAACGGATCAAGAATCGAGAGCGCGGCGAACAAGCGAAGAGATCCGAACAGACCAATTGCCGGACAACGATATGACAGATTATGTTCTCAGCTCAGATGAAAACGAAAGTGTGCTAGCCGAAGTAAGGCCTAAATCCAAAATGACGGTCAGCAGGCAACGCTCTGGCAAAAAGTCAGTTCAGGGTAATCGTCCCATTGCGGATGGAGACCCCGTCGACCGGAAGCTGGGCCGAAAGCCAAGAGAGAAACACACCACTTACATCTGTGATGTATGTGGAAATATCTATCCCACCCAGGCCCGTCTCACCGAGCACATGAAGTTCCACTCGGGTGTAAAGCCCCATGAATGCGAGTATGTTACGCCCTCATATCGGAATAAATGGTTATCTTTAAAACGACTTTCGTTGCAGGATTTGCGGACGTGGCTTTGTTCAGAATCAGCAGCTGGTGAGGCACATGAACACCCATACAGGAAACCGGCCTTACAAGTGCAATTACTGCCCAGCTGCGTTTGCCGATCGTTCCACAAAGACGAAACATCATAGGTATGCGTCAGGGTTATATTCCCAACAGAGGAATTGCTTTCATAGTGTCATATGGACAATTCTCTTTGCTGATATTTGCAGAATTCACACCAAGGAGCGGCCTTATGAGTGTGATGTATGCTCCAGGACCTTCACTTACTCGGACAACCTGAAGTTTCACAAGATGATACATACTGGGGAGAAGCCGCACGTGTACGTTGCCACTGCTGTTCTCAGTTGCCATTTAAATAATCTTTATCTTATTTCAGTTGCGATCTTTGTGGAAAAGGCTTTGTGAAAGCATATAAAATGCGCCTACATCGGGTGACGCATGAACGGCGTGGTCAGTGGAAATCTACGTCAGATGTAGAGTTGAAGAGCACTACGGAGACTGTGACGCAAGGAAAGCATGATAACTGGAAAGCATCACCCGTTAAAATGAGTACGGAGGACGAATTCGTTAAGGAAGAGATAACGGAGTTCCTCAATAGTTAGTTCCAAGTCAAGTTTTTCTCCATTGTGTTATGACTTAAAAACAAAATTAAGTTCGAACAATCGAAACAATGTAAAATTACTTGCTTTTATATTATGAAACGTTTAAAATCAATTAGTTTTAGCTTAAACATCTTGAAAGAAGTCTTCAATGTATATATAACTATGTATTAAGTATTGCTTAGGGTTACTAAGCAATGATTTTCATAGTCCTAGGAATGATTAGTAGGTAAAATAGCTACGAAGATCGGATATTTTTGAAATAGTTATAGAAAATATTAATATAAACTCCCAATCAAATATTAAAATTCTGCTTTAAAGAAAAATCTAAAAAAAATTCGTTGGTTAAGCGAACATCAGGCCAAAAACTGTTCGAAAGAGTAAGATAAGAGATCTGGTTTTAATTAAACAACTTTGTAGAAATTGTGTAAACTTATTTTACTTGTTTTGCCAAGCTGGTCTTAGCTCTTGCATTGTCTTTTGATTTGTGGGACTTCTCGTGGGCGTTTTTGTGGTGCAGCTGGGAGAAGGTTCGCTGGCAGTGCTGACAGCTAAACGGTCTCTCGCCCGTATGCGTTTTTATGTGAACCCGAAGCACATTGGAGTAGGAAAACGACTTGCTGCAATGTTTGCACTTGTACGGACGTTCGTTGGTGTGGATTCTGAAATACATACATACATTTTTGGTGTTCCTAAAAAAGCTTATTTGATTCGCATTACCTGTGGTGCTTGATACGTGTGGAAGGATCGGCGAAGCAAGAATCGCAGTAATCACACTTATAGGGACGGTTCCTCGTGTGCGTGTTCATGTGCCTCGTTAGCTGTGGCGTTTGCCGGAAGCGTTTGTGGCAGATCCTAAAAGAAAAAAGTTACTCTGGCGGCTAGAGAATCCATCATAACAGCGGCTTACTCGCACTCGTGTGGTTTCTCTTTGTTGTGGACCTGCAGATGAGCAGCCAGCTTGACCTGATCGGTGTACATTTTATGGCAAACTTTACAAGTAAGCGAAGAAACCTCAACCTGGCTTACATCTCCATCCTGCTCTGGCGCGAGACTCGTAGATTCAATGGAGTCCTCCTTTAGAGGCGATGTTGGCCTTGAGGTCAGATGTTCTATACTGATTATTTCATCGGCGCTGCCAGCACCTTCCAATTCGCTCTCAAGTTCTATGTCGTAGGGCTCTAAGTACTCGTACTCCACTTCGCTGTCACTGCATCTAGCCTCTTTGATGGGCTTATTTTCATTCTCCAGCCGTGGGACTTCGATGGTCTGCTGTTGCAACGCCTTCTCCGCATCTTGGCAAAGACAACGCAATTTGAGAGCAGCACGGAGTAGCAGGGCACAGCTCGTGCAGATAAGATTCGGCAAACCAGCGTTCCCTTTCAGCTAAGGATACAAAAAATTCACATCTTAGCGGGATTTTGGAAACCACAAGCCTTTATGCTCACCAGTATGCCCGTGCAGCGCAAGATTTGCTCGCAGAAATCCTCCTCCGTGGGCATTAGGGTCTCATCCTTGGGCTGCAAAAGACAGATGCGACACTGAGGCTCATTTTGTGCCATTTGCAAGTGCATCCTCCTGTTATCCGAGTACAGTTTTGTCCCCAGGCAAAGTAAACTCCTGTTCTTGGCACAAAATTAAACTTTGAGCGCATTCGAGGCAAATGACAAGCTGTCGTACGGTGAATGGCAAAACAGAGGGGAAGAAGAAGACGAAGAACACTAAAGTAAACAATAACACAGATCTCTGGCCCATTATTAAAATGCCAAAAATATGGACATAACTAATTGCAAAGCATCTTACGTTTTAACTATCTGGAGCGGAGGATTCTAAACTGCCAGCCAACCATTGATGGGCACCCCCAGAGGCAGGAACAGCGAAAAATGGGGCTAAGACTGGATATGCTGAACGTTTGCAGGACGTGCCTGCAGGATGGCGATGCCCAAATGGTCTCCATTTACGAGGGAGCCGACGACAGGGAGCGTGGCGGCATTTTACTGTGGGAGAAACTTGAAAGTTTCAGTGGAATTCAGGTGGGGAAAGCTGACGAACTTCTATCAATTGTGTCTTTAAAACCGCCATTTCATTAACAGATAAATCGCAAGGAGCATCTACCCAGCAGGATTTGCCTTAAGTGCAAAGCCTTTCTAATCCTTGCCCACAAGTTCCGACAAATTTGCCAGCGCTCTCATGACTTCCTCAGTGAATTTGTGATCAAAGATGTAGAGAAGCCGGTTGTGGTTAATCCAGAACCTTCCCCACCACCTGTGGAAACGGAACAGTTGGAGCACCTAGAGGTGGAAGTGCTCGATGAGGCTGTCTGGGCCAACGACGAACGAATCGAGGATGTACCAGCACCGCCGGAGAATGACAAGCCAGTTGTGTTAGCTGTGGAAACAGTTCCTGCGCCAGCAATCAGTAACGTCAAGCTGCATGTTTGCGAGATATGTGGCAACGGATATCCGAGAAAGAGCACCCTAGACACGCACATGCGAAGGCATAACAACGAACGGCCATACGAATGCGAGTAGGTAAAGTGCCAGATTTGACAGTACACTATTATTAAAACCGTTCCCCCTTTAAGGATCTGTCACAAGAGTTTTCACGTTAACTACCAGTTGATGCGCCACATACGCCAGCACACGGGAGCCAAGCCCTACACCTGCCAATATTGCCAACGCTGCTTCGCGGATCGCACTTCACTTGTGAAGCACGAAAGGTGTGAGAATAACGTTTTGATATACCTTAATAGACTCTTACCTTTGTAACGATCCGTTCCCCTATAGAACCCATCGCAATGAGCGTCCTTATGGTTGTCAGACATGCGGCAAAACCTTCACATACTCTAGCGTCTTGAAGGAACACTACAAAACGCATACGGGCGAGAAACCTCACACGTAAGAACGATTAAATTAATCCTAAGCTTGAGTATTAAACAACAAACAATTCGTTTGCTACGTTCTACAGGTGCAAACTCTGCGGCAAGTCTTTTGCCCGCACTCACAATCTGGTCGCCCACATGCAAACCCAACAGCATTTAAATGATCCTCGAACTGCCGGCTATCTAAACTCGATCAAGGCCAGCAGTACTGGAACGATTTCATAAAAAAAACAAGAAGGAAGTCCCGAAGTTTGTATTCCCTTGCACCATTATGAATAAATCAAATTTGATTAAATGAGAGAAAAACGAACAGAAATTATATAAAATATTTATACATACCAATAAATTCTGTTCTAACGTTTACCTATCATACTTTATTTCCAGTTTTATATTCATAGTTTTGCATTTTTCGATTTGCATAAAATTAAAACCGAAATTCTAAAATAATATAAAATGAATAAATCTCTGAGCAGCTGGAAATATGTTAAGAATAATTAATTAATTTTTTTTTAAACATTTCCTGAATGTTTCTATGGCAGCTATATGATATAACAATCCGATGTTGATAACAATGAAACCGAAATTCTAGAATAAAACAAAATAAATATAAAAAACAAAGATGCTGAAACCCAAATGCGACCAGAACGCACGTAAGAAAGATATAATACAAAGAAAAACCAAAATAGGAGACATAGCGCGACAATGGCTAAGAGAAAGCTCAAGATTATGGCAATGACTCCGAATGGTGTTAAGGGTACTTTACTACAACAGAAATATGCAGTGTATGACAAAGGTAACCTATCTCTACTTGTAAAACTAAAAATTGCTGGTTAACGCTCTCCATGTTCGGATTTACTTTTTAAAATTTAATCTTTTATTTAACTTACTTGCAAGCGGTACACAATCTTTACTCTTTGTATTGTTAAATTTTTGTTTTACAGTTTTTACAACTTTTAATGCGTTGTACAGGGGAAATGCCGAAATTGTGTTGACCTGGCTCTGTGATCGAGATAATTGTAGCGGAAAGAGTAGGAGGAGGAGTAGGTTGGTTGTATTCGTTAACAAAATTAAATAACAAACTATGAACTTGGATCGTGATAAGCCGATGACCTTTGCACAGCAAAGAAGCATCTACTTGGCCGCCATGCGGATCTTGTCCTTAAGCAAATTGCGCAGCTCGGTGACCATCAGCTCGTGGGAGTCCTTAAACGTAGCCGAGACATCCCCAATAAGCGTGGCCTCCACTTCTGGCTTCAGTGACATGTCCGACATGAAGGAACTAAGATCCCGGGGTAGCACCGGCGCCTTCCAAGTGCCTAAAGATAAAAAAATGTATGGACAAAATTTAGGATTTGGAGATACGATGTCTGGCTGAGCCGAGCTACTCACGTATGGCCGCATCACAGGCCTCCAGCTTATGTTTGAGTTGGCGCATTAGCTCCTGCACCATCTGGCTGCGCTCCTTTTCGCTGATTGGTTGCGGACCATTTTCCTTGTTGTCCGCCGTTCTCTTCTTAGTTTTGGTCTTTGAGCTGACCTGCAGCTTGTCGTTCATTACGGACAGCAGCAATGCGTATAGGGATAAAATCTATAGGAAAGGAATATACAATTTATAATCATGAAATATTTCACGAGCTTCATTGTAACTTGCCTCTAGGCTGGCGGCCACCTTCTGCTGCTGCTCCCGCCGGTTCCACAGGCCGTCCGTGCTGTTTCCTTCGTTGCAAGCGGCAATGGTCTTCACACACACATCCATTACGATAATGACATTGTCGCCCACCCGCTTGCATTGCTCCGCCAGCTTTGCAGAACCGCTGTGCAGGTCGAGAACCAACTGGGCCAGGTCATCGAAGAACCGTTCGTAAGGCAAATCGAGCAGCAGGTGCAGGCGCGTGGGCAGCAGGTTGACTAGAAACGTTTGCGGCAGCGGCTTGTAGTTCATCAGACGCAGACGTTGGAACAATCCCGTCCAGGATTCTCGCAGTAGCTCCAGGGTGGCATGCTCCATTCCCGCGGGCACATCTTTCGCACCCGTACCATGATACAGATCGATGAAGGAAGCGAACAGGCGAAGCATTAGCGAACGAACCTGCAGCACCTCCACCTCCTGGTCGAAGGACTCCTTACGTTCGTCCGCAGAATTCACCTGGTGCAACGGATCCCACCGGATGATGGCGTCCAAGTCCCGGTTGTCACTCAGTTCGTGCCAGGCAATTCGATCCTCCGCTGGCTCAATGCTCATCGCCGTGTAGGCTGAAAGATTTTGCGTAACATTTCCATAGCAGCTGACCAGGTCACAGATCTGGGCCTCCACCGAGCAGGCGACATACTGCAGGCTGTTAGTCAGCCGCTCCTTAAAGTTCATGAACTCCTCCATCTTGGAGAACGTACAGAAGCGGTAAGTCAAGGCAATGTACTCCAGCCGCTCCTTGTAACTATTGGTGAAGAACTTCAGCGTGGCATCGTAGACAGTTCTGGTGCCAGAGAAGCGTCCACCCAGCGGCAGCAGCTGGCAGTGCACATAGCCCATCGAGTCCAGTTGGATCTGCTTGATGTCCAGATACTCGTACATCTCCTGGGCGCCTACTTGGCAGCCAAACATGTGATAAATCTTCAAACTTAGCAGCTTCACGTGGAAGTTGCTGGTGCTGTTGCGCAGAACGTACTGCAACAGGCACAGAGCCTCGAACAGGTGATCGGACTTATGCTCCCTCCTACTGAGGTCGTACATCACGTTCGCCGCCAGCAGGGCATACGCATCCGATGGTCCCATCTCAGTGGCCAGCAGCTTCTTACCGAACGTACTCCGGCCATGCTCGTAGTGCAGCTTAAGGGCCGTGTAGAAGGCAATTAGGTGGTCCACGGGTAGCTCCATGTGCGCGCCACACATACGAGAGATTTGGAGGGCACAAAGGTGTTTCTGCATCTGCTCCTTCTGTTATTTTTCCCATTTATTATTGAGAAATAGTATAAAAAACCTTAATTACTTACATTTTGCGGCAGCGACGTGGAACTGACTCCGCTCTCCAGCAGTAGCTTGCTGGCCAGAGCTTGCCGCTGCTTCATGCTGATCGAGGGCAAGAATAAGGCGATGTCATGAGTGCAGCAGGATTTGTCGCCGAACAGGTTAAAGTACTCAATGATCATTTCGTCAAAGTCGCCGATGAGCTTCTCCGCTGGCAGTTTATCCGCCCGCATGCGCTGATGAAGCTCTAAGCGGGCCAAATAGGGGCCCCGTTTCTTGCGCTCCGAAGACTCAATGATGCCCTGGAGGAATTCTTGACACCGGGCCAACGAATCCTTCTCTCCGTTCTCTTCTTCCTTGGGCAAAAGTTTACGTAATTCAAAAGAGCTTTGGATGTACTCCTTGTAGTAATCCCAGCGATCGCGGCTAGAATTATTGAATAAGATATACAGTGTGAATGGATAAGCTGGGGTTACATACTCGGCGTCCAGGAGCTGCTGCAGAAGCTCATTCAGCTCCCGCCAATTGCCCAACTCCTTCAGCAGCTCAAACTTCATGCTGACCGGGGCACCGGGATAGAGCTTGGCGCAGAGCTCCCCGGTAAGAAACTCCCATGCCTCCTGGTACTTGTTCTGCAGCTTGAGGATATGCAGATAAAGGAAGGCCTCCTGTTCCGTCTCTAGCTTGCCCTCCTTGATGTGCTTATCGACCATGCGTTGCGCTAGCCCCAGGTAAATTTTTCTTTTCTCCGGTAGCGCGGATTCCGGCCCTCGAATCCCTTGGAAGACCACACTGATCACAGACCAAAAGTAGTAGGCATTCTTTGGCTGCGCCTTGTAGAGCTGCAGCGCAACAGCTTGCTGCGCCTTATAGTCCTCCACGCGCACATGGGAGATGAAGAGGTGGGCGAGCAGCTCCTCGTTGCCCGGGTTCTGCTTCACCGCGTGCTGGTACAGCTCCACAATTTTATCCACTGTAACGAGGCGGAGATATATGTAAAATTAGCAATAATAGCTACAGTACAGGTATCTATATATTCAAATCGTTGGCACGCACTTGCTGCCGTCGCCGTCGTCGGACTAAGAGAATACGATTTTAATTAGTCGGGCGAGGTGCGCGTGCCAAGAAAAATACGAAAATATGAATTGTGGGCACTTCGTATGCGTGGTCAGGGGCGGTTCGATTGGAACACGGCGGATATGCAAATGCGGATGTTTTGCTTCGAAAAATAATTATTTTTGTTATTTTGTTGCTTTTGGATAGGGGAAAAAGTATTTAGAATTAAAAGCCTTCAAAGAGCCTTGTTTTATTTGTGTGCATTAAACATAAATTTGGTTCTTTTGGCTTTTACCTCAAAAGTTGACAACCACTCAAAAAGTCGAAATATTTTTCCATTCATGCAAATGATTTCCTTCACAAGTTTCTTGTTTATAGCTTAATAAAGTAGTAACTAAAGTAAGCTGTAAGCATATGCTAAAAATCATTTGATAGAGCAAATCAATATATGAAAACGTAAAAACGGGTAAACTTGATAAAGGTAACGAATATTATAAACAATAAAATTAATACTGTCATTAAAAAAAAAAAATTGATTCCCAGCTACAAATATATAAAATCAGGTAAATTGGTAAAGCCACTTTAAGACAGTTTCGGTTACGCTGTAGCTTATCCTAAGGCAACTGATAATATGCCTTATCTCAATGAGTGAACATCTGTAGCCTGGATTTTAAAGGTGATAACATTAGATATGTGATCGCACAAAGCGTAAAATGGTATTGAATTCATAAAAAATAAATGTAAAGCTAGATGGCTCCCATAAACCAAAGGTACCAATCTGCAGTTCTTAATCCTGTTTAGTACTTCATCCAAAAACTCGTACGTACGTTGTTCCATTTCCCGGTAGCAGAAGGATAGAACCTGCAGAGTGGAGTCGTCCGTGGGCTTCTCCTCGGCGACTGCCTGCAGGCAACCGTGGCTCTCGTCATAGCGTCCAAGCCGGAGCAGGGAGAGTCCCTTCAGGGCACGGGCGCATAGCAGAGTGGGATGCTTGCGCAGCAGTTTCTCGGACTCCTGCAGGGCCTTGCGGTTGTTGCCCACCTCCAGGTTGTCTGTCAACGAGGTTAAACTGGGTTAGTCTCTGGCTCTCTCCCTTTTCTGATCCGCGGATTCAACGACTCTTCCACTCACCGTAGACCGGCCGCAGTCGGCGTTCGAACAACGCCGAGTCCATGCCCTGCTGTTGCTGCTGTGCCATGTTATGTTATGCTGCTATATGCTGCTAACCTAATTACAACGTGCTACATGCACCTCGCGTGCCTCCTCCGCTCGCTAATGGGAGATTCGATTCGCTCTCCGCGGCACGCTGCCGTCTTGGGTGCCTGGTCTTTTCGCTTTTAGCGGCTCTCCTCGGGGTACCCACGATGCTTGGGCGGACGGGGGGCGGTCAACGGGCTCTCGGGCACTCGAATCACTAGCTCAATAACTTATTAAATGGTTAATTTCATAGAAATTAGTGACTCTAAATTTTATTCAAAATAAAAAAAACTCAGACTGCATATTGAGAGAAGAGAGAGCAGGCGGTCGGTATTTTCGCGGGTATTTCTGTAGTATTTAACTTTGGTGTTTTTGATATGGTATTTTTGTTTAGCTAAACGTGCACTAGGGGTACTCCGTCGAAATTGTGAAACCACATTTTTCCACATCAAAGTAATATATTAATGTTTCTGTTCGATATTAATATAATATACATTATATCGATATATTGCAAAACAATATTTCTAGCTATTGGCAACACTGTTTTAAAGTTTTGCGTGTTTTTCCCCTTTCTTGTTCCTGTGACAATTAAACTGATCGGACGTCGGGATCAACGATATACATACGTATAAGTTTATTTGGATGAGATCGCGCTTCCGAAAATTTCGTAATTCTATAGAAATTCTATTATTTTCGTTTGTACGTCAAATTAACTGAAATTATTGATAGAATAATGACTACATTTGTAGTTTTCTTGACATAAATAACTGCTATCGTGGATATTTATACCAATATTAAAATAGATGTGATACGCTATTTGCAATAATTTTAATAAGTGTATGTAAAACATAAAGTTATATGGTTAATATAAAAATAACTGTAAACTGCTTTATTGGTACACTAAGACTACCCCTGTTTTTGGGCTCTCGCCAAACAGCTGACTGCTAGAGAACGTGCCGATATTCGCTCACGGCGTGCAATTCGCAAGCGAACGATGAATGGCAAAATAGAGTTTATCAATTTATTTGAGTGCTAATTTGACAATTTCACCTGTGCCGGCGACAGACGCACCTGACACGGCTGTAATAACCTGAGCGGAACATAAAGAGTGCGAAATAACGTGACTCACGCACATGCCACGCACCTGGTGCCAGTCGCCCATCCCTAGCTGCTGCCCCCGAAAGACGAAAACACGTAAAGGAATAAAATGTATAGTTTTTAGCAGCAAAAGCGGTGCGCGGGCTCAAAACCAAATCGTTTTCAAGTATTAAACTACCAATTAAGCAACGATCCTCCTAGTGACATAGTCTAACTTTACGCCGCGCACCGTGATCGCCGCTTTTTATCGCCCTTCCGCCTGGCCACCGCTACATGTCCATTTTTGGTGAAGAATTTCTCGCCAAATTCTCACCCGCGGCCGGACGCAATGAGAGATGAGATTTAACTGGCTGAGCGAGTACGTGGCCAGCATCTCTAGCAGCATCGATCGAGAGTCCAGTCCCTGGCGGCAACTGCAGCAGCAGGTGCAGCAGCTCACCTTCACCCCGCAGGCCATATACTGCCGTATCAAGTCCACTTCCGCCGAAGCACTGGAGCACGTAGTGATCGCCTGTGCGGTGTACTTGCTAGTATGCCTGGGCCTCTACAAGCTCACCTTCTGGCTCTCCACGTCGCCGGCTGGCGGGGCTCACAACAACAACAATGCTCCGCCCGGAACCGGGGAGGAGCGAGACTCTGGTGGACTAAAACAGGCACTGCAGTCCGGACTACGGCTGCGTAGCGTCCGGCTGCCAAAGACGTCGCATATGGAGCGCGTGCTGCTGGTAACCGCCCATCCGGATGACGAGTGCATGTTCTTTGGGCCGCTGATTTACTCGCTGACACAGCGTCAAGGCTGTCAGGTGTACATACTCTGCCTGTCCAACGGTGAGAGCTAGCCATCAATGACATCATCCCCTATCATCGCCGTAACCATTGATAGAAATACATATGGAATCATTAACCATTTACCCTTCTCAAAATCAGCTCCGAGAATGTATATAGTCTTACGGTTTTTGTTTTGGCGCAATAACGGCGATTAATACAATCCCAATGATATCCAAACGAACATTATTGAACTGCCACGGATTTGGTTCGATGGAAAATATTGCCAATTAATGTATTTTTTTTTTATATTACCGAAACAAATGTATTTTTATTCTATAGCCGAAACGGTTGCACCGCCACGGTTTTGGTTAAATTTTTTCAACGGCTATTAATAGATATTCAAAACCAGAAACAAAATTAGTTTATATCCAAGAACTAATCATCTAAAAGGTCTCAAAAACTTTTAAAGAAACCATTAATAACTGTAATTTTAAGTTATAGAGTTGGAGTTATCATTTTTGTATTTTTACCCAAAGATTATTTTTATATATTGTCGATTAATCGAATACATTTTCCACAAGCAGGCAACTACGAACATGCTGCCAAGCTGAGGCGCCAGGAATTGTGGCGATCCTGCTCCAAACTGGGTGTACCCGAGTCCAACATTGTGTTGATGAATGCCACCAACCTGCCGGATGACCCGAATGTGGACTGGCGCCCGGATGTGGTGGCTAGCTTGATACTCCATGCCGTCGAAAGTCTCGACATCCAGGCGATATTCACGTTCGATCGCGACGGCGTCAGCTCGCATCCGAACCATTGCGCCGTGTACTATGCGGCCGCATCGCTGTGCTTGGCCAACCTTTTGCCCAAAGGTGAGGAGCCGAGGAGGCGTGCGAGTCACGCGGGCAGCGACGGGCAGCAAACAATGGGTGCATGTTAATTGGCGTGCCCATCGCTGCAGTTGTCGCTATTTATAGCCCTTGATATTATAGTATAGAGCAATTTTTTATGTACATATCATCATCATCCCGTTGCAGATTGCAAGTTCTACACCTTGGACTCGATAAATGTGGTCAGAAAATATCTGTCCATTTTCGATCTACTGTGCACGTGCTTTATGTCAACACATTGGTATGAAATGTGGCCCAAAAGCCATGATTTTGCTCTTTAAACTACAATTCTCTTCTAGGTGCATTCTAAACTGGAAGGAGGCGGCGATTGTGAGGAGTGCCATGAAGGAGCATCAGTCGCAGATGAAGTGGTTTCGCTGGCTTTACATCTACACGTCGCGCTACATGTTCATCAATTCAATGCGGCAGATAAATCTTTCGGATGTGGAGTTGGAAATGCAGATACACGACAATTAACAAATACGAAAGGAAACGAAAGGGAAACAACACCAAAAGACAAACTACCTTCATGATCGAATGCAGAACGCGAAGTTTTTATTTTAGACTCTGACGATTCTACTAGTAAACAACATGTATGTAGCTACTGTTGGCCAAATGATCGAAAGCAATTGGAATATATCAATATCCAAACCAAAACCAGGGAACAAAGAAAGAACCAGGCAGTAACCGCAACCGCAACCACAAACAGTCCATTAATTAGTTTCACTCATAAAAAACGGCATATCTTTAACTCTGCATATTTATTAGTTAGCTCTAATTATTATTTATACTCAGTCCAAGCAATGTTCCAAAGTGTGAGATTTAGTCAAATGCTTAAAAATTAAAAGAGATGTATGCGTTATTTTCTAATTGTTAATGTTTTTAATTTTCGTTCTGTGTACATTCATTCCCCCTTAGCATACACACAATACATACCTATAGCGAGTTTCGATTTTGTGTTCTTGTAAAATTGTAAAATAGTTTGTTGTAAGCAGCGAAGTACAATAATTTTTATAAATATATATTTATATGTATAAATATATGAACGTATGTATACATAAACAAATATACTTATGAGCCGAAGAAAATAGAACATAGAATGCTGTTAAATATTTATTTATATTTCTATTATTTTAACGAGCGCACTTTTAAATTAATTGTTTTATGGGCCAAACGCAGAATTCTTAGTAAAATGCGAAGCGATTTTTGTTGCAATTGAAACTCTAAAACTTGTTTTATTTTAATTAAGGGACCTACCTACCATCGATATCGTAAGACTATCCGTAAAATAGGTTAATTTTTTTTTTTTTGAAAACGAGCCGTTTATTATGTCTGCTGCTTAAAGGCAAACGATTTTTTTTTAAAGGAACTCTGATAACTATTTTTTTCCAGACACCCATTAAGTTAGTACTATTTCACTCAGAATTTTGACAATAATCGTCCATCGCCGCACTTTCCGCACAGTTAACAATGACCTTCCCCAGTCCCATATTTGACTCGTGCTGCGCAGACCGGAAGGCCTGGTCCGCCTCGCATAAGGGGTACGTGGCTGTAATAAACTTCTTCATGGACGCCTGGCCCGATTGCATAAGTTGGAGGGCAGTGGGATACCTACGGGGTGGTGTGAGACAATTGTCGGTCAGGTTACATAAATTCATTTTGCATTTACATGTTGGCGGATCGAAAACTGGGTATCAACCGGATATTCTTCATCAGAACATCAAGTGCATTGAAGCTGGCGCACTCTGCATCGCATTCTGATAGTACACATACACCACACGGCTGCAGGG
Organism: Drosophila seguyi; assembly: GCA_008042675.1. Classification (NCBI taxonomy): domain Eukaryota; kingdom Metazoa; phylum Arthropoda; class Insecta; order Diptera; family Drosophilidae; genus Drosophila; species Drosophila seguyi. Next base: position 610,038 of record VNJU01009366.1, on the reverse strand, counting down.
CCATAACTGCCAGGTTCATCGACATAGCCGAAATGGAACAGTTGATCACGCAATTGGGCCAGGCTTGAAACTTGCTGTAGATGGCCTCTAGTACCTCGGTGAAAACGGTATTGTTGTCGAACTCGACAGCATCGAAGCCAAAGTCCTGGACGATGACATCAAGAGCGGGACCAACGCATCCAGCAATTATTATTTTCCTGGCTCCCATTGCTTGAGCGCAAATCGCTGCCGCGACTGCGGTGGGGCAGATTCCCAAAATTAGAACATTGCTGGTTGGCCTTATGTTGCCCTTGAAGCACGCCTGGCATCCCAGGGCCAAGGTTTGGGTAAGGGCCCCCTCTTCCATGCTTATTGATGGATGCAACAGGTGACAAAGGTCAGCCGGATGCGTTTGAAAGTTACTCAGAAAGCTATTGTATACCAAACCGGCACACATGTTGTAAAGACCCTGTTTGCAAAGGTCGCAGATGCTGCAGGATAGTGCCGATTCGACAACCACACGATCGCCCACTTGCAGGTGCTGGACACTGCGGCCGACTTCCTCCACGTATCCCGTGGCATCATGACCAAGAGACATGGCTTCTACGCCACGGTTGCCGCTTTCATAGACATGAATGTCTGAGCCCGAGATGGCCACTGAGCCTGTTCGTATAAGGACATCTAAGGAGGCCAAAAGGAGGGACATTATAAAGTATATTGATATAAGATTATTATACTATGATCTCACCAAAATCTCTTGGAGTGGGTCTGCTCATTGGTACCAGGTGTACTTTGTATGGGTCCGAAATTCTCAAAGCGAATGCCTGTTTATTGGGGGCGCGCTTGGGCTCGTCCGAGTGCGACGGCGACCGTTGGATGCAAGCCTGGGTGCCCAACGATCTTTGCTGCAATTGCAGCTGTACGGAAGCACCCCGGCCCAACAGCCTGCCTACTCTGCGTTGGGATGTGGAATCCTTAGTGCCTGGTAGGCATTTAAATGGATATCTACGCACCTTTCTTGTCACCGTCCTTACTGCGGTCGCACTTCTTCTTAGGGAACTTGACCTTGGAACACTTGGAGCCGCAAGCATTTTTTTTCTTACCGCAGCTGTCCCCGTCTTCCTTGAAGCAGTCTTCGCGAAGTCCCGTTCGCTCCTTGATATCCTTGCCTCTGCTCCTTGGGTACTTGGGCGGCGCGCACTTGCCAGTCTTCTTTTTCGAATAGTCCCGACGGAGGAAGCTTATTGTAAACCGGGCAGGAGGACCACTTTTGTGCACCTGCCGTTTTGTCGAGTAGAAATCTGGTATCTCTGGAACGGTGACCCGGTAGTGGCGGCGCATAAGTGTCGAGTAGGCGAGGAAACGAGGACCCTTCGGCCTTGAATGCGATTTAGGCTCTTTGAAGGTCTGATTCAGTGCCGTGGATAGGTAACGCTTATTGGGATTATGCTTTGCGGCGAACGTTGAAAACTTGCTGCCATTTTTGCCGCCTTTCTTGAACTTGGCACAGGGGTCCTTCTTGCCATTCTTGCCCTTTCCACTGGCACAGGGGTCCTTTTTGTCGCTGTCCTTGCCTTCCTTTCCGTCCTTGGCGCAAGGATCGTCCTTTTTATCCTTGGCACAGGAATCGTCCTTATCATCCTTGCTCTCTTCAGCGGCACATGAATCCTTGGCCAAAGCTTTGATCTCCGTGGTACTCAGTGCCTTCTTGGGCTTCTGTTTTTCGCCGGGTCGCTTGCAGGGATTCTCCTTGCAAGGGTCATCTATTAGAGGACACTTTCCGGGACACTTGCGCTTAGGCTTGACAGGTGGGTTCTTGCACCCATCCTTGTCAGTGGGCGCTGGCACCTCCAACGGATAGGCGTAGTTCGCCTGAGGCTGATCAGCAGTCATCACCATCTCACTCTGATGTCCCACTTGGGCACCAGGCGCTGTCATGGTCATGTTATCCGTGATGAGCTCCAGATTGGTGTTCTTTGAGAAGCCCTTCTCTAAGGCTGTGCTGCACAGGTTGGCGGCCAGCGCAGTCAGGTGATCGTTAAAGCCGGGCACCTGCTCATCCGTCAGCTTCAGCTTCTGGGCATCGAGCTTCACGAGTCCCGAAATCAAGCCATTGAACCTGAGCGGAATAGTGTGGTCTACATTTCCACACGAGCTCATTTCCACTTTGGTGTGCATGCAGATCATGGGATCCTGGTTGCTCACAGCATTGATGTCAGTGCTGTCCATAGCATCGCGCAGGTTGGTCATGTCCATCTCGAATGAGAGCTCCATGGAGGAGACGGCCATATGGCTGAGGCGATCACTTAGGTCCTGAGGAACATCCACTTGAACCTCCTCAATGGTTTCGCCCCCTTGCATAGCTTCATTTAAGTCGGCTTCCACGGCAGAGGATCGGGTTGGTGGTGGGGTGTTGGGTTGGGCCACGGCCGACATAGCTTTGCTGGTCTTAAGAGGAGAGCTTCCAGCATTACTTAGGGTATCCTTCAGGCAGCCAACAGTCTGATGGCGCTGCAGGGGCGAAGCGGCAGCAAGGTGGGCACCTACCGTTGAGGTGGCCACGGCATCGGCTGTGGTAATTTCATCCCAGAATGCATTGTCTTCGGCGCTGGTCTTCTTTGCTTCTTGTTCCTGCTTCGCCGGCACAACCTCCTGGAAAGCCTCATTCAAGGCGTTGTAGTCATCGACCATACTGCTGGTGAAGGCCTCGATATGGTGCGCGTACATGCGCAGCTGGTTGATGGCCTCCAGCGTCTCCTTTAGGCCGACGGCATCCATTCCGGCCAGGTTCAAAGGAACAATCACGATCTTAAGGTCCTTTTCGCCACCAGCCTCTGGCGTGATTAATCCAATGGGCAGGATCTGGGCGGCCGTGTTAGGTGCACCGGAGAAGCTGATCCTTTTGCGGAGCATGTCCATGCTATCGGTGATATTGAAGACATTGGAACTCTTCTGCGAGTACCTCTGCACTCGGATGTTACTGGGGCTGGGTGAAATCGTAATCTTCATTGACTGGCATCCACAGGCAGCGGAGCTAGCTAGCTCGAAAAGCCGGTTGGCACTGTGCAGACTACGCGGACGGAAATGCGGAGCATGGTAACTGAGGCACCGGGATATCTGCAAAAGATTTGGTTCCATGCGAGTGATTAGCAAGCAGCCAAGAATACCACGCATTTTGCGCTACTTTAACTTTAAATTTTGTATGGTTAAAATAAAAACAGAATTTCACTATTGAAAAGAAAAGAAAAATTTAGATGTGTGTTTAGTGTAGAACGCACTGGAAGAGAATAATAGGAAAACTAACTGACAGGTTAATATTAAAATGCAAGGCCTACTGACATTGTTTCATGGACTGCTATATGCCTAAGTTTTCTACTTCGGTTCAGCTACTTTTTACACACTGAATTTACAGTACAGCATATTAGGCAATACACATTTTTTTCGTTCTGGAAGCGAATATTTTTTTTACAGATTTCCTGCAATTTAATGCAGATTCTATTAAGCAAATTTCTCTGCTTTGCTTCTACTAACACCTAGAGCGTTTACCACGACCCTTGGCACCACTTTCTCAACAGACCCCAAGAAACTCCCTTTTTCAAATCTATCACTTCTTGTTAAGGAGTGGTCGGACGAGACCCCGAGCTAGCACTGTTAGTACTTACCTGGATAAACCGCGTAATTCTACCACACAACCTCATACTTTTTAATTTATTAACGATCAAACAATTAAAATTTTGAAATTTGGAATTTAGGCTTAGAAAATTTTTTCAAAAAAAAAAAACACAAAAACAGAAAAAGGGCTCTGATAGCTTCAAGCTACAGTTTTAGATTGAACAACATTGTATTTCGTGTCCCAAACTCAAATCGGCCAGCTCACTGCGATCTAAAAACTGTGCTTCCTTTTCATTTCAACTACAAAATAATTGTAGTGATCTATGTATAAGCGTACCCATTGTTCGGTTTTTTTCCATTTCGAAATTTAGCCGGTCTCAGCTCTCTCGAGAGTATGATATGATATTAATATATGGGATGCCTCTTAAGCCCAAGAGAACCTACTGGTTGAGGGGCCTCTAAATGCATATTGTATTAAATTTGGGTACTACAATTGCTTGTACATTATCTGCATATTAATTAATCGGCCCCTTGCCTTCAGCTGAGCTCTAGCTTTGGCCACCTAAGTATTGGTTGTCAGTCAAGTTTAGTTTAATTTTTGCTTTTGCTGGCAGCGGTTTCGGTTTCGGTTTCAATTTCAATATCTACCCAAGAGCTAGGGTTTTGTATATTTCATTGACAATGTTGCGTTTGTCCAATTCCTCATATAGTTCCCTATGTATTCTTGTGTTTTTAAACGTAAGCTAATACTTGGTAATTTAAACGATCGCTATCTTTGTTTATGTGAACCTTAAAATTGGTGTCTCAGAGTTCGGATACAAATTTTCACATTTTTGGTATTTGATTGAAATAATTTTTTGCGAAATCTGACGAGAATATTAACCCCATAGTAAAATTTTAAAACGCAAGATGCTTAAAAAGTTGATATCCAGCTTTTTATAGCTCAAATATTTTTTATGTCTATGGGTTAGCAACACCTATTGTGGTCCAACAGGGGTCTTATTAAAATTGTATTATACGTTTTCCAACCAGTAAGGTTTCAGTAGGCATATCAGTTGCCCAAAACTTACTGTAGCTTTCCTACTTGTTTTCGACATATAACAATGACGACAATCCCTATATCATGGCTCCAAAATATAATCTCTGATTTGTAGTACTCTCATAACTGGTATAAAAATTTCAAGGTCCAGCGACGCGTGGGCGTTAGGATTTGAATATAGAAAGCCTCATTATCTGTATTTTTAATATTCAATTACGTACATGTTGAAGACGGTCATTAAGCGGCAATTAAAGATTCCATTTCTCCCTATATCTATATACATATCTTTACCTATATATATTAATAGTTCATGTGGCTTTTGCTGCTGATGACAACGACGACGTCTGCCAAGCCAACGGACCCCAATGATTCTAAGCCTGGGATGAAGCATGTGATTGTCTTGGTAAAGCCAATGAATAAGTCCCGCGAGGAGTTCGATTTTGAGCGGAATAAGAAGGAAGCCATCAATTCGGCCCACCTGCAGCAGTTGTTCGGAAGCTTGCTCCAACTGCCGGGTGCGGGAAACTCCAGCCTTCAGGTCACCATTGATACGGATGACGAGCCGGTCAGTGAACGCATCACGCTGGACGACGACATGGATGCCATTGGGGAGCAGCATGAGCAGCAGCATCGAATCAAGTTGGCTATTCCTGTTCTGGAGCCGGTCAAGCACCTTATTAATACGGTGGGCGGAGGCGGGGTGAACGATTCCCATGTCAAGAACAACACCCACCGCCTGATCGGACACCATGGCGTGCACGAGCCGCATCATTCCGGCGGAAATTCCAGCTCGCCGGCCATCGAAACAGAGGAGGATCGGGAGACGGCCATCGACAGTACTGGGTTCGATGTCCTGGAGACGCTGGGCACGGCTGGCACGGTGCTTTGGGGCATCCTGCAGAATGTCCGGAAGCTTTTTGCGGCTAGCGCTGGAAATGCCAGTTCCGCGTCCTCGGGCGGAGGAGGCGGAGCGAATTAGGCAGCGCGTAGGAGAACCTGGTTCTGTGATTAATATTCGACTTAATAATATTTAATGGGATCTATGTCACCTTGGTACTTACTAATAAGAAATAAACGAATTCCTAAAATAATACTTCCAAATTGTATTTATCCACATTTTATTTTCCGCATTTTCTTCAAGACGTTTGTGTTTTTACCAAGTAGAAATATATCTTTCGGTATCACAAAAACGATTTAACATACATGTATTTAAACATTAACTAAAAGCTATTTTTATGGAAATACATTATTAATAATAAGTAATAATAACTACGTTTTTATACCCTTGCAGGCTATTATAATTTTTTTAGTCAGAAGTTTGCAACGCAGTGAAGGAGACATTTCCGACCCTATAAAGTATATATATTCTTGAGCAGCATCAACAGCAGAGTCGATCTAGCCATGTCCGTCTGTCCGTCCGTCCGTTCCTACGCAAACTAGTCCCTCAGTTTTTAAGCTATCTGAATAAAACTTTGCAGGCAACCTTTTTATGCTCTCACTACTATATAAGTCGGAACCGGCCGGATCAGACGACTATATCATATAGCTGCCATAGGAACGATCGGTAAATTTTAGTGAAAAAAATTTTAACTTAGCCAATTTTTAAGATATTTGCATAAAATTTTAGATCTAACCATTCGGTATTATTTTAGAATTTCGGTTTTAATTTTATCAAAATCGGACAACTATATCATATAGCTGCCATAGGACCGATCGGAAAATGTTGAGAAAAAAATCTAACTAAGCCAATTTTTCACATATTTTCATAAAATTTGAGACATGGCCATTTTGTATTATTCAAGAATTTCGGTTTTAATTTTAATAAAATCGGGCCACTATTTTATATAGGTGCCATAGGAATATATATCTCTGTTTAGCCTTGTTGCTTGCAACATTTTTCGCCAGCAACATTCTGCACTGGCAACATTTATTTTATGACAGTACCCGAGAAAGCGAAAAAGTCAGAACATTTTTCTTCTTCTTCTTCTAATTACTGCAAGGGTATTTAAACTTCGGCATGCCGAAGTTAGCTTCCTTTCTTGTTACATACTCAAGCGCATTTCAAATCTCGAATCCAAAGGCACAAATGAAATTATACACAATGCAGTTTCTTGAGCAAAAGGAAAATTGAAAATTAATTTCCAGACATACTTTTTTTGTATAAAGTGACAATTTATTAAATCCTTATTTAACGTTAAAGTCTATCAAAGTGAGAGTTTGAATTTTAAGCCTAGTAATAACTTGAGATTTCGTGAGAGCAGCAAGTGCACTGCAAAAATATTCAATTTTTAAGACCATTTGCCAAAATATGAATAAAAATGTGCATGTGAAAGATAGAAAAATCACCAAAACTGGAAATGTTTCGTTTTTTATAAGTGTACCCAGAGAGATATGTGAGCAAGTTTAGCTGTGCTATATATAAGATACAAATAAGTCGCTCCTTCTTAAAAGATCAGGGACAGCCACGCGGCAATTAGGCAGAATCCTCCACCGGTCGCGTACGGTTGCAGTCGCTTCTCTCCCGTTAAGGCTCGGTAATACATGCAGCCGCTAAACAGCGCCGTGCCCGCTACCATCAAAGTGCCAGTCTGTGGAGAGAAAGTGGACACCTTTACTCACAATATTCACATGTGAAGATTAGACAAACCCGATTAGGGGATAAACAACTTTTAACCAAACATACTAATGAATTTATAGTTAACCAAAAAAAAGTATACATCGAAAATCTTAATATGGAGATAAAGTGTGGAGGATAATAAACGAAATAATATGAAAACATAATTTGCCTTGGTAATATATTAAATTATTTAAATATTTAGGTATTTAGGCTCCCTATTTGTACGAGTACAAATAATATACATTTTTCCATTAAATGCAAAGATACATATTTAAGTGAATATTACTAAACATTAATTAGGTGAAAAATCTTGATTACGAAAGTAATAGGAAAATGAAGATGACGACATAAAATTTTATCAAAATTGATTTACCTTATCATATATATTTTTCTGAAATTGGTTTTTAATTATTTAATTGCGAAACTGCAAGAGCATAGAATTCCTTTATTTTTCTATATTTTCGCAATTTTATTCCATCCGATCTGTTTTCAACTTACGAGAACTGGGAAGTGGCTCAAGGGCATCGCCATCAAGGCGAAGGAATGCAGAATGTGGATGCGATTGGCTACTTCGGCGAAGGCCTGCAAGTCCACCTGCTCTTTGGGGTCACCGATGTCCTTTAACATGTACTTGCAGTAGGCGCCCATGAAGATGGCAGACGCTCCGCCAATCCCGGCTAGCCGCAAGAAATGGTAGTGACTGCCGGAGAGGCTATACAGCGAACCGTGTGGATGCACGTATTGATGTATGGACGATTGGATCGGCATTACGGAATCCATATGTGTAATGTGCTTTGGGCGTAGTCCCTGCAACAAAGAAATAATAATTAGTGCCTACTACCTTGGGGGCCTAGAACTCCGGGATGTTAACCATAATGCGGAGCAAGGCCGATCCTGTCGAAAAGACCATCCTGTTGACAGGATTGCCCGAGGTGATGTAGTCTAATGTGTCGCTGAGTGTCATGCTGATGTTGCTGTGTAATATTATTGCTCAAACTCAGTTTGGCGCCTGGTAAATCCAGCTGCTGTGCTGGCTGCTTCCACAAAGAAGCCGGGCGTTGCCAGATCGTCGGCTATCGTCGATGTTTTCAATGGTTTTACTTTCAGCACTCTGCAGAGTGCACAGAGCTCTGTAATAAATAACCATTATGTATTGCAAACTAAACTCAATATGTGATTTTTATTTACCTGTTATTTTAGAAAATTGCCTTAAGGAACATAAACATTAAAATGTGTGCTTCTTTATGCACAACAAATTTTTTTTAGTCAAAGATAAACATAAAAGGCTTTTTGCTCAATCGAATTAAGTTCAACTAATCTCCCCTTCAGTTTAAAATTTTCGTTTCTGCAGATCATTTTTATAGCCTTTCTGGGTATTATAATAAAGGAGACATTTCTTGATCAGCATCAACAGCAGAGTCGATTAGTCCATGGCCGTCTGTCCGTTTCTTAGCAAACTTGACCCTTTAGAAAGAAATTTTGCAGACTATCATGCTGTATCATATAGTTCTCAAAGAAACGATCGGAAAATTTTGAGCAAAAATGTTATAATTGGCCACTTTTCAACATATTTTCGTATAATTTGACACAACACTTATGTAATATTCTTGAATCGTAATTTTAATTAAAATCAGACTGTATATCATATAGCTACCATAGGAACGATCGAAACATTTTAAGGAAACAAAATATAACTTATTATTATAATTCAAAATATCCCTGAAACTAACCACAATCCTTTTAGAAAATTTTTAAAACTTACTTACTGCAAGGAAATTTAAACGTCGGTTTGCCGGTCTTTATTAAATTGTAGCTATTTTTGGCTATTTTAGTTGGCCTGGCAGCGCTGTAAATATCGGGAGCCGGCAACACTTATCGATAGCTTGTGACGTTGCCAGAAAGTTTCCGCTATCAGCTGTTTCAGGTACTTGCACAGTTCCGTTTTGTTCAGTTCATTCGCGGACTTCCAAAATAACGGTTGGCTGCGCCGTTTCGCCTAAAATATTCGTAAAAAGCAGACGCAAACAGCAAAAAACGTTGTGAATTACTAAACAATAGCCAGTGAATAGTGTTAAGTGCGTGAAAAACACTCGTGAAACGAGTTGCAAACAGTCGAAAGTGTAAATTGCGGGTTTTTGGCGCAGAATGTGTGGCACAAAGCAGAAGGCGCGCTAAGCGAGCGTGCGAACGCCGTAAAAGCACAATAATGTAAATAAGTAAACGTGTGCCGCTGCGGTATTTGTGAAAACTCAACAAACACAAAGTTTGCTAGTGAACAGTGAGTGAAACGCAGGTAAATTTGGCAAAGTTGCATTTGGCCATCGAATTGGCTATCAGAACAGCTGTTGACGCTGCGTCTCGCTCTGTCTGCTTAGGGTATCTCTCTGTTTGCCTCCCGCGCTCTTTCTCTCTCCCTCTCTTTGTGTTTTTGATGTTCCTCTTTGTTTGTGTTGCAATGTTGATAAATAGCTTGCTTCTATAATTATTCTTATTGCCCTGACGTCACAGCACAATAGAAACCAATAATTAGTGTAGTTTATGTAAAGTACAGTAAAGCTAAATGCCATAGAAAGATGGGCAAAGAGCCATGTGTCCACAGCATGCCGTCACTTGTCGTTTGTTATTGTTGCCTGGCAACATGTTTCGCCACATCTGTCGCCATCCTTTGCACTTTTCTTCTTCATTACTTTTCTGTTCTTCCTTTTCCGTTTCGCTATGTTGCCAAGACTCCATTGCAATTTGTTTACAACAATTGCAACTGATCCAAAAAGCAACACACGCTAAATAAACGCGCCTACATGGGAAAGTCTAAATTTGCAGACCGACAGATTGACTCCCTTATTTGTTGCAAATTAAATCAATTAAAATTAAAATAAAAGCAATAGACGTTTGGAAAAATTGTTCTCGGTAGCTATGCGATAGAATTATCTGATTTCTAAAAACAGCTATAAAAAATAAAGAAAAAAGGTTTTTAAAAAACTTGTAAATCTTGCAGAACTTATGGACCAGCCGGCGCCCAATAAGTTTCGGTTGCTACTCTTAGGTTTTGAAATAACTCCTTTTACTCTCTATAATATCAACCGGAGATGTACTATTACTATACCCTTTGTAAGGGTATAGAACAGTATGGGCGTCGAGCTGACTGACAATCGCCGGCCACCGTTGGGTGTTTATTTATTGAAATACACTTCCTGACACTGTGGGTAGAACCGCTGCGCAGTCAGGTGCTACACCTCAAACTACCCACGTGAGATATCTCTATTTACTTTCGATTAACTGATAAAAACGCAGTTTCACCAGAGGATTCCGTTCAATTCTAATCATCGTCCCTTTATCGGATTTTAGTGCTTTTTTTTACCACACTAGATATGGAAAATTTCATTCTATACAGTTGATGAGTTTTCTATAATTCTCTCTGCTCTTCGACCTCCAGATTTACATTCGGTTGTATTCAATGTGTACCAAGTTCACAAACCTTATGTCCTGCTCCGTCATCATTCTCTGATTTATGTGATTTATCTTTAGGCTTTATTTGTGCCGAACTCATAAATTTGTTGCTGTCTATTTCAAGATTTCCCACACAAGTAAAGATCATTTTTATTGCTCCAATGGAAATTTTGCGCCTTGCTTATACATTTTCCAATTAAAATATGACCAGAATTACAAATAAATCAATTTCAGATATAATTCGGATGTATCACGGCACCGCAATGCTACAAAACTCAATTTAAATTAATTTTTAATTAGAAATATCTTATCAGTCAAGTCTTACTAAACTCTCTTGATCTATTTGTGTTTGCTTTTAAAAGTTGTCACTTAGGGGCTGACAGAGTTGCCTGATAATGGCTAGACAATTTGATAGACCCCTTATCTGACCAGGTCAAGTGGATTTTTTTCGTGCTTGGATTGAACAGCGCCACTAAGGAAATTATTTAACAACCTTTCACTTATTTCAGCCCATTTGCAGCTACTGGAAAAAGAAGAAACAAGGCAACGATGGGCATTACCATTTCTAAAATTCTTATCTGACAACGACTGAAGTATGATTGAGTTGGCCTCGCCACCGATGCGATTCGCCAAGTCCCGGTTCTATTGGATTCGAATGGGTCTCTCCCTGACGATCTAGTGCGGTTTCTTAGAGTGCCGGAAGGGGAATGGAACATGCCCGTGGATATGCATAAGAACGTATCTGTCCAAGTCGATAGTGATTTTGCCTTATTGCTACCCAGCGGAGTTTATGAAATCAAAAAAATGGAACCACGCTCCAAAATACGAACAATCATTGTGTTTTGTCTCTTCCTGGCCATCGCCGGCATCATCGGATTCGGATACTTCTGTCAAGATCAGGTAAGCACCCCCGAGACCCCCAATTAATTCTCATTGCGTTGATCATAAAATACTTTTCCCTGGATTTTTATTGTCGCTTTTTGTGTTTGTTTGGCCCCCTTGGCGCCAATGCAAATTAGGCACCCATGGCAAAATGCTTTAATAGTTTATATTTGCCGTTTGAGTTTTCTTTTTTTTTTTTTTATAAAATTTGCCATTCATTCTTTTCTCTTTTTTGGAGGCATGTCCACAGGCGAAACTCGTTTTTGCACTGCGCATCCATAAATTTATCGGCTTGCGAGATTCGCATATATTCGTTTATTAATATGCGTCGTCGGAATGTTTCCCAGCGGATTACAGGGGGCTCTCTATAATATATAGATATCCGTCTGACTGTTTATCTATTTGGTGAGCTTTAATTAGACAAAAAACAAAATGTTTTGTTTATAACCTTTCGGTTGGCGCCTTCGAAACGAACAACTCTGAAATTGTTTACGCAAAGGTGCTAACGAAATTCGACCTCAATTGGATTCACGTTCACCGGGGGGCTTTGGTATTGGGAAATCTGAAATATAATATAAAGTTGTGTACAGAATCCATCTGTTGTTACAGTTCCAGTACTCATAATGCGCCCCTCCATTAATCCTTGACACGCGTCTGATTGAAATTTGTCCAATCTGGGGGACTAATAGGACTGGCTTCCCGCTCTTCCAATAAATGATTTAATGGTCGAGGTGTAAAGTGCATTCGTCGACGGCCATAAAACCAAACCGAGAGATGACAATGGAGGCAAAATAGCGCATTAAATTCCACCCCGGAGACCCATAAACCCAACCCAGGCGGCGGTATTAACTCAAGCGGTGTGTGCCTATAGCTGTGGATATGTAGATTTAACAATTAATCCAGCCCGCGCCCGTGTCAGTCATCTCTAATATTAGCCTCGATAAATTCGTTAGAGGAGGTCGTAAATTTTCTGCATGCAATCTTCGGTCGGTGCCATCAAATGGCAGACAACGTATTAGGCAGCCGGAAAAATTCTCCTCATATATCTCTCTGTGCTTGATGGGTTGTGTATGTTTTTGTAGTTGTAGTAGATATGTTTCAATTTAATTTTTGGCAGTCTTTAATTAAACAAGAAACCAATTCGTTGCGCCTCCCAAGAATTGAGAGAAATCTTTGTGGGCGTGACTTTTAGAATGAGTTCAATGTCAAATGGCGGGCTGTGTTTATGATATAGATATACATATGTACACAGATTTCTGTATGTTTATATTGCGGATGCCATTACCTTGGACAATTGCTGGCTGTGTGCAAGAGCACTTGGAAAATATATATTTTCCAAATTAAAATGGCAAGCAAAACGACATTAATTGAGCACAGCCAGCTGACTCTCCCCTTTGCACACGATCTTGCCAGACATTGTGACGAGGGCCAGTGTTCTGTGAGTGCGTTGGAAAATTCGCCTTTTTTTAAAAATAGCTTAATTAGCTGTACGCGCCATGGGGGAAAAAGCATGCTCAAAGGAAAAGTGTGTGGCGAAAGCCAAACATGAAAACGAGACTCATGCACTGCTGCTGCTGCCTGTCCAGTAGTAGGAAGTAGACAATATATTCAGTTATATTGGATGTGAGGGAGCAGATTTGTATTCCTAATGGGCCATGGCCGGGGAGCAATTTGAACATTAATTACTCCGACTCTCCTTATCAGAGGGACCTAAAATGTAGAGCTACTTTGTTCTCGAAATACTCTGGGGACTGGGGGCTTGTTTAATTGCAAGTGATTTGAACTTTAGTTGAGAACGCGTAGGTTTTTTTTTTATTGAGATCATTAAAAAAAAATGTATTCAGTTTGAATTTTTTGAAATCAGCTAAGCACAGATATTCCTAAATATATATAATTACTTATTTAAATACAAAGAACAAATAATAAACATATGATACCTATTTAAAAACAACCATGTTTTATATCAAACTTTTCAGGAAAGTCTGTATAAGTATCTCTCTAGATGTTAATTAAAGCTTTAATATGTAAATAGTAAATACTGTCACTATTTTCTGAGGTAGCCTAAAATGTGCAGGCGCTACCAGGCCTAGCTCAGCCATAAACAATAGCGTTGACTTTTACTCTGAATATTCAATGCCTTCAAACTTCTCGTAGCTCCTCTTGTTTTAATTTTCTGTGTTTTTTTCTAATTTGGTTTTATTTATTTCAATGTATGCAAATTCCAAATCACTGAATATTTATTCAGTCTTGATAACAAGTCATTAATTAAATGCCGATATGTGCGAGTGGCAGCTCGAGCCGTTCGAGTTTGTTTGGCCTGTAAATTATTTGTGGTAAGAGGATTGTGGATTTTGTGAGATTGTTGTGACGTCGGAGCTGTAATTGTTTACACAAAATATTCGGAACGAGTCCAGAGTTCAATTACAGGTGTGTGTCTGTGTAATGTACCTTCTTCGAGGCGGCACTCCGGTTTGCCTCAATAAATAAACAAGGCAAGGCCCATGTTTATTATTTCTGAGCGCCTGCATTTTCCGCTTTCATATTTTGTTGCAGTTGTTCGACCAATTCACAAAGCGAAGCTAATGAAATGAAAACTATTTATGACTTTTTCGGTGCTGTGTCTGGTGCGGCTATTGTTTTCCCGAAAATTTACACACGTGCCCGCAATCCACAATGAAAATGTTTTGTTTTTAGTTTTTATTGGCGGTTTCCCCATATCATTGCTCTGTTTTTATTAAACTCCGCTTTTTGTGGTCGAAATATTCCAAATTACAGGGGAAACAACGAGCAGTATATGAAATTTCTGTATTTATAACACTTTTTATGTCTCTATTAAAACTGCAAGGCACTTGCCGTTTCCAAAGGCTTCCAGATCGTGCCAAAACTGTGGCTTTGGCTTTGCCCCTCGAGTCGTAAAAACTTTGACTCCATGAATATATTTGTATACTTGTTCTCTTTTTTGTTAAAAGCATTTTATTAGCAAAGATTTGTTTGTTAAGCCTGCATTTTATTGCCGTCTGTTTTTATGGCAGCGTTAATCAATTTAATTGAGTGTAGGATTTATAGATTTCTAAAGATTTTTATTGGAATTTTCGTGCAGCATTTTTCCCAAATATGTCATCTTGAATTTCCAAAGATTTATATAGTCATGTTTAAGGGACTGTGGTAAGATGGAAGTTCTGGAGAAACTGACTCCCAGCTGTGACTTAAATGTCTCAATTACCTTTAACACATCAATTATGAATTGATTTTGTTGTATTACGTGTGACTTAATACTATCTTTCCATGAAATTTATGGACCCACTTTGTGTGGGTTCCTGAAATACGAGTTTCCTTATAAGACCTCTTAGAAGAGCACTCTAATTGTTTTGGCTGTGCGATCAAGATAAGTTTCAGAGCTGCTTTTACTATACATATCTGTTTTCTTTTTTTAGGAACTCGGACATAATCAATTAGCATTAATATGCCTGTCGTGTGACGTCTTCATTACGTCCAGTCAAAGACCGGTAGCGAGGCATGAAAACTTAGGCAGAGACGAGCGAGAACCGCAAAACACATAAAGTCCAGTCCAATTAAACTATCAGCAATCTGAAATATGTACGGATGGGGCAGGCAGCCACGGGTATATAGGAACTCGGCACCGCACATGGTGCAAAAAAGCCGGAGCAGCAGGTCATAACTCAAACCGCACATGTCATAAAGACCGTCGAAGAGGAGGAGGAGGAGTATCTGGAATCGGGGAAGTGTGTCAGGCGGCACACTTTAATGTGGTCTCTCTAAGGCACATGAGTCTCCAGACTCCCGAACAGGCGAAAGACAAAAGATCACCAGGGCATTATTCACGCCTGTTTGAAGTTAATTCGTGCGCAAAAGATCAAAAAAATATGTTCGGCCTGCAAATCAGATGCTCAGGTATCGGTTCCCGTTCGGCAAAAAGGAAAAAAGGATGCATCGGCTCGAATATCGAGTCCCCACGACAAATTAGCCAACAACAACAATAACGCCAGGCCAAAAAATAAAACCCGTTGACTGGTTTAGCTTTTCTTTGTGATAAAAGTCTTTTGATAGCCCAACTTTGCCATGCTCTGGGTCTTTCTCTCTCCCTTCTCATGGCGGCTATGCTCTTGAAAGAAACTGGTTTGGTTTTTGTCTCAGCAAATTATATGTTAGTGAGGGTTTGGGGCACAGTGTCTTGAGGGAAAATTTGAGTATTTCGAAAGACGAATTTAAAATACAAATTATAGAAATATAAGAAAAGTAAGAAAAGGATTTAATAGCATAATATGTATATAATATATTATATATTTATAGTAAAACAAACAAGTTTCTATTTTGTATTCTATTAACTTGTCTATACAAAAAAAAAACGAATAATTAAGAACAACGTTTAAACAATCAGTAAACCTAAGAATACCTTAAAGAAATAATTTCTAAAATCCTGTTGAGTGCATCTTTAAGTCGGCTTATTTTCGCACACCAACAGCATCTTTTATATTGCCTCTATAGCAGGATTTGATGTTTTGAAAGCACTGTAAACTGATAGCCGTTTATGATCTTAAATGGCAATGCAGGTAGATGGAAGACCGACTCCCCATATGTTTGTTATAT
This sequence comes from Drosophila seguyi, assembly GCA_008042675.1. Lineage (NCBI taxonomy): Eukaryota > Metazoa > Arthropoda > Insecta > Diptera > Drosophilidae > Drosophila > Drosophila seguyi. The sequence continues at coordinate 593,854 of VNJU01009366.1, read as the reverse complement.
GCCTGCAGGGCTAGTTCATCAAAGGGAATCAAATGCTTGCCATTTGGCATATCTACTTCATCTGCATAATGCCTAATAATAATAATTTAAAGCTCCATAAAGTGTGGAGTGGAGTCTCGATTTATTCTAGCATAGTAAATCTTAATATTTTTGATGTTTAAAAATATTGAATACTAGTAATTCATTCGCTTTTCGCTTCTGTTTTTGATGCATTCCATGCAATCGAATAGAAGCGACCTAAATCCCAATTGTTGATTCGTTAAACTGCATTTTAATTTATAGCGCTGAATGAAAGTGCAATATTTTTTTTCGTGATTATTTTTGAATGGCCATCAGTCAGTCAGCCAGTTAGTCGGTGGCAACAGCTGTGCATCGTGAGCATCGCTGGCATTTTCAAATTTTCATTTTTCAGTTTCATCCCCACCACCCGTTCGTTGGCTGTTTTTGCCTCTTTCGGCATTTCGGGAATCCATTTAGAATTATTCATTTATGTGCGGAATCATTGTGTCGCAGCAATTGCCAATTAGAAATTCAATCCAAACGTTTTGTAAAATGCAATTAGCGTGTTGTAACTCTAATTGGAATTATTTCGTCGTGCGATTCACGATGCAACAGCGTGTGCATTTAAGTCCTGGCTAATTGGATTATTTTTGGCTCGGCGTTATGAAATGCCAGCGCGGGGAGGACTCTAGGTGGTGAACTATCATTTCGGTGCAGGAGCAGTAAAATGAATTGTAATTCGGATTTTCCAACCAGCTCGACTGCTGAGTGTTCAGTTAAAATGGGCGGATAATATTCCGCACACAGTAAATACAAGCGGGTATTTTGAAAATACATAAAGGCATGCAAAATGGCAGCGTTTCGGGATTGCAAACTGCGAATTCTGCAACGCACTGCCATAAAAGGGTTTAAAAAATACAATCCAAAGAGTCCGTATTTTTTTTTTGTTTAATTTTCAGTTCAAACAAATTTTACAGATTATACTGTCTTTGCTGCTCTACTCGTACATACAACTAAGCAAATATAATATCAACTGTTTGAAATATTAGCACAATTTGTGGCATAATTATGTGGATAATATTCTAAAAACAACAATGTTCAATATTACTAGGCTTTGAGATTCTTTTTAAATATTCAAACCCGACAATACTCCAACCCCAGAACGTTTTGAGGTCTAACAGAACAAGAAACATATCGAAAAGATCCCAGCAGTTGTCACCATGGACTCATTGGTCTCGTTCTCCAAGTCGGGCGACTTCTTTTACGGCTGGGATCTTCTCTACAAGACTGTCCAGTCCGATGTCAACAAGAAGGCGGACCTGCTGATCGCTCTCGTCCACTTCCTGCTGACCAAATACTACAACTTTCGGTGCGTGGGCATTGGCGATGATAAGACTCTGCTGGATGACGAGAAGGGCAGCGAGCTGCTGCCGGAATGCTGGAACGATGATGATACCAAGTACGCGCTCCGCTATGTGCATGACAAGCACCTCTACCTGCTCCTGGGCCATATTACCGATGATGTGCTACTGGTCAACATAATGGATATTACCACCAAGAAGGTGTCCAATATCTGCGTCAATCCGGACAGCCTGGTGGTGGTCATCAAGGGCAGCATTGACACCCTGATGCCGAAAGCCTCGGAGATCGTCGAACGCTATCGCAATGAGCTGCTGGACCCGGTCTTTACGGGTAACTCGCGTGAGGTTACCACCCAGACGACCATGTTCGTGGAACGGCCGCATATTCGCAATCCGAGACGTGGCGCCTTCTTCATGCCGCGCGGAATCGAGCCACGTCCCTTTGGCTTTTTTTATTAAAGCAGCAGATATACATATGTACAATTTTCAAACACTTATTGGTCGCAATAAACCATTAAAAGTGACTCACTTTTCACTTCTCCTTCCGGATATTTGGCTTTCAACTAACAAATTCAAATACCAATGCGGCCGCAAAGCCAACAAAAAATGTGCGGAGAAGTAAGGAAAACGAGCAAATTTGTGTAATAAGCATCCAATTAAAACTTTTTCACACAATGTGCAACCCAACCCGGAGCAACTAAAAAGTCGACGGACTAACAATGAATGCAGAGTGTCTACCAGAGGGTGCGATGGCCGCCGAAGGAGTGCGGCATAGAGGGAACTTTGCTCCGGACTGACGACTGTGTCGCCCATTTAACGAGCTGCAAAAATGTGAGTCGGCTGGAAAACCGTTAGTATTTATTATACGACATGGGTGCCCGCCCGCCCGACGACGGTTTTGTGGGCTCGAAGGGGGGCCAAAAAGGATTTCCGCTTGGTTGACTGAAATATGAGCAGATTTTCGACAATGCCCATAGACGCTTTTGGAAAAAAAACAACGAACAATTCATTATTCTGCGTAGAATGCGTTACATTTCATTCCAGACACCAAACTCAATCATCATTGCGATAATGACAGTGATAATTAGAATCATGGTTATTGTCTTCCCCACACACTATACATATATAGGGAAATATGTATACAGACATATGTATATAGATCATGTTGTGTGACAATGAGAAGAGGGGCGTGTTTGGATTTCGCAATCGCAAAATGTTTCGCTTTATGGTTTCCGTCTATGTTTCTCCCCTGTTCTGGTTTTAACTTGTTCTCTATGTGGGGGCTGTGAGATGTGATAAAAATAATCCATTGGCAGACACAGACGATGGAAACAGAAGCCGAGAGATGAGAAAGAAATCTGGAGTTTTTGCACACTCCAAATGTTATGATGGCTTATACCGTGCTTGGTGCGTACGTCGGGTATGTTACTTTGCTGGAAAGGGTATAAAAATATATATATAGAGATTTATAAAAAAGGAGAACATTATATAATTAATTTAATTAATTAATTTCAAAATGTATGTTTACCTGTCACTAAATTCCTACTGATAAACCTACCAAAAACAAGCTTGAACTCTGACTTATATGTAGTAACCTTTGATTCAACTACCGGGTATCTCACAGTCGTGCCTCTCAACTATATTGTTTCCTTTTGTTTTGGCTCTTTCGGTTACAATACAACACTTGAACATTGTTTTGCACTTGGCTCCGGCGCTGTTTCTCCGTCTATATGACACCCCCTCACTTTTACCAACTCCACCACATCCCTGACATATTTTTCAGTTTGCTCACGTATTAATTGCTCAAGTGGAAGCGACAAGCTAAGTGAAAAAAAAACAACACAGCAGCAAGGCAAGAAAAGGAATTTCTTATTGACCGAAACATGTTTTTGATGTTTCGCAGTACTTGAACCCAGCCAAAGTCTTACTTTCTATATATATATATATATATTTAATATGGATATCCTTAATGGCTGTTCCTTTATTTTGATTTATGAAGGTTTCTGCCTGATGATTAATTTGGCGAGCCCTCAGAGATGGCATAACAAATTAGGCTAAATTAATGGCATTATTTCGGAATTTCGCAATTTGAAAATTGCGATATCATCCGACTTTCAATTTCTTTGCTGCCAACACAATATATTTTATTTTCCGCTTAAATCTTCTCGAATTCGTTTTCTTGGGTATAACTTTCCCCTATCCTCCTGCGATTTCAATTTTGCACAAAATCTATTTTCAGACTGATAAATCAGATTAGCTTTTCCTTCGACCGACCACCCATGTACATATATTTGAGTGGGCCTCCATCAGCACCCCACACTCCATCTGAATCCATTCCACCTTATTCCTACCCCTAAACTCACATTTCGAGTGTGTGAGAGTTGTTTGTGAAATGTTTAAGGGTACAGTACAACTTCAATGCCACGAATCCCGTTCTGTAACATACTGAATTGATATTTTTATTACAATATAAAATAATATAGCTAATGGTTTTATTTTGATAGGAATACAAAAGGATTTTGTCTGAAGGCAAGGCTTGGCTTACTCACAGCTGAATTCGTACTCGCGAATTTTAGGAGAACCCTGCAGATGTTTTTTACTCAATAAATATATATAATTTAAATTCTTCGTTGAGAAAATAGCTTTTAAATGTAAATTGTCTTGTGAAACCCTGTTTAACTTATAAATTCCTGTATTCGCCTTCTCATTTACTGAGAAATGAGTTTATCTTACGAAAACTTCTGGTGAGTGATTTTTGAGCCAGGGAAGATCGACTTTATTTCTTTTCTGCCGTATTGGATCCTCTTGCAATATCCATCAATGCAGACATCCGAGACATGAACTGCATATCAAACATGCACAGACGGTTGGCTACATGCTTAGGCGAATGCCGGAGGATTTGTATATATTTAAATCGGAGGCACTCCGTGAATGCCGATTGCATACTACTGGCCACTGAAAGTGCTTCACGGAAGTCGTAAATCGTGGCAAGAAACCCAGCTGACCGAGGACTTCGAGGGAGTGGCGGTGCAAATGTCAATAGTGTGAAGCGAGAGCTATTTATATGGAAATATCAAACGATTTCCCAGACAGACAACCGTTCGCCCATCCGCCACAAGTGTATTTATAGGCCGGGCCTAACCCATTAATGGATCCCGAGAAAACGAAAGGGAATATCTATCTATCTGTTATGGTTCAATAGCATTTCCCCACTCATCTTTTCATCTTGACCGACAGGCCATCAGCAGCTGCCGCCTGCCACTGCCACGAACAATTCATCATCGCAACAACTTCAGAAAGTGCAGCCAATTTTCAACGCCCCATAACGGAATGGCCACTTAGACAGCTCTGGCACTGGCACTGGCTGCCGGAATTGGTACAGAAGTGTGTTGGGCTGTTTAGCATAAGCCGCTTAAGAGGCCCATGTCGATGACGATAACAATACGAAAACAAAAGACCCAAAGAGACACAATCCGAACTCATCGAATCTTCTTCTCAAATTAAATCCCAAATGCAGCAAATTGAATTTCGGGCCTCACTCTTTTCTTTTCACATCTTTCTACGGGATTTTCCCTCTTCAACTTCAATGATGTGTGTGTTAAAGTAATACCCTAGCTTGTTTGTGATTATGCTGAACATGTGTTGACAAAATCGGGGGAAGGGTAGCCGAACTGAAACCAAAACAGAAACATGGACCGCACATGAGAACACAGAAATGCAATTGAGTCCAAACGGAAGCCAGCTTCTGTCCCTCTTTTTTTGTTTTGTTTTTCTCGTTCTTTAGTTTTCTGGCTGAAGAATACATTAAAGTTATTCATAATGCATATCGTTCATGGTTAGCAAAGCTATTTCTTTTTTTTAAGAATTAAGAATTAAGGGAACTTTGGAAAAGTGTATATTTTATTTTAGTTTTCTTTATCCAGTAGCATATAATAAATTCAAATATTGAGGCTAAATTAATTTTATTTTATTAAAGTGAAAGAAAAGTATTTATTTTGCTTTAAATATTTTCTAAAATACCGATATTAAAGTCATAAATTCATGTTTTCAAGAAAAACTCTTGATCAAATAAACAAGCCATCTTCTCTGTTCCATCATAAGGCAATCTTATTGTCTCAATATAATTATAAATTTTATAAAAGCCATTAAGTTCAACCAGCTGGATTGGGTACGATTATGAATGGCATTATTCCTATAACAATTGAGTTTCTTTTTAATCTCACGCAAAATGCCGGCGGTATTGGTGCCAAAAACTTTGCCCATTCAGCAAAGTTGCTTCTCATTTTTTTTTTGTTCTATTTAAATTGGAACATAAATTAGAAAAATTGCTTTTTCAGCAGAAAGAAAAAAGTTTTATGGTGGTGACTTCTACTCGTATTATGGCCTCATTGTATCTCATGCAAATTGTCACATGAATATGAATGCAATTCCGCTGTGTTTGTTGTTGCACTTTAAAATGCGTGCTGGGGCAACTGTGGAACTGGAAATGGAAATGGAGATGGAAATGGAACTGGAGGGATGCGACCAGAGCAGGGCAGGCAGGAGACGGAGCTGGACAAATGGGCGACCGCCGAGGCGTCGAGGCCCCACTGGAGGCATGCAAAATATGTAAAACCAAGAGGAAAAGAAAGTTTAGCAAGCGAACAACGAAGATACCCTAAAGAAGGCATTACACTTGGAATATATACTTAGAATAAATATATATAAATTATAAATTATAAAAAGCTTAATGCTCAAAAAATAACCTTAGGGAAAAACTAAAGGCAACACTTCAGTTTGCCAATATTCCGCATTATCTGTTGTAGAAATGGCACCTTAAAATTTCCAAGTACCTCAACCAACCAACCACCAAAAGAACTTTTTCCTACACTTTATGAAATACATTTTAATATGCCAATTTGGACAAACATGTTTTGGACACAATCATTTAAATTTTGGCTTGACAAAATGAATATCTTATCTTGTATTTGGACAACCCCAAAAGCGACTTCATTGAGATGTTGATAATTTATGTTGTTGACTTTAGGAATTCCCGAGATTCCGCTTATTTGAAGTGCTGCCAAGTCCCTTCAGGGCCGAAATGTTCCCCTACCGTTAGGGTATCACTTCGACGAGGGGCAGAAGAATTAAATCGTCTCTATGCGTCACGGGGCATTTGAGGCAGTTTAGTGGAACGGCGGAGAGTGAGGCTGACTTCGTTGACTCTGAATGGCCTGGCATTTGGCATTCGGTCGTCGGTCGTCCGTCGTCACTTGAGAGCTAAGCGAATGCGGGCTCTGAAAAGTGTATGTATAGAAAATAAAAAAGAAATGAGACGGCAAAAAAGAAGAATTAGAATTGGCATGGACTGCCAATGAATTTAGCAGCGTGGCAATGTCAATGCACTTTTGGCGGGCTACAAAAATAGACAGCCCGCAGAAAGCGTTGAGGTAACGGGTTTGCAAAGCAACTCCATTTAAGTGGCACATTTTAAATTGAAAAAAGAAAGAAGCTAATCCAAAACCAAATTGAGAATCATCTACTCAATGGCATGCTACGAATTTTTTTAAATTTTATTTGGCTGGCGTCTTGACCCTTTTTGGGAATTCAAAACCTACGAATTACGTATGCCAGCAACACACGGAAATATCCAATAAAATTAACTACTTTGATTCACAAAACAAACAAAAAAATCGAATAATAAATTCAAAGGTTAATATTCTTTGAAAATTTCGTTAGAATTGAATGAAATGTATTTAGAAATTTCAGTCACGCAGCGATTTCCTGTCCTCGAAACATAGAGAACTAACAACCAGCCTAATATCTATTAACACGTTCTGTTTCCTTTCTGGGTGCCGTGGTCCTGTTCAGATAAGATCTCCCTGTGACCAGTGGTACGTGGCTATTGTTTGCAGTCCTCACAAGCACTGTCACCCTTGCATCGGCACACAATGTGCCCTGGCAAAGGACTAAGGCTTTGTTTCTATTGATTTTCCCGGCCTTTCTTTGTGGTGTTATCTTGGTTTTGTGCTGGATAGTTGTGTGTGTGTCTACCTGAAAGTGCAGCCAGGAAGGACAACAGCTGCCATAATGGCAACGGAAGGTGTCAAATCAGGAAGGAAGTATCGATTTCTATTTAAGCCTCATCGAAACATTCAGTTTTCTTGTTTCTTTTTTTAGACAGTAATTGAAAGCTGAATATTGATTATTTAAGGAATAATTTCTCATTTTCAAATAGCTTTGTTACAGAATGTTGTAAATTGTAAACTCTAATTAGCGATGTATGAGTCTTATTATGTTTAAATTCTAATTAATATTAAAGTCACCATTACAGAATTTATCCTTGTTTACACCTGAATAACATGCTTTACAAGCCAAACCTCTTTATGATGGCCTCTTTACTCTTAACTGCATTAGCTTGAACTAATTCTCTGATGAAGTGAAGGTAATTGAAGCTATTAAAATGTTTGTGGGCCGTAAACAGAATGTAGTTGATGTCAAAGGAAGCCAGAGGTTGTTAGTAAAGAAAATTGTGTTCATTAACTATGGCTCGACGTATTAAATTATTTATACTGCTTCAAATGTTCAACAATTTAAATGAAAAATGTCAAAATTGGTAGATTAAATTAGTTTTTAACTTATAATATTGATTTATATTTCTATCTTTTAAATATTTAGAAGGTTTAAATGTTGAAGTTCCAATTAGAGTTGATATATTCAAAAGTATTTTAGACAAGCCAAAGCATTAAAAGAAGGCATTTAAATGTAAACATTTTAAGTGTTATGTCGTTTATCCATTGTGCGTTAAACTTCTGGATTAATCAATCAAATTTTGTTGAGCACTAAGTTTGGGTCGCCCATCCGCTACCCCTTGACTTTATTAATATTTATTCAGTCCACATAGTTATGCCGCTGCTTTCCATTTTCACTTAGCCCGCAGATAGTCGGCCAGAGTAAATTATATTATACAAATGTCGATTATCTTAATCTCGCACTCGGCGACCGGGGCATTCATCAATCATGTTTGGCTGCCTGCTCTCGGGGTAACTCTGGCCACTTCAGCGTGCCCCATCGTGCTGTCAGCTGCCAGTGGGAGCCAAGGGGTGAGATATAGGGGTTGCGGGTGGCAATGGGATGTCCATAGATATATTTGTAAGTGAGAATTGCTCCAGTGAACTCCCGAGTGGATGATGGGGCGGTGGGAAACATTGTTCCCGGGGCCGGACAGACGTTTGTCAACATTAACTACACTTAATTCAAATTGTCAGCAGACATGTCACATCTCAGCGACTCAGCGACCGGCCATTCTCACCCCTTATGCTGCATGTTAACGTTGCATGAATTACGCCATAAAGCTGCAAATTGTCGCCAGCAATTGAAAAGTTTCGTTGTGCGTTAAATTGCATAAAAACTGCAACAATTATAGCATGTGTGGCACGCACAAGGATGCATTTTGTCCGGCAATTAATGGCCTGCAAATGATTCCAGCTACTCCCAGTGCCCAGCTCAAGTGAACTGACCTGGGGCAAAGTGAAGAGTTTGAATTTCCACAATTTGCATTTGCAACGCGGCTTCCGTGGGGCGCGTTTCCTTAATTGCCGATAAGCTTTTCTGTAATTGTTCTTTATGTTTGTTTGCCTTTCATTTCCCCTTCCTTCCCATCCCTGGCCCTTCTGCTGGGTCTTTCTTTAGCTCTTTATTATTTGCATGCCTGCGAAGTGTTGAAGTGCAGCTGCAGCTGCCTCAACCGACGACTTCAAGTGCCTGAAGGGCGGGGGAGAAATCTGGACTGGATCCAAGTAATTACCAAGTGGAGGTGGCAGTGTTTGCCGGTTAGTGCAATTGAGTGTTTCACATAGTTCAGTATGATCTTACACATTTTATTGAGTTCTTTTAATAGCTCGAGTGGGAGGGTGATAAAAATTGTGAGAAATTAAGTCCTATGTAGATAAGCACTTAATGATTAGTACTTAAAAAAGGCTTTCACATTTCAATATAAGGATAAGAAAGTATTTTTACAATAGTGTAAGAATTCAACACGTTTTCCTTTATGAAACTTTTCCATTAAAAAGTTACATTGTTCCAAGCACCTAAATCCCTTACAATTTTCAGAAGCCCGGAGCCAACATTAGGCATTCTTAATGACCAAACTTAAAGCAATTCCCAGCTTGGGATTTTCACGCACTTTCCAGAAATGTGTCTGTGGCACTCGTGTCGTCGCCAGTGGGGCAATTCAATTAACCTGTACGACATGCAGTAATTTGCTTAGACGACCAACCGAGCCACCTTTTAGCCCAAAGAAGGGAGAAGAGCTGTCGTTCCGTTTACCACCTTTGGCTTTACCTTTTGTGAAACACTTTGCACATAAAACTAATTTCCAACGACTGAATATTAAACACAATTTTCAGCCCGAACGAATGTGAGATAAGATGGGCCCTCCTGCCGCTGCCAGTGTGTAATACCAAATGAGGCGAAAAGCCAATCTTGGCCAGACGACGCTTTATGAAACATTACAACAGAGCAAAGCCGTCCTAGGAATGGTTCACCTTTCTCGACCTTATCAATATTCATAACTTTTGCCGGTCGGGGGAAAGGCAGTAGCTCCGAGATACTCTCCGGGCTGCGGTACTAAAAGAGATTTATGCCTCAAGTTCTGTTCGCTCCCCCGACGATTGATAAAATTTAACACAAATTGACTGCGCCACATAAGCCTCGAACAATTTCAGACACTCGGGGCCCAGCACCGCCCCGCCCCCTTTAATTTAACGCCACGCCTAACTCCAATCTGTGCCGCACTCATACAGCCATACAGCGACCTAAAGAAATGAAGAAAACATTGAATCAGCATAAAATCTACATTATGAAAAGCTTCGACTCCACGCTTCGAGTACGAAAATTTTATTAAAATTACCCACCCCATCCGGGCTTTTTGTGAAACTGGCAAACCGGCGGCATGCGGCAAGCGCCGATCCTGGCCCTGGTCTTGGTTCTGGTTCTGGACTTTTCTACCTGGCCCGGTGATAAAATTAATAGCCTACGCCTGGTTTACGACAACCGAAACAGACGACGCCAGCAGAGAAGGCGAAAAAAAAATGGCAATTGCCTCGAAAAATGTTCAAAAAAGCTTTTTTGGGGGATCATTTTCAGCCCTCTAGTAGTAGTCTTTGTCATTGCCCACCCCGCCATCCCTTTGATAGCAATCACGAAGCTTCATTTCATGGCGAGGCAGACACGAAAATATTTAAAGTGATTTCAGCTAAAATATGTTCACGATAGCCACGAATAGGCCATGACCAAGGCGGCATGTTGCTAATTTAGTGGGCTGGAGCCAAGGCAGCGCAAAAATGTTAACTGTCATCCAAGGAAAAGATTCTATTTAGCCGGAATGCCGCCACCAGATTGTGTCAATCTGGGACAATCTTTGTAGGGAGATGGTAATTTAGGTTTGTTTTTTTTGGTAAAATATGTATTTTTAGGTATATTTTGAATTATAAAATTATTTTTGAGCTTAAATTTTAACAAAGTTTTAATGCCCGCTAATAATTGTAAACATTTGTGTTACCAAATCAATACCCAGGGTGCTGCTTAAGATGTTTCTAGCAACATTGTCTTTTTGTTGGTGTTGCACAGCAACATTTGTCTTTATTTGTCAACATTTTTTTAGGCACTGCTTTATTTAAGTTTATAACAAAGACCACAATTAGAACTAGCCATGTCCATATTTCTTAATTTTATTGCTTTTAGTTTTTGTTCGTTAATTTTGGAAGATGTTAAAAATAAACGATAATACTTTCTGAATTTCAATGCAATTTTAAAATCAAATAATATATTGTTAACATATAAATGCCTTGTAATAAATCTCTCATTAAATTAAATTATTTATGTGTATTCTAATTTAATTACAATTTATCAAAACGCCTTAGGTACTTCCTAAGGTATTGCCTACATTCATACACAATTAAAAAATAAACTAAATTACTCAACTGAAAAGCCCCAATTACCTTTAATCATATTATACCTCAGTTTTTTCATGTAAATGCCCAAAATTAAATGAAAGATTTACCGAAAGCTCAAATATTTGCCGAAAACGAAACCCCATTTGCAAAGTTATCCCTTTTTCATTTTATAATAGCCATAAAAATTCATATTTTTTGTTACAAGTCAGTGAGTCCCAGCAGCAGCCGTCAAACCGGAAGGTTGGATCCGGAGATTGGGTTGCTATTTGTGGAAAGGAAAACAAATTGCAATTGCATCGGCTGGCAGGCCATATCCGTTGGCCTGTCTTCTCATCTGAGTTATTATTGCAGGAAAAGTTTCCAATTTCTTTTTTATATTATTAATTTCCATTAACTAAATACAGGCTGAGGCCTGCCTTCCTTTATCATTTATTTATTTTGTTTTTTCACCATGGCCTCTCCTTCGGACTGGAAAATTTCAAATAAAAGAGAGGCGTCCAAAATAAAAATGGGGAGAGAAAAAGGAATTGCGTAAGGAAAATTCGTTTGTAGGAAATGCGGCAGGAACATGCGGGCTTCAAATGAAAATGGCAAGCCGGGCATCTATGTAGGTCAGTGTATACGTACAGTGTATATTGTTGGTTCACGCTCGGGCCACCGACACACAGTCACACGCACGGGACCAAAGTCAACATGCACTTGCACCGCACGATATTACACATACGCCCCAATGGCCCAGCAAGTTGGCAGAAAAATGGGGTGACAGGCGGCAGACGGGCAGACTTTCCGCAGTCTTTGGGCAGGCCCATTACCCACAAAAGTGTGTTCGGGTTTTTAGCGCCTTCGCCTTGCCTCCACATTCAAGTGTTTGACTTGCCTCACTCAACTTTTCACTCTCTACTCGCTTTTTCCCCACTTTTTTTATTTTTGTATTCTCTATATATGTATTTTTTTTGGCGCCAAGCCTGGGAGAGGGCAAGTGCAAGTAATTGTTATAATGGTCCAGGAATATTCATGTGCTTGTGTGCGGTAGTTATTTGCTTACTTTACAATGCACAGCTCGGAGGTGGAAGGCGGCTTCACTGCTTCCGCATCGGGCGGCTTTAATATTCCCTTACAAATTGCGTTGGTTGGCGGCTTTTTGCTTCAATTAGCAACAGCCATAATTGCGGCTTATTTACATTCTTTTTGGGCGCAAATTTTAGTTGCCAGTTGGGTTAATTAGGCTGCCTCGTAAATTATGCAGTCGATAAATGGGTAAATTTGCTGAGGCATTAACACAAACAAATGGATGCCACTTATTAGCACATAAATGGCGATAAGGAATGCAAAAGCGGTCAGTAAATTGGCTGTACAAGTCATCAAAGGGACTTCTAAATTGAAGTAAGGAGTGATACTTCCTAAAGATACTGTGAAATAAAATTAAACTAAAAATTCAAGCCACAAAAAAAGGAATGTTAAATTTCAATAAAACACAATTAATCACAATATTATGTTTGTTCTCTTTTATGGTAAACAATATTGTTTTTGCCGAACTCTGGCCAGAGTTCTGTTTTGAATAGGAAACATATTTGAATACGCATAGATATATCCTCCCACAAATTTGCTGGGAAACGATTTTGTTTTTCATTCAATACTGTCAACACTTGGCGCCAACTTCCTAAAACAATAAAAAGGAGAACGACGACAAGAAGTCAAACATCCGTGTGTAATTTATGCTGGCGCCATCGTTTCGTTTTCATTCACCAGGCTGGCGCACTCTCATTAAAATAAAATAAAGTTGGCTAGAAAATGTCAAATAACAGAGGCACGGCCCACCAACTACAATACTTTGAATGGCGAAAATGTGTTAAGCATATGCAAAACGTTGCGGCGATAAAAACGTCACATTGACCAGACGACAGGACAGGCGGTTTGACACACAATCAAGCGGCGGGAAGACAAGCTGGAGAAAAAGACAGTAATACGATAACTAAACAAAACGCCATTAATTATATTTCATTTATCTGTCAGTCGCTTCGTCCGTCTCCTTGCATCGCTGATTGGAAATGATAATTTATCTCTGCGATATGCATTGATAGCACCGAGCCATCAGCCATATGTGAGAGGCGTGGGGACGCGCTAAGCGGCTTGTTGAGTTGGTTTCGGTTCTCATATCTCTCGCCCCCTTTCTGGCCAATAAATCATTTCGTTTATGACCGCCGACGTTGTCGTTGAATTATTGGCGACAATGTGGAAGCTTTTCCTTTTCTTTCTTTTTTTCTGAGCTGATGGCGCCGACACTCCCGGGTCTCCGGCTCTCCTTCTGACAATGACGAAGGCAGACTAACTTGAATCTTTTGTGCGTCGTCTTATATATCTACATATGGACAAGTTTATGGGGTTGAGCTTAGGGTGTGGACTCCCGATGACTGGGCTGTTTAGAAGCTTCTCAATTAAGGAGGGTTCAGCCTAGCCTAGTTTTTAACGAGTTAAAGCTGAAAGAGACACATATTTCCAAGAGGAAAGAGCAGGCTCTTGCCATATTTACGACGATTTTAATTGAGCATCTGAAATATTTATCTTTGCATAAAATATATTAGAGAAGACCAGGCAAGTATAAACTTTAAGGTAAATCCCTTCCTTGTGAATTTTGCGGCAGCTTTGAAAGTTTTTTAATTCATTAGTGGAAACGAAATGTTGTTTGAATAACATGCCCAGGGAGAACTCACCCAATTACTTGCCTAATTTTACCCAATTTTATTTTCTAATTAAGTTTTTGTTTAGCCGTAAAACAAAAATACCTTTGAACTTGCTTTCCGCCTGCCAACCTGGCGGCCAACCCTTGCAAGCCATTTGACAAAGCTGTGCGACCCAAAAAAACGTGAATGAAAGGCAAAAACTGAAGACCCAAAAAAAAAACTTTTTACCTTAAGCTCTTAAGTACTTGGAAAAGTTAGACAAATCCCCATTTTCTGGTTGGCAGAGGTTAGGGGATTGGGTACTTAAGTAAACTGAATTGAAATAAAACTAATTGCTAATTGAGCACCGTGCCAGGCAGGCTTGGGGGATCTAAGCCCAACCGAAATCGGACTAATGACAGTTAGCGATGACGTGCAAGGGGTCAGTCAGCCTGGACACACGTAATTACCATGTTCGGTGAATGCGGAAACCTTTCCCACAACTCTGGACCGTCCATCTCGGTCTCTTCCGCTCCGCTTCGTTCTTTCTAGTTTGGTTATTGTTTCGACTTTGGCTGTCCCAGTTTTACGTTTTAAATCCGCCTCGGCTTCCTTTTTGTCTATTATTGCTTGTTGTTGGGCACAACCTCATTGCCCCTTTTGGCCATGTTGTTCGTTGGGGGTTTTCTTGTAATTTAATTTTGCGGTCAACCGACATGACACAGGAAGCACGGAAGGCATAAAGTAGCTGGCAGCGCGGACCGCAGGCCAGAGCCGCAGGAGAGCATCCTTTTTATTTTTTTTAGCTACTTTCCTCTAATTTCATGGCATGCCTGCTCTGGCGCCTGATTTTGCTCCGGAAACACTGGGAAAAATCACAGTGATGGGAGAAAAGACACCAGAAAAAATGAATGAATTAATTAAGGGAATTCGAATTGTAATTAAAGTCATACGAAAAATAGGTGTATATATATAAATTATCCCTTTCATGTCACAACCTCAATAATTTCTTGTTGTGTATAAATATGCCGGAAGTGGGACTGCAGCCATTTTACAGCTTTTGCCAACATTTCAGTCAAGTGCGTTGGCGTTTCCGCTGATGTTGGCACGTGTAGCGGCAACATTTTGCTTTTCCGTCACGCTTTTCTTCGGGGGTAGGTTTTGGGGAGGTCTTTGTGTGTTATGACACTCTTTTCGCATTAATGACATGACACGAGCACCGCGGCTGTCTACTTATGAGATGAATTTGATTTTATAAGAAGTTGAACACAGGTTCTATACCACATTAAGAGCCGTATTGTTAAACAATATTTTCCTTGTTGTCTAGAAATGGTTTTTGTTTGTTATGGTGGTTGAGAATTTTCATTTAAGGTAATTATTTTTTTACAGAAAACATTCCATTGAACGTCTATTAGATAAGAGCTCGAATAAATGGGGAAATGGAAAAGTATTCATTAATAAAGAGTAGTAAATGAAGAGTCCTTCTTGCCCTCTTGTATTTGTCAGTTAAGAGCACTTTGTATACTCTTTACTCTTAAATTATTTAAATATAATTGTATTTTGTATTTACATTATAATTAAAGAAGGTTTTCTCATCCGCACTGTATACTCTCCACAAACTCCTTGGCAACTTTGACCCAAGGATTCGCTGATACTTAAAAAATTCACTTCGTAAGCCCAAATGAATGGCGCCTCTGGTGTTTTCTGGACCAAACGTGTGCTAACGATTTTTTTAGCGGCATCTTAAAAAAGATGGACAACAAAATAAGGGTCCGTCGGTCGCCTTTTGGGTCATTTTTCCTTCCCTGTATTTGTTTCGGCTACTTTTTCTCAATCTCATTTCCTCTGGCTGCTTCTGTTGGGCATCCTTTTTGTCCTTTGTGAGTAGGTTTGTGTGCGAGTGGGTCCTAATAGGCTTTTGTGTTGGTTTTGGTTTACACGCCTTTGGGCTGGGCCAACAAAAACGAGCTGCCCGGAATATAATTTCTATATATTTTTAGAACACAACCAAGCCGATTTGATGCATGCAAATATTTTTCTCTAATTTTTGTTGGTTTTTTTTATCGTTGCATGTAAGCTTTCAGTTATTTGTGGAACCTAAATTCCAGAAGTGGTAAGAAATATTATTATTTAAGAGTTATCAGAACTAAACTTATGGCTCTCACGAAACCTACAAATCGTGGTTAAACTAGACTTGGCATTATCCTAATGAAATTAATTACCAGATCCCGCTGTGTTTGCCACTAAATGAAACTCAATTTAATTTGAACGAATTGCTCTTCGCCCACTTAATAATATGCTCAAGCGCTAACACAATTAAGCAAATCATAAAATCAATTAGGCGAGCATTGCATTTCATCTTAATGCCCACTGACTCGACAAATAAAATGGCGGAGCCAATGTCAAACAATTTGATATGGAGACACGCACACAGGCACCCTTAAACACACTCAAACACACACTGGCATACAGAGAGAGACACACACACACACAGACTCACGGGAGACGGAGAGGACAAACATCTGCCCAATTAGAGCATTAAACCTAATGCCAACACGATTGCAATTAATTACCGAAGAAATTAAATTCCATGTTCAACACGTAAATGGCGAATATAAAGCGAACGCGACCCCACTCCGTTCTGCTACGTTTCGTTACGTTCCTTTTCCGTGGGCCACCATTATGTGTGGTCATACTGTCGCCTCTAATTCTACTACTGCCGTTCCTGCTCCTCCACCTCCACCTCCCAGCGGCCACCCCAATTTCCGGACGCAGCCCTCCTTTCTGCCGTCAAACAATAACGTGTTGCCACGTTAATGACGCCACATGGTGGCATCGGACTAGACCAATCTATGGCTGCACTTAACGTGGCCCTCATTTGATGTCCTTTTTCGCTTCTCTCGCGTTTTATCTGAAACGCGACAGCGCGAAAAAGTTTTTCATGAGCTTGGAACTGGCAATGTGGCTTGGGAATTGTGGGGGTCAGTCGGAAATCGACATTATGACACGGCCTGGCCTCCATATAAAAGTTATACTGCCAAAGTAATTTTGTGTGATGGAGGCAAAGTAAGATAGGATATGGTTTTGTTTGTCCTTTCTGGACTCTAAACAAGATTTTATATTATGATATAGTTTATTATGAATAGTTTATAAATAGATACAGAAATTTGTCTAAGAATCTGTAGAGATCTGTAGTTGTTCCGATTGGGATTTTATGATATTTTAAGATATTTCTAAATAATTCAGATCTTATATAGTTTAAAGCCTGTTAAGGTACACTTTATTCTTATAATAACAATTAAAATGGGGCTTAAATAGGGTTATACTTGGGATATACTAAACATATATTTTGTAAAAACCATGTACAAACTTATTTTCATTAATTATATCTTGTTCTCTGCTCCCATATGAGAAACATAATTATGTTTAATAAGAGCCCTATTAAGACCCTCTGTATTTAAAAATCTTTAATGTCGCAATTATGCCAAGTCCCCTTGGTCTTATAATATCAAAGAGAATGGCTAATGTTTGGCCAGGACCTTGGCGTGTTTTGTGTGTGTGTTTAGACTTTTCCTCTGGCCACGCGAGCCATACCCACTGTGTGTTGTTTGCATTCTAAATATATACCTGTGCTAAAATTATTGGGTAATTGGTCAAATGCCAACTTGTCAACAAACTGGTCGAGTTCATGGCTTACCTGATACGACAGTTCAAGGCCATTGAACCTACGGGGTCGACTTTGACTGATTTTATTTGCAATTCTTGCTAAACTAAAATAATTGTAGAACAAAATTACTTTGAAATAAGCTTATAAAACACTCCAAATGGGTTTCTCCCCTGGCGAAATTAATTACTTTTCCATATTTTCCTATGATTATTACAATTTGGTAATTCGAGACTTGCACAAGCGTACTTATTGTCTGCCTTTCGGGCATACTTCCATTACCAATGATTAAGTTGATTGAAAACAAATAAAGAGGCGGGTATTACGGAAAATCTTGAGGGGGAAATGGTAGACGGGCTATCCGATAACGTTGGAGGGCAGGTTGATATCTTTTGACAGGCTTTGCCGCCTGTCCATTTACAGTTCATTTACTAATGAGCCAATAAGGCCACGCGACCGAAGGCAATTCAAGGCCCTATTGCACAACCCGCTGCCCTGCAAAATGGGGAGATTAATGCTGTTAAATTCTTGGACTTGACTTTATCATTGCTATTCCCCGAGTTGTGGGTTGAATGTTATTTGTTCTTTACCATTCCTCCATGGCAGCCACATCTCTTACTGCAGGCCTTTATTATAGATGTCATGAAATGTCAATTTATGTCAACGTCAAAATGATTTTCGGATTACTTGAATCAAAAGATTTCCTCGAAATGGCCAAACAGCATTAGGAATTGCACTGAATATAATCATTGGAATTTTCTTGAAATATTTCTAAGGAAATCTTAAAGAATCTCTGGCAACCTAAGTACTGTATGTTTACATTTTCCATTTAAACTCTGCTGCAACTCAAAATGTTTTATGAAACTCATAAAGCAACACTAATTGCCGACAAATCAAAATCTCCTTAAAGTGAAACGTGTCAAGCCTTTGCCAAATTACAAAACAAGTCAAACAAGAGTAATAACAAACTTTTATGTTAATTGTAATTACACAATTTCAATCAAGTTAATTGGGCCATTTCTGGCAGCTGTGGCAGGAGGTTGGCTTCATTTAATGATTTATTCAATTAAGACTGAGCAGGAAAATGAAAATTTTCTATAGGGATTATTTGTTTACATAATCAAAGGGGCCAGACAAAGTTTAAAAGGACATCAAAGTCAGTTTTCGGGGGGATCAAATTAGGTCTTCACTTAAGAAATTCATAAGCAAAAAGTTCTCCGTGATCGGAGTTTAAGCCAATTATCGTGGTCTCAAAAGTTTGTGTTCCTTTGGCCTTAAAGGATTTTATTAACTGGCCATATAATATGCATATGTATGAACACGTTTCCTTAACGTTAACGCAGGTGTGCCGCTGACAGATGTAACAAGGCGCATACAGCGAGCGAAAAGTTAAATAATGGTGGGTAGCAAAGAGCAAACAACTCTACCCCTTTTGTTTCCCCCTTTAGCTTTTCCGCGATTTTCCAGCAAATCATGTGAAAGCGCTTTAAGCTAAAAATTTGCTAAGCAGAAGCAGCGAAGAGTGCTGCTATTTTTTTGTGCCAATTTATGTGTTCGAAAAGCAGGAAGCAACGGAAGCGTACAGAAGGGAGAAGTACCTGTGCTGCATTCTTCGAAGTTTTCCGAACCTGCAAAAGTTTGAGCGCTGCCTTAGCGTTGCCTACTTTGTGGAGTGGAGGCAACATTTTCGAGCTCTCAGCTGAAGGAACGATATAAATTTAAGCAATAGACGAGAAGATATTTCATAATAATTTGGTAGGAGGTAGCTTGAAACTAAACATGATAGGGAAAAATTTTAAAACAAGTCATTTATTCAGGGAAGTTGTGTTTAGTTTTGATATGGTAAGATCTATTTAAATAAATGCTTAATATTTTTATTTTAGGCAAGCATTCCCTGTTCGTTATGGTACATTTTGAGGTTAAAAGAAGTATTTTTTAAGTTAATAAGGGATTTCTTTTTCCTAGGGACCTTTTTGGCTATCAACAATATTTGTTATTGTCAATAGAATTTTTTGTAGTCATATTTCTTTGTTTTTTCTAGGTCATAGGTATCATAGTATCATAACAATTTTTTTTGTGGTTAAAGGAATGTTCAATTCAATTATTTTCAGTTGATTTGTGGTGATATGGATTCCAGAAGAAGTCGTATAGACTTTTTTCGAGGTTGTTTGGATTCACTAAATGATCATACGAATTATTTTGAGATCATGTTGACTTAAAAAGAAATCACGTGGATCTTTGATCTTTATAGAATATAAATAGTCAAAGTTATAATGGCACATTACCATGCAAAGCGATTTAGCGACAGCAAACTGAACAGATGGCAACTCGTAGCACAAATGCATAGTAGTGCCAATTTGCAAACATGGGCTAGAAGCGCATAATCGCACGTCAAGCTGAATGTCTAGAAGTCGTGACTTTCCTCCCCTCTCTGTCCCCCTCAGTCTGACTCTCAGACACAAGTGTAATTAATTACTAAATTCGTGTGTGCAATGCTTAGCTGAGAAGACTGGCACGCACACAGCGGGAAAGAGACGAATGCCGGGCTAAACTATTCGCACTTCAAGCGGAATATCCTTCGGAGAACTCCAGGCAGTCTCAAGTGTCCAGATACCCTGCTCGCTCTGCTCTCTAGGCCCCCCTGGCATGTGCATTTCAATGATAATATACGTTTATATATACATATATGTATTCTACACGCTCTGACCACGCCCAGCTGTCAGCTGTGGGTGTTGACTACGCTCCGACTGAAAAGTGTTAAATAACAAGTACAAGTCAAAGTTTCCCTGCCCTAGTCCCACGGAGAAAGGAGAGGAAAAAAAACTTTTCGCCCTCTAGCCTTATAAATGACTCTTAAGGCTTTTGAGTTATGAAATGAGCTTCCCCGTTCTCTAGTTCTATCCCCCCCCAGCTGGAGCAAAATGATAAATTATTTCTCGCCGCTCCTCCCCGTGAGACATTCGAAATATGCTGGTAATTATTTTGTTGAATGTCGCTCAGGTTTTAGTGGGAGAATTTATTATCTTCGTTCTCTCTCTTTTGCCGGACGACGCCCATACTAGACTAGACCATAATAAATTTGTGTGGGATAGTTGGCATCGCCCAGAGTCGCCATTTATAAGCGACCCTAACTGTGCACTCCACGAACTGGAGGTGGAAATGGTCTACATTTTTCCAGGCACATTAATTCTATAAGGTGTACCAGTAAGGCGAAAAATATTCTAGATTTATGCCTTGCAAACAAATTGGTTAATTAAAAGAGTTATTAAGCCTCTATGTATACTAATTTAGTTTTAATTAAGTACAATTTTAAGGGCTTTCAACTAATGAAGTAGACTTAAATAAGAGTATTTTTAAACCTTCTCAGGCTCACTATAGATAAGACTTTCATCCGTATATTGGCTATCAATTCAAGGTTTTTATTGCCTTGTTATATACGCACCACTTCTGAGAATCTGCAGGACAATAAAATTGGAGACCCTTTGAGTATACCTGTCAAAGCGCAATATCAATTAGAATACAGTGTACAGTGCATGGGGTTGGAAACAGCAGTGCTTTCTGGTTCAAAGGACAAGCCAAGTCAAGACAATTACAGACACTGACCATCTGGAACGAGAAAACAGTCAAGGCGGTTGTCCCGTCTCGGAAAAAATGTGAAAAACGTCAAGTACTAACGTCAAGTACAAACGACGAGCAGAAGAGTCAACAAGAAGCCAGCCGACAAGGGTAAGGGGAAAACCCAAAAGTTGACGGAGAAATTGTGTTTTGTTGCGACAGAAATTTGTACATTTTGGTATTAATAATAATATTGTGGTTTGTGAAAACTTTCCCCCCCTTTCCTGTCGCATTTCATTTTCTGCAATCGAATACAATTAAGAGTGTAATTCGTAGAGATTCAGTTGCAAAATCAAAGTACCGTCAGCGTAGTTAAAATGCAATTGACCCGGGTGCCAATCAGCGAGGGAATTAAATAAGTTGGCAAATTAAATAATAAATTTGGTGGCCAATGCAATTTTACCGTTGCTCAGGTGGTTAATTGAAACACTTTTTGTAGCCTACTTTCGTGGGCTTTAGATTCTGCCACCTTTATAGCTGGACGGCTGGAATAAAAGTTTTCATTCGACCTCACTCCTTCCGCAAACTAGTTTCTCGTCGGTTTTTTTCCTTCTGCTAATTGCTTGTCCATTTTACGGGCTAAGGGTTATGGGCTTCGGGCTACGGGCGTGTGCGATTGGGGCAGCAACTTCGAAACCAGGTTGCTATGTAGGTCGCCAATTGGATTTCAAGCAATTAAAAGAGGATTAAAACCGCTCGCGTTACGGCAAATGAAAAAGAAACTTGGTCTCTTTTGCATTGTTTTTTAATCTGATTGTGTTTTGTTTTTGCCTTTTCGCTGACGGCATAACGGCTTCATAGGGGGATTCCCCAGCAATCTGGTTGCCAAAGAGGATTTCGTCTCTTCAGTCTCAGTTGTTACGGCATTTTTTGCGCATTAACAAGGTAATTGCAGCAGCTTTGAAGGATTTAGCGGGCACGAGATACATTATACACACAAAGATTAAAAGGGAACGTAAGAAGGATAAGTCTTCAAGATGGCTTTTTGCCTCTAATAGAAAAATGTTTCCCCCCTTTGAGTGCTTTGTTCAAAGGTGGAAACTTTATTACTGAGATCCCAATCATCCTAATAGAAATGCAAAAATATAAAAATTAAATTAAATAAATATCTTTTCAAGCAAAATAAATGTACTCTCATATTTCTAGAAGAAACTTTTACGACGCCTGCTTAGAAGAAGTGACTGTGCCTCCATGAAGTTTTTTTCTAGTAATTATTGAAAAGTTTTCCCAGCTCGCAAGTTATGCGAGCATTAAGTAAACGTCACGGATAATGTTTATGCATTTATAATGCATAATGTGGCAGCAGAACCGAGGTAGAGCTTCATCGGGAGACGTGGAACATGACGCGCGGACGGGGCATGCTCCGAAGTATGCAACAAAGTTATGCAAAGTGCTACGCCTGGCTTGCCACTTGAGAAACGCTGCGAAATTCTCGAGCAATGTAAAAACTGAAAAAATAGTGTCACAATGCATAATGCGCTAAGGAGTGGGGCCCTGTGCCCCGGGATGCCCACCCGTCTGCGACATTTTCCTGCCAACTGCAACAGGACGCGGGTTAAGTTCTTGACGCCGGTGCCACATAAAGTGGCAAAAGTTATGCACGGTCCTGTGCCAGAAAAGGGGGCGTGGCAAAGTGTCAACTTGTTTGATTTAGCTCCCAGGAAGGAGCCCAGGCATAGAGAAAAGTAACAAAAATAATCAGCCCCAGAGCTGCAAGCGCCAATCAGTGCCTCATTACATGCAACCTGGCTCGCCAGTTCCCGGCGCACACACACACACACACACACCACACCTCGTACTCAAGTATATCAGCTTCCGCTGCCATAACATGCTGACGTGTTTCCGGCAAAGAAACATTAGGGGAAAAAACAAAGAGAGAGAAGCGAAAAAGCGTCGAGCGCATATATATTATGTGATTTATTATTTTATCCCGTCAACGTTAAAAAAGACCAAAAAGTTGCTACACTTTGTAAGGGAATGGAATAAGAAACCAAAAGTAAGCTTCACAGGCTGGCGTTGGTACACTCTTAACTAGACCAAGGGCTTTATATAATTATACGTATCTCTTGGATGAAAATATAATACATTTTCGAATATTTACTATGGACTATATATTCTGAGCGTAATAAGATTGTTTATATATACTCCTTCTTTCTCTGTACTACATTAATCATTTACTTGATATTACTATACTTTGCTTATTATATTAAACAATTTTCTCAACGTTTCAAGGATTTTATAAATATTTAAAGCCAATGATTGCTTTTTATGACATTTTCCGACGCATAGTTGGAACATTTTTAGGTCTTCTCTAGGGTATATTTTTTCTCCGCTTTAAATGCTATGCCACTTTAGCTTTGAGGAGTAAGACTTTAACGATTGTTGCTCCCCTCTCAGTTGATGGCAATTAATTCTCAACTTCAAGATTCCTCTTCTCTTACCGGCGAAATGGAAACAAGTTAATATATCAACATTACGCCGCACTAGATGCCAAGAACGAAGAGTCAGCGTCTTGATTTTGCGCTTGACTAATTTTAGCTCTCGCTTTTCCTGCTACTTCTACCCATATTTTCGTTCTTCTTTCCCATTTTCATTTTGTTTTTGGAAAGTTTTGTCAGCGAAGTCGTGCTACTTTGCCTGGCGTTGTTGGGCATTTTCCGTTTCCGCGTTTCCTTGGGAAATTAGTAGTATTTGCCATCGTTGTCGCGCTCTCTCCGATGTTTTATCTTCAACTCCATTGCGCGCAGGCCAGCAACAATTTGTTTTTCGCCTCGGCAACCGCTTGCTCCTTCAGCTCTTGATAAGCGAGAAACTTTCGCATTTTATTGCAATTTCTCCGAGTGCTGGCAAAAAGTTAAGTGGGACTTTAATTTCAGTTTGTAGCTGAGCTTGACCCTAGATTACATTTTGTTTTGAATTCACTGCCGGACTGTTACTAATTGGATATATCTTTAATTTAATCTCGTTTCAGGTAAATTCTAAACTAAATTTACATCATTTACATCCTTCCTGATAAGCGGAATTCAGTATTTGTATATTTTAAAAGTAATTACATGATAAATATACGAACAGGTGATATATTAGGTTGCTTTAGTGATCAATTGGGTTTTATAAACTCGTTAAAATGCATCTAAAAGTATCTAAAGAAATGTTTTAGGTGCCCAATTTAGTGATGTCTCTGATTTGTTTTATTATTTTATATTTTGTAGTCTAATTTTTCACACCTTTTTCTCTTTATAAAGAACTGCTGCATTCCCAATACATATTCTTTTATTTTATCTCCCCAAAGTGTCTTTGCTTTGCATGTAATTTTCAAAAAAACTGACATCAAGTGTAAGAGCCAATTTAAATACGCGCAATTCATTTTTCGGAACTCTTTCTAAGCTCTGGCTGAAGTCCTCGCATCCTTAATTGTCCCGCTATATGTATGTCCTCGGAGTAAGCCTCAATTTTCGGTTGAGTTCCCCTCTGGGGTTGACGCGCGTGAATGTCGCGATGGCATTTAAAATATGCAAGGCATTTGACATTTTAATCAACCGTTGCCCTCGGAACGCAGCTAGGCAAACATTGAAGGAAAAGTGCAGGGAAAGCCAAAAGATGAGAGAAAAAGAGGCACTGGGAAAACTTGCGGAAATTCCTTAATGAATACAAATACGCCCGACCGTTCAGCTTTCCGGTTGTTTTTTTTTTAGGGCCAAGCTAAAAAATAGAGGTGGGCTAATTGGAAAATTTTTTCGCGTTAATTAGTGTTAGTGCCTTTAGATTGTCTCTGAATAAAAAATAATGTTGAAAAAGACTATTGTTTATTTACGATATTATGATTATAATCAGCTGAAAATGTATAATTTTTTTGTCATTAAAAACTCTAAAAGTATAATGGCGTTCTTAGGAATGATATTCAAATAACTTGATAATTTTGATATATAGAAGATAAATAAAATTAACTGTGAATTTAAGAAATTACGTAAAATATTGTTTGGGAACTATTTATTTTATGTTTGCTAATTTTTTTGGTTACATAGCATTGCTTATTAAATTCCTACATGTACATTGCATTTTGGGCAACAATTTTTACGCCAAATAAAACTTTTGAACTATCTTTAATTACTTTACTTTCCAACTGAATGCCAGTCTACTCTTTTTGAATTTTTTGGACCGATTTTCGGGATATTGCGAACGAAAACATTCCGTTCTATCGCTTTTTGCCGCAGGACACACGCACACAACTGCCGCAAAAGGAGACACATTTATTGCGGAATTTTGTGGGTGGCAACATAACTAACGGTAATTAGCTACTTTATGTCATGGCCCACACACACTCAACCACCGAAACAGTCGTTTGTCAAAGCCCTGGGCCGAGTTTATGTTGGGAATACAGCGGACCGTGTACATTTTGTGGTCAATTGGGAATTGCAATTAACGCATAGTTTTATTTTTATTGCCTTTTGGGTTCCATGATTCAACTGCGTTTACCCAAACAACATGGCACATTCCGCACATTTATTTGAAAAAGGAATGAATCCATTTAGCTGGAAACAAATCTTGTCTGCTGAATCTTGGTCTTTATTGCTGGCTTACCCCTATACTCGTCCGAAGTTCTATAATTTATGTCTCAAGAAGTGTTGGGAAATCTAAAAAGGGGGTAACAAGTGCCAAGGTAATATTTTCAAGAAGAAGACCTTTAGCACCTTTTGTATATGCATTATATTATATAAAATTATATTAAACATTTATTTACTAGCTCAATTAAAGGTATTTTAAAATATTTTCTCTGATGTTTAAAATTGGAAATTTAAAATTAATTCCTATTGAATTCAATTAGTTTCCGTGTTGATTATACTCGTTTACCTTTCTCTATAGTAGTTTTATTTTTTGTGTTCAACAGCGCAATCCAATTAATTTGAAA
Organism: Drosophila seguyi; assembly: GCA_008042675.1. NCBI lineage: Eukaryota > Metazoa > Arthropoda > Insecta > Diptera > Drosophilidae > Drosophila > Drosophila seguyi. The sequence goes on along the minus strand of VNJU01009366.1, from coordinate 567,713 downwards.
CCTAAATAATTAAGAACCAAATAGTCGTTCAGTTTTATTACCTTAAATGACCATTAAATGAAGTGCTGGATTAGAAGGTGCTTCTGCACAGTTGAAATGTGGGGTTTTACCTACACATTCACACATAAAACGACTGTAAACAAGTGCCAGTTTAATACCAATAAGTGTAAAAAGTAATTTTCTACAAATAAGATATATATAAAAAAACTTTACTTCTAAATATTTGCTAATGCCAAAAAGTAGGGTTCACTTAACATGCTAATAGGGTACACATTTTATAAATATTTTAGGCAATATTTACCCTTTCCACTTTCAATCATATATTAAAGGCTTTGGTATATCGTTATATATGAGTTATGTTCAAAATTCAATTACATGTCTTCCTGTAAAGGGACCAAAATCGGTTCCCGTGAAAATGAGCAAGAAATGTCTGCTTCCTTGCCACAAGTACCAACCTTTAAAAAGAAATATACTTTGCATTTTAATAGCTTCATTTGCGTTTTTCCATTGCCTAGCAAATAAGTTTTCTATTTGCATTTAGATTCAGTGCAGGCAGGCTTATGATCTTGTCAGCCATCCAAATATTTAAAAGTATTTGTAAAGAGCAGAAACGGTTCTTTAGAATTTGTATATTTGCAGACAAATCAACTAGTTTGAGTGAAGGCAATTTCCTCGACTTGGTAAAAAGCGGACTCCTCTGAATTTTAATTCAATATGTCAAAACGAGTCGTTAAGAACAGCCTGGTCGCTAGCAGCTGACACTCAAACTCGGAGTGGTGGTCGTCAAAGTACCTGTCAGCGAGTCGGCCAGTCAGTTAGGCCGTCAGTCACTTGGGCACCACGGCCTTTGTCTACTCATAAAGCCATTTAGCTAGTTAGTCAGTCTCACCAGGAAACGCGACTTCAGACTTTGCCTGCAGCTCACAGACAGAAGGTGTCTGTCACTCAGGATGTTTGCTTATGCAAATGCTTAATTCTAATTAGGCTAATAGTAAGGCGGTCTTTAATAAGGTAACATTTTGAAACATACTTTACAGTGCTAAATTATATAGAATTATTTTAAAACTATAACAACAAAGAAAATCATAGCAAGCACAAAAAATATAAATTAGTTTGTCGTCTCTCCTTTTTATGTAAATTTAAATACTCATGATTATTATATTTTATTTATTATTTTATATTGTTGCACTGCTGCCTCCTGTAGTTTTTATTTTGTTAATTAATTTTAGCAGCATCTTTTTTTCACACGTTTTCCGACGTCTACTGTGCGTATGCGTAATGTCTGCATCGCATTGTTTATATATCAATTGAAACGGCTAATTTATCTTGTTCTACTTCGTCCCCCCTTTGGAGGCCCCCGCTGCTTGTGCTTTGGATAAAAATTTCAAGCAATTTCGGTGCGGTGGAAGTACAATTTATCACATTGACGCTGATGAATTGTTTGCTTCACACTATGACAACTTTATCGTTGACTTTGCCAGCACCTCCCTCGTACCCTAGGACCCTCCTCCTTGCCACATTTACTACTCTTGCTTACTCTTGCCCCACCAGCGAGTGCGACTCTCAGCTTGTTAGTGTTGAATTGCTTGTAAAATGTTTTGTAACTGTCACGACTGGTGTCCTGCGCGACTCCTCGCGTTTCAGCTGCTGTTGCCTTATTTTCCGATAATGATTTACCATCGTTTGTCTTGTTGGAGACTTGAAGAAATAAATAAAAAGTAAAGTGTCATAAGCAAAAGAGACCACACCTTTGTGTGAAATGTGGCAACTGGGGCTCATTTAATTGGGTATATTTAAATATTAAATTTAAAATAAACATTAGCCGGTCTTGTCCTGTTCTTCGCTAAACATTCATGGAAATGTAGAATTATTTATTTGATTTGACTGTTGTTTAACTTCGTATATTATCTCTAAAACATCATCTTTAATCTTTTAGATTTCAACTCGATAGACGATTGTTCTTTCAATATTTTTCTTTGACAAAAACTTTAAGATGATTTTTCTGTATGAATAATTCAGCAGAAAGTAACCATCCCTTTTTTCGCAGAGCACGCGAAATGTGTGTCGCCGGCAAGTGAAAAATCACAATCTTCCAAACTTCAATCAGGCATACATTTTTATTATCTGGCGTATGTTTCCCTGCAGCTGCTGCCAGGACCTCGTCCCCCTTGGCACCCAAGTAGTAGACCGCCTGATGATGTACCGAAGTGCTCGTTGTTTTTGGCGTTATAACTGTCACTTGTCCTCGATACACTTGTCTGCCAGTTTGCCAGGATGTCGCTCCTGACGCTTCTGATGGGGCTGCTGCTTCTCTGGCTGACGTCACTCCCCCTGCTCCCTGCTCGTTTCCGGCTGATTGTTGGGACAACTGCCGTTAAAGATTTAAATTTATGCCGATCTGATAGCGCTCGGGAAACCAAAACTGTAGACGAAAAATTGATATTTTATGGTTATGAATTATTACCAGCGATTATCGGCCAAAGTTCTGGGGATAAAAGAGTTTTCCTTTATATTTTCATGAAAGGAACGTAAGAGGGCACGGGGAACAGTGCTCACGTTGGAGCCCGAGCCCGAGCCCGAGCCCGTCAATATGAAACACTTTCCGGCACACATCATCATGGTTGGTTGAAGGGTGAAGTCGACATTCACCATGGAATTGTGCTAAAAAGTTTCGAAACACTCACACAGAGACGCAGGATGAGGGCCATTGAGAAATTGCATTACTCATTGTTGAGTGTTTGAATTGAAATAATATTGTGGAACGGGGCGCAATATTGGCTTAGAAGGGATATTGTGCACTCGTCGGTAAACAAATAACTCTGTACGTGCACTCGTATCCTGCATATGAGATGCGATTACTCCGCATTTATGTACATCGATCTAAGCGCATGGGAGTTTTATTTGTATTGTATTGCAACGATAAATGGAATTTGTTTGCCATAACTATCTGACATTTGATTCTCCACCGGATGTATAAAACAATTGAATTGTGTAAAACTGCACGCGACTGACCAAGTTCGATTTACAATTTAAGAGTTTTCTTTTGGCCTTTGACTAGTTCAAACATTAAATTGATGTCAATAAATTTTTGTGGACGAACGAACACTTGACTTGTTCCACTTAAAATTCCTAAACTTTGTGCGGTGCCCGATGCATTTGGCCAAATGCCTTTTTGAAATGAAGCCAACTACTTGTCACACCCACTAGAGAGCACATGAGCCAAGGCGTAAAAGGAGGCCAAAGGAGACCCTTAACTTAACTCAACTTGACATACTCCTCCTCCGCCTTCCCCCACAAGCCCTCCACTGTTTCAATTGTTTGCCCTGCTCGTTCCTTTGACATGCGCCGAACAAAAGTATTATCTAAAGATGCTCACAACAGAGTTGGTGAGGCTGTCAAGTCGGCATATGTGGACGGTAACTTTGGAATATTATTTTCATTAGTTGCTCAAAAAAAATGTACAAAATACATTTTCATATACATTTTCCTTACAATAGGTTTATGTGTATATTTTATATATAAATTTCTTGGTGTGTATGATGAATGCATGTGTTGTATTGGCAAAAATCTTTGACTTAGGAGGTGGTTGGATGGACAGTTTGACAGGATCGACCCTTTCTAGTTACGGTCGCTGCTCATCACCCTCGACATCGGAGCAGGCAGCACACGACGACGACACTCCACGCCCGGCTGAAGTTTGCCTGTCTCGTCGAGGGCTCCATTCACTTCCTGCAACTCCAAGTGCAGCTCCAATGGCGACTGCAGATGCTACTGCAGGACGAGGCGCCATTCAAGTGTCTGCCATTCACGTGTGAGCAGCGGCAGCTGACAGTTGACATGCTGACAGAGTCCTGCGACAGGGACGACGAAGCCTATAGACAGTGGTGACGATTTGGCCATTTATTAAAATGGAGTTAAATGAGATTTTAGTAAAACTTTAATGCGTTATATTTTTATAATTTTGAATATAATAAATTTCAAGTTTTATAAAAAGAAAAAGATAAATGTTGTCTGCTGTTTATTAAGTGCATACAAGTTGTTTACTAACAAATAAAACTAGATTGTAATTCTAGTATTACAAAGAAAACATTTGAGGATTTTTTTTTCAATTTTAACCCCTTGCAAGTAATATACAATTCTCTAGGAATGCGGCATTCCTGCTCGTAATGTGTCTGCGTGCATGCAACCCCCCTAAATTATGATGTGTGTGCGAGTACTATATTACTTTTAATAGCTGCTCTCCCCCCAAACTCTGGGGGCATTCAATTTATTTCCTTTCACAACCATCTTATACACACACGATGTTGTGCCGTCGTGCTTTTTGAATTTTTCACATTCGCCTCTCGTGTCTCTCTTACATAATTGCTTTCTGGGCGCTTCGCTGTTGTGACTCTTTGTTGTGATTTGCTGAAAGCCATGATTTCATTTTAAATGAGTTTTTGATTTATGCATTAAACACATAATTGTAGCAGATTTCATATTTCCCCATGCTCTCTCTTTCTTCCTCCTCGCCGTGGATCTTTTTCCTTTGTCCTTTGGGAGTGTGCCGGAGGATTTGCCAGCCGGCTTTTGGTGTGAATAATTTAATGTTTGGCATGATTTATGCGGAGGCGCTAACTCGACGAAACTCTGATGAAGGTTTTAATATAACAAATAAGTTGAGGATTTACCGAGATGGGTTCGCGAGGCCCTTGATCCTTGGCAAGTGACAATTGAAGGAGAATTTTCAATAATAATGATGCGCAATTTAAGCAACTCCAAATTCAGGAAAGTCGAAGGAAGTAAATTACACAAACTGTTCAGCAGCTTGTTCGTCTATTAAACTAAGCTTTTACAAGCATTGCCGGTAACGAAAACTTCAACTAGTTCGTCCTTAATTCTGAGCCAGTCAAGGATGTAGGAGATTTTCCACTTAGAATCAGTTTTTGCCCCTAAGCGCATAATTCCATTAAAAGGAACCCCTGGCTGGCACAGACAGAGCTCAGTTCCCAAATCCTTTCCCACTTGGCAGCACACAGTGGCTTACAAGCCCCCAAAAAGACGTCCTAACAGCAATTAAACTAAAAGCAATTAGATGCACTGGCAATAAAAATTTAAATATTCATATTTTCAATGCAAATTAAATGGGGCAAGGCTGAGATTACTTACTGCGAAATGATGTCGAATTACAGAGCGCTCATTAAACACTCCTGGCATCCTCCTTCATCCGCTTCAGACAATTTCCCCAGTGCTCAGCGTAATTGAGTGTAAAGTTTTGAATATATAACGACGAAAAAAGTGATTAGTCTTGTTTATGAACTCGTTTCATCATCGATTATGTGGCCAATAAATTGTTGACCAACTCCGACCGGGTGATTTTATTTAACGAAGCAAGGATACAGTTTTTAATTGCAATTAAAATTATTTATACTTTGTATGAAGAGAAGAATTTTTAAAAACAATTATGTATCTATGGCCAAGTGACTTCTGCCTAGCTCAGTAAATCAATAAGGTTGAGAGGTCAGGTCACAGCACCCAATTTCATTACGCTCCAACTCGGTTCTCCATCGTATTTACGCTCGCAGGCCAAAGTGTTTGAAACATTTATACTTTATTGCTATTTTGCATGCATAAATAGACGGCGCCAGAGGAGAGGATGCTGCGGGCTGGCCAGGCATCGGTTCCGTATCGAGTAGCATCTCTGCAGTGCCTGCCAAGTGGGTCACGTATCGCCAGGGTGGCTGTAGCTCTAGCTGTATCTGTATCTGTATCTGTATCTGCATGCCTTTAACTACCCAACTTCCAGAGTTATGCGGCATACTTTTCGGCTGATATACACACACGTATAGTAATAGTCCTGCTGCTCCCTCTCTCTGGTGTGTGTGTGTTCGTTTTTCTTGTTCATTGAGTCGAACTTTTGCCTAGCGTTCGCCTCTCTGCTGGCATGTTTTCATTGCATGTTCGTTCTGCTCCTGCCGGAGATAAAAATTCAATTATGGCATTTTCCCTGCTGACTCCTGCCATTTGTTGAGCGTTTCTGGCATTCATTAATTTATTATTGTGATGTAAAACAATTGCGAGATATTTATTTAAATTCAAAATACGACACATTAATTAACACGTACCAATTGATTTATGCCGCATTAATTGCCATGCCACGCACTCGCAACCTGTGCAAGCTGCAATTCATATAATAAATTGAATAATACAATAAAGGATTCGATTTTCAGGTACCCCTTTCTAAGGCTATTAGTAATAGCAGAAACCTATAATAGTAATTTCGATCTGTCTATATGATATATAAATATAAAATGTTAATACAAAAATCCTGTATCCAATTTATATTACCACTACAGGATATTATCGCTGATTTAAATGCCACTTTATTCCGTTATTTTACTCTACAAAAAAAGAAGGGAAATAAAATACCAATTTGCATAATTATAATTGATGGCCTATGTAGGTTCCACATATGTCGGCTCAAAAATTAACCATAAATCATAATAAATATTGAATTAAAATATTTAATATCGTACAAAGAAGAAGAAGTACAAAAAATGTAAGCATTAAAGGGACTGGGAAAGGGCGTCGAGTTGCCCTGCCAGCCAAGCGACAAGTGCCACTAGAATAATGTGTCAATAATGTGCGATTATATCGACTACAATCAGCCAAGTCCTCGCCCAACCCTTAAGACCCTTTACGTCACTCATCCATCCGACATATTGCTGATAGAAAAAAGCGAGCAGAGTGGGCAAATTGTGTGAAGTTCATAAAAAAAAGTAGGAGAAGGAAGGCGGCTTCTTATGTGCGATTCAATGGCGAAGTGCCTCAACTTTGCCCTTTTTATTTCTCTCCTACTTTCTGCCGCTTCTCATTTTATATTTTTCATATCCCTGAAAGTCACGTATTTATTTTTATTTCATTTGTTCCCGCGTCCTTGTTTTTCGCAAAGGGCTAACGGAAAAAATCAATTGCGCGCAAATTGAGTAAATGTCATTTAGACTTCCGGCGCCCCAAAGCCGGCTAAGGAACATAAGCAAACGATTGTCAAACACAAGAGCACACACACACACACTCGCCCACGCACGCCTGCCGCAAAGTATGCGACAATGTGGCATGTGATCCCGCCATTGCATAAATATGTAAGTTGACAATTTCAAGGCTCTAAATGAATATACGCGTGTACGCTAGGGTGGACCAGAGTCATATGCTAATTTGGGATTCGAACTTTTTTATAAATCACAGTTTTAATTCTCCAATCAGAAACAGGAAACAGGAATTTTGTTAATGTTTTTTCTTTATTTGAACTTTAGTTTTAGAACTTTCACCTAAATTTAAATGTAACTATGTAAAATATATTATATATATTATATAATACATATTGTTTATGTTAGAAATACATTTTTCAGTACGTATTTTAATCTTTTTTTCTTTTTAATCCCTTTTGAAGGTGAAATATATTCACATGTGCCAAACGTGGTTACAGCGACACACCCTAATCCTGTCGTGTATGCGTAACCACTTTAAACACAATCTAATGTCAACAGGACAGACCGAGCCTGAGAGACTCCTTTAGCAGGCAGGCAGGCACTGCACTATGTCGTTGGCTCGGCCCGACTTACAAATGTGGTTTAGCTTCCATCTGGTTTTGTCGTAAGGCGCGAAGGACCCCGATGTCTGCGTGTTTGTGTGGGCGGCAGTGGGACGTCTGCGGCTGGCTTCGTACTCGTATCAATGAAGCCGTTAGTCGAGTGGCTCTCCATGCTCCTCGTTGACTTTATTGGATTATCAGGCAAATTTTTTAGTACTCCTTCGGCCAATACGTCGTAGCATATTGAACCCACACATGGCTTTTCTTCGGCAATGAGTTTCTTGAAGCATATTTATTTTGAATTGATATGGGATGCAGGGGCGGATAATGGCTGAAAAGCAAATATGGAAAGCAAATTGAGAAAGTTTGAAGCACGCATAATAGACAAATGGCCGCCGAGCACTTCACGTATGCCGAAACATATTGAATTCATAGGTTTCGAGGTAGCTTTGCTAATGCGTAAAAGAGCTTAGCTAAAAGAAAAATTGTGTCGTTTTAAATGGATTTAAAAGAATGGATTTAAGCTGACGAAAAGGAATATATCTCGAAGAAAATGTACATTAAATCTAGGGATTTAACCTGTAAAACCCAAAATAAAAGGAAGTCATTAAGGCAAAGCTTCAAGTTATCCTTTTTAATTGATTTCAAATCGATACAAATGATGGGTTACCTCAGAAATCTCTGATTTATCAAAAACAATCTATTTTTGATTCGAAAAAGTATAGAAGTTAAATCACTAGAGATTTTCCTGTATCAATCGCTTCGATTTAAAAATTGCACATTGCGAAACTCGACTCTACTCGGAACATTTATAATTCCCATTTGCCTCTGACGTCTGCCAGGAATGCAGTTGACGCACAGCTGTGCTTCTCTGTCCTAAGCTCAAAGAGGGATAAAAGTGTTTAAAAACTAGACAAAATAGAGAGAGAAAAAAAACAAGGACAAGCTCACATTTCGGGCAGATTCACACATACCCTTGGGTAAATACCGACAAACCCACGACAACTAGGTCTTCTGAGAGGCGACACGAAGGATAACGCTTCATTTTAATTGTTGGGCCGCACAAGTGCTGGCAATGCCACTGGGGAGGATCTTCCAATGAGATGTGGCTCCAGTTGGGCCCAGACTTTGTTTAACCCACTTGGAAGGAAATCAACTCGAGTTGCATTTTAATTTGCACACCATTTCCCCGGAGCTCATATGGCACAGCCCAGGGACATAAATAAATAAGACTCGAGGACTAGAACTAAAGCAAATACTTTCGGCAGCTTCGCAATACGTGTGTGTGCTGGCTGGACGCGGAGAACTCAATTTGCCAGCAGAGCAAATTCGTTAGGACTCAGGTGCTGCTGCAGTGCGGAAAGGCGGGGTAGTCGTGCTAAATCGGTGGAAAAACAAGCGGCAGGAAGCGAACAGCATGCAAATCAGTTCAGCGTGCGGCAAAAAGGTGTAACGGCAGCAGCAGGAAAAAAAAGAAAGAAAATCGAACGAAATCGCCAATCGAAGTTTGGGTAATCGAACAGTTGAGACTTGATGGCGGAGAAAAAGGGGGATAAAGGATAAAGGATACACGTGCGCTCTGCTTCAGCTCAGCAAATGCCAGAGATTCTAACTTTCAGGAGGAAAAGCATTCACCTGCAGCAGCAGTAAAATTCCTTAAGCATCATTTAATTTAAATGATTTTCGCAGAGCACAATGAACTTCTCGGAAAAGTAAGAAAGAGCATTTATAGGGGATGGAATTTCTGAGAAATATACATAAAAGTCATTGAAATAATTACACTTTGAACACTTTCAATATTATTTTGAAAATAAATAATCAATATAAATAAATTAAACTACCAAAACTCGATCTCTCTTAAAATCAAAAAACTACAAAGATAATATTATTTTAGATGTTATTTTAACACCCTTTCAAAATCTGTTTCCCTCACTTTTCATCCATAATAAATGCCACAAACAGCTCTGGCCATAAACCTTCCCGCGGGGCCATAAACCGAGTGGAGTGAATGCAAATAGCGCAGGTTGGCGCAATAAATTTGAAACGTTTTCGGGCTGCAGTTTGACTTTCTGCAGTTCGCCATTTATTTGTGCTAACAATTTTGTCGTTGCCATACCCCGCCCCCCTCGTTCACATATGCATGTATATTTTCTTTTTTTTCCTCTCTTTTTGGGCAATTTCCATGACAATTTGCTGCTCAATTGAACTCGCAGGGATTGCAGGGGTATCCCCTGCCTCCGGCTGTATCTTGCTCACTTTGTCACCGGCTGCTGCCGCCGCTGCTCGCTCACCTGTCCCGCTTGGCCTGTTTTGCATAAGTTTGACAGGTATCTCTATGTGTGCCTGTGCCGCTAACGAAGTCATTCAGCGTTTGTGTCACGGTGCAGGGCTGGCGGGAAGGCAGGGCCCACCACGTTGCAGCTGCAACTTGGCCGAAAAGCGCGTCACGAAGCTGCTTTCATTATGTTGCCACTCTGCCACGTCGATGTGGCATGTGTGTGCAGCATCGTCCTGTGCAGCATCGTCCTTTGCTCGTATACTCTGTGAGAGGCTCCATTAGTTTTAACCAAGTTACTTTGTCTTTTAATTAATGAAGAAAGAGGCTTCTTTAATATCCTTGATGTTGTACAGGTTTTTTATTTTTATCTCTTTAGTTGGTAAAAGGTTTTTCTTAGGTAAAACAAATAAGATGTCTTTATTGACGTTAGAATCACTAATATTCGATGTCTTTAAACCTTTGTATGTAGTGTAACTGAAAGGGTATTGTATGCTTGGCTTTTATCCTTATTTCCGTATGTTTTTTGGGTACTATTTTGTGGGCATTGCAACTGTCGGGCTGTTGGACTGTCGGGCGGAATGAAAATGAGGCGTGGCAGGGCGGGCAGGTGTTGTGGCTGTGGCTGCTGCTGCTGCGCTGCGCTGCCTGTCCTCTCTGATTTATGTTGCCAATCAGGCATTTTGCTTGCGGTTGCACTCTGTATCCTCTGCTGTACCCTCTGCTGTATCCTGTTCGCTGTCCCCTGCGTGTGCACTCCACGTTGATTTGTTACCCAAACGCAGGGTAAACAAGGTTGCAAATGGATTTTGTGCGACGCCCTCAAAGTTTATGAGCTCCACTTGGGTGTACATCATTCCATTGCTGTTTCCGGGATAAGCCGCTTAGCGAATCAAATGAGCCCGAGTTGGGTTGGGAGTTTCTCCTCAAGAGAGATTATCTCAATTTAAGCAGCCTGCCGATTTCTGGCTGGCATCATTAGGAGAATGCATTTGCCCCGGCAGCTGCTCATCCGATAATGGCAAATATATGGCCTACTCTTTGGGATATATTGCTCACCGGACTAAGCCCTCTGCCACCTATAAAATATTAAATGCATTTGCAAACACGCATATATCCACAGAAAGCAAAAGAGAAGGAAGCAAGCAGCGAGAGAACGAAGGAAATCCAAGTCGAGCCCCATAATTCAACGTTTGAGTCGAGATACTTGCCAAGTTATCTAACTGCTGCTAGCAGGAGCAATCTTCTCCTGAAGCTCCATATCGCCCACCTTGCCTCCTCGTTTCGTTTTCTGGCAACTGGGCCAAAATATTTTTGCTTGGCTTGCCACCCATGCTCTCTTCCTTTTCCTCTGATTTGGTCTTAGTCCTTGGGAAAATTGAACAGGAAAAACGCATTACCAGTCTCTCCGGACTAAGGGGAATTATAACCTTTTTAGTGGACATTTTAAAGCAAACCATTCGGGCTGATAATACATAAATATTAACAAAATTCTGGCGAGGATTTTCCTTATTTTCCGTCTCCTTGTGATTAAGCTCCCCATGTACATAAATGGGCTCGCATCTGTCACGTTTGCTCGCATGGACGCACGTGTGATGAATACTTGGCAATTAGGGAGCCCGGCGAGAGTCCCTGTTGACATAACCAGGAAGAAATCATTTAGGAAACGTTCCTGTCAATTCCGGCTGACGTTTGATCCCGGCTGCTGCCGTATATAAATATTTTATTTATTTACTCTCCTGATTTCGGCAGGCTACGTGCTGCAAATGCCTAAAATTCTGTTCACAGATAAATTTTGTGCATTTTTTTCTACGTTTTTTTTCTGGGAAATTGGTTGACATATGTGTGTGGTCATATGATTGATCACTTATTCTTGGGCTGGGAGAACTCCTCTTCTTAGTTATTATATTATTATTGTAGCCAAATTTGACGAAAGCTGAAAAACTAAACAGGAACACTCTATAAATTGTAAATTGGAATTGATCTATATTTAAATTGAATTCTATTATTTGCTTAAAATTCGATCTTATTAACCAAGCTTTTCCTTTCTCTTTACAGGTAAGCACCTGCATAGTTCACTGGAAAAATAAGCTCACTTTACCTTTTCATGCTTAGAAAATTGTTTAACCAAAAACAAAAGGAGTGAGTAATTCAAGGGTACAATTTGCGGGTGAGCAGCCCCAAATGTGTGTGTGGTTGGGGCTGCCGGAGTGCTGCACGCAGTTGTAAATTGTCGGATAATTTAATTTGTGGTTAAACGCAACTTAGACGCATGTAGGAACCCAGACACATCGCTCCGTGACTGGTGAACGAACGAACGGGGTGAAAGGGTGCGAAAATCAAGAAGTTGTCCTGGCAACGGGTAATTGGGGAATAGAAATAATGCCAAGCCAAAGGAAAACCAGAAACAGAATGCACGGAAGCTGCTTGAATCCGAAATCCCTTGGGGAGCAGTGGAGGATTCCCTGATCCACTTGCCAATCCTCCACAGATATCAGCTTGTGTGCAGTTGTTGTTTTTGCGCCCCGGCGCTTTAGTTGCTTTTTATGAATTTTGTATTTGTGCGAGTAAATTCCCTTTGGTCCGGGCCACATGACGTATGAGTAATGGCTTTAGCCTGCCATGCTTTTGTCTCGCACTGTCGGCATTTTTGTTGCCACCGCCGCCGCTGTTCTTGTTTATTCTGCGGTCGCGTTTACCACCAGCACATGCCCCATCCCTGTCCCTGTCCGCAATCGCATATGCACATGGATTGTATCCGAAACTATAGAACATATATATGTTTCTGTGCTGCTTTTGTTTCTGGTGTTGCTGCTGGCATTTCCCTCCGCCCAGTCGCTTGCCAGCATTGTCAAATTGGTTTGTTTAAATTGAATACTTTGTTGCGTTTTGTTCAAGGAATAAAGGATTGTTTCCCAAAGGTAGCGCCGGTATATAAAAAATGCATTTTCGTTCAATTTTAACGGACAAATAACAAAACAAATATTCCACAATGAGGTATAAAAGCAGATCAAAGGGTTAAATTGATTTTTAAATTGAGCTGCGGCTTAAAAACTACAAAAAAACGAATAAATGTACTTTCGAAATCCGCACTCATATAATTTTAAGCAAAGATAAAAACAATGTTAACTTGGTCTGTGGATAAAAAGAGCAAAAACTCTTTTGTTTTAACTGCAGGAATAAGAAGCCACAAAAGGGTTTTATTTTGAAACATTTTATTCACCTCATCGACATCGTTATGCTTCCCCTAATGAAGCCTTCAACACAATTCAGAGATTTCACTCCCATTCATCATTTCGGCAGATTGCGAACCGAAGGATTTCTTTGGTTTTGCGGGGCTAAATAAACTCAGAAGGCATGCACTTGGGACTTAATCTGCCGCATAATTCAAAAGCCACTGCATCATGGCCTGACAGGCCGAAAACCAGCGAAACCAGAACCCACAGACTGTACGAAAGAAAAAAATAAGAATGGAAGAGAAGGAGAAAACCCTGTGAAAAGGGAAAGAAACTTTCCTTCGAGGCAGAAAAGTTTTCTCCCGCTTAGCCGTCCCACTTCTTGCCGTTGCTAACTTCATATTTATATAATAACTTTATGTTTATGTTGTAGATTTTCGTCCTTTCCCCCCGACAAATGAGTAGGAGGGAATTTACAATAACAGAGATCCTGAAACACTTTCCGAAAAGGGGGCGAGACGGCACTGAATGGTATAGCAAGCCAAGGACAAAGACTAAAACAGCAAACAAAGTGCAAAAACACACATACTGTAGCAATAACAAAAGGCGCGTTGGCGTCTAAAGTTGATTTCTTAATGTCTTCCAAGCATCTACTGTTTGTCTTGATGAAGAAAATGGCAGAGCCCAGCGATGATACGCCCACATCCTGGCACAGCCTGGCACAGTGAACAATTACAGGATTATATGTGTCCATTCAGTTCGAAGGACCAAAATGTAAAGAGTTCAAATAAAAGACATTTACACAGCTGGAGTTTTTGTAGGAAACTGATTTTGTATATGAAAAATGTTTGCTTTAAATATGTTACATTAGAAGCGAACTTAAGGCCACTTGTATATATAAATATAAACAGTTTTATTTGATACTTGTATGTATTGGATATTACGTAGTTAAATTTAAAACAATTTTACATTGTTATTCGCTCTGTGTACCCGCAGCCTCGTCATATGTATGAGCCAAGTCAAAAGTTGTTGCCCAAGGCAATTTACACTGAAGTTGTTTATTTTGAAACACTTGGCAGGGCGAAAAAAAGCGCTGAGCCAATATTGTGCGAGTCACTGCAGGCAGGAGCAGGTCCTGTCTATATCATTCCTTCGACATTTTTACAGCGGAAGCGCAAATGTGCATTATTTGATATGACTGCTGGTGCTTCTTTTTCTGGCTTGTTCTTGCTGTTCTTTTGTACAACTTCAACTCACACACACACATACTCGACTGGATTGGCTGCCGGCAAAGGTTCTTCCTTTGACAACTGGCAAAGGGTCCTTCAAGACGGCCAACGAGAAATCAGTCCACTTCTGGTATGTGAAAAGTAATTTAATTCCATTTCATTGACCACAAAGAATGCTCACTACGACGATATGGAAAATAAATGAAAAATTTAACAACCAACCAACCAAGAGAGAGTCCAGATTACGCAGGAAACTTTCGAACAAAAACTAAGTCAATATTGATCACAAAGGAATCCATTTCGACTTCACTGAGCTCTCAAATTAAATTGATTAAAGTTTTATACCGGCTGCCAGGGATTTTTAGTTTACTGCTCAACGAAAAATTCTTTTTCAATTGCAATTTTAATAACCTTCCATTTCCTACTTCGTTTAACTACGGAAAGGACGAATTACTTTCGTTTACCTTTCGTTGCAGGGGGAAAGTTTACTTGGCTTAGACTTGGCTCGGCTTGGCCATTTTGTTATCATATTTATTAATTTCCTAGAGATTTTTTCAACAATACCAAGTCAATATATAATGCAATTCAGATTTTTCTCCTCAACAAGTTTCCAAACTATTTTTTCTTCTTCATCCTCCGCCATAAATTTGCCTTGCTGTTACACTTGTGGAAGTTTCGCTGCTCTGGCCGGCGGCGGCTACTGCATTTGACAGACTTTGAAAATTTTGGGTTGAAGCTGGCTGCCCAGATCTCTCCTGGCAAGTGTTTGTGTGTGAGTGTTTTCTAAAGGCTTCATTCAACCGCAGGCGCTGATATTAAAAAAAAAGCGCAAGAAACTTTTTTGAGGAACGGAAAATGTAAAGCACCTTTCGTTTGGCCAAAAAGTTTCCTAGTGCCAAATACTGAAAACTAGTAAAGAAAAAAGAAACAAAAAATGAAAAACGCAAAACTTGCGGGCAGAAGCTCAATATTCAAAGAGCAACAAAACGTAACGAAACCCGAAATTGAGAGAAAAATATTCAGGACCAGCTGAACTTTTTCGGGACCGCCAGTCTCTGTGGTGGTAAATTAAATTTTAATAAACTGAAAGCGCGCCCTCTCTCTCTCTCTTGAGCTAAATCGCTTTTTGTTTGTAGGCGTGCGGCAATGTTACGCATACGCCGTGTAAGCCGCCTTGTGGTAAATTTTAATTGGCTTGTCGCGAGTTGTTGCCGCAGCTTGATTTTGATTTCGACGCCCGCCACGATTAAAAACTTTACATAGTTTCGCGTCGGGTTTCGGTTCCCGGTTTTTGTTTTGTCCCTACATATTTGCTTTCGGTATTATTGCAGGCAGCCAGAACTTTTGTATGCGAGCGAAGAAACTTGGCCTCAAATTGGCCAAAACCCCGAAACGCCACAGGGAAAGTTCAGCCCGTTCTCGTCGTCGTTCGTTCGTCGGTTGTCATGACAGAGATTTTATATAAGAATAGTTGGGCCATAGTCAGTCGACGGGATCCAGGTAAAAGTTTAGGATTTTAATTAGTTTCGGTCGTCGCTCAGTGCCAAAGCAATTTGTTAGATAAGGGTTACTTTACTTTGCTCGCTTTAATCTAGGGCCTGGCTCATCATTTAATATTGCCGGGGGTATTGTCTGGCTCTCTGTTGCTGCGGTTAAGTAACTAATTGCCCAGCATTGCCATGGAGCAGAGATTACTACTTACCAAACTGGCTTGTGCTTGCAAAGAGTTAACCAATTCATTTCCCCCCCTTTAGGTGGGCTTTTTGCTGATTGCATCTACCTGACATTATTTGCATAATCAATTAATGTATAGATTGCGACTAATGAACTTGCTCCTAATTACCCAACTGTAAGTCGTACAGTCAATGTGTTTGCTAATGAATTTCGGATACTTCAAAGGAGCAACTTATGCCATTTCCCAGTGATTCACACATGTAAGCGCACAGAGTCGGCATTTATTATCGTTAATTAATCATCTCGGGCCTGTACTAGGATGAAAAAAAGGATCCCTATTTTAATTACATTTATTCACAACTCCGTCTAAGCCCGACCCCGCCCGCACGGCCTGAAAACCTTTTCAATATGTGTCACAGGCGACGCGACGCCACTGGGCTTCCATTAATTTGTTGCCGTTGTTCTGTATTCCCCAGGCTTATTATGATGACTTTTCATTGGCTTCTTCACACATGGCAAGCATTTCCCTCATCTGTTTTTATTTATTGGATTTGGGACTTGCTGATGCTGCTCAAGCTGAATTGGGATTTACTTTTTTTGCGCCCTATTTGCTTTCACTACTGTTTCGCCAGCAGCAGCAGCAACAGCAGCAGCAGCAGTGTGTATAATTAAGTTTGCCCCTTGATATATATTCTTCCACCTGTCTCCCATCGGACTGGCATCAGTCACTTCTTATGCAAATGTTGTTGGCCGGCATCCTGCGCCCCCTCACATACGTGGGGGGAAACTTTGTCAAAAGAAAATACAATTCGAAGCTTGAATACCCTACAAAGTATTCAGGGAGAGAAAGCTTCTAAAGGTTAAGTAATTTCGTAAAGAATATATATAGGAAGGTGATTTGGAAGCGACCCTTTTCAGGTGTGTTTTCCATCCCATCTCCTTTGCATAAAGGAAACAAAATAGTAATAAAAATAAGAAACTTTGGCCAAAATAATTTATTTTACCTTGATTTACCGACAGGTTATACCAATACAATACCCTTCGTGGCCAGGAATAAATAGCGCTTGCTCTCTTATTCAAAATGGCTCCCCAAACGGGAAGTTCCTTGCCTTGGCATAAGGGCAAAATAAATGTCGAAAACTGAGACGTGGGGTCACGTGCGTGAAAAGTTGTGTGTTTGTCTGACGGCGGTGGCGGTCTCCGCGGTGGCAGGTCCCCTCCGGTTTCCACTGCTTCGGCAGCATATATTCAAATGCATATTGATTCTGCGGTCCATCAGCTGTCACTGCTCCTCGGCTCCGTGTTTACAAGTGCCGCAATCATGATATGCATCAGCAAACGAGGCACCAGCCATGCGTCCACCTGATGGCACCAGCCACCAAAGGACAAGGAGACAGGCCCCAGGACCAGGACCCACACAACACACAACTACACACTGGGGGCTGCTGCTGCCAGGAGGCGAAAGCTAAACATATCCCCAGCCAAGTAGACAAAAGCTGGAAAAATTTGCATACTTCCCTGCTCGCCCCGATGGGTGAGAGTTTCTCCTACCATTTCTCGTCTCGTTTTGCACTTTCCAGGTCCTCGCCTTCTCCTTGCCATTCCCCAGATTGCGGGCCATTTTGAACCTAAATGGTAAACAGACCTTTCGGTTTGATAATGACAACCAATACATGCTAAGGCCACAGGAAATCAAAGCCCGAGCCAGGTCTCTGACGAATCCTGACACATTCTAAAGTTTTCAGAGGGGATTGTCGAGTGTATTGGATTGAAATTTAAATTCAGGCTTCATGACGACTTTAACGGCTCGAAAATTGTATGCTATATTGGATATTTCATTATTTATTTGTTATTCTTTGAGCATTTAAACCAGCATCACCAGAAAGACACACAATTTTAAGGAAAAATCAAGTATTTAAAGTACAATAATAGACAGATTACGATTGCATTTCAGCTGTGATAGAGTACTTACAAATGATTTAAAAATTGTTTATCAAACAGACCCATTTCCTGCTATCAACTTAAGCTTCATTAATTTCCTGCCTGAATTCCCTCAATGGGTTTTCCCCCTCCTGTTAATTGCTGGCTCAACTCTTTTTCCCAGCACAGGACCAAATTTGCTGTTGTTTTGCTAGTATGCAAGGGGAAAGAATCAAGACAGAGTAGAAATTTGCATGAAACAACACAGGAGCAGTTCGAATCCTGGAACGTGCGTTGCGATAAATCAAAAATCTGCTGCGAAGGCAACGGTTTCATCCTAGCCATTCTGGTTTCCTCCTTTCAGGAGGCGAACAAGGGAAATGCATTGGCCATGCAAACACAATGATTGTGTAAACATCAGTGAGGAGCAGCACCGAAGACTGCCGCCGTGGAACCTGGTGGTGGTGGTGGTGCTGCTGCTGCTGTTTTGCTTTCACAACAATGAAATTGAATTTCAATGCCATCTCCCCCTTATTGTTGGCAGCCTTGGCAATAATTGTTGGGCTCTCAGCTTGATGTGGCGTGTGTGTGCTGCACATACTTGAGACTGCTGCCATTGCATTCCGCGCTCACTTGCCATTGTTGTATAAGCGATTGCTTCTTTTTACCAATTCCGAAACAACAGGGAAAACAGTCGCTGGCTGGAAACCATTATCGCCGGAGCAGCAATGACTCCCCAATCCTTGCCCCCAATTCCCATTTGCAGTTGCCATTGCAGTTGGCATACGTGTAAATCGTAAATTTCCGTCCGCAAAACGAATGGTAACCGGACAGCGGAGGAGTCGTCCCAGCCGGAATGGGAACAGGCAGCAGGAACAGGAGCCGGAGCCGGAAGAGGCGAACTCGCATACCAGCCCCAGTCGCAGGGCAATAGCTCATTGTGGACAGCGACAGCGGCAACAGAAAACAAAAGTCACTTGCTGGGTAATGGAATAAATATCCGTGAGGAGCATCCTTCTGTGCTGGCTTCCATATGAGAATTGTCCAACATTTTGCGGCTATTTATGGGTCCAACTTTATGGCTGGCAATTGAAAATGAAGCCGGGGATTGGTGATGTAAAACAGGGAGATATATATTTTCGGTTAAGATAAAAGTTTTAATTCGGTTTGTATGCGAATTTTGTGGGATATGATTGTGTATGATAAAGGCACTTTAATAAGCTAAGAGCTTTGATTAAATAAAGAGAATTGCTAAGTAAAATACAACCTTTTCTAGGCAAATGTTATTTATATTTTGACTTGTTAATTAATTAATTGATAAGCTGATTAAATAAGCTGATTTCGACGTCTTCCTGTGTATAGAAGTCGCTTTGAGCACACTCTCACTGACTCTCATTGTCACTATCGCAGTCATTTTCTATATTTCCGATTTCCCTTGCTGATTTCCCGTAAATTGGTATTCAGAAATCCCATTTGAACGCATCAGTGCACAAGCAATCCCAGTTCATCGTCACTTTTATATATTTTGCATATTTGCCGCATTGACGTTGACCAGCTGTGAGCCGAGGACATCCAACATCTCACCGCACCTTTACACTCACCTTTCCCATTCCGCCGCCCGGTTCGATTGAGGAAAGGAGGAAATGCGAGACAAGGAATCTTTTATGACATTGCACCCGACCCGTAGTGGTTGGCTGTCTTTTATTGTCAGCGGTGTATAATTTTCACACTCCTCTAAAGGATGCTGCTGCTTGTGCCACTCGGAAGCCGCCAGCGGGTCTTCCATCATCCCTATCTCTCCTGATTTGATTGCACTGGGCTTTGTTGCTGGTTGGATTCCACCTCCCTCCCTGCTATGCTCAGCTTTTTGATTATGTTGCAGCATTTTTGCATCATAATGCTCATAAATATTTATGAGCTAGTTGTATAAACATGAAATGAACGTAAATCCACAGTATTTCTTTCCTTTTACGTGCATTTAAAGCAACTCAATTGATACTGGCCGAACTATTTGTGGAACAAAAATCGAAATAAAATCGTTTTAGTTGCTCAAAGAATTTGATTGCTTTAAACCAACTATTTTATAATTCCGAAAGTCATTTCGTTCACCATCAACTGCCAAAAAATCTGTTGAAACAAATTGAAAGCATTGGAAAACTAAAAACTAGTTAACAATATTCCTCTCACACGGCAACAATTTCAATTTTGCCTCCGTTGGGTGTGCAAAGCTAACAAAAAACTGAGATTAGGTGGCACTTTGCCTGAGCATGAGAGATATACGTATGTATATTCGATTTTTTTCCGATCAAATATGTTTGGATTAGCAGACATTTAGATGGCAGTTTGTTTTCCCATTTGGGTCAAAGTTTTTCCAGTTAGTATTCCAGTTTGATTAGTTTGAAAATAGTTTAAATATTTTTTTTCTGCTTCTCGCGGACCACAAAACTTTCCAAGAAGTTGGTTAAAAAAATATTTTTGACAATTTTCATGGAGTTTTAATTAAAGTTTTTAAGAAAACTTCGGTGGTGTCCATAATCGAGTTAATTAAAAAATCAAACAAAATTAAGGTCATGTAAATGAAATTATAACTATTTCGATTTGTATTTAGAATATAAACAAAAATATGTAGTTTTTTTTAATTTTCATTTACATCACTTGGCTTATAATTTTATATTTTGACATACGTGATGCCGCAAAGTGTTGCATACTTTCTGGATCCGTTTAAGTCTTAAATGGCCGGAATTTAAACCAAAATGCGCTCTGACAAGTGATGTATTTAAACATAACATGCAACAGCATGCTCGACTCTCAACATTTTTGAGACTTTGCCGAGTTTTTGGCTTTGTTCCGCTCAACTCTTGGCTGCATTTCGGGGATTGTCGGAAACTTGTCTTCACTTTTGACTTGTTATTTGTGCGAAAGGAGCAGCGCCAGCGCCTGCAGCAACTACAACAAATGACTCATTTTCCACGCACTTCATTCTCCTGTTGCGAAAGTTTTTGCCAGTCTGGAAAAGGCAAACAATGGCAGCGCAGGGGCGCGGGGCGTGCAATCAAGTCGCTTCCAGCTCAGACTTCCTGCTGTATACATATAGATTTATATGTATACTCGTTGTAGTTTTGCATTTCATATAGCTCGGTTATTTATCATAAATTTGACTGCGCAATGGCATTGCTTTGATGCGGCTTCCTCTGTCACATCCTCCCCTTATCTCTTCCTGGCCATCGCCTTGATTCATAAATTATTTCATATTTCATTTCCTCTGCGTGATGCAACATAACACAAATGCTAAAAAAATAAATGCACACTGAGGAGCTCAGGGAAACTGGGAACCTGGGAATCTGTATATGCGGAATCACAGTGTTCGCTCCTCGAAAGGACTCTATTTCACAGTGTCTCTGCCCCACGGCGATGCAATAAAATGTCTGCTTCTGCTGATTCCGCCCTTCCCCCGCTCCCTTTGCTTCCCTTCTTGTCCAAGCCTTGGCCAAAGTAAACATAATAATAATCATTCCAGCTGCAACTTGAATTTTCTCATCAAGTTTCTTTCACTAGGGTTGTTGATAATATATTAAAATATCAACATATCGCTATTTTTTCGGAAAATTATATGTTTATATCGTGTTTTTTTTTTGGCCAAATATCGATATTGCGATATTTTCCTTTGATATTTTTCCTTTGGATTTGATTTGGATTTGGAGGACTTTATGAGAATGACCGAATGACTGATATTCCTCTTAACTCAAAATATTGAAAAAAAGTAGCATTATTAAATGCAATTTATATAAGTAAAATCTGTATTATAATGCATTGTTATTAGTATCTGTATTAGATAGCGAGAATATCCATGAAGTTAAAATTGTTATAAGTAACTTTTATATTTTTATTCTATACGAAAAAATAATTACTTAAAAAAAAACAGTAAATCAAAAATATCAAATATACTAGAAATTGGATTTGAGTAAGTAGGTAATTCAAAGGTATTTAATTAATGTTAAATCAAAACTTGACATTCTATTTTAATCCTGCAAAGCTACTATTTATATTATTTTATTTGATTTTGACATTATTTATGTTCATTTATTTAATATCTACCAGATTACAATAAATGAAACTCACACATAAATTACAATTTCTATATGTACATATATATACATTTGTGATTTTGAATTAGATATCCAATAAAATCAAACAAACTGTAAAACACAACAATTATAATTCCGATTATACAAGCTTTGAATTGAAGCTAATTTTAAATCGCAATTTATTTGCTAAGTGTGTAATATTGTAATATTGAGTGTAATATTGTTTCAAAAACTAAAAACTACTAATTATACATATTCGTACGTTATCTGTACTGATGTGAACGGGACCTTATAGGGATCCCGCTTTACGCCTATATTGGTTTACCACTTTCGCAGATAATCCAAACATCGGTGAAGCAAGCATGCAACCCGGTCTTATGGACTTTCTTCACGTGTTCAGGCACATCAGCATCCTCGCCACTCGGCCAAAAGAACCATAGGTCCATAGGTGGGATTGTGCCAGAGGACTTTGCGTTCCACATCTGCGGGTCTTAAATGTTTTGGAATTAATCAGGGTAATCCAACATTGGATTAGCGCTGGCAGTTACCTTTGCTGGCTAGCCGGCAGCAGGAGGATAATTGCAATTATTATTATAGCTGCTTTCATGTCTAAGGTGTCGCGCTGCCTGATTTCGAGTGTGAGTTATTTGCGCTTTCAGCTGCTATTATTTACGAGCCACACGAGGTCAGCACCTCACGAGTGCGATAAGCAGGCGTGAAGTGGAATGAAAGTTGCAAGCCGTACAAAATAAAATCAAGCAAAGAGTAGCATGCAATGCCAAGCCAAAATGGATATGGAGCCAACCAGCATGTTTTGGCCAAAACTGTTGAAGGATGCGGCAGTAACAAAAAAAAAAAAAAAAAGAAGTGGGGGCAACCCAAAGTTCACATAATAGTAATTTCAAGCATAAACTCGGTGGCAGGGTATGCAGCTGTCGTGTCAGCCAACGTGACGTATGAGCAATTTCTAGAGTCACCTGCTTTTTGTTTGTTTTCGTAGAAAGTTTTGACTTTGACAGCTTTTTGCCTCTCATTCATCCAGTACCCTTTTTTGTTGTGTGTGTATGAAAGAGAAGTCAGAATTTATTTTATAAACACATTACGAGAGCCGGGGAACGAGCCATTGCTTTTTCAAGTCCGCAGCAGAATAAATAAATAAAGGGCAAGGGTTGAGGCACAGGCAAAAATGGAAGAAAGCCAAATAATGGCCAGGAAAGACAACGTCTAGGTGTATGAATGGGGCAAACAATTGAGTCAAGTCCAACAAGAAACCGAACAATAATAACAAAGCAATGCTATCGCAGACACTGGCTCAGGCATGTTTTCTATTTCTCAAAAATTTTCCACAAGGAAATTTATCTGCTCAACACTCGGAGTAATAAAGTAAAGTGACTTTCTCTTCGGAATACATTTTTTGTTGGTTTTACTTCGGGTTTAAAGCTGCTTTCTTTCTGTTCACAATGGGGGCTGTCATTCGTCATGATTTGGTGCGGCCTTGCATGCAACGGCATAATAAGCCAAGCGAACTGCCACGCCCCCTTACCTCACACACACACACACAGATCCATCTCGCATGGCAGTCAACACTCATACGCCTCGTTGCACGGCCTGCTGCACGACTCGCTTCGTTGTTGTGGCATATTGTTTCACATTCTAAAAGGCAACAGGCATGCACTGCTAGTAAAAATGTCAAATAAATTGAATTCAAATAATAAAAGAACTATCCTTGGTAGTCCTTAAGACTTCCATATAAAATAGTTTAGTAAGTTGCTGCCTTGTAGTTCTTCGATTCCACATTTCATGGTATATTTCACTGCGCTTCAGAGAGTGTTTTCCCAGTGGATAAGAGCTAAGCGCATATCCATATGCAAAAACGAGGATACGTGCCAGGCATTTGGGCCCCGACCGACCACTGGCAGGACTCCGGCGTGGAGTTTTGAGATGCCGGGCTTCCAGAGCAATGCCGATGTGGTGGTATGTGTCGGGGCCGGCAACTGCCGAAAATAGTTGCATATAAAGTGCTTCGAATTTAATTAAATTATAATCGGACACTGTGTGTGTGCAGCTGCTCTGATGACCAAACAAAACGTAGTTTAGTTTTCAGTTTCAATTACAAGCAAAATCTCAATTAGGTAACATTGTGGCGTTCAGTTATGATCGTTTCATCATCCCCAAAAGCCTTTGTTTTTGGGGCAACACTATACCGGCACATGATGGGGTAATATGTTAAGTGCTCCTTCCGGCTGGCTTGCAGGCAGACAGCAACACAGCAACAACGAAAATAATAATAACAACAGGAACGGGAAAACATATACCCAAGGGGCACAAAACGCTTAGCAGATTAGCCGGAGCATTCTTCTCTTCGCTTTGATTAAAGTGCGAACGCTTAGCGGCCGTGAACAGAGCTGGCCAGGACAATGGCCGAAAGTCAAATCAAATCAGCTGCAAACACGAAACAAAACGGACCAGAGGCTGGAATAAAATAAAAGCGTACAACAAACAAAAAGTGCTGTGTGGAAAAGGAAAAAGACTTAGAGAAAAGAAGAACGAAAAAGGACAAATCCGTTGTTTTTCCGATTTTTTTTCTTTGTGACATTTCAATCAGCATTTTCCAGCCACTCGCTCGCTCGCACACATAAACACAGGCACATAAAAGAAAACGTTAAGGAAAATCGCATTATAGAAAAACATTTGACCATTTTTCATGTCCTGCCAAAACAAATGTCGTACGAAAATTGAATTGTGGCAAAAAGATGACAGAGCCAGAACAGGCCACGGCTGTAAACGCTCAAATATTCGCATTAAATTGTGTAGGAAAAATTTCATTTGCCAGGCATTTTTTTCCACACGATGTCCGCGGCAGGCGAGCTGGAAAACTGTGCAAAAAAATATATGAAATAATAACATTATTAGTCAATTAAAAGGGAAAAGGCCACACAATTCGATTACAGGTTGCGGCTGCATAAATGTCAAAGCTCTGCTTTGTGCGGCGGAAATTGTGTATTCCGTTCAGTTGATCCAATTTTCGGGCCAAATGAATTCATGCCCAAAATGGATACCTTTTTCTTATTCCGCTCCAATTTAATATTCAAATTCCGGAGACAGACAGGGCACACCTTATCTGTCAGCCTCAGACCTGGTCTACCTATGATTTCGGGGACTTCCGCTTAAAGTCCTATGTAAATCCAGACCCGGCTTCATCAGCGGAAGTACATGAAAAACGGCGTCCAGTGTCCGCGGAGGAAATGCTTAGCCTCGACCCAGTCCCGGCCAGAAAATGAGGCAAAAAATGGTGTTTCATTTAAATTTACGCCCCAACTTGAGTACAATAAAGGCAAATGTGAAACAGTTGCCCGTCGGAGCTGCGCCAGCAAGTAAAATGTAAAGTCCAAAAGTCCACTTAACAAGAAAATTGTTTCCATGAGCTTTTCTTTTTCTTTTTCGTTATTTATTTATTTTTTGTGCTTGTACTATGCATTAAAACCATTTCCATGCCCTCGCTTATTATTAGCTACGAAAGCGTGTGGGCGAAGGTAGCGCCATACGAAATACTTTGCACATTTTTATGACCGTGACAGTGCGGCCAACTGCTGGTCCTGGCTCCTCTTGGTCCGGTCCCCGCCCTGCACCTTTCCCATTTCCCATTTCCCAGCCAGCCCAGCCTGACACCGCCATTATGTCACACTCTCTTCTCACCCACACCACCGAGCCAGCAGCCGAAACAATTTTCCCCCAGAGTTTATGAGCGTGAAAAAATGTTTACTGGTTAGAGCTTGAGATCCCGCCAACATGTTTTTTGTTGCCCTTTTTGCTTTTGAGAAATAAAGTTGCCATTTTATGCAGCACACAAAAAAAAGGGTAATTAAAAATGTTGTTTTTTAGTGGGCCAAGAACGAGGCATGTCGTTCAGAGATTAAGAGTTTTAGGTAAAATTTCTCCAATGAGTTTACAGAACAAAATATATTGTTTTGTTGTAAAGTAAAAGTTGGTAACTCCAGCTAATATAATTTGAGAATTTTTATAATATATAATTTAATCGGTTGGGAAATTATATGATAAGAAAAATAAATACATTGATTTGGCCTTTATCATTCATTTCGAGCCATTTCACTTCATTTATTTCTCCCCGAATCTAGCCAGAGACCAGAAACGATTTAACTTGTGTTTCAGTTTCAGTCTTGGCATCAGGGTTTCGGCTTCGGCCTCGGACTCGGATTCGGGATTCAGGATTCGGTGTTGGGTGGGATTTGGGTCTTTCTATTCGCATTAGGCATCATCAAGGTCCCCGCATTCGAATGCCCATTCACCGCATCCTCATCAGTTGCGCTTCATTGTGTTTTATTCGTTGGCGCTGTTATCGCATGTTAACACTTCATGGCAAGTCCTGGCCTGATGTCCTTCCTCATCATCATTGGAATGACCTTTCGTTTGTGGAAGCCCCAGCTCGAGCCCGCACACGCTTAGTTAGTTTCTGCCACACGCTTTGCGTGCAAAATGTCAAAATACATTTTACTCGGATTTATGGTCATTGGACGCCACCAGCTCCTCATCTGGCCAGAGCCACAGCCACAGCCAGAGCCACTCCCACTGCCCCCATCCTCATCATATATGCTTGTGGGATTTGTGCTTGTCTTTGGCTATTTTTGGGGATTTACACGCTTATCACACATACCCACACGGGGCCCTGGCCGAAATGAAAATATTATGCTACATTTCATTAAAGGAGCCACACACACACTCAGACACACTAGTTGGCTCAAGACACATCCCTACATCCTTGAACGCTTTACAGCCACTTAAAATAGATTAGCTTTCAACGTTTCGGGCTCTTAGGCAAAGCAAAACTGACTGAAAAAAGGCGAACAGGCGAAACGGATGAGAGAAATAATAAATTGCACAACCATAATTCTACTTGTGGGGTCGTCGCCTCCGCCGAGGTAATAGAATATCCATTGAAAACACAAGCAACTGTCAATGATTTAATGCTCCTCCGAATCAGAAATAGTTATACGTGACAGGTCGCAGACGGGAGGCCCCAGACCGAGTGACACTTGATAAATGAAATGACAAAATATTTGAAAGCCAACAAGCTCTCAATCACGGAACAAGAGGCCCAGAAAATGTGGTCATGGCCAAGGGGAAAAGGAAAACGTCAAAAAGGTGCGGAAATTACTGTTGGCACTGCGGAATCACAGCCATCATAAGAGAGAACTTCCCTTTCTCGAAGCGAATCAATTTATTTCCCTTTTTGTGCCAGTCCTAGTCCTTAGTCCTTAGACCTTAGTCCCAGCGATTATGGGTCCTGGCCGAGAGTGAGAGCTACTCGAAGGGATCTGCTCACTTGATGGCCAATTCAAACCCGTCCATATTTCATTTGCCATGGCTTCTTCAAAAATTATAGCAGCATTTGGGGCCTTGCGAGGGAGACCCTTCAGCGAATTCCATCATCTCACATCAGCTCCGGCGGAAAAAGGCCAAACTAAAAATGCTCTTTCGCTCCATGTGGCCCCATCATCGCAATCTGTGTCCTGCTGCTGCCGCAGATCCTGCCGCTATTATTGTTCCACCATCTTGCTGTTGTTGAGCGTTGGAAAAAGAAAAGGGGCAAAAAATATTAGCTGCCTCTCTCAATCGTTCAGCCAACAGCCTCGGAATAAATGGATGAGAAAAAAGAGAAAAGGGTTCAGTTGTGGGGAGGCTATACAAAAAATTTAAAATGGTTTATTTATGCAAATTGTCAACGGTTTTTGCTCTTCAAAAGATAGGCGACCCGTGAGCTCCGGCCGCCTTTTAACCGAATTGCCTGCCAACGGAGTGCCGGAGCATTTGACAGTCCGTTTTTTTTTTGTTGTCCCCCCATCCCCCGAGAAGCGGAAAACCTTTAATTGAAATGTATCCAACGATTCACTCTTCCACCTTTGGCTATTGTTCGAGGGACCAGCAATCCAAACACAGCCCTCGGCCAGCCATCGGGGAGAGCAAATGCAGAGCCCACAAAGGCAGGCCATGAAATATTTACACTGCCCGCTAATAGCGTGACTTGGCCTAAACACAGACATGGGTGTATGTCCAGTGCCTGTCGGGTTTTGGCATGCCAAAACTTCATAAATGTAATGCCCACAATTTACACAATTTTCATTGTAAATTTCACTCGCCACCGCAATTGCTGCTGCATATTTGTTTAAGCGATAATCAAATGCAGGACCCAACCTACCCAACAACCAACTTACCCTCATTTATCACCTGCCATTGGTACGCCTTTTTTTTACCATTTGAACCATTTCCGTTTTAAAAACCAACCCGGCTTTATCTATTGGAAAGGGGAAGGAGAGTAAACCCACGGGGATTTTGGTTCCCTGTCCGAATGCCATTTTTAACGACGCCTTGGTCCCGGGTCTCTCTCTGTCTGTCCATGCCGGCATCCCGGTATGCGGATGCGAGTGGCCATTGTCCAAGCGGATGCTCTCAACATTTATAGCTAACCAATGACGCGGTCCAAACCATTAAATGCAGCGGAATGTGGCTTTGGAGTGTACTTAGCTGGCTCCGAAATAGATGCAAATAATTGCTGAATTAATGGCTAACAGGCGGCGGAATGTCTGTTCTTTTATTTAATTTAAATACCACATCAATTAATTACTCAGTGTTATTTGTATTAAATAAATGTTTTAATTATGATTAAATGGTTTAACGGATTTCATTAAGGTTGTTACTAATTATACTTAGTAAGGAAGGGAAAAATGTTCAATTAATTAAAATATTAAGCTGTATTTGAGTGGCAAATATTTAGGGAAAAGAAAACATTTCACATATTTAAGGATGTTATTTTAATAAACTAAAAGTACAAGTTGAAAAGAGTTTCTTTTAAGAAAATAGTACACTTTTTAGTTAGCAGGGAAAGCAAGAGTTTCTTAATATAAACACAAATAACAACTGTTTCGCTTTCAATTTAGAAAATAATATTTCTTTAAAGCTCTGAATATCAATGAGTTTATTTTTTTTTAGAAAATATTTAATGCTTTCTTAATCGCTTAACCAAGACGTAACTAATTGTTCCTCTAAACGATTAGACTCTCCTAAAGTTCCTAAATTGAACGACGCTTAGCCTCAGTTTTGTTTTGGGAAAACACGTAAGGTAACCGGCACCTCACCCACTGTCCATGTTGGTTTTCCAAATACCCTCGAGTCTGTTCCTGCCATTTCTGCTCCTCCTCCTCCGGGGCTGTGCTGCAGCACCTCCAAATGGACGTGGGTGAGGGAAAAAGGAAAACAGAAGCCAGGGGCAGCTCCTAAACCGCGTCCAACCCCCCAATAGCTCGACAGCTTGCGGGGATCATGAGGCAACCTGCTCCCAACCCTTCGACAACGAGCCGCTTTGCCACTTTAGTAGCATGTGCCACCTGGGATGCGGCTGCAGTTTTGGATATTTGCGAGAAAATAAGAGAAACCGCTGTGTGCCCTACGACCAATGCGACACCTCCCAGCGGCCTATTTCGCCGCCACTTACATTTTTGAAATGGGGTCCTCATAGAGTGATGCAGTTTCCCAGAAAAAGAATGAACAATTCAAAAAGGTTACAAAATCTATGCTTTACATTCACAACAAGCAGGGTTAAAGTTTCCATAGAGCTTTTATTGGATTAAAATTAATTGAAAATGTCAGGATGAGGTCAGGATATACATACTTATATCTGCTGCTCCCAGCTTCCTCTGTCTTTGTCAATTTACATGCGACTGGAGTTTTACTGCCTCGTACACTTTGTTGTATCCGGTTTCTATTGCTATTTCATCCACTCCGGCGGACGACGAGTCTCTTTCTTTTATGACAAAAGCACGAAATTGTATCTGGGGAATTCTATGTTTTTAGCAGCGAAAGTTTTATTGTTGATTTTTGCGGTACTCGAGATTTACGACGCCGTCTGTGTGTCCTGACCCCATTTCAGAGGGAACTTTTCTTCGAATTTTTTCAGCTTTTCTCTCAGATTTTGTTTTTTTTTTTTTTCTGAGCTGCCGCGAGTTCATAAAGCATACAATCTTAAATCTCAGCCAGCACTCTCCTCTCCTCGCCGACGACCACATAAATATTAATTTAGCCGCTGTTACTTTTCGTCCTTCTGCGTGGCTTTCACTTTGGGGCCCCCCAGCTTTTGATATGCGACATTTGTTGTTTGCTTGCACTTTGCTTTATGAATGAAAATTATTGCTCTGCATTTTTATTTTTCAGCTCGTTTTTATTGGACGCGAGCTCTTGTGGTGCTCGTGCTGGAGTTAAATGGCTTCTTTGTTGACTTTACTGGCTATAATCTGCAGTAAAGTGATTGGCAGCCATAAAAAATAGGGCCCGATGTAATGAACATTTTATTTCGACAAGTTGTTTTGAGAATGGTTCAACATAAATCTGTAAATAAAATATATTTTTACTGTTGGGTATTTTAAAATGTTTCAATATTAAATTAAATTCCTAGCTAAAGGGCTTTATCAATAGTAATTAGCTTAGTTTTACATTTATTTGAATTTAAGCAGCCCACAAGCATAGGTAACAAAAATCACTCAATCAAATACTAATTTAAATCCGGAAATGTTTATCCTGCTGGTAAAGTGTATTATATATATTATTCAATTGACTGAAAACTTAAAAAACTAAACATGACAAGCTTTTATCAAGCGAGTGAAATCCCTGTTCAATTTGAAATTACATTTCATTACTGCAAATGTTCACTTCCGAGTAATTGCAACAATTTCACACAGTTCTCCTTTTTCCATTTGCATTCAGTGAATATCCTGGGCATGCGACCAATTTATGCATATTTTATAATTTTCTGAATTGGCTGCCCAAAAGCATGCTATACATTTTTGCACTTCCGCTAAGCCGAATCAAATTTTAATACTTCCGCTGCGTGTGCAAATGTGTGTTTATGTGCGCATAAATTTCTAACAAATTTAGCACAAAATGAGTATTATTATATTATTGCACAAGACTGGACAGGAGGAGTTTTATGTGGAGGCATAAAAGCAATTAAAGCCCCGGCAAAGTGCTCGGAACCACTCTGGATGCTGGCAGGCATACACAAAACTGTTATTATTATTATTATTATTTTTTTTTTTTATTGTTGCGGCTGCTGCTGGTGGCCTTTTGGACCCGAGTTCCATTTAAGTTTCGTCGTCGAAGCACCGAAAATAAAATTAAATTACCCATTAGTGGCGGATTTTCGTCTCATTTTTTTTTTGTCTGCGCCAAATTTTATTTAATGCGTATTTACGTGCTCCATATAAATTTATTATGTTTTAATTTATGGCGTGTCATTAGGCACTCTCCCTTCCCTCTTGTCTCTCTTCTTGTTAGCCAAACATTTCTAATGCCCTTAACAGGCGTTGTAAATGTTTTAAAGCTCTTTTCAAGTGCTGGTAACTGACTTAAGCCACTAAACAACTTGACAACACAATATATTTGAAACAAATAAATCGAACCGAACCAGACCCACAAAGGGGATTACGGTAAGGAGCCTCCGGACAGGACAGGACCCCGGCGATAGCCCCGGATCCGGTTGAGAGAATTAGAGGGGAACTTTTTTCTTTCGCTTTCTCCTTTGATAATCGAATCGCTGCGCTGCGGTGGCCACAATAAATTCAAAACTTTTCTCCCCCAGGGCAGAACACCTCTTTGGCTGTGCATTTTTTTTTCAGCTCTCTCGCTTTTCCGGCCATTTAAATGGCCAACTTTTATGGTAACAAGCTTACACGCATTCGTGCCTCGCAGTGCTACCAAATTGTTCCTTTTCCGAACTGGTCTTTTCTTGTTTTTAAATCGGGAAACTCTAAGCTTTATTTGAATAACTATTCAAGAATGTTCTCCCTAGATTTCATTATTATGAATGATACATATACGTAACTTATCAACCATAAAGTAAATTATTTCTTACTATTATGAAAATTTCAAAATGTTCTTTGAATTGTAAATAAATTTGTTACATGATCTAAACAGTTTGATTTAATCGACACAACTCACTTATAGTTTGAAGATCACTGAACTAAAGCCTCAAGATGTTTCGATTTCTTTAAGTTTAAAGAATTGTATCATTTACTAAATTCTACACAAATTAAACTACTTTCTACCACTGATAAGGGAACGTAATCTATAATGAGTTATTCAGCAGCTGTGCTTATCCTCAACGATATAGAAATTACACTGTGCCGTATTTACCTGTCTTCTTGCCAGACTTTTATTTTTTAAGTTCCCTTTATTTATCTTATTGGCAGCACTGATGCTCCCACACACTTATCGGTACAAAAAAGGCTCATGGATAGGGATGGGCTAGAACGTAGTTGAAGCAGGACCATGGCAACCCATGGAGGTTGCTTAATTCCTTATGGCCAACAACGATTCCGCCCGCCTGCCAATTGTTTAATGAGCTGAGTTTTCCTCGGTTTCGGTCCACGTTGCTTTTCCCCCCTCTCGCATTTTCTTGTTGCGTGTTTTGCTCATTTCGCTCCTGCTAAGCAGCGGAAATTGTCAGATAAGAGAATTTCACAAAAGTTGCTCATTTTAATCGAGAAACTTTTGTCTAGTTTGATTGCTCAGAACTATGTATGTATCCATGCCTATCTGGTTTTGTATATAGTTTGTCCGTGTCCCCCGACTTGTGGACAGCTGAGGTCTTGTTTTATCCTTCCATCGACACTCGGTTGTCGGCTGTCGGGAAAATTTGCAAATAATGATGGCAACAACTGGAAACTGCTGGGGCAAAACTTATTCTAATTAGAAAGTTTTCAGATGAAAATATGTGGCAATGTCAGATTGTATTTGAATATTTGTACAGGGACAACATCTGAGGGTAGCTAATATAAAGATGGTCAGTTGTAGGGATCTAAAGAATATATATTTTTTTTATTTTTTTTATGTAACAAGCAGAATTGGAGGCATTTCCTAACCCCTTGAGCCATCAGGCAAATCGATTTAGTATGTCTTTTTAGATATCTGTCCATATAAATAATTTGGTCTCACATAATGTAATAGCTAAAGCCACCTTCTTATATTCTAAACACAAATCAATTGATATTTCTAAGTAGAATTATAAGATAAAGATGGTAGTTATAAGACTATAAAGTAGTTCCCTTCTATATCCATCTCGCTCGCTCTTAGTCGAGTCTCGAACCGTGGTTTCGATGTGAAGATGCTCGCTGAAGTCCATTAAGCGTATCACTGAAAAGTGCGTTTATCTTTTAAATGCAAAAAGCTTTTTGTACCAGGTATCTCACAGTGGTAACTGCTTGTAATATTACCTCAAAATAATTCCCATTTAGAGCTGTCTAGTTAGCAAAGAATAAATGCGATCCAATTAGACTCTCCTTTTTCGAAGCCTAATCGTAGTCTGTTTGGAATCCCTACAAAGTCCTTTTTGCAGCCCGAAACTATGCCATTATATATTGTTTTAACACTCATATCCTTCGAGCAAACAAACCCTTTCCCAGTGTGCAGCCATTAATATTATGGCGAGTAAACATTAAATTTGCTCACATCGCTCATATACGCCACTTAATTGGTGTGAGTGAGCAATGAAAGGGGGATAAAACCTTGTTCGATATTAATAAGCCTTGAGTACGTGCCATAAATAAAAGTGCACATTCCGGCGCCCAGCAAATAAAGTGCAAACCGACAAGGAAAATAATATAAAAAAAAAGGAAAATCCAGCCAGTTGAGTGGGAAAATTTCACTTGCCTTTCCGCGATGGCGGAATGTGCGCGGTTGGAGGGCCCACCTGTGTCGAACCAGAAATATGCATTTAATCCCGATGTGCATTTAATTAATACTGAAAACAAACACTTCGGCACATACGAGCTTTTTTTTCAGCCAATAAATTTAATTTAAGGCCCATGGCGACAGAAAAAAAAATGTGTAACATGTAATAATGGCCTTAAACAGGCGCTGCTCCCCACACAGCTTATAATTATAGGAAAGAGTTTTAATTTTAAGGGTATATCCAAATTCTGTCCCGTAAATTTAACCCGCTTTCCCTCCGCTTTGACCACAGGTATGCGCCCTATCCAAACGCGCCGTGCTGCTGCAGTCATCGGATATACTCGCCTATAATGAGCTCCCACTCCATCAGGCCAACAGCATTAATGGCAACGCCAACGGCATCACGGCCATGGCATCGAAGGCATCCTCATCTGCATCCGCCTCGGCCCCCCAGAACATCATCGCCAACGCCGGCCTGAGCTACGAGGATGTGCTGAACGATGATTTTCAGTTCGACATGGATGGCCATGACGTTATGGTTTTTTTGCACATCCAGAAAACGGGCGGCACCTCCTTTGGCCGCCATCTAGTCAGGGATCTGGACCTCAAGGTAAGATTATATTTTAAGCTCTAATCAGCAATAGTGTCTCTACTTTACTTATTTATAAACCATTATTTTTGTGTTAAATAAATAATGAGCAATATCTTTGCTTTTTATCCCAAGCGTCCCTGCGAGTGCCAGCGGCAAAGGAAGCGCTGCTACTGCTTCCGGCCGCACCGCAACGAGAACTGGCTCTTCTCCCGCTACTCGACGGGCTGGAAGTGCGGCCTGCACGCCGACTGGACCGAGCTGACCAGCTGCGTGGACGTGGAGCTGGACAAGAACGAGGGCGAGACGGCCAAGCGGCGATACTTTTACATCTCGCTGCTGCGCGAACCGATCGCCCGCTACATGTCCGAGTACCGGCACGTGCGGCGAGGCGCCACTTGGAAGGGATCCCGTCACTGGTGCTTGGGACGCCAGGCCTCGGCCGCGGAGCTGCCTGCCTGCTACAAGGGCAAGGACTGGCTGGACGTGGACCTGGACCAGTTCGCCGGCTGTGAGTCGAATCTGGCGGCCAACCGGCAGACTCGCATGCTGGCCGACCTGGCCCTCGTCGGCTGCTACAACAAGTCCTCGATGCCCGCCCACGAGCGGGATCGCGTGATGCTGGCCAGCGCCAAGCGTAACCTGGCCGCCATGGCCTACTTTGGACTGACTGAGTATCAAAAGGTGGGCCTATAGCTGCGATTAATTAAGTATTTACTAAATTGTTCTAATTTTCTTTTGCCAGATGTCCCAATACATATTTGAGGAGACCTTCAACCTGCGCTTTGCCATTCCCTTTGAGCAGCACAACACCACGATCTCGGCGGCTGCCGTCACAAATCTGCGACAGGATCAGCGGCGTCGCATCGAGAAGCTCAATGGCCTGGACATTGAGCTGTATGCCTTTGCAAAGACGTTGCTCTTTCAGCGGTGAGTACTGGGGAGAGACTCCTCTGCTTACATAAGCAATTAAATATATATTTTTAAGTATATATAACACTCAACTCAATTGGCTTATGGGTCGATATATAGTTATTGTCTCGGCAAGTTTGTCTGGTCGGTAGACTCCGGTTCCTTGGTTCTTCCAGGACGTCGTCGGAGGTCGATGACTCACATCCAGGTCCTTTGTAGCGCTTTGTATCCCACGAGGGTGCGTAAACCCTTTGATCGCCGAGTCCCTTGTGTTCCGTCTGTTGTGTTGACATTGGCCCCGGCACAAGGGTATTGTTTGGAGGGAAATAAGGAGAATGGAGTTCATGGTGCCCATCATTAGATCGCGTTACTTTTTAGCGCTTTCAATGCTCATCGTCGTTATGCATGAGCAGGCATGGGAAAATTTGATCAAAGGGTTATATCCTAGAGCTGGGAAATTGTTAATTGCATCGTGAAAACGTATGGAAAGTGCCTGTGCTCCGGCATAAAAATGTGTTGTTAGTGATTTTGCGTTGTTATGGTTTTGTTGATTAGCTGAACATTTTTTTGTAATGGGATTTTAAGACGAAGTTGATCTTTTCAAATGTTATATATAATATACTTAATATGTACTATGCAAAAGCTTAAAAAAATAGTATGTTCAAGTATATAGAAGAAAGAGTTTTCTACAAAATTAGCAGCTTAAAAATGCTTGTTTAAAAATGGTGCTTAGGCTTTAGGATCTCTTCTGTGTGGAACTCAAAACCTTCAGTTGTATAAGAAAATAAATCGTTATGTCTTACCGGCACAGCTGGATGTGTGGTTGACCCACCCAGAATTTCATGCCTGCCTGATTTAACCTAGAATTATCACCTTCCGTTTGCTGAAATATTCTCTCTGCTTTGTTTGCCTTCAAAAAGGAGCAACCAGCTGAGCAGCAGTTGTGACATTCTCACTGTGGGAGAGGGGAGATACAGGCAGTTGTTACCGCAGTATCAGCAGGATGGCATAGGGATTTTCCCCTCTCCCCGATTGCCCAATCCGCCCAACTCCCTCGCGTGATCAGGGGAAATCAATTTGCAACCGACGCTTTTCCATTTTCCATGCAATTCAATGGGCCCATTCGAGCTCATTCAACTCACCGCGCAGGCGCGACTCTCGCATTTTCCTACTAATTATGCGGGCATCGGATTTCGTATCGAATTAACAACTTATGCTGGTTGCCAGCTGGGTTGGAGCTAACGGATAAATCAGCCCCTTTGGTTATCCAGTCCTATCCTTGTACTCGCCACTCACTCGTCCTCGGGAGCAATTTTCAGGGGCAGGAAGGGCAGACAGATGCGCGAGTTCCTTTGACACGGCACATTTCCCATATCGGAGCGAGGGAATGCGGAACCCCGTTGTCCTATCTCACCCCGAAAGGGAACCCTCCTCGCGCTATCTTCAACTAACATACAATTGCAACATTTGCGCGCGCCAAAAAGAAAATATTTCCGAACACAAAGTCCTCTCCACTCATACGACGGCCGACGTCTTGACTAATACTCAGATAAGACGAAGAAGGGACAAGGATCTGCGGCACAAACCACCACCAAAACAAAGCCATAAAGGAGGGAACAGAGAGATCTTGGGTTGATATTCGACTGTGGAATACCCTTGAACGATTTTAGAAAAGTTAAGAAAACTTTTAGGAATTATTATTTATGATTTGTTGTTTTTTAGATTTTGTTTTGTAAAATATATGTAGATTTTGTAGATGTAGATTTGTAAAAAAATATTGGAACTGATTTGGTTTTTATCAGGGGCTGTTACTGTTATTAAATACTTTACAATTCTTTACAATTCTTATTAAACAAGAAAGGAAGCTAACTTCAGGAGGGCTAAGTTTATGTTCCTTTCAAGCTTGCAATTGGATCATGAAATTGATTTAGAAATCGATTATTGATAAAATATTTGGCAAAAATATATGCATTTTATTTGGGAAAGTTTTCTTGTGTTATTTGATACCATTAACTATTAGCTTATTTAAATATATATTTAATATATATTTAAAAAATATAAACCCAACTTTATAATATCCTTTAAGACCTAAGAATCGACTTTAAATATTTAGGATTGAGTGCCAAAAGGTCCCATATTTATAAATTCAATAAATGGTAATCTTATATAAGGATCCTTATTTATATATTCCCCGTTTTATCCAACGTTTCAACTTGTGTATATAACTATTCTTAAAGTATTGCTTTAATTTTATTTCTAGCTCTAAAAAATGAAATAAAAGCATTTACTTTACTTTTAAATCAGTAATTGCTCACCTTCCAAGACTCTCGGCCTAACCCAACCTGACATAGGGTATTGCCCATGTGTACAGAGCGAGTGATCGTTGTTGCAACGACCCTTAATCCAAGGGTGGTTTTCCTTCTGACTCTCTCACTCTCTGTACATCCATCTCTGTTACCCAAACTCTGCCTCGGTCTTCGCCCAGCTAAAGGGAATGCCTGCCTCGGGGATCTCGGAGGAAAGTTGAATTCAGTTAGGTTTTGCCATCGCAACGCGTAGGTACAGTGCAACGGGTAGCAACGGGAAAGCGGGTTTATTGCAGGATAGAACGGACCGAGAAGTACAGAAAATAAATTATAAAAAAAACGAACTAGCAGACGATTTGTTACAAAATTCACCCGACCGAAAAACCAAAATCTAAAGTAACAAAAAAACGAAACAAACGAAAAAGTTACCATTGTGTTTATGTTTGATCATTGAGTTATTGTTATTACCATCGAGTTAAAGCGAACGTTGTTTATGAGCCGTTAAGACCAATCCCAAAGAAATCGTTACATTGTTGATCGAAGATCCCCGAAAGAGTCACACCAGTTCACGCGAGAATGTCGTTCTCCAAGGCCAAGTTGAAGCGCTTCAATGACGTGGATGTGGCCATCTGTGGCTCGCCGGCTGCCTCCAACAGCTCGGCGGGATCGGCGGGCAGCGCCACGCCCACAGCAGCAGCAGCAGCAGCGGCTGCGCCCACCGTTCAGCCGGAGCGCAAGGAGCAGATCGAGAAGTTCTTCAAAGACGCCGTTCGCTTTGCGTCCAGCTCCAAGGAGGCCAAGGAGTTCGCCATTCCCAAGGACGAGAAGAAGTCAAAGGGCCTGCGCCTATTCCGTACGCCCTCGCTGCCGCAGCGCCTTCGCTTCCGTCCAACGCCCAGCCACACGGATGCGGCGGGTGCCAGTGGCACTGCCAGTGGCGCCTCCACGGCCGCCTCTACACCTCTGCACTCGGCCGCCACGACGCCCGTGAAGGAGGCCAAGTCCGCCAGCCGGCTGAAGGGCAAGGAGGCGCTGCAGTACGAGATTCGGCACAAGAACGAGCTGATCGAGAGCCAGTTGAGCCAGCTGGATGTGCTCAGGCGCCACGTCGAGCAGCTCAAGGAGGCAGAGGCCAAGCTGCGCGAAGAGCACGAGCTGGCCACCGCCAAGACAGAGCAGCTGATCGGGGCCCTTACCGAAGAGAACCTCTCGCACAAGGCCCACAACGAGCAGATGAGCCAGGAGCACTTGCGCCTCCTCGAGCGATTCTCCGCCTTGGAGCAGCAGTTGCAGCAGCAGCGCGAGGAGCACGAGCGCCAGGTGGAGACGCTGATCGCCGAGAGCGAGGCCCTGCGACTGGCCAACGAGCAGCTGCAGGCGGCCAGCGAGGAGCGCCAGGCAGTGGAGCAGCAGCTGCAGGAGCAACTCGCTGCCCTCCAGGCGGACGTGGCCCAGGCCCGCGAGCACTGCAGCCAGGAGCAGGCCAAGACGGCCGAGAACATTGAACTGGTCGAGAGCCTGCAGCGCAGCAACGCCACTTTGCTGGCCGACGTTGGGCAGCTGAAGCAGCAGATCGAGCAGGACGCCCTGGCCTACGGACTGGAGGCCAAGAGCAGTCAGGCGGAGCTAGAGTGCCTCAAGGTGGAGCGCAACACGCTGAAGAACGACCTGGCCAACAAGTGCACCCTCATCCGGTCGCTGCAGGACGAGCTGCTGGACAAGAACTGCGAGATCGATGCCCACTGCGACACCATCCGGCAGCTGTGCCGGGAGCAGGCTCGCCACGCCGAGCAGCAGCAGGCGGTGGCCAAGGTGCAGCAGCAGGTGGAAAGCGACCTCGAGGGAGCCGTAGAGCGCGAGAAGAGCTACTGGCGCGCCGAGCTGGACAAGCGCCAGAAGCTGGCCGAGAACGAGCTGATCAAGATCGAGCTGGAGAAGCAAGACGTGATGGTTCTGCTGGAGACCACCAACGACATGCTGCGCCAGCGCGACGAGAAGCTCCAGAAGTGCGAGGAGCAGCTGCGCAACGGCATCGACTACTACATCCAGCTGAGCGACGCCCTGCAGCAGCAGCTGGTGCAGCTCAAGCAGGACATGGCCAAGACGATCACCGAGAAGTACAACTACCAGCTGACGCTCACCAACACCCGGGCCACCGTCAACATCCTGATGGAGCGGCTGAAGAAGTCGGACGCGGACGTCGAGCAGTTCCGCGCCGAGCTGGAGTCGGTGCAGCTGGCCAAGGGGGCTTTGGAGCAGAGCTACCTGGGCCTGCAGGCGGACGCGGAGCAGCTGCGCCAGCAACTAGCCGAGAGCCAGGAGGCACTCTCCGCCCTGCGCTCCTCCTCCCAGACGCTGCAAGGCGAGGTATCGTTGAAGGAGTCCATGCTCCACGAGCTGCTTGCCGGCGAGGCCGAGACGTTGGCAAAATTCAATCAGATTGCTAACTCGTTCCAGGAGCGCATCGACGGCGACGCCCAGCTGGCCCACTACCACGAGCTGCGGCGCAAGGACGAGACCCGCGAGGCCTACATGGCGGACATGAAGCGGGCGCTCGACGAGTTCGCCACCGTGCTGCAGTTCGCCCAGCTGGAGCTGGACAACAAGGAGCAGATGCTGGTGAAGGTGCGCGAGGAGTGCGAGCAGCTCAAGCTGGAGAACATCGCCCTCAAGTCCAAGCAGCCCGCCTCGGCGGCAGTGCTGCTGGGAACGCCCGGCAAGGCCAACCGCTCGAACACCACCGACCTGGAGAAGATTGAGGACCTGCTGATCGACACTGAGCTGCGCTCCGAGTGCGACAAGATCACCTCCTGGCTGCTGAACTCCTCGGAGAAGTGCGTGCGCCAGGACAGCAGCAGCGAGATCAGCGAGCTTCTTGCCTGCAAGTCCTCGCCCCGCCCCGCACCGCGCACACCCAAGGCGGCGCCACAGACCCCGCACACACCGCGCAGTCCGCGCACGCCACGCACACCGCGCACTCCGAAGTCCGCGGCAGGAAGCACGCCCAAGAAGACGGTCCTGTTCGCCGGCAAGGAGAACGTGCCCAGTCCGCCCCAGAAGCAGGTGCTTAAGGCGCGCAACGTCTAGGCCCCTCCCACCCATCCGTACCATCTACTATGTATTGTTCTACTTATAAATTATATAAATTATACCTTAGCTAAGATCTGATCGGAAATATATTGCATGCGACAAGAACGTGTGGCACACAATCCAGCTCGAGGTGTTTTCGGATACAATTCTTTTTACTCTCAGACATATTTCCTTTCATCTAAATAGAGGTAGCAAACCTCTTCCTTTCTTAGTTTCTTAAACTAGTTGTAAATTGCCGGATTCTTGGCTCTTTGATTTAAATTTTAAATATTGAATCAGTCTGAATGTTAATTAACTCTCATTCATATACCCAACGGAAATGTGTGACGTTTTATTATTATTATCTTTAAATTCTAGAAAATGTATAGTTTTGTCCTCCCTTCAACCGGAAAATAAATGTATTATCATAATAATGTATTACATTTGAGTTATTTTTGCTAGAAGCTGTACTTGAACAGTGAGACTTTTCCCAGGCTCAGTCGCAACCCTAAAGAACGAGTTCTTGATTCTGATTTCAAATGCAACGGAATTTTCTCAGGCTGAACCTCCCTTCTCAAAAAAAAAAAAAAGAAGGCAGCCAAGCAAGCCACGACGCTGATTACGCACACGTGGCCCTCGGGCCCGACTCCTCCCCCTAGGGCACCCGATGGAACGGTTCCTTGGTTCCTCAGTTCCTCAAGCGAAACGGAACAGCTGCGCCTGCGCCTGCGCTTCCTCCTCAAGGGTGGTTTCACCTCAGGCCGTCTTGCATTAAATACCCAAACTCCTAGAAAACGAAGGAAAATACCCATGCACCACCACCATCATTGTTCGGAAGTGACAACAACAACCTCTGGTGGCTGCAAGCTCGCTTCATTAATTGTGACTTAAGCCTGTTGACGGGGTTTTCCCTTCGCCTTGCGCTCCTTTTTTCTTCCCTCGAAATCTGTGAAGGCTGCCGGGATGCCTTATCCTTTGTCTTGGGCCGCACAATGGCCGCTTATGACCTATGACATTTTCTGCAGTGCTCACAATGTGCCCCGGGCAAGGTAAGTGAGTCCTGCCCGGCCCAAGACTTGGATTTATACACACAGTACACACACTGAGCCTACAGCTGTACTCGCCCAGACCCGGGCAGCTGCATCAACAATTGAGGGTTCTTTTTATGGCGGGTGCCCATAACAAACACACATAAGACGCCGTTCTATTGCGCAGAAGTAAATTGAGCAGCTTTTGTCGGAACGGCGACAATGCCGAGGGTCTCGGGTTCTCTGGTTTAAAGGAAGAGGTCGGAGGAGGAGGCAACGGGAAAAACGGGAAG
Organism: Drosophila seguyi; assembly: GCA_008042675.1. Classification (NCBI taxonomy): domain Eukaryota; kingdom Metazoa; phylum Arthropoda; class Insecta; order Diptera; family Drosophilidae; genus Drosophila; species Drosophila seguyi. Next base: position 525,851 of record VNJU01009366.1, on the reverse strand, counting down.
GAAATGCAAACACAAGTTGTCCTGTAAATCCCAGAAGAAAGTCGATTACCCGCTCAACGAGCTGGTGATTAACATTTTCGCCTACCTGGGGGAATACTTGGAAGAAAGCAGAAACAATGGCTACCTAAAAAAGGTTAATTATAAGGGACAGGCATTTTAGCAAATTATTTATGGAGATATTATAAAGAAATCAGAGATTAATTTAAGTAATCATTTCGGAGTTTCTTGAAAAAGGGAACCATAGCGTTCTTACTTGATTTCCTAATTAATTTCGAATTATCTTGCAATTACTAATAATTACCATTACATTCTCCTTGCAGTTTTGAACACCTAAAGGCAAAGGACTCGAACTTTGAGCAGCGCTACGCCAACCTGGGCAACATCTACTTCAAGCAGGGCGTCACGGAATTCAACTGGGACAGCAATGTGGACGATGGGCTCAGCACGGATCATTGAACTCCAAACCAAATACTAACGATTAGAGACTAGCTGTAGTAGAACACCCACAACAAACACACCAACTCATAAATATGTAGCTGGGCAGGGCAGAATATAAAGATAATAAGATAGTGGGGTGGTCACTAAGGTTACGGCACCGCAAAAGCATCAGCAAAAAAAATCAACCGAAGGACTTTAAACTAGCATGTAAGCATAATGTTAATTAAGCAGATAAAGAACACATCCAGCGGACTTGGCTTGTTTCATATTCACACTTGGGAGTAACTAGAAGGCGATCGAGCGAAATCTCAGTGCGCGCATTATATTTACACCGAAACCTAATCCTCAGCACTCCTCCGAAGTCTATGACCTTACTCACCTGTACTCCTTGCTAATAACTCGCACCTTTGACGAAATGTAAATACTTTGCATAATACTTAATAATTCAATCAGTTGGGAGAGCAGCAGTGCAAAAAACACACTCGAATTGGACCTTCGCCTTCATAGCGCATCCACCACATCACACGCCATACGTTAGATTAATGAATTAATTATTTGTAATAAGTATGTGTAGTTTTCGTTCTTTTGTTACGCCAAGTCTCTGCGAAGCCAAATCCACAATTAGCCTAAGAGCATAGTGCTTGCGAAATGTTTTCGATCCAACAACGCATTTATTTTATTTTACTATTAGACACCACTGTAAATACGGCAGAATAAAGCTAAACATACACAATATAAATATGAGCATAGAGATTCACATAATTCTAATGTTTTTCCCAAAACAAAAAATAATAAAAAAAACAAAACAACACAAAGCGCGTTAGAGTTGTTAGCTGACATAATTGTTTCAGACAATAATTAATTGGAGATTGATATCAAACGAAAGCCCATAAATGATACCGAAATTGATCAAACAAAGCCAACGAAATACTATATACATAAAGCCAATTGCCTAAATTATTCAAGAGCATACACACACGTTGCCCCTAAAAATGATGTAAAATATTTCCAAAAAATATTGATTAATTGCATAATAGTAATCTGTAAGGCAAACGCATTCGCCATTTTATATATATAAAGCAGCCATAAGGGAATTATGGAATTGCATATGTTGAGCTTGCTCACAAACAATATTATTTGCATTTTAATGATTATGATTTTGGGGGAAGAAAAAAACAATTTTGTATCGCGCAAAAAAACACACACATTGAGAATAACAAAAAGCAATGCAAACAAAATAAAAGCAGGTAAAATTGAATAAAAACAAATGAATTATTGAATATATGCAAGCATTGTTCTATATTGTTCTTTGGTTTGTGGTTGAAAGGGTTTTCAAGGCACTGCAGTTTATTGTTTTGCCAAGAGCTAGCAAGGTATACTTTTGGGATATCCAAAAATATTTACGGAACGAAATCGAAGGTTTTACCTTTCACGCTCCATACTTTTAGGTCTTTTATTTTGTTAAGGTTTATTTCTAACAAACATTACTCTCTGCCTATCAATTTCCAACCTAATATTCCACTTCCATCCGGTTTCAAAATAGATCAAGTTAAAGCTAAGCAAGCGTTCATATTAAAGATAAACAACGCAATCATATTAATTATGACTCTTTGGTTTATTAATGGAAAATTTCTTTCTTTTTGCTTTTCGAGACAATAAATATTTATTGGGCACTAAGTAGATCAGTAGCACTCCTACGTCATTGATGGAATAAGGAAAACAAACCTAATAATAAGACATCTCACCCAGACGCGGCACAAAATCTCCGACTAATTTGCACCAATTTGAGGGGACAACTAAACGGAAGAGCAAACATTGTTTTCCCTCCCGTCACACCAGGCCGATGGGATCGATGAAAAATTAGCAAACTCAGTGCGCGTACGTACGTCAAGGTGTAAGCTTGCTCGGAACATGCCGGACTCCCAATCGCAATCCAATCTCAGTAATCTGGGGAAGTCCTGCTCTTCGCTGGACGTGGTGGAGCAAGTCCACGGCAGCTTCGGCCGTTGGCAGCTTCGCACCATTCTGCTGATATTCCTATGCAAGATTCCCAGCGCCTGGTTCACGGTCATCATCGTCTACACCGCTCCGATTCCTTGGAAGGGTGAACTGGTATGTCATCCGGGTGAATGGAATGCCAGCCGAACCCGGGCTGAGCATATGAGCCACACCCATCCGCTGTGGCATGATGCACGCAGCACCGACCGGCTGTTCAATGTGGACGTCTGCAATGCCTATTCCAAGTCCTTGGCCAGAGGATTTGTGCGCAGCCATGGCCGGGAATGGAATGCATCGGAATCGACGGAGCCGCAGGCACGATCTTCGCTGCCCTGCGAGCACGTGGAGCACATGACCGACTACAAGTCCATCATCACTCAGTTCGATCTGATTTGTTCTCGCCGCGTTCTAGTGGCGCTGACGCAATCCTGTCACGCCCTCGGCGCTCTGATTGGTGGACTCATGGCGTACTCGGCGCTCAAAAGGTTTTTCTTTATTTTTAATTTATTTTTTTATTTAAACTTGTGCAATAATTCCATCATTAATTTTTTTTAGAATCAGTCCTCGACGCCTGATGTTGTTGGGCATGATTGGTCAGATATTCTGCGGAAATCTCACTGGCTTGGTTGACACCTACCAGTTGCACATCTACTTCCGGTGCCTCACTTCTGTATTCTGTGCTCTCATGTACACTTCCGGTCAGTTTATATGTGAGTAAAGCCTCTGCGTATCAACTCTTAATTAAAACAAATCGAAAGACCCAAGAAACGAACTTACTTTTATATTTTGTTCCTTTTAGTAAACGACATCACCTCGGGAAAGGCTCGTATCATTGTAGTCACTCTGTCGGAGTTGTTTTGGTCCATGGGCCTCGTCCTGCTGCCCGCCATATCCATATACTTCGATGACTGGAGCTACCTGTACGTGGCCATCTCCTCCTCCCTCATCGTGCTGGTCTGGCTGCACCGCTGGATAGCGGACGCTCCTCGCTGGCTGCTACAGCACCAGCGTGTGGAGGCTGCTCTCAGCCAGCTGCTGGAGTCGGCCACCTACAACAACCGGAAGGTCCCCCTCACCCTGGATGTCCAACTCACGGGCCTGGCCAAGGAGCTCGAGCTTAAGGCCGAGCAAAAGCGCAGCTATTGTCAAATCTGGGACGGGGAGACGAAGCGCAGCCAACTGGTGTACATACACTGGATCTGGGGCGGAGCCATGGTCATCTACAACATCACCCTGCTGATGATCCGCAACCTGGGCACCCAGCAAGTGCACGTGAACACGGCCGCCTTGGGATTCGCCGAGATGGTGGGCGTCTTCGTGGGCCTCTATATGATCCTGTACACACGTCGCCATTGGCGCTGGGCTGGAAATCTAATGATTATAGCCGGTCTCAGCACCTATCTGGTCTGGCTGCTACCAGAAACTGGTAGGGTTTCTAATGGTCTTGAGATCTCTATGGACTAATCATGGCTGTATTCCAACAGAACGCAACTCCCGACGGGTGGGACTGGAGCTGCTTTTCTGGATGATTTTAAAAGTGTCCAACTCCGCCTCGATAGCTGTGCTGACCACGTGCACCGGTGAAATGGTGTCCAACGAAAATCGAGTCTACCTGCTCCTGTCCGTGGTCTCATTCAGTCGCCTGTGCCTGGTCTTCTCTCCGCTGCTCAGCTGCCTCACTGTTGTCCACCACCTGATGCCGATCACCATCTTAGCCACCCTGGCCTGGATTTATGGCTTGGCGTTGCGTCGCCTCAATCGCTACTATTGGAACTCGGAGCAGCCACACATCAGTCAGGTGCCCACTCCGAACACCTACCGCCGCCAGTCGGCCATCATCATGCGCCGCTGCAGCACTGCCAGCTCCGATTGCAGTGCCTACAGCAACGAGCTGCTGAGCAACTTTGAACGGAACATGGCTGTCAGCATAGCCGACATTTGGCACATCAACTTCCACCCTTCGAGTGAGATTGATGTGGAAATGGAAATAGAAATGCAACAGCCTCCCGAAGCTTTGAGATCGCGCAGCTCGGAAACTATTTGAAAAGCTTCTAAAGAAAGCCTAAAAGTCGGCTCTTTCCATAGCATGATATTCACCCAATTGGTTGTGCCTTAAAATATTAATAAGATTTATATTGATAAGAAATGATCTGATCACATAAAAGGACAGCAATGAAGTGCCTTAAGCAAACAAACTCATTAAGCATTTGATTTATAAATACAAAAAAAAAAAAAACATCAAGAGCTTCATCAATCTGATAAATTTCGCCGCAAATTTAAAGGCTTGCCTAAAGGTAAACGTAACCGGTGTTAATCCAATCCAAATCGGAGCACTCAACGTCAGATCTTGCTAATTAAGTGATAAATTTTCTTTTGTTTGAACTCTGCATTTTAGTCTTAATTAGCAAACGGTGTGTTACGAATTATATGAAATTAAATTAATTCAAATGACAACTTTGTGTTAATCAAGTGATGACGTACGCTTATGTACATCCTGGAGCTGTATTCAGCAGGATTAAGGTTGAAAATGCAGTGCATCTAGAGTTTTGATATTAATGTAGGTCAAAGTATAAAACACACTAAATCAATCGATACGATGTGTCACCAAGTGGGCAAAAATAAAGCAGCAGAGACAATAAAGATTAAAATAGAAATCCGCAAGGAAGGCAAAGACGAATTTGTACAAGCCCGAAAGGCAAACGCTGATAACGTAAAGTAATAACGTTATGGCTTCCCGGCTATAAACCCTCCTCCTTCGAAAAGAGACGACCCCCGCACTCGCCTGGCCAAGATAATGCACACCTGATAGGGGTAAACTCGAACTGAAACTAATAACATAAAGAGCATTGAAAGACACTCTATCGACCCGCAGCCGGCTGTCAATAATATTAAATATTAAATGTGCAAACAAAACAAAAAGTAACTGAGACGTTTGCCTGGCCAAAAATCCTTTTGGTTTCGTAATAAATTGCAGACTTTAAAAGGCCGAAAAATTAAGAAAGAAACTTTCAACAGCTTATAACCGGCTCAATACGTTTTTTTTTATTATTTGAGCAAATTCATTAAGAAAATTAACGCTTCGTGGGGACAGCAGTCGGCTCGCTCCCTGCCTGTAGCCCCACAGCGCGACACTGGCGTCAGTTGCCATTTGATTCTCGGCCGATTGAGACGCGTGTGCTTCAAGAATAAAACCCGAGCGGGACGTGTGAATCGAAAGGCTGCCATTTACGTCGGTTAATTAATTTACATTAATTTGTATGCAATCAAACAGCAAAGACAAAAATTGTCTGGCCAATGAAACATTTTCTAACTCAATTATTTTGCGGCTAAACTGTGATCGAGTATATAGTTAAAAGGTGTTACTTTGATAGAGGTCAGTAGATCTTTAATATCGAACAACAAATCATCAACTTTACTAAGATATCTACGAATGTGAATTATTTTTATTGTGGTTTAATTAATATTAATTTCTGTGCCTTTTAACGAACAAACGGCAAACAAATAAAGCAAGATGTGAAAATGTGCGGAAATATTTTAAAAAGACCGTTTTTAAAATAGTGATCATACAAACGCTTAAAAAAAAGTAATATGTGGACATTTGCTTTTTGTCTTCAGAAAAGTGCACATTAAGTGGATATTGAGTTCGCTTAATCATACTCCTGTCAAAAACGCGAGCATTCCATTCAATTGATCCGAGTGCCCGCCCTCCCAGTGGCTCAGTTCTGCCTCCATAGGCACTTAATAATTTGCATATTCATTGAAACAAGTCATTCAACTAATAACTCGCACCTGCCGCCGCTGACATTGCCTTAGATGTATATCGGTGTTTTAGTGAAATAGGGAAATCAAATATTCACGACCAGCGCGGACCAGTTTTCTGCAATTAGCACTGCCTGGAAAATGAGATATTAAAATATTTGCGCGACCAATAACAGACCAATAGGCGGACGGACGGACTCCCAAGCCAGACAATAGCGAGTTAGCACCTGTGAAACTGAAGCATAAAGACTCTGTGTATACAGTTGATCCAACAAAGCAGCGGCGAGGGAATCTCTCTCGGAAATTAACAGCTAAATCTTATGACTGCCAATCTGTCGCAAGGTTTGCGATCTGCAAATAGGGACTACTAACAATCAGATAGTACGACGGAACGGAGCGGTACTTATTATCTTCTTTAATCAACCTCCTTCTGGCTTATCGATAAAGCCCTAATCAGGGTAAACGTGATTTGTGATACGATATCAAGCGAGAACTTCGAGCCATATACTTACTTAATCTGTCAATAAATTAAATAAATTAAGGTTACATTATAGAGAAAAAAAAAAAAAAACTCTTTAAAAGTCATTAGCTAAATGGCAATAAATAAATTAAACAGAGAGATATACATGTGTCGCGGGTTTATTGCGGCTAATTGCAATACTTATAGACTTTCAACTCGAAAGGAAATGCCTTTCTAAATTTTCCATATTTATGGGGGAACTCTTTTTAATCATGTTTATTTATGAAATTCACCCATCCGTTTAATATTGAAAATCAATCAGAGACAGTAACCGCAGATATTTCAGGAATCCCGCGTGATATTCAATGCCATCGAACAACTGACTTCAGCTGTAAACCGCTTTCAATTTATATCAATTGCGTGCCACGGGTATTGACATAATATTAATAAACAAACAAATGGAACGGCATGTCGCCGTCTCGCTTGCTTTTCCCAGAATGTTCTTTTAGAGAGTCGCCACTGGAGCAATGGTCAACCAGTCGCCAGCCGGAGGTGAAGGCGCCACAACGCCACCACACATCCTGCCCAATGAGATCGAAACGGATGCGGCCAGGCGAATGGCAGCTCGGCCACCACCAGTGCCAGCGGGCAGCGACATTATCGGCGATGTCGTGGGCGACTTCGGGATCTGGCAGCTGAGAACGATACTCATCATCTTTCTGTGCAAGATCCCTGCTGCTTGGTTCATGGCCTGCATCATATTCACCGGTCCCGAGCTGTATCCCGGTTCGGAGTTCACCTGCGACACCAGCTACCTTGACAGTGGCGACAATTCAAGCTACATCGTGTCCGAAAACCAGTGCTACGTGATCGATGACGCTACGGGCAGTAGCAAGGAGTGCGAGCAGTTCACCTACGAGAGCAGCTTCGACTCCCTGATCATGCAGTTCAACCTGGTCTGCCTTAGGGACATCTTCGTGGCGTGGACCCAGTACTGGCATCTGTTTGGTGTACTCGTCGGAGGCGTTGTGGGCACCAAGATGATGCTGGGCATCAGCCCCAGGAGTACCTACTGCGTTGGAGCCGTGGCCCAGATTGTGTGTGGAGTGGTCACGGGATACGCCCGTGACTTTAGCCTGCACTGCGCCTTCCGCTGCCTGTCCGCTGTCTGTTGTGCGATCATGTTCACCGCGGGACAGGCGATATGTAAGCTTTCGAGAAAACTTTTCTCCGTTCCTATTGATTAATATTACTTCTACGCATCCTCCTGTAGTTGCCGACATCACAGCTGGAATGCATCGCATTGGTGCCATTATTCTGTACGACACCTTCTGGTCCATTGGCGTCATCCTGCTGCCGGGTCTATCCTCGTTCTTTAACAGCTGGTCCCTGATCTATGTGGGTATAACGTTCCCCACCGTCATGCTGATCGTGCTGCTCTACTGGACCCCCGACTCGCCCCGTTGGCTCCTCCGGCATGCCGTGGACCGCTTTTCTATTGATAACGTTGAGGAGATCGTGCGCGAGGGGGCGGCTATTAATGATCGCACCTTCAAGATACCACCCGACTTCCGCCTGCAGCTGGAGCAGCTGAGTGAGCGGCTGAAGGCCCAGCCCCCACCGGCCCCCTGGAAGGAGCTGTGGCAGGGGAAGCGGGCCAAGACCCATATGGTGGCCGCCCACCTGGCACTGGCCTTCTTCGTAATCAACTTCATGGGCATGCTGCTCAATATCCGATCGTTCGGCAGGGACTACCTGGTACCGAACACGATTGCCATGGGTGAGTAGAAATATCAAACTTAAGTAAAGTTTATTTATAATGTTACACATCCCTTTTATTATAAGAAAGATTAAAAAATAATAATCTTCCATATATATGGTGATTATGGAAAATTTCAATGGATAATAGAATATATCAGAATTGTACATATTATATGATCCATTTTAATTAACTTAATTAATTTGTCCCAAATCTAAATAGACTTTAAATGACTTAGATAAGCTATAAGTGCACAAAATAAGAAGTCAATTATATTAAGATCTCTACAAAATTTATTGTCGAAACCACGTATTGCGGAATGGCTACGACGTGCTCTCAGTTTCTTCGGATACTAAACTTTTTTTTTATCAACTTTAGGCACGATAATTGCACACACTTCTTATTTCACGCTGATTTTTGGCGAAATTTAGGGATACAAATTTTTTTAAAAAAACTATTTTTGTTGCAAAAAATATCGGTGTTTGGAATTTTGCTGGTCTGTTACTCGAAATTGGAGAAGAAGTTTTGCCACATAAGATTTTAGCAGCTCTTAGAAGTCTCTCACTATCCACCATCTAGAAATATTACGCAGTTGGGACAAAATCGCATCTCATCTATATTGCAATTCTGGGACAAATAAACATTTTAGGTAATTTAGACCCAACAAAAAAGGAAGATAACTTCGGGTAATCCGATTTTCTATACCCTTGCAGTGTGCAATTTTAATATAAAAATATGATTGACAAATTTAAGTACACAAAAAATTATAACTTATTCAAAAAAGCATTAATTTTAATTAGACAAGTTTTACAGTATTAGTTTTTATTGTGTTAACAATTTAAATACTAAATTAAACATTAAAAAAATTTAAATTGTAAATTCTTGACAATATCAATACTTCTTAGGGTCGAAATGTCTCACTCAAAGCGTTGCAAACTGCTGAATAAAATAAGAGTTTACCTGAAAGGGGTTTAATAACATCTATTAAAAAAAAAAAGAGAAAAACAATCATCATGAAGACAACCTCCAAAATAAGTTTAAAATATCAATTAAGGTTAATTTAATCATTACAAATGGGAGGGAAAAAAGGTTCGGAATAAAAAAAATTTGAAAGATTTTTATTTTGTGATCAAATGTGAGTTAACAAAAGCAAGGTATCTTAAAGTATATATACTTTAAATTAATATCGTCTTTATGAATTAGTAATGTCAATTTGTGAGGTGTTTTAATAAGGATGTATAAAATGTGGAAGAAATAGTATTCAATAAATCTCAAAGGCACTTATTATATTATTATACGTTCTTTCATCGTTAAATTCGGTGGTTCTCAATTCCCAATCCCTGCTTTTCCCAGGCTTCTCGGAAATTATCGGCTGCTTTCTGGCCCTTCACTTCGCCCTGAAGCATAACAAGTGGAAGTGGCAGTGCGCCGGAGTCTTCAACATACTAGCCGGAATACTGGGCTGCATGGGCTGGATCTTTACCAACGCTGACTCCAGTAAGTAGAGCCTCGTTTAATAAACTCCACTTACGACTGAAGTTAATAAATATTTCCTAATCTCAGTGGATGCCGACCTGAAGGTTACCCTGTGGATGATCATTGCCACCATACCCAAGGCAGCTGTATCGTGTGCCCAGTCCATGATCCTGGCCTGCATGAACGAACTGATGCCGGCGAACAAGAAGCAGCTCTATGTCTTCTCCGTGGTCACCTGGGCGCGAGTCTGGCTCCTCTCGGCCCCGTTTTTCAATGTCCTGAGAAAGATCGATACCGCCATGTCGCTGACATCATATTGCGTGTTCAGTATTTTGGGCGGAATATGCACTTGTCTGCTCCTCACGCCCAGAACAAGTGTGGCTCCAGTTGTGCCAGCGGCGGAGCCCAGTGACAAGAAGGAGCAGTCCCCACTGAATGCCCCCGTGTGGACCATCGAATCGGATGTGAATAACACTCGGCTGTAGGTTGGGGGGAACGCTAATGTTTTGCCAATTAATAGACAAGTCTTTTGTATTACTCAGCTAATGAAACTTTTTTCTGTGATTAGGTTAAGTGAATTGTAATTCTAAATGTTGGCAGTTATTCTACGCAAAATAGATTGTTTTTAATCTTAGTCACCTGCTTATCCGGGAGGGAGGGCCGTTGGATATATATTCTAATTATTTTGCAAAGAATTTAACTTATCTCTTTGTAATTTACTTATCTTAATGGAAGTCTCTAACTAAAATATAAAGATGACTATCATCATGTAGAAAAGCAGTTGCAGGAAGATCCAAAACCAATAAATCCTGTAAGGTATAAAGAGGTTTAATATATATCCTTTGGCTAAAAAAAAGTTCCTTTTATGTATCTCACCTGGTTACCGTGAACTTGTTCGCCTCAACGGTGAACTTTTCACGGTGAAGGTATTTATTTATGCCAATCATGTGGCGTCGGACATAGTCATCGTAGTCGAGTTCCTCAAGATTCCAGTAGAGCGTGGGATATGTGCCATTATTGATCAGATCCTTGAAATAGTACCGACTCTTGTTCTTGAAGATCCATTCGTTAAGCGAAAAGAAGCTCCCTGAAAGAAGGTAAGTTCTGAAGTTTTGTAAAACATCTCAGAGAGAGGATTGATTACCTGCCAGACAAGCCTGACGGAATTTCTTGGCTATGGGCGTGACCAGGCGCTTCTTCTGGGCCAGCAGGAGGGTGCGCAGATCCATCAGTAGGGCGGGGACAAAGTGCAGGACCCACACAGCCACTTCATGCTTGATGGCACTGCGTCTGTACTTGAAGTTGGGAAACATGATCATACGCCGTGTGGGATAGATGCGGGACCACTTCATGGTGAGTTCTCCCAGACGCTGCCAGGTGATGGGATTGGTCACTCCCGAGGTGGCGTTGCAAATGCTTAAGCTATAGGAAAAAAAGTCAGGTAAGTCAGGAAGTGTCTATCGATATAGGGACTCACCTGCCCAACTTGGCCTTGCTGACCATCATGATCATAGCGTTCACCACAAAGTCCACTGGTATAATGTCGCATATCATATCCTTGTCCCCCAGAATGCTGCTGATGCCTCCCTTGCCTATCTCCATCATGATCCCACTAATGGCCTGAATATTGTCAATCCAACCGGGATACGGCTCCCGATAGGCCGCTGTGACTATCGAGGGCCTAACGATGACAATGGGAATCACGTGTCTATAGGCGTTAACTATCTGCTCGGCTATGGACTTGGTAAAGGTGTAAGTGTTGACATGCGGACCCTTTATGTAGTCCGCCAGGCGGTTCAGGTAGTCATCGGGTATCTTCTGCGTGCAGACAAGAAATTGCCGCCAGTCCACCGGCGGCATAGTTGGGTATACCTGCTCGTCCACGTACTTGCGGCCCGGATTGCAATAGGCCGTGGAAACGTATAGAAAACTCTGCAGAAAGAAAAATTGTCTAATTAATAATTTTAAAGGGACGTAGTCCTTACATTTTCCTTACACGCAGTTGAGCCATCTCCCTGCACAGCTCCAGAAGATTGTAGGTGGCTTGGGAGTTCACGCGTGCCGAGACCTTTAGGCACTCATTAAAGCGCACCTGTAATCCCAAAGAAAACCAACAAATTGGCTCAGTAGAAAGAGCACCCTGATCCCAAACTTACCGTTGCTGCACTGTGGAAGATTATGTTCACCTCGGCACACAGCACGGCTCTGTCGGCCTCGTTCAAACCTGTTGGTGGAAGTCTCTGGTGAGCACTTGCGGCTGTTCAATTTGCAATTTTCTGAGGCCATACCGAAGTTGTCGTCTTCAATGTTTCCCGAAAAGTGAAAGATTTTCTTCAGCCTCTCCGGATGCTCGGCCGTCAGACGCTCAAAGATGGGATTCTGTAGGAATCCCTGGAATCGTTCCTGCACCGTGACTCCGCCCTTGGGTCGGATCAGCATGTATATACGCTTAATTCGCGGAAATGTCCAGAGCAGCTTCTCCAGCAGCGTTTTGCCCACAAATCCCGTGGCACCTACAAGAAGGCCAATAAACTTGGACTATATAATACGGCAATTACGTGGACTCACCTGTTATAAAGACCACTGCATTGTCGTAGATGTCCGGCCGGTCTTCCACAATTTCTACTTCAGCGTTGTCCATGGTGCTGCCACTTTGGAGCCACAATCACTACTGAACGTGGACGTGGACTCACTTTCCACCAGCAGACAACAAGTTGCTCTGCAAAGAAAGGCCTTGGTCCTCCCGAAACAAGTTTTCCGTGAAAATGCAAGTGGAAAATACAATTGACCAACGAAAGCGAGTAAGCAGCTCTCCCAGACGTAACATTTGCGCACACACATCGATTACGTCATATATGGATGTGGACGCGGACAAGGCTGGGTTTTTGGTTCATGATCGACATTCGAGTTCATTCAAGAAAATGGAAAAATGCAAACACAGTCTGCAAGTCAAGTGTGCCAAGTAAACAAAAGAATGACCGTAAGTCTTACTTAAAAAGTATCCTCTCTTTGTCACAAGTTTGGTATCGCTTCATGATAAGTTATAACTTTATAATAATTATTATTTCTGGATATTCCCTTTGGATTATTTTCTTCAAGTATTGATTATGATCCTGATGTAAGTCTGTGGCTAACGTTTTCAAGACACTAGAAATTGAAAATAATTAATATATCGCCAAATATCAAATGACATTGTTATTTACCAAATGATCGGGAAAACTAACAAGGGAGACTTGATAATTAAATAACTCTTACGTAATGTATATTTATAGCATTAAACTCCATCAAGGAATTTGCGCAGCTTAAACTAGAGCGCAGATCGTGGCTTTCCAAAAGGTACACGCATTCCGACATTGTTTACCTGGCCAAATCATTAGCTTCAATCGCGTCAAGTGCCCAGCCCGTCCTCTCCGGCGAGCAATATTCTCCCTTGAATCCCGTACTGATCGCCGTCCGTTGTTTGCACAATCGGTTAGGAAGTTTGATCCGCTTATTTGGACTGATTTGATTAGCGACGACGTCGTAGGCAGGCACCGATGAGCGGAGCCCTCGCGTTTACCTGGCCAGGTGAGGTGCTAAGCGGTGTCGCAGTTATGCTGGAGGGTCGGCACTCCCAAGACGTGGCTACTAGATTTCGGCGCTTAACCAAAAAGGATGAAGAAGGATATATACGGATTTCAAGGCTGGCGACCAAGCGACCGCCGCAACTCGCCCACGCCCCTGGTTCTGGGCCACCTCTCGCACATCTTCACCTGCACCGATCCGGAGGCCAATGAAATGCCTCCTGCCGCTCCCTCCCCCCACGTAATTAGTGCCCCTGGAAAGGGCGAAGAAGATGACGTGATTAATCAAATTATGGGAGACTTTGGTCCATGGCAGCTGCGCTCGCTGCTCATTCTGTTCCTCTGCAAGATCCCGGCCGCCTGGTTCATGGCCTGCATCCTGTTCACGGCCCCAGACCTTTATCCGGAGGAGGAGTACACATGCGACACGAGTTCCTTTGGCCCGGTGGACAATTGTACCGTCTCCCTGGATCAGTGCTACGTTATGGTGAACTACGGCAATTCCGGCTACGCCATGCGCCAGTGCCGCAGGTTCCTCTACACCACTGGCTTCCACTCCCTGACCATGGAGTTCGACCTGGTTTGCCTGTGCGACTTCTTCGTGGCCTGGTCGCAGTACTGGCACCTCTTCGGCCTGCTCATTGGAGGCGTGGCCGCCACCAAGTTGATGCGGGTGCTGAGTCCCCGTCAGATTTATTCGGCAGGCATCTGGTGCCTGCTGATGTGCAGCCTACTGATGGGTCTGGTCAAGGATTTCAGTCTTCACTGTGGGTTGCGTTGCCTGGCGGCGGTTTCGTGCTGTTTCATGATCACCTCCGGCCACTCCATATGTAAGTGGGACACAATGGCTATGTAAGATGATGTAACAAGAACTTCTTTATCCTTGCAGTTAGCGACATAACAGCGGGCAAGCATCGACTCGGTGCCTGGCTTCTGTACGACTGTTTCTGGGCCTTGGGCCTAATATTGCTCCCTGGCCTTGCCTCCGGAGCTCCTAGCTGGCAGCATATATATCTGGGCGTGACCCTTTCCCTGCTGGTGATTGTCTTCCTTCTGCCCTGGACCCCAGACTCACCACGCTGGCAGCTGCAGCACGCCAAGGATACCCAGCTGGCGGTCGAAAGGACAGTGGCAATACTGCTGGAGGCAGCCCGCATAAACGGAGGCATACATAAGGTCTCGAAAGAGTTGCCCCACCAACTGGGACAGCTCAGAGAAAGGATGCAGGAGCAAGCGCCACAGGCTCAGTGGATGGAATTGTTTATGGGAGACAGGAGAAGCACCTTTCGCTTGGTAGCGGTGCACATGGCGCTGGCCACGTTCATGGTGGTAAATACGGGGCTGCTGCTTCATGTGCGATCCTTCGGGAGGGAGCACCTGGTGTCCAATACGCTGGCCATGGGCTTGGCCGAGATGCTGGGCTGTCTGCTAGCCCTACATCTCACCTTTAGCCGCCACGATCTGAAGTGGCAGTGGGCGGGAGGGTTCGCCATTGTGGTCGGTAGCATCGGCAGCATCTGCTGGTTCTTGGCCGAAGCGGATATGCCCGAGGTGTACGGTCTCACGTTGGGTTTGCTTATGGCCTCCCTGCCCCAGGCAGCCGTCTCATGTGCCCAGTCCATGATCCTGGCCTGTCTGGGTGAGCTGGTGCCCATCGAGCAGCGGAGTAGCCTCTCCTTCTCGGTCGTCACTTGGGCGAGAGTGTGGCAGCTGTCCGCCTCCTTTCTCACCCTGCTGCGGCAGGTGAGCCCCGCCCTCTCGCTGTCCGCCTTTTGCCTGCTGGTCATCCTGGGTGGCATCTGCACCTGTTGTTTGGCCCCACCGGCTGGGAAGCAAACACCTGAAGGAGAAACGTTGCCCAAGAAGCAACAACTTATTACGTATACGTAAAAGTAGTTATGTTAGAAAGGTTATTTTCGCTAAGTTAGTTTTAGTGTCTCTCAAGTATTTGCGATCAGTATTCGAATTTAGCTCGTTAACAAATGGAAATTGTTTATTTCACTAAATTGCATACTTTTGGGAATTGATTAAAAGTTAAGGAAAAGAAGGAATATGATATAGCCTTGGTGAAAAAGCCAAGAAAGTTATTAATTTTGAAAGCTAAACATTTGACAATAACTTTTATGTTCCAACTCGATGGGTTAATCTTTTAAAGATAAAACTAAAAACCTTATATATCCCAGAAGTTCTAGTTATTTTTTGTTTCATTTTAAAGCCACCGAAACACTCTTGATATATGCTGAGACCTAGACTGTAAAATAAACAAAAACTCTAATATTTCTTAAAACACTGATATGCATTATAAATATATCTTTTCTATAGTTTTAATAAATTCCTAATTATATCGCAATTATATATAATTACATAAATGAATTACAATTATACATTTTTTATTAGAGCAATATATGCAACTAAGCGAATGTCCCACTAATTGTCACTAAAGCTAAATCCATTTGGGACCAGTGTTCGCCCACCCACCACGCCAAGTCATCCACTAAGCTGACACACATTTGCAGGTAGTACATATAATAAGCACACATGCCTGACTAAATATCCAAGCGCATTGCTCTACTAGCCACATATTGCTATTTGGTCACCTGGCCCTCCCCAATATCCCAATCCTCCTCCTGGTCTGCCCCCAAAGCGAAGCGCAGAAATCGCAAATCAATAAAATGGAAGCCATAGAATATATGCAGAAGCAGCGACACTGCGCTGGGCCACCGGTGTGAATCATTCGCAGAGCAGAACTTGGCGTGGTAGGACGATCCACAGAACAGAAGCTTTGCATCCATCTGGATGCCATGAAATCGAAGAAATCGGCCTTTGCCAACACATCCACTGGATACGGCAGGCACAAGCACAGCGGACACGGTCACGGCAAGGGACACAGCCACGGCCAGGGCGGACAATCCAGCAAGGACAAGGCAGAGGGCTCAGGCAAGGACAAGTCTCCAAATCACCATGAGCAGAAGGAGGAGGATAAGGATTTGAATTCCGGTTTCGGCGACTATCTTCGCACACCGGAGGGTCTGTAATTAGTTGCCTAGAATAAGTCTCACTTTATAATAATAAAACCTCACCACTTTTCCCATAGCATTTGAGATGATGAAGCTGTTTGTCTTTGCAAATACAATAATGCTAATTGTCACCATGGCCTGGCCGCATATCAAAGAGCAATTCTACATGGTAAATCAGTGGCTGGAGAGTTTCCGCGAAGACCAAAAGCAGTAGAGGCGAAAAATCTACCAAAAGACAAAGAATTTAGCAACAATTTATCTTAAAGACTATACAAAATGGTTGGACCCTTTGTGCAGGGCCTATTTTTGATAGGCATTATCTACTGGTACTCCAAGGGCATGATGTCCATGATCAACGATTACTACCGCTCCGAGTTTCAGCGCAAGCTGCAGACGGATACAGCGACCCAAGGC
Source organism: Drosophila seguyi (assembly GCA_008042675.1). NCBI lineage: Eukaryota > Metazoa > Arthropoda > Insecta > Diptera > Drosophilidae > Drosophila > Drosophila seguyi. The sequence goes on along the minus strand of VNJU01009366.1, from coordinate 508,967 downwards.
AAGGCCGAGGCTCCCGTCAATGTGGACAACTTTATGGATTACGTGAGGCAGCTGGACTCGCCAGATGAGATAAGGGAAAACATAGACACATCGGAGGGATCCTTATCGCCACTCATAGGGAAATCTTATAGCCATACACTTGTACGCTTTTTGGAGATTACCGGAACCATGCCAGCCTTTGACGTTTGCCTTAATTTGAGCAGCATAAGATAGATCTAAGAGTTACCTACACTAAAGTTATTGTATTAAGTGTATTTTATATGCCTTTCGTAGAATGAATATTCGTTGAATGCGATCGAAAGTCTCTGCATACTTCTGGGGCTGAATTATATTATTATTTCACATTTGTATTATGCTTTATATGACACATTTACCAGCTTTCCAGTATTCATTTGCATAAATAACACCAGTTTCAAATTTTTGTTCCAACTTGGGCTTGTTGGATTTACAAAATTTTCTTTTATTTAAACTTTAGCAGAATATATTCATATATTTCCAGCTTCAGCTAGCTTTCCACTCACTAAACCTATTCACAAAACTGTGTAGAGATTCTAAATTCTACAAATACCATTGGAGTTATATATCGGTTTGGTCTGTTCCATGCACTCTTCAAACTATTCCAAAGTAAGCTCTCTCGCTAAACATCAAGTTCTGGTCATTGCTAGTTATACTCTTGATTGAAGCAGCGTGTGAAAATATATATATATAGGCAGATATGATAGTTATAGTAAGGTAGTAATGGTAGGTTTTTTCTACAAATCATTTTCTGTATTCAGGTATTCATTATTATGGCACAATTCAGTTGAATTTTCTGCAGATATTTATATCTTTTGATTCCAATAATCCTTTATCTTTGCTGTATAATGTGTGTTATGAATAAATTGTTCCGTTTTATATATATGTAGGTATCTTCCTCTCGGTAGACCAAAAACCCAAAAGAGTAAACTTTTGCAAACAAAGATAGAAATTTCTCTGGTAAAATCATACTTATAATTTTTTTAATGTATATTCTATATACACAACAATGCTTCATACATACAGTTTTATTATTAAATAAAAATAATAATAGTTGCATTACAAATTAATAAAGCAAGAATACAAAATATATAGTACATCATAATCCAAAATGATAATAAACGTACTTAGCGATTTGAATAAATCAAACGAATACATTGGAAATAGTTCTGTGTCAGCCCGAATTCAGAATGGAGCATCGGCGCGTGCCTTTAACGAAATCATATTAATAATAATAAAGAGAAATCACAATGAAATTTCGATGATAATGTCAACCAAATCGACGCTGAACGCAGGCAGCGTTGCAAAACAAAATTAAGGAAACACAAACCTTTCTGATGTATCACAACCTTTTAAATAAGGATTAACAATTGAGAGCTCGCTCGGTTTGGGCGCTAACAAATCCAATTTCGACAATTGAGTTACGGTGGCCTAATACAGACTATGTGTACACATATATATATATCCGAACATATAAGTTTTGGGATATCGCTTGATAAATGTTATATGGCTAAACTCGTACAAATAAGATTGCTTATGGACAAGGCAAAAATACAAATGCAGCATACACACGAGGCTCTTTGCTCTATAATGCACAACGTACCGTCTTCTAACCGCAAGGATCATTTAAATATATATATAGATTACTGTGCGTTCAAGTCTTAACGAGTAAACAGTAACACCTAGTGACTCTGACTCCCCACCACGACTGCCTCTTAATCCGAAAGCTTGCGATTTGTGGGAGGCGGCGGTGCTGGCACCGTTGGCCTCTTGGGCGTTTGAAATGAGTTCGGCGAGATGGGCGTCGTAGCCTGGGTCTGCGCCTGTGGCTGCTGTTGTGCCTCCGCAACTGCTGACGGCTGAGTCTCGCTGTTATGGTTGCTCTCCTTGGCCAATGGCGCCTCCTCCCGCGTTCCGTTCGTTCCGTCACTGGTTTCCTGGCGCAGTTTGTCCAGAAAGTTTTCCGTTTTGTAGCGGACACAGCCATTGCCATTATCGATTAACGCCTGAGTGGGCGTTATGGCACCCTCGTCGTCGCTCTTGCCATCCACTTTGGCTGGGCCAACTCCCAGTACCACCGGTCTCTTGGGTAGCTGCGGCTTCTGCGGCACATCCGGCTTCAGCTTGAAGCTACCGATGCTATCAGTGCTCTTGCGATCAGCCGTTGGAGAGGGAAGGTTGTCCAGCCCAAAGAACTGTGTCCTTGTCATCGGCACAGGCTTGGCGGGTGTCACAGGTGGCGGGGGCAGTGGCTCGAGCTGCGTTTGTATCGGCCCGCTGATAGCGGTCGACTGGAACTGCGGCAGATTCGGCAGCGGGGGCTTGATGGGTTTCTCCTGCTGCTTCTCCGCCGGCGGCTGTTGCTGCGGAAATAGTTCCTTGGCGTGCGGGCGATGCGACGTTTGTGATGTGGTCATGATGTTTGTTCCATTGCCATTGGTGGTTGGGGGCGATGGAGCATTGGCTTTCTGACGCCTCAAGGTGCCATAGCGAGGACTCTCCAAGACTTCTGCAAGGGATGGCCCAGGAGATAATATTAGGTAATGAATTTAGTGAAGGCAAAAGAGTGGGACAGTAGACGAGCTTGTGAAATGCATATTGCACACGGATGAGGTGACAAGTTCTCCCATTGGCAGAAATCACTTCCAGACAGACTTTGTAATAACAGTGGTGTTCGGTTAATAGTTCTAAGCTGAACATTTTTTAGGCTCTTTTAATAACATTTGATATTGGTTAAATGTTGAGCAAAGACTGGAAAGGTACGGACTGTTATTTGCAAACTCTGTTTCCAGGAATAATTTTGATTTATACAAATTCAAATTCAAGCTTTATTATTGCACAGAATGTATCAAATTATAAGGCACTAATTACTAGACGGAAGGCGTTAATTAATAGCTTAAAGGGCAGGAAATACTATGTCATAGCAGACAGGGGGGTTCTTTTATTGTTCGTTGTTGGAAATGTAAAGAAATTCACAAGTCGAATACTGTGTTGGGCAGGTACTCTCTGGAGCTATAGAACTCCGACTGGGCAGTATACTTACCACTGTCGTTTCTGTCCAGGTTCTCGTTGGAGGAATTAGACTTGCTCTTGCCTTCGACAAAGAGTCTTTGCTTTTGTAGCGTCAGATAGAACTCGACGTCGCCGGTAAAGAAATAGTCCCACTGGCTTATTAGCAGCTCTACGATTATATTGGCCGCAGAGGAACTGTTCACCTGGCCGATGTAGTCGGCCGGGGCATTGCTGCTCTTGTCGATGCGCGGCCAGAGCATGTTCGGTGACATGACGATGGCCAGGTTCTGGGAGCTCATCTTGTTGTGCACGGAGCGCTGCTGGACGAGGGCCAGGAAGCGGGTGAGGTAGCGCAGGTTGGCATAGTTCTCCTTGGGCAGCTTGCCCAGAATGGCCTTGATTTCCGTCTTGCGCTCAGACTCGCTGTGCCGCTCGGCGATCCGGATGAAGTCCTTGTACAGGCCATAGGTAAGCAGCGGCTCGGGCAGCTCGCGCAGGTAGAGTTTGAGTATAGAGCCGATGACATGGGGGTCCTGGTAGTCCAGCGGCAACGGTGTTTTCACGTGCTGCGCCTCCAGGGCGTGCTTCATGCGGCGCAGCTTGGTGCTGGCACAGCCCACGCGCAGCAGGCCCTCCTCCTCCAGGCCGTGCTCCAGCAGGCAGCAACAGCACAGCTCGACGATGTAAGAGATCTCGCGGTTGGTGGATGTCAGATGCTCCTTGAGCGAAGTGCCAAAGCGGGACTTCTCCGTGCCCTGGATAGTGTCTTGGATGCGGGCCAGCGAGGCGTTCACATGCTGCAGCGCCCGCTCGTGGTAGTTTCTTTGGTTAAGCACATAGTCGCGGATGCAGCTCACGATCTCATCCTCTTTGGCTATCAACTCCAGCATCTGGGCCGCCCAGGCATCGCGCTCCTTCTCCAGCTTCAGCTCGCACTCCTCCTGTTGGCTCTTGATGTGGTTCACCTTGGACGCGGGCTCGTCCAGCCGGATTGCCGCCTGCGGGAGGACGGGAGAACAGAGCACTGATTAGCGAATGACAGATAAGCGGCGGCAATGCCAGGGAAATCGTCACATTCCAAATGGCCCAAAGTTCAAGCACGTGAAATATCTTATCTGCCGCAACACCCACTGCTGGAAATAGTTTTCCCAATGACTAAAGCGAGAAGTTGCCGGATGGATGATTTGCGGCCACCTTAAAATAAAACGACCTCAAACACTGCCCGCCCGCCCTTGCTGTTACTGCTCCCATCAAGGTCTTTGTTTCGAACCGGACAATGGGTGAAATATGGGATTCAAAACACACGCGCATTGTATTGGGGCCACTGACTACGGTGACACCGCTTTTGACTCACAAAGGAGTTTATAAAACATCGTTCCGATAAGAAGTGCTATTGAACTATGGTGAAAGAGTATTTAAGATTAAATGCAAAAGGAAATTAGGAAAAAAAAACCTATCCGTGCATCTAAATATATCAGACTTTCAGAAAACTATTAGCCTTGATCTTCGAGAGAAAAATAAATAAACAAATAGTGATTCAGTCGTTTGAATATCACACTCTAGCGAGGAAATGTCTCACACATCTTTTAACATGGCAAACTCACTAAATTCAGTACTAAACTGAGCTATACACATATATTACACAATACAAGTTTTGCTTGCAACAGCATTGCCAGCTGTTTGCTGTGTGTAAACAAATTGCCGCTAGCATTCATCACCATCTTCGCCCGTATCATAATGCAGCTAAAAATAAACAAATCGTGACAAAACGCCGAGTTACGACGACACTATCTCCGCTACCCAGAAGACAATGGCATCCACCTCATTATCAATTTCTGCTCCTGCCCTCGCGAATTGTATTGAATAGTTCGAGACTGCGATTGTGAGTCACATCATCATTTCCATGAGCAACCGCCGCAACCTCTCGGTGACCTACATCACACTACAAGTGGCACATTCCGGGCACCAAAGTTAGCACTTCCAAAGGCAGCCCCGTGTGCATATACGTATTGTTTTTTCGGATCGGATCCGTGTCAGGGAGTGCAATTAGAACAGAGCACCAAACACGAGAGCGCCTGATTAGCGAATTATGGCAAGCTGACGGCGATAAGATTACCCCGATGCCCAAGGGAGTGTAAATAACTTTGGCTGGTCAGCGATTGTGGGGCGTCCATTTCAATTATGATGTCACTGCCGCCGCCAAGTCAATGAACGTCTTCCGACACCTTAAACAGACAGCGCGGACATCAACAAATACAGCGACCACTGGCTCGATATGGCTTGAAACGCCATAGTCGTGATTTGTCCAAAATAAAACGGAAAGCAAAATAAAAAAAAAATAAAATAAAACAAGCAAAAAGCGAGGAAAACATGAAAACAATAAAACTCCAAGAGTAACTTTTTGTGTTCGGATAACCGGCTCTAACTGTTTGGTAGAGTCTCCAATGGACAGAACCAATCGGGTGTCAAGAAATTGGAGCAACGAAAACGCCGTTCATCCCGGGCCACTCCACATCATCCCACTCCAGATTCTGCCCTGCTACCCAGCGATAAGGCAACAACGACAACAATCGTCTACGTATCATAAAAACGTAAGCAACAAATACGGATGGTGGTGGCCAACAAACAATAGAAACTGGCGTAAGATAAAGCCTGAAAGTATGGACTATCAACAACAACAACAACAACAACAATAGCAACAATAGCAATGCCAATAGCAATAATAATAAATGGAAATTAAAAATTGATTGCTTCTTTTGCCGGCGCTTCTTGGCATCCGCCGCGACACATACAGTGGTTCGGCTTTGATTGGGAAGTGTTGGATTTGTCTACGCCTTTTTATGACACTTCATTCTGGGAACCGACTATCGAGTTGCTTCTTTCTGAGAACTTTAATTGAAGCCTGACGACGTTGAGTCGAGTTTCCTATCTAACTCAGAGTCATTACAAACAAATATTTAAAGTACACAGTGCCATTTCCCTAAGAGGGACAACCGGACTACCGGCGGCAGTGGTTGTTATTGTTCGTTAATCAGCGACAACTTGACCAGCGGAGGTAGCTTTTCGGGGCTATTATTTCAGCCAAGCTCCTTAATTAATTTAACAATCTCCCATTGTCATCGAGCGGGCAGACAGACAGTTGGTGAAAACGGAAATCCAGCATTATTCACTGCTACACAGTTAATGGATAATCCCAGCTAGATTTATGATCCGCGCACTCACCTCATAACTACGCTTCAGCGAGGTGTACTCCTGCAGAGTGCGCGATACGTTGCGCTTCAGCGTCGAGATCTCCTGGATTTCTTTGTCCAAAATGTTTTTCAGGCGCCGCACCACCTTGGTCTCCGTCTCCAGTTCGCTCTCGATGATGCACTCGGCCATCGTCTTCTCCAGCTCTCCTGCAAAGCACATGGAGAAATGAGTACTTGGCCAAGTTTGTAATGGAATCTTGGACACGTAATTACCCCACAGTAAGAAATGTTGGATGACTAGTCTTAAGAATTAAACAAATGGAAATTCTAATTGTTATTTCCAAAATAACCAAAATTTAAAGAGATAACTTTCGAAATGTTCATGTGAAATTTAGAAACAGCCATTAGTAAGCGATCTTAGAGGAGAAACTAGTAGTTTTCAGTGTATTGGGTGACTCTCTCTCTCTCTCTCTGTCGCTATTCCGCCCGCAAGTGAGGAAGTCAGTGCTTATTTAAGACCTTATCGCCAAGCGGTAGCTGCAAAGATGTTGGCGTGCCGGTTTCCAGTTGTTGGAGTTGCTCAGCTTAGATGCGGGACAAGATTGGGAGGCAGACTCGAGGGGGAGGTGACTGCCGAATAGGTTGACGAGCTGAGTAAGCAAAATTGTGATAATTGTGTTGAGTGCCCTGAGACTTCAGACTCGACAGCGGAATCCGCAATGGAGGCGAAGAGGGAGGTGCCCAAGACGCAGAAGACGACGTCGTCTTCGGCGTCGGCGGCACTGGAGTATAACGCTCGAGATATGCTCGCTTTTCGCTCCCCCTTGCCAGTGAAGTGGAGTTGAATTGAAGCGCATCGTGGCCAACAATAAAAGTAGCAAAGGGCGCACAGTGGGCTAAAAGTGAGATGATATCGCGCCGTAATTATGCCCATTACATGGGTGACAAAAATCTCATTTTAGTGCGGTAATTTTCGGTTGAAGCTCTCCCAGTGATTGGTCCAAGCATTAAATGTAGCTAAAGGTGATCATGACTAACAATTATAAAAGTCACAAGGTCAACCATAAAAGGAAAAACTTTAAACTTGGTAAATCCATTTTCTGGGATCCAGATAAGGTGTTTTTTAAATGTTGGTTTATGGGTAAAGTAAGATTGTTGGGCTAAAATCAAGTAGCAAGGAAAGCATTCTATTTAGGATACATTTAAAGTAATCTTTAGCCTGAAATTGTATGATTTTTGTGTGGAAATATCCAATCACACAATATAAAATTCGGATATACAAATTCTAATTATTCGGTGAAAATAAACTTGGTTAAACAATAAACACTTTTCCTGTTAAAGCGAGTTTAGGATCCGAATGAATTAATTTTTTGTGTAACTTAGCAAAGGTGGCTATTGATTTTCCCCTTGATTGACCCAATTATAATTCCCCAGGCGTTCAAGCCGAGCTCTCCCACTTAACCCATGGACACACGTTCACACTGTAGCCGTAATAATATGCATGGGGAAACGTTCGTGTCTAATCAGGAACGTGGGGAAGTGGAGCAACCGGGGTTTTGGCACGGCACGGAGATCCCTGTAACGGCAACGGTTACACAACAATCGCGGCTGCTCTTGAACCACTGCAGCTGCAGCTGGATCTGCATCTGCAACTGCAACCGAAGCGGCCACTGGAAATGGCAATTGCATCCAAATTGCAATTGACGCACACGCATCTGCGAGTATGTGGAATGCGAAGTGCTCGAGAATGGCAAGCGGCGAATGGAAACAATACGAAAATAATAAAACAAAAAAAACGGAATGAGTAATACGGACCAGGGGGAGCGCCCACAAAATAAATGAGAAGACTGCTGGAGGTGCAGGAGGTGTAGGAGAGTGCAAAGACGCTGCTTATGGAAGTCTGATCATGACGATGATGTATGAATTCGGCTCAGACTTTTACTTTTACTTTCGGCAGCCAGCATAATTATCGCCGTTTACGCTTCTTTGTTATCCCATTTCGTGAGCGACGGATGTGTAACAAATCTAAATGAAATGCACAGTAAATCGCAGAGAAAAAGGGCAATAAAAGCGGGCGCAAGTGGGGGCGGGCCAATGAGCCAACTGGCTGGCAAAACAAAAAGTGTATAAATAGATAATGCCGAAACCGCATAAAAAAAAATACCAATACGAATGCGAACAGCGGGTTGAAAAGAAAGCAGCGAATAAGTCATAATAAAAATTATAATAATGATGATAAAAATGAGAGCTCAGGTCGACAGTGGTCTTTCTTCTGACGAATTTCGATAACGTGAACTCTAACTTGGAAAAAAAGGCAATTGTCTAAGGTGCTAATAAATCGAATCATATGTAGATATTAAGGCTAATTGATAATGTAACTTATTGTATGAATTTTCTATAATATTACGAAACCGTTTTAGAAAATTATTTAAGTTTTAAGCAGACGGACAAAATATATCAAAATAGATATTCATTCAGTCATCATCGAAATCTAAACATTTTTGTTAAGAGTAGTAGAACTTGAAAAAGATCAACCCTTATAACCCTAACATCGATGTTTACCTGCACAAATTTCACAGTCTTTTTTGCAAGTTCTTCCTCCAAAAACTTAACTCTTTACTTATCATTTTGATGATGGTTCGAGTTAGGGAATTTTGACTGTATATTAAAACCGCTGTCAATATTGTTGTTGTTGTTCATTTTGATGTGGATGTTGAGAAATGTAAATGCCACAAGGCCAAGCGACAAGGCGAGGCCGCAAACACATAGGCAGACAAGCTCACAGACACGCAAGCCCGTGACACAGTCATCCGCGAGTATTCTCCGTTGCCCACAAACCCGAACCAAAGCAAGCCAAACCGAAACCGAGGTGAAAACCCATACGTATGCATATGTGCATGTCTGGCAGCGATTATCGGATTTGGAGCCCACTGTTCCCCTTATCAGTCGAGCGGCATGATACCCACACACACGCCACAATCACAATCACTGGCACACACGGACAATCACAAACGCACTTCCCGATACCCGATAACTAACCACAGTTGGCGAGGACCTTCTGCAGCGGCATGTCTTTGGGCAGCTCCTTGGCGGACTCATCCAGCGCCTGGGCGATCTTGTAGTGGCTGTTCTTCTTGGTCCGCTTGTCCTGCTCCTCGCTGCTGACCTGTCCATTGGCACTGCTGCTGCTGCTGTTCCCGCTGCCACTCAGAGCCGGCAGTTTCCGAACGATCTTCTCGATGGTGTCCCGGTACCTGTCCACCTGCCGCTCGATCGTTTCCAGCTCCGAATCTTTGCAGTCCGCTTTCGTCGACCTGCGGAGAGGGGACAGTAGAGAGTAGAGGAGAGGGGTTGCCGTTAGGTCATCAGTCGCCCAGTTGTTGTTATTGTTGTCATTGCAGCAGCTGCTATTCGTGTTGTTTTTGTCGCGTTGCATTTGTTGGGGCCGCTGCCTCTGCTGATTTCGTTGTTGTGATGAGGCAACACCTGTCCGTCCGCCTGGAGCGAAGTCACACACACACAAACAGCGCGGCGGTGTCGTCGTCTGGCCTTTGAACTTACCTTGACAGATTTTCGGCTGCAATTTTGATTTTCGCAAACTGCCTCTTCATCTTGGCTGCTTCGCTTTTCCCGCTCGCGTCTCCAACGTTAACTGAACTTCGCTGTTTCTGCTTGTTTTCAAAGTGTAATTAGCTGGCCATTGAGTAAATACTTAAAACTGGCAAATTAGTCATTCTTTAACGATGTTTTACGGAAAAGTGAGCCAAATGTGACCGCGGCAGGCGCGCTAATATATACCTAATTCCTGTATAAAGGCGCTACAAAACGCTATGTACAAGTGTGAAATCTGGTCACACAACGCCCTTTGGTTAGGGTATTCTTTATCCGAGTCTTTTTATTCAAGGGGAATTCCAACAAAAACCAGAAAACAGTTCGGCTGCAGTTTAATATAATAATTATCGATTAGCTTGTCGGTTTGCATTATTTTGCTTTTATTAATTGAAATAAGGTTACATCTTTTAATCCCGGCGTTGCCAGACTGCTCCTAGGTTTGGATGAACTATTGCGCATTCTGTGGTCACATTTTTTTTGTAACTGCACGTGTGCGGTTCGTAAATAATAGTTTTATTATTATTTTTGCGGCCAAGATGACCCAGGCCGAGATAGTAAAACGGCTTCGCGAGGAATTCGACAATGAGCGCAACGTGGAACAGAAGCCAAAGAAGAAGGAGGACCTCTTAGCTGTCACCAAAAGGTTTCATCAGCGTGTTCTCAACCTGCTGACCATTCACAAAGTTCCCTACTCCAAGAAAGAAGGTAAAAGAATATAAAATAAACATCCAGGAAGTCACTAACTCCTTTCGTGCAGATGAAGACACATACGAGGACTACCTGCTGCCGGACGACAATAAATCTGCACATAAAAAAGGAAAAAAACAAAAACTTACAAGCGGGGAAGGCGGGGAACCCGACGACGAAGACGTGGACGATCGAATCGCGTCGATCAAAAACAAGCTTCGCCAGAAGAAAGGTCCCACTACGGAGCGACAGCAGAAGCGGCGCGAGGCCAAGAAGCTAAAGCGGAGCAAGGGCGTCCAAAAACTTCTCTCCTCTGCCAAAAATCTGAAGAACGAGAACGTCAAGCACCAGAAACTAAAGAACGGAGTGGTGAAGGCCGAGCAGGACGCAGACTCTGAGGACACCAAGGCCCAAATCCAGCCCGTTAAGGTCGAGCCGGTGTACAACCAGGAGGCCAAGATAGTCTACTCCAAGGTAGACTTTGCCGCCAATCCGGGTGGCAAGGCCAAGAAGTCGCACCAGAACCCCAAGGAGATCCTGAAAAAGCTGCGCGACACCAAAAAGCACATCACCGAGCTGCGCGAGCAGGGAGAAACGGATAAGGCGGCCGAGATACAGACGGACATCGCATGGCGCAAGGCGTTCGACAAGGTCGAGGGCAAGAAGGTCAAGGACGACACTAAGCTGCTGCAGAAGGCCATCAAGAAGCGGCGAGTGGAAAAGAAGAAGGCTAAGACCAAGTGGTCCGAGCGCAAGCAGAAGGTGGAGCACGACATCCAGAAGCGGCAGAAGAAGCGCCAGGAGAACCTCGACAAGCGCAGCAAGGACAAGCGCAATAAGAAGCTGAAAACGGCCAGCAAGAAGGGTCGCATCATACCCGGCTACTAAACCGACTCTAACATTAAGTTTAAAATTCTGTGTAATATGTAAGTTGAATATCCCCGTTGAAAATCAACTCAGATTACTGTAGAAAAGAGAGTAATCATCTAAAAATTCCCCATAGACTTTCTTTTGATTTAGAAATTTCGGTCCCGGCCACTGACAAAATTCCCTCATTGACCAAAATTTATAGTTTTCTGTCCGCTGTTTTGATGCCTTTTTTGTTCACTGCATGTCATCATCCATTCCACTGTGCGTGTAGTGCAGGCACTGCAAGAGGAGGAGACCGAACAGCTGTTGTCGATAGAAACTATCGATTGTTGTCGTGTAATTCCAAAGCAGTTGCTGAGATTTTTCCAAAATTCCGTATTCGCGTACCTGTCAAAAAGAAGTCGCGGCTCGCGGTTGCAAATAAGCTAATTGAAGTAATTACCAAAAAGTCCTACCACTCCGTGGGACTGCGGCCTCAGCAAGAAGAAGCGAAGCTGAGCGAGAGAAGAGCAAAAGCAGCGAGAGACACAGCACGCACACAGCCACACAAATTACGTGCAGAGCGCAATCTATTCCCCCATTTTCCACTGAAAATAAGCGCACGGCAGGCGGAAAAGCAGCCCAATTGCGACGCATTTCGCACCGCGAAGGTGAATCCGAGCAACGAACTCCAGGGCAACCCCAGCTGAGCATCGCGCACATCAACAGCAGCCACAACAATAACTTTGCAGATCGGAAGAGCAGCAAGAAGAAGCAGATAGGAGCACTGAAGCGACCAGCTGAGAAGTAAAGGAAGGAGGAAACACACGCAGGAGGAGTAGAGGAGCAGGGGCAGCGAAGGAGGCGAGCAGCCATGAGCATGGTGCGGCGGATCATCCTGCTGGGCCCCAAATACAGTGTCTGGTCGAAGGGTAAGTTGCACTGCGCTGGCGTTACTTTTGGCCACTATTTTTGTTATTGCTCCCATTGTTGTTGTTGTGCAAATCGCATACGTAACTGCGTCATTTGCTGCGCCAGCGTCACGTAGCCGCCGCGAATCAACAACACGAAAATCCAACTGGCAAAACAGTTCCCGTTGCTGCAGCTTAGCGATTCCCCCGATCCCATTCCCATTTGGCTTATCAGCATTGCCTGTTCGGTGGCTGCTGCCTCTCGCTAAATTGTAAATTTTTGTCTAGTTCGAACCAAAACACTGAGTGAAGGTCGCCTTCTTTCGATATCAAAGCTGCTCGCGGTCAACGGCAAGCAGAGGCGTCGTTGAAGGGGGATCGATCGCTTCTACATCTGATTGGACTGTAAATTCGGCTTGACCAGCGTCTTCCCAATCAGACGATCGTCATGCGTTGCTGGTCAAACTGAACTTGAATTGTTTTATAAGGGGCTACATAGCATAATTATTGCGATTGCCACTCTGACGCAATGGCTTTTTACTATTATTTCATGTCTCTGGCGGAGCATTTTTTTTTACACATTTTTAATGGCCAGCAACTGTTGGTTATTGTATTTGTCGGGTTAGGAAAGCGGAGAGGCGGAAGTTCAGCCAACAAAGCTGCACTGGGAGAAACGTAGAAACGTAGTTAAAAAGTTGCGAGTCATCTGCGATATCGGAAGATGCTAATTGCCCTTGGCCTTTATTTGTTACCTTTTTGTTGTCCAATCTAGAGGGCTTCGCTCTCCCAAGAGATCCCGTAGTTATCAGTTTAATACCCCTGTGTGCTTGGGAGAGGAATCATTAACCCCGGCGGCGGTGCGCTGATTCCATATTCTGCTCTTTGTGCTGTAAACTCAATTGGGATCTCTACTCAGAGTATCTACCATGACAATCATCCAAAACTTTAAATAATTTCATGTATCTTATGCTTACAGGAACTGCAGTTGGTCAGACACAAAGGACAGCAAGATGTGTCATTCTGGGCGCTCGAAATTCAGAGGTCAGCATCTGGGGCGTTCGACGCTTTCATCTGGCCACTCGGAACTGTGCCATTAACAGACTGGTAAGGCTAGAACCGGCGGTGGCGATACCCGCATATATTGACATCACGAACGCCTCCACACGATCGCCTGACGATCTGGGCGAAAGCGGCAGTGGAAGCCCCACAGGAAGCGGTAGCAGTAACACTGCCTCTGGTGGAGGTGCCACCAAAAGTCCTGGCGGATCCGGGTCCGGAGCGAACACTACTAGTAGCGGTGATCCACCCGGAGGCGGTAGTGACAAGTTCCTATCGTGCCCGAAGTGCGGCAGCGCATGCACTCAGGTGGAGACGTTCGTCAGTTCGACGCGGTTCGTCAAGTGCGCCAAGTGCAACTACTTCTTCGTTGTGCTTTCCGAGGTCGAGACCAAGCAGCGCACCAAGGATGAGCCCAAGAACCACCGCAAACCGCCACCGCCACCACAGAAGATCATGGAGTACCTGGACAAGCATGTGGTGGGCCAAGACTTTGCCAAGAAAGTGTTGGCGGTTGCCGTTTATAATCACTACAAGCGCATCCACCACAACCTGCCCCAGTTGCATCAGGGTAGCGGTGGAGCCGGTGGGTCCGGCGGTGGTGGACTGGAGGGAATTCCCCGGCCCGACCTGCTGCACATAACCGGGATCGGTCACACGCTAAACAGTACGCCCGGCAGTGAACTGCCCCCCAAGGCGCCCGCCCAAATGGGTTTGGGTGGCGGCATGGGCGGGCCTGGACTAGGCAGCGGACTAAGTGGATCCTCATCCAGTAACTCGCGTGGCGGCGGCGGCGACAACCGTCCCGGCTCAGAGATCCTGGATCGACAGTCCAACGATGTTAAGCTGGAGAAGAGCAACATCATCATGCTAGGCCCAACGGGATCTGGCAAAACACTGATAGCTCAGACGATCGCCCGCTGTCTGGACGTGCCCTTTGCCATCTGTGACTGTACCACGCTGACGCAGGCCGGCTACGTGGGCGAAGACATCGAGAGTGTCATCTCTAAGCTGCTGCAGGATGCCAACTACAATGTGGAGCGTGCCCAAACGGGTATCGTTTTCTTGGACGAGGTGGACAAGATCGGTGCTGTCCCTGGAATCCACCAACTTCGTGACGTCGGAGGCGAAGGTGTCCAGCAAGGCATGCTTAAAATGCTGGAGGGCACGGTTGTCAACGTGCCAGAACGCAACTCCCCGCGCAAGCTGCGGGGGGAGACCGTCCAGGTAGACACCACAAACATTTTGTTTGTGGCCTCCGGCGCGTACACAGGACTGGACAGACTTATCGCGCGTCGGCTTAACGAAAAGGTAAGGAAGAGAACATCAACAGAACATTACTTATCCTAAAAACCTTTATCACCTTTACTCTTCTAGTATTTGGGTTTCGGTATGCCCTCAACGAGCGGATCTGGTCGTCGAGCAGCTCAGGCAGTCGCCAGTCCCATGGACAACGATCAGGAGGAGCGTGATAAATGCCTGACCAAAGTGCAGGCTCGTGATCTCGTTGAGTTTGGCATGATACCGGTAAGTGGGCAGCGAATAACATTATATTATATTTAACGAAAATCTTGTCTTGTGTTGCAGGAATTCGTTGGCCGTTTCCCGGTAATTGTGCCCTTCCATAGTTTGAACATTAGTATGCTGGTCCGTATCCTGACGGAGCCGCGCAATGCCCTGGTGCCACAGTACAAGGCACTGCTTGGTCTGGACGATGTAGACCTTACCTTTACCGAGGACGCTGTCAAGTCCATAGCCCAGCTGGCAATGGAGAGGCACACAGGAGCACGCGGTCTGCGCTCCATAATGGTAAGCCAGTAACTCCTCGCCATTTAACGTTGTTTGAAAACTTTCTTCTTAATCCTGTTTAGGAGCAATTACTGTTGGATCCGATGTTCATAGTGCCTGGATCAGATATTCGAGGTGTTCACATAACCGCCGATTACGTTCAGGGTACATCTACGCCCGAATACAGCCGCGAAGCGGACGCCCCGGCATCTGGGACTGTTACCGCTGACTCGGAGACCACAAACGATAATGATAAGAACTTTGAGGATAGTGAGAAAGTACGACTAAAACAGTAGATCAGAGATACCGATACCCACATCCAAAGCCAAGCAAAACACAGATATCAATCCAAAACTTCAACAAGTAGAACATTACTTTGTTTTTAGATATTCTTGGCTATCACTTTCTCTTCAGCTTGTTCCTTCTTCCTATTGCTCACTTTCAACTAATGGCCTTTTCTTCAAAAAATACTGTTTAATCTGAAGCTACATTTAGTTTTCCCCACTCTTACACATACTTTTATTCTTCAGTTGCCCCACTCTAACATATATATCCTTTAGTTTGGTTTGACTGATAACTTGGTTGGTTCGTCGTAGCTCCCCTCAAGCCCCATCAACCTGTAAAATATGCCCGATGAGGAATGAATGAAAGAAAGCTTCCCCGTGTATTTTTTGTATGCAGCATCCTCAAACCTATATGCATCTGTGATTCATAATCGACGAGCGCAATTTTTTAAGCCCGACACAGTAGTAAGCAGAGTAATCAATCCTATTCAAAATAATAAAGGCCACATGTTTTTTTTTAAATACCTACTTTAGATTGGAAATGTGAAATGTTGGCAGGGATGTGGTCGATTTCTGTACCCCTGGGCGCTAGAATCCTCTCTTGCATATACCAATTATATATACAAACGTAAATATATCTATTTAGGCAAATTTTGCATAGTCTAAAATGAGTTTCTAAAAGAGTTCTGGTAGCGTTATGATGACGACGAACGAGAGCAGCAAGTTCTACTTTTAACTACTTTAAGTTGAGAAATCAATTTTGAAAATACAAAAAAAAAATAATAAAAAAACGAAAAAATTTCATAAAAATGTATTTTTTATTTTATTGTAAGATACGAAGGGTTTTCCGGAACTTTTATGTAACATAAGAAGGCTGCTTGAAAGTAGACTCTACTACATTGAAGAGCTTCGAGTCATGTTTTGTTCCTTTTTCTTAGGTTTTAAAATATGAAGGATGCTGATTTTTTTTTTAAGTTTGTCCCTAATCACTACGCAAACCAATAAAGAATATTTCATTTATAGATAAATTTAAGGCTCTATAAATTTTTAATTACTTTTATTATATTCATCATTAAAATTCAACTAAATCTGCAGAACTCATAATAAATAATCTGAATTTATTGCACATATGGACTAAAAGTAGTTCCTTGTTTTTGTTTGTTTTTCTGTTTCTTTTTCATTTCGTAGTGTATAAATTTGTATAAAAATTTGTAAGTTAATAAATATCTCTTGGCGGCCCTCAATCGTTCTCCTCTGAAATGAGCAGCTCGTATTCCTGTGCCGCAAACCGATCCCAATCGGAGGTCTGTAAGAAAAGAAAGCGATTAAAGAAACACCAATCTCGGGGGATATCTGAAAAACTAACATATTCGTCACGCTGTGAGGCAAAGGGATCCCGCTGTTCGTGATCCAGATACTTCTCCAGGTTGAAGAAGGTATCAAAGAATACATGCGTCATTTTGCAGCGCTTCAGATCGCCCAATGTGATGCAGTCACGGTTCGCTGGCTTGATCATGTCCAGCATCTGTAGAAAAACATAAAAAAATACTAAATTTAAATAAGATTTCCAAAGGAAAAATAAGTATCATCCCCACTTGACACAGGCAGTCCTCGAAGGGCAGGCACTCGATGCCTATGCCCTCCATTCGTTGCTGCTGTTCCTCGTAGAAATACTCCAGCTCGTACATGGAGAGCACCCCATCGCCGTCGACGTCCATGCAGCGGAACCAGTACTCAATGGCCGTCGGCGTCCGCTTGTCCTCCTCCGACAGGATGAACCAAACAAAGTCCGTATAGGACATCTTTGCCTCGTCCTCCGGAGCCTTTTTGTTGTCACTGCGCGTTACACAACCGGAGAAGATCCGCTCCACGATGCGCGTGGACAAAGCATGATCACTGTGCTTCGCTAGATCCTCCTGGCTAATCAGAAGGTCATGGTCCTTGTCCAGCTCCCAGAACTTGCAGTAGATCACGTAGAAGTGCTCGTAGCTGAAGAAGGCCATTATCTGGTTGATGTCCTCCTCCTCCTCCAGCAGGCTAATCATCTGAGTACAGTATGAATGAGTATGGGACTTACAAAAGTCAGAAAAGGAAGCTCACCTCCAGAAGATCGGAACGCTTCAGCTCGGATATTGTTATCTTGCCGCTCCAACTTCGGTTCACCGAATAGAAAATGCGCGCGATGACTGTGTGCACGTATCTGGAATGGAACTCGGTGGCCTCTTTGAGAAACGCCAGGCCGGGGTGTGTGTCCACCACATCCTGCACCATTGGCACCAGGTCCTCAGGCACGATGTACGAGCGGAATCTCTGGCCACGCGACAGAATGTACACGAATCTCGAGGCCGCCTCATGGCAATATATGTTCATTCTAAAATACAAATAAATGTTTAAGTAAAGTAAGGCGCATGAAATGGGCGCAGGATTAGAGCTTACTGTTTCCAGAACTCGACGAATCGCTGGCGCTCGACGAGACCCGAGCCGGTCGACTGGCAGAAGACCATTACCGGCAAGCGCCAGTAGAAGGGCAGGCCGCAGATCTTCAGGATGCGGGGCAGCTCATCCTTGGTCACCTGGTTATTGGGAAAGCTGTCGAAGGCGGAGAGAATGCCACGGATGACCCGCTCCATGGCGATTGTGGGCTGTGGCTTGCCATGGGGAAAGTAGAACCTGTCGGTGATTAAGGTAATCAAGAATGAGGATATATTACTTCGACGCACGGATCCTCTCACCTGGGTATGTAGACACTCTTCGTGGAGCGGATCTCCTTCTGAAGCAGATTCTGTTCTGGCGGCGGCGGCGGTGTGGCGTGCAGCTTGACCTGTCGACAAATATGAGGGAAAATGAATATCACTCACTAACTGTTTACATTCGCTTGTTGTGGCTGCCAAAGCGCCACTCAATAAAATTTGCAATTTATTCTCGAAAAATTTTCTTTTGTTTACGTTTTCGCGGAAACTTTTTCTCACTCTCGGCCACAAAGCAGCAGACAGCCACGCCCATATCGACGTATGTTCGCCCTTTACCTTTGAATTTATTATTAAATGTTTGCCATTCAAATAAACACCAACGAATTGTTGTCTAATTTAAGCGGTGAGTGGCCGGCGGGAGCAATAGCAACAAAAAAGTATTTGTTTAAATTAACTTTTCACTTTGGTAAATAATGGAAACATATTTGGCCCGTGGGATTTTTATGTTGCGAATTTTTGGGCAGTACACAAAACGGTGCGAAAGTTTATGGAAAAACTGCACTAAATTAAATTAGGAAAAGACGGAGGTGGAAGCAGACATACATAAGAAAAAAAAATAATAAAAAGCACCTGCGTGGGAGCCTAATAAGATCTAATTATATTTCTTATTTATTATATTGGAAAACCAATTGTAAAGAAAACCCCTTAAAACAAGTCCCTAGGATAGTGTACTTTTGCGACATATTAGTTATATTTCAATTATATACAGTCACGGGCAAAAGTTTACATACGACCCCTTGTTTGGATTTTAAAAGAAAAATTAAAATACAGATACAACTAGATAAGTTCCCTATATTTCTGCATCCAACTACCTCATTCGGTCTATACGAAATGAGGATATCACATAGACTTTAATCCAGGCACGGCCATTCATGCTTTTAAAACTGTCAACGGCAACATAAATATTAATCTTCTCTGACGACCATCATCATCACATCGGAAAGCCCACTCCTCCCCTTCATACAAAAGGCAAACAATTCATTGGCATGTACGCCCATTACGTATACGCCCGGCTACACATCGTTTATAGTCAAATATTACGCATACGCATTGTTGCCTAATTTATAGACAAAGGCAGAGAGCACGAAAAACACTTGTGAATCGAACGCATGCTAAACGCTGCTCATCTTCAGTCTGTGCCTGCCTAAGAACTTAATTGCAAAAATAGTCTTTGGTGTTTCTCCGAGGACTGTATTTTTAGAAGTTCTGTGTGCTTTGATCAGAGACCAAGTGAGGAATTTCACAAGCAATCGTAGTAAAGCAAAGTTCAGAAGGCGCAAAAGATTATTTGTTTTTTTTCGGTAAGTCATTCATAGAATAAAAAACGGAATATGCCATGCCCGCCCGCACATGTAATTAAGTAATTAAACAATTCTACACACACAAAAAAACCCCCCAAACAAAAGCAACAATCAGCACTAAACCAACAAAAACCAACAAATTGCATTTCGAATCGCTGAAAGTGATGATCATGTGTTGTTTTGTTGTATTGAATTCGGTTTTGTGTTTGCTCGCCTCATTTTTGTTGTTTTTGCCTCCTCCCTCGGATATTTTGCTTTAGCACGATCGCGCACTGATCGTAAATGCTTGATTTGATTGTTTATATACGAAAATATGCATACAACACCAGGGGCACTCGATGTGGGTAAGTGAGTCCACTATAAATCCCGTCGACTAAGCCCAGCACGAAAGAAGCTGCTGAGTAGTCAACAGGTTCTCTTGATCGTCGTCGCAGCACATTTGAGTGGAATGTCTTTGTTGAATTCATTATTGCTAGTATTTATTTCGAAATAGGGGATGTATTTCACGACTCTATATGAAAGCCGATATAAAACAATGACTGGCTGAAGATAATATCGAACAAAATAACTTGTTTGACTGTGCATTCTTCACGGTACCATTGCAAGGTATTATAAGTATATATTCTTCATCATTTTTATATTAGTTATAATCCATTTTAAATTCAATCTCATAATCCAAATGGAGTACCCAAACTTCGGCTTCCCGAAGCTAGATTCAATTTTTGTTAGTAACTTAAACTTCTCTTCATTGGGATTATTTTTCTTATGAATATATTCCAGAATACAATTATAATATTGATAAAATATTAATATATTTAAGCTGCTTTGAACATGCCAAAATCTGTACTACTAATTTCTTGATATGATCATAAGAATAATCATTTTGGAAATAAGGAATTAATTTAATTTTATTTTTAAATCCCACCGCCTGTTTATGGCATAATTTTTTGGTATATTAAAACATTTACATATGAAATTAAACACTATTAAAGTTAGAAAATCATTTTTCTAAATTATATATTTTACAAATATAATAGAATAGTATTGCTTTGGCTAGGCGTCAGTCTGGAATCGAATTCGATCGAGATTGTCAAAGTAAATTTAATGTTTTCCCACAATTTTTCTGCTGCTTTGCATTTATTTTGTTTAGATTTTCGATCCTACAAAGCTGAGCTTGTGACTCAGATACCAAATGGAATCCGCTCGTTCGGTCTAGCCCTATTCACTCTCACTGGGTGCTAATATAGCCATTACAGCTATCTGCCGCCACCGATCCTCCCCCAGCCATTTGGCAAGTGTTTCTCGCCTCGTGGCGTCTTGAGGTAACCTTAAATCAATCAATGGTGCAGCGCACTCGCACCGATAACAGCGGCCCACAAAGAGCCGAACGAAAACAAATGTGCAATTGCAATTTCTCGATCTTCGGCGGGAAGATGAGGGGCTGGGGCGATGAGCAGGGGGGTAGTGCCTTTTTTTCACAGTGTCTTTTGGCATTTTCAACTGTTAGATAACACCCCCGAGCACACGATTATCGACCTGCAAACGGGTGCGAATTCCCGTAGAATTCTCCATTCAACGACACTCACCTTGAGGAGACTCTTGGGCGCAGGGTCCGCCTGAGGGCGCTTGATGTTCAGAAACGAGTGCCGCACATCCGGGCACTTCTCGAACATGAGCACGCGCTCGGCCACGGAGCCGCGGGTAAGGAGGTTAACTGGAAGTAGACGGAACGGAACGTCTGGAGTTTGGACACGTTTACAATTGGGGGGATTCGGTTATATTACTCTTGTCCTGGCCATTGGCAAGGGCCGCCCGCGCCCCGCTCGTCGGTTTGACTTTATTCAACGTTGGCATCGTTGTGCTGCCCGATGTTGCTGGCGTTGCATCCATCGATGTTGCTGATGTTGGCGATGCTGCTGCTGCTGGTATCGATGTTGCTGATGCTGCTGCTGCGTTGGCAGCCGTGTGGCCGGCGTTATCAGTGGCGCTGCGAGTCGTGGACTTGCGTGTGGCTACAACCGTTGCTGATGCTGCAGTTGTTGTTCCTGCTGCCGTTGCCGTTGGCTTCTCTTTGGTTGCCGGCTTGCCTTCGGCACTGTTTTCTTTGGTTTTGCTTGACTTGCGACTTGTGGTCGCTGGCTCGTTGCCTTTATCACTCACTGCGATGCTGTTGCTGCTGTTGGCTATAGCCGCCGCTCTCGTGCCGGGCGCATCTACCACGTCTATGCTAACAGCCACTGGCCCGCTCGCGCTCCTGCTACCGTTGACGGCGGCCTTGCTCTGCTTCTTGGTGGGCTGCTCGGAAGCTGCTAACTTGTGGCTGCTGCTGCTGCTTAGGGAATTGCTGCTGTTGGTGGCGGCGACCTTGCTGCTCTGCCGCTTCTTGCCGGTGGCCGTCGTCGCCGGTGAGTCCTTCTGCTGCTGGATCAGCTCGCTGATCTTGAGCAGGTTGTGCGTCTGCTGCTGCGACAGATTGTTCACGTCCAGGTGTAGGTTAATGTTATAGTTTAAGTTGACATCGGGCAAGGCTTTGCTGACGGAGACGGCGGCCACTTTCTTGGGCGACTGCAGGGCTGGTTCCGGGACGGATGTGTAGCTGGAGGTCGCAGGGGAAGATGTCTTCTTCACCTTGCCATTGGATGTGATGTCGGACTTCTTTAAGCTATTGGTCTTGCCTCGCTGCTCCTTGTCCTTGTTCACGAAGCTGGTGACCATCTTCTTGAGGCCCTCGGTGTCCGCCGTCGGAGAGGCCACATCGGCCAAGTCCCCGGCGCCTCCGGCATTCGTGTACAGCTGCAGCAGTTCCGGGGGCGGTATTCCCCGGCTCTTCCACGTGTGATAGATGGCGTCCGCGTGCTCGTTGATCTTCTTGGACAGCTCCGCGATCTCCGCATTGGAATCGATGTCGGAGGCGGAGACGGAGGCGGGCGCACTGGAGGCAGGTGACTTGGGGGACGACTTGGGACTGGCGCCCGCTGTGGAGCCCGCTGGCTTACGGGTAGTGGTAGTCGTCTTAATGGCACTCGTCACCGCCACGGAACTGATCACGTTGCCCGCCGAACCGCTGCTCAGCTTCTTGGTCTTGGTGGTCGTGGTTGTTGTGGTGGTGCTCGAATTTGCCTGCATTTTATTGTCGTATCTCAAAAGCTCTGTGTATGTCACTACTAAGTTGTCGCGTCTCTCTCTCTGAGTCGTTTTCGGAAATCACATTTTCACTGCTCACATTTTCATTTCAAAAACTTATTGAAATCTTAATTTTTTCTGAATTTAACTTGCTTTGTTGCGTTGCGCTCGAGATTCACATGCGTTTCATTCACTTTTCACATTTTCAGCGTTTTCAACTTTTCTTCGTAGAGGCTGCGTATGGCGAAATCTATTTATATAAAAGAAAATACCAAAATTTCCTATTTCGTTTATTTCAGACGCCGCCGATTCCGAAACACACAGACACAGACACACGCACCCCACGAAAGTATACACGGATACGGGTTCGGGACCAGGCATCGGATCAGCGGAATATCGAGCAGATACTCTCCTCCATACGTAAGACGCGTACACACGGCGAGCACAGTGGTTGCAGGCCAATTTGTATTGAAAACACATTGACAGCTGTCAAGAACAATTATCAAATCGTTGGATTAATTAAAGGCCTCACACCTTTGGCTCTAAAAACGTGAACAATTATCGCTTCACGTTGAGTCATCTCTGGAATCCATCTGGTTTGGATTTGTGAACAAACAAAATATTAATCAATTGAGGTAATTGAATCTAAGTGCATCCCACTGTGCCTGCGTAAGATAGGACAACGATGGCCGAAAGAATAAGGAACTAGGGATGTTTTAAGGTGACTTTCCACGAGGCTTTCCCAATTAATTCGAATTTTAGATTCTTATCTAAGAGTTTTTTGTGATTTTAATATTGTAAGAATTAGTTTTACTTTTATTTAAGACAGGAACTGGGCATGATTTAGCCGAAATACAGATAATAAACCTTGAGAAAAAGTTTATAGGCAAATTGGATGCTAATTTGATAAATAGCTGCTATAAACATTTAGGCAAACATCATTTTCTAAAGATACTAGGATGAGTAATCAAAGATGCTACGAATTTAATTGGCGCTGCTACCAGCTTGACCGCTGCTGCATCGTTGCCGTTGGGGCGGTGTTTTGTACTATTTCGCCGTTTTTACGTGGGGATGCGATGGGAGACGGAGACGCGAGATCGGGGATGCTGGGAAATGCCCGACGGGATGAGACCGGGAGCTGCGTTTGCGGCTGCGGCTGCTGCTTCTTCAACTTTGTACTATTTATTCGAAAATAAATTTCGAAGTAGTTGCTGCACACACACAGACACACACCTAGTGCACTTTACATATGCCGCGGGGTGTGTGTCTGCATGTGGCTGTGGTGGTGCGTATGACGTACATATGTATAGTTCTGATATTTGTCCGCCTTTATTAATGTTTTAATTGCATTTAGGCCCGGAGGCGCGCGTGCTGACGACAACGGCGTGCCGAGACACCGAGAGATTCCGTCATTAATTAATTAACCAACCCGTGCCGAGCAGAGGTTAATCGGCATTTTCGCGGCACGACACTTTTCGCCTTTTTTTTTTGAGGGGGGAAATTCGCAATGACGATGATGACCGAACAGGAAAACACACGCGGCGGCCGTCCCGTTGAATATTTTGGAAAACTCTAGCAAGCTTCCGCTTGGCGAGTCTAAAATTAACAGCAAACAGATCAGAACGGAGCGGAGCAGCCCTCGAAAATCGGAGATCCGAAGGCGGAATTCGTATATCTGAGCGGATAGCGGTGCACGCGCTGCTGCTTAGGTCCGTGTTGTTACTGTAAATCTTCAGCCGCTGAAAATAACATCAGCCTCCGATGCGAACCGTACTGAGAGCGAACGAGAGAGTGAACCGATGAGTGAGGGAGAGTGCTGCCGCTTGTGCGAGGTGATCTCAGCTGTTGTTGTTGCTGCTGCTACTGCTGCAACTACGCTAATGACACTCGCAGCCACCAAGAACGAGCGCTCCCACACACTCGCGACCTGCGATCAGTGATGCCGTCATTTTTTGGGGACTGTTTCCAAATTACGCTAGACTAGACCGGCTAATTATAGTTTTTGAAAGCAGGTACTTTCTGAGACGAAGGATAATACATCCACATCCTAAAAGGGAAATAACCCCTTCAGCGAAAAGCACAGTACTCTGTCTTGAACGGAGCAGCGATCGATTCAGGTACCTGAATCTTCCGCTTCCCGCTTTGCTGAACTGGGG
The DNA here is from genome assembly GCA_008042675.1 of Drosophila seguyi. Taxonomy (NCBI): domain Eukaryota; kingdom Metazoa; phylum Arthropoda; class Insecta; order Diptera; family Drosophilidae; genus Drosophila; species Drosophila seguyi. The sequence goes on along the minus strand of VNJU01009366.1, from coordinate 484,232 downwards.
ATCATACGAAAAGCCATCCCCGTTTGGCATAGATTTACCCCATGAGCGGTTCGGTAGGAAAAGCACAAGTCCCACTGGGTTGTCATCCAATGGCGAGGGTGCCAGCACTATCCGATTGAGTGAGAGAGCGATGCGCTCATTACTTTTGGCGTTCTTTGAGCAGCTGCTCCGCTCTGCACGTTCTCTCACTTACCCCCACACGACAGCGCTGCGCCAGAAGCAGCGACGCCGGCAGAACACTTGCCGTCGTTTACCCACTCACAGACACAGAGACAGACCGACGCACACTGGCGAGCGCCGATCCATTGTCGAACATAGAAAATACAAAAATCAAATCATAGGTGTTTGTTAATTATACACTGTGCCCTGGAGGCTGGGAGTCATGGTTCACATGGCAGCTTTGACAAAGCGTGCGAATCGAAAAGAAAGAGGGGGTTATTTATATATTATTCGAAAGTAGTAGTAAATATTACTAAAAGGGACTTTTCAAATCACAAATAATAGCTAAAGAGAGTAGCTTAACACCCCTTAGTATTTTGTGTTGAACTTTAAGCACCCGTTTTTAAATTAATAATTAAAAGTAAGCATATAAAAATAAAAATAAATAATAAATAATAAATAAATAAAAATAGACTATATACATATATTATTGATATATTTGAAATCCCTTAAAAAGGCACTTATAAGTATGCAATAAAAATTTGGTCTTATAAAATCCTTTTTTATTTTTTGTAAATGCTTATTTAAAAGTCACTATGATAGCAAGTTTTGCTATAGTTTACTTTTATTTCAGTTTAACATACAGAACTCATTGGAAATTTTATTATATTACTGTATTTCTAGTTCTAAAACATTTTTTGGACTAGATTAAAATGGTCCCAAAAACTCTAGTGATTTCTGTAGCACCTGTAGGGCATCCAAACCGTCACCCAAAATCACTCGTTCTTCTCCAGTTTCAGTTTCGTCTGCCTCATTGAACAGGAAAACAACAACAGCTACGGATCGAAGCGTTTATCTCGCTTATTTGCTAATGCTAAATGATTGTCTTGTGCTTCTCCTCCATCGTCTTCGCAATGTTTGTTGCAGTCAGCCGTCGCTTATTTGCTGTTTTCTTAGATTTCATTTGTTGCTGTACCCATTTTGTAGGTTTGCTATGTTTATGCTATTTAGCAGGTGGGCGGGTGACTTTTCGTTTTGTTTAAAAACCCGAATATGTGGAATAAATTCAAATGCGATTCATGTTTTGAATACTATTTTTTTAAAACAATTTCACACGCAAAGCCCACACACCCACACAACAGACATATAGGAACCGCAAGTGCGGCAAACGATGACGCCGATAGCGACCATAATGATCATAATGACGATGATGATCTGAGCCCAGCTTCCGGTTTTGCGCTTTAGCATTTTGTTTAGGTACTTTGCCGTCTAACTATATATATACATTTATTAGCAAGTTTTTTGTATTGTTTTGCGGTGTATATGTAATTGATTTAAACCGAAAGATCTGCCAAGCCTAACATGTGTCGGCTGTCACATGGAGTGACAGTTATTTCGGTTAAGTTCCATATTAGGGCTGAGCATTAAGCGTGACATCCCGGCCAGCTGGATTAGCCTAAAACTTGACCCAATTCAGCCGAACGTGTTGAGCGGTCGCACGAAGCGAACAAAAGGCTTTTATGCCAAAGTGGGATTGACAAAAAATAAATGCAAGCAGCCCACACACACAGAAATAGAGCCAAAAGTGCTGTTAAGGCGAATGTTACGACCCTATAATACCTGGTAGTGGGCTCTTGTGTGTCATTGCTGATTTTATGCGGCTAATTTTGCTCTTTTCCAATTATTTATTATAGAAAGATTTCTCTTTAAATAACAGGCAGTATCCATTTGATATAAGAATATATCCTGAAAATATCTCACTGTTTTATGAGTAATCACGAATACACCCTTGTATTCCTGTACATAATCCCCAAGCACATGGGTGGAAAATTCGTTTGGACTTGACAATGGAGATGCGAATAGATCGATCGCCTCAGCTAAATCCATAAGCAGCTTAGAGCGAATAAAATTTTTGGGCATTTTAAGAGATTATTTAATGGCTTGTGAGACAGTCAAGGGTTTACGGTCAAGCCATCAGCAGCATTCCTCAATTTGCACGCACACACTGCGTATACTTAATTGCGCATACGCACTGTGGCGCACCTTGGCAGTCTTTCTGCTGCTTTGCTTTCCTTTGCCGGGCCATTTTATGAATAATGATATTGCACATTGACACATTAAATTTGCGAATTTTCACGCTCCCCCCTTTCGTCACAATGTCAGGCAGAACTAAAGCTCGGCCAGAGCTGTACTTGGAAGCCTTTGAAATGTGGCATCGACAAGAACTTAACTATTGACATTGGCCAATTGCGATAACCGCTCTTGTGCGCCTTTGTTATGGCTATTATGGTTATAAGCCAAAAGCCGTCCGTCGACACTTTCCTCAGCACACTTTCCACTCGCACTTGTGTGCATTATACTTTTGTATATTTTTGGCTAATTGAATTTGAACTGCAGAGGGTCGGCGGTGGCGGGAGAAACTATAAAAGCCAGGGCCCGAAATGCAGGCGTTGCAGGTTTCCAACGACCAATCGCCGCGAATAGTCCGCTCCAGTGAAATATTCAGAACTCAGGCATCCTTTATGTAAAAAGTGTTTGAAATATTATTAGTGAATTTGCAGCTTTTTATGTAGAAAGTGTGATATAGGCGGGATATAGTGACGCAGCCAGGAACCTAAAACACAATGGAGAGGTACGGTATCGGCCCGACGATCGACCGATCCGCCGCTGGGAGTAATCAATTTTAAAATTTGGCATTTTTGGTCACGTGTTGCAGCTTTGCAGTAGCAGCCGCGCAACTGGGGCCACACTTTGCCCCCCTGTCCAATGGATCAGTGGTGGACAAGGTCACCCCCGATATGGCCCACCTCATCAGCCCGTACTGGAACCAGTTCCCCGCCATGGACCCCATCTGGGCCAAAATCCTGACAGCCTACATGATTATGATCGGAATGATTTCCTGGTGCGGAAATGGCGTGGTGATCTACATATTCGCCACCACCAAGTCGTTGCGCACGCCCGCTAACCTGCTGGTCATTAATCTGGCCATCTCCGACTTCGGCATCATGATCACCAATACACCCATGATGGGAATCAATCTGTACTTCGAGACCTGGGTGCTAGGCCCAATGATGTGCGACATCTATGCCGGACTGGGCTCGGCCTTCGGCTGCAGCTCCATCTGGTCCATGTGCATGATCTCGCTGGACCGCTACCAAGTGATTGTCAAGGGCATGGCCGGCAGGCCGATGACCATTCCGTTGGCCCTGGGCAAAATAGCCTACATCTGGTTCATGTCGAGCATTTGGTGCTTGGCGCCCGCCTTCGGCTGGAGTAGGTGAGTGTCCTCGAAAAGGGTTATAGGTTTATATTCGAAGGTATTTCTAAAACAAACAAATACCCATATTTAATATGGTGGGAGCAGTAATGTAACTAATGGGGGGAACGGCTCGTTAGCAAACCAAAATCGAAATATCTGATAATAATTTTATTATTAATTTAGCATTGAGGAAAAGTCGATCTTTTTACAATATTTCTCAAAAATATGCCCCTAATTATTTCACAGGTATGTGCCGGAGGGTAATCTGACATCGTGCGGTATTGACTACTTGGAACGCGATTGGAATCCACGCTCATATCTGATCTTCTACTCAATCTTCGTCTACTATATTCCGCTGTTCCTGATCTGCTACTCCTACTGGTTCATCATTGCTGTAAGTGGCCATGGCTTGTCTACTCGAAAGAGGTTTTTCATCCCGCACTTTTCTCCGCCTTAGGCTGTATCCGCCCACGAGAAGGCCATGCGAGAGCAGGCCAAGAAGATGAATGTCAAGTCCCTCCGCTCCTCTGAGGATGCCGAGAAGAGCGCTGAGGGCAAGCTGGCCAAGGTCGCCCTGGTCACCATCACTCTGTGGTTCATGGCGTGGACTCCATATCTGGTCATCAACTGCATGGGCCTGTTCAAGTTTGAGGGCCTGACACCGCTGAACACCATCTGGGGAGCTTGCTTCGCCAAGTCGGCCGCCTGCTACAACCCCATTGTATATGGCATCAGGTGGGTGTGGATCCTTAACTAATATATTGCACCAGTCGATGACAGATTCCTCTCCTTCCCGTCTCCCATGCAGCCATCCTAAATACCGCTTGGCCCTCAAGGAGAAGTGCCCTTGCTGCGTGTTCGGCAAGGTCGACGATGGCAAGTCCAGCGATGCCCAGTCTCAGGCCACAGCCAGCGAGGCCGAGTCCAAGGCATAAATCGTTTGGCGCAACAACCAGAACAGCAACAACAACAACATCTAACTACTTACAACAGCAACAACAACAGCAACAAAAACAACAACAACAACAGCAAGAACAACTGCAGCAACAGAACGAAACGCTTTCGAATAACATCAAAAACAACAATAATAATAAACAAAAAATTATGCAAATTTCTTACATAACAAAAATCAATGTAAACTCATTAATTAAAACTTCTGCAATGTCAGTTAAAGACAACAAAAGCTTAACAAAAAAAAAAAAACAAAATAAATGCAAACGAACTAGAAAAGTTACTCGAAATGTTTCTTTTCTTGCCGTTTTGGGAGTTGATGAGTTGAGTTTGCACCACCCAGGAGCACCCAAAGGAAAATACCTATTTAACCCTATCCTATAGCTTTGTAAGATAAAAAACTCATAAAAACCATTTTCTTAGACATCATTCTTAGTTAGTTCTTGTAAAGCACTTCACAATGTATTTTCTGTTTCAGTTTTTGTTTCATTTTTTAAATTAAAGGCACTTAAATTCCATTTTGTTTGATAAATTAACATGCAATGGCAAAACATTCGGCAAGCGGACCCATGACTTGTCCAACTCCGAGTTGGACCAGCCGTAAGTTGCCAAACCGAAAAGTTCCACCCCAGGGAGGCTGGGAATCTCACTGAGCTTCACAGCTGTTAGTAGCACATGGACAACATAAATTACAACAATTAATCCGCATCAGTAGTATTTGTTAAGGCACAACTATCCATCGGGACTCTAGACTCGAGCCAGCGGTCACTCGCTACAAGAATCGTATTCGCTTTCGCTCTTTTTGATCTTCGTTTTGATGCCTGGCGTTCCAGGTGTCGTCGTTGTGGGTGATGGTAACGTATTATTGTTGTCGATCAGCGCCAGCGAGCAATTGCCGCCGATGGGCTTGTGGTAAGTGCTGGCCGGACTGTCCACGCAATCGGATGAGGTGCAGGCCCTTTCCTGTATAATGAGTTTCCACAGGCGCACTTCGATGCCAACGCTGCAAGTAAATGTTTAAAATGGAAGTCTGTGCACATATTTAATTATTTATCGAACCGCAGTCCCAGCCTCATAAGGTCCAGCTTCTCCATGTTGTAGATGAAATCCTCAAACGTGAAACCTTCATTTAGGATGAGCGTCTTTGAGAACTCGTCTATGTCCTGCTGGGTCAGCCACTGCTCCAACTGCTCGTCTACCTCGTGGAGACCAAAGTGGTGCTTGTTTAGCTGCTGCTTTCGTGGATTGCCCGCTGAAGGGGGACGGACACCGGAGATTCCGCCCACACTGGGACTCATTCTATGGCACTTCTTATTGAATCCGTTGATGGTGCGCCTGGGAAGAGGAAATATATTGCTGGTTGGAAAGTCTTAATAATTTGTTGTCAGTCCTACTCACCTTAATCTCTTCCTTCCTCCCATGTATATGTGCGCCAGCTCTTGGCTAATGTTGTGCAGAGCCCTCATGCTCTGGCGCTGCTGCTCAATAAGTTGACGCTGCAGTTTTTGCTGACCATTCCGTATATCCCTCAGAATGCGGACACACTCAACCGAAGTACTTAGAGCGTCGCCTCCTGACTCTGCTGGCATCAACCCGACACCTCCTCCTGTGCTACTCGTGGGCAGCACCTTCTCCAGGCTCTGATGTTGCTTTTCCTGGCTGTCTGTAGAGCCCTGTTGCATCAAGCTGGCGTGCACGCTTTCGTCATCGTTGCCAGATAGATCTTTGTCCGCTAGATTGGCGCCCAGTTCTGGAGAGAAAATAGTTACCGCCGCCTGGACGGCCCTCTTTACGAGATTATCGAGTGCAAACATCCAGTGGGGTTTGATGCAATGTAACCGCAGTACACAGACCACCGCGTCCTGGAAGGAGTACAGCGCCAGATGAAGGTGGTCCAAGGCAACGGCGTCGTTGTTCAAGTTCTGCTTTAGCTCGTTGATGGTTGTCTCCAAGTGCTTCTCGTTCTCGTTCATTATGTAGTCACGCAGTCCCCGGATAAGCACTTCGAGGTCACTTTTCCGAATAGCAATCGAATTCTGATCGGCGTCCACCTTCTTGAGCCAAATGTCGCAGATCTTGGATTCATCGAGCGCCAGCACCTTGGACAGAGTTTTCCTGCGCTGTGAGTCCTTCTTCAACCGATAGAATCCGTCAGTCTCACTCGTTTCACTGATACTCGTTCGCAGGGACGGCGTTGTTGGCTCAATCTCGGGCGAGAGCAGAAAGCCAGATGAGTTGCGTCTCTCCAGCAGGAACTGGTTACTGGGCAGCTCGTCAATGTCCACTGAGGAGGTGTGTGTAATGCTAGAATTGGTGGGGAACTTCTAATTTATTATCAATATTTATTGGGAACGGGTTGCATGCTGACCTCCCGACTTTCAAACTTAAGTGCGCCCTTGGCTTATCACTAATAAGGCATTGATAACACCAATCAATGTATATACGAATGATAATTACGCGCGATTAGAATATAAGACGATATAACAAAAATGTTAAATAAATATAAATCTTTTTTTAATATACTGAATTAAGGAACTTACTCTAATTCCGGCGTAGTGGGGGTATTGCAAGTGGTGTTATAACTCAGCGGCGGTGTGGTCTTGTGAACTAAACGATCGGCAGGCACAGAAATGCTGCGTCCAAACTCCGTATTGATAGGAAGAACCGGGCGCAACTTGCGTTGTTTACTGAATACACCAGAATATATATCAGGAGTTGTCAGTTGGGGAAAGGCATCATAAAAACTTACTCGGCAAGAAAAGGATCGTCGAGTAGCTGCGAGGCGGAGGGACGGTCTAGCACACTGATGGCAAAGCAGCGAAGGATAAAGTTCTTGGCGTCGGCTGATAGCTCCTCGGGTATGTTGGGATGCTTCTTGTAGTAGCCCACCTTGAACATTGCCGCCTGGGCACAGCCCAGTTCGATGAACGGCGGCTTACCGGTGGCCATCTCCACATTGGTGCAGCCAAAAGACCATATGTCGGCGGCAGGGCCATAGCCCCGCACACCCTGATCGATGACCTCCGGCGCCATGTACTGCAGAGTGCCTGTGAACGTTTCCGTCATGGGATTAATGCGGGCCAGCCGCTTGGAGGTGCCAAAGTCGGAGATCTTAACCACGCCACTGTACGTATTAACCAGCACGTTGTCGCCCTTGATGTCGCGATGGACAATGTCCTGCTCGTGCAGATACTTGAGGCCTTCGAGGATCTGCTTGGAGTAGAAGGCCATGGTGGACTCGTTGTCCTTGAGCGGACCCCATTTGGTCTCCAGCAGGTCGGACAGCGAGCCTCCCGGCACCTGCTCCATGAAGATCTTGAAGAAGCCGTCCTCTGATCGCGAGCCCAAGTACCGAACGATATTTCGGTGCCGCAACTGTGAGTGCAGCTTGATCTCTTCGTGCAGGGGCTGTACGTCTTGGGAGTTCTTCTCCGGGACTTCCTTAATGGCAATTCGCACCTGCGTCTGCCTGTCACGAGCGGCGTACACGGTTCCGTACGTGCCCTTGCCGAGCACCATCTTTCGGTTTTGATCATCATAGTCGTACTCGTACTGCAATTGAAACATTTAGGTTAAACTTTTTCTTATACTGATTTGGAGAAGATACCCACCTCAATTTGCGCCTCATCGTTGCTGAGATTGACAAATACCACCTGATCGGCGGTCATCTCCAGGATCAGGTCGTAGAACTTCTGCCGGCACTCGGTCGAGGGAAAGTATATTTGAAAGTCGTCCGAATTGTGATGCACATAAAGGTAGGCGCAGCGATCGTCCCGCTTGTACAGACTCACGGATTTGATTTTTGATGCCACGAACAGGAAGTCATGCAGCCTCTTGCACGCGTTTTTTGTGTGGGCCAAGCATATGTTTACGATCTGTATGGATTTCTCATCGGCATCCATATTTATCGTTACGTAACTGGGCATGTAGATCTTCTGTGGCTCGAGAATCTGTCGATTAAGAATTTAAACGTCAAGAAAACAGTCAAAGGAAGATCACAATAAGATATTTACCAGTATGGGGAACCGAATGCTGTTCTTCACTTCTTCCGTGTTGGTAGCCTCCAGAAAGAAGTCCATCCAGAACTGAAAGACCTGCTCCTCAATGGCGGGCAGACGTTCCTCGGGCTGCTTGCGGAACCGGTGAATAAGAGATATGTTTCCGATGGTGGACTTGAGGTACCAGTTGGGCGGCTTTAACTTGAACATGCACTCGGCTGCCTGAATCGCCTTGGCATAATCCTTAGCCAGGACAGAGATCTCAAAAAAGGTGGCCACGTCCCAATACTCGCTTAACGAAGAGAGGCTCCCCTTCTTGCCGATCAGATTGTTCAGGGTCATGCCAATGTGCTGCAGCTCCTCGGTGTTGCTGAACTCCTTACCCTCGATCACCAGCAGAGTGGCCAGATTAATGCCCGCATATTCGTTTGGCTGCACCTCAAAGCTCTGGCGGTACCACTTGATGGCCTGCGCCAGACTAGTGGCATCTGTGTAGTCGGACTCCACGAAGATGTCCTTGTAGATACGCCCGCACAGGCAGAGCATGTCCGGAAAATGGTTCTCCTTCTTTTCCAGGGCTTTAAGCGAGGATTCGAGCGCCTTTTCCCTGTCGCCCTTTCGATTCCGCCGGTTCAGGGCAAAGGCGTACAGAAAACTCATGTTACCCGTCTCCACATATTTCCGGGTGTTTGGGATGTTCTTCAGGTCGTTGACCAGCCGCACCATGGCGTCGTAGTCTTGGACATCCCTCAGCGAACACATAAAGCTGTGCACCACTTCCCCGGAAAGGACATGCGGATCATCCAGTCGCTTTCGCATCTCGTGGAGGATGCTCTGCAGCTTGGCGCCGTTGGTGGCATACGTATCCCTCGCCGTTCGCATGTCGCTGAGAAATTTCTCACGCATATGTGCTCTGTGGCAAATCGAAAAGTATTTGTTACAGGGTTTTCCGAAAGATATATTACTTAATGTCATTGGATGACCTAGTGGACGCCTGGGGCATGGGAAATACACTCACTTTGATTGGATCTCCACATCCTGCAGCTTTCGCTTGAGACGCCACTGCAATGTGGGCACTCGTCCCTCAGCCAATGGCTCCTTGTTGTTGTTGTTGTTGAAAAGGTTGGTCAGATGGCAGGAATTGCTCTCCGCATTCAATTTGTAGCTGAGAAAAAAGTAGTTGGCACAGGAGAGCTGAAACGGAGAGGAGGGGTTCAGTATTTATGTGATGTGTGGTCATTTTTTATGGTCGCCACTGTGAATGCAGGCCCACACTGCGTTGGCGTGTTGTGGGGTATATGTGTGTGTGTGTGCGTGCCTCTTTGAGTGTTTGCGTAGGCGCGCTCGCATTTGTTATTGTTATTGTTGGAGCCTTCGCTTTTGTTTTTTTATTGCCGCGGCCAAAACAAAAATAACGAAAACGGTTCGGCGGAAATAGAAAGATCAGCAGCGGCGGCAGCAACAACAGCAGGGAGTCACGACTTGGCTGCCGTTTAAAGGTAAGCGCAAACACACACCTAGCTGGGCATTTATCTTATCGGAAACCGAACCGATCACGCCTTAAGATGTTTGCGGATCTCCCAGTGAGACGGCATCAGACGGACATTCCCAGACAGGTAAATAATAGGAGGCCACGCACCTTGAGACTGAGTGTCTGCTTGGACTCCACGTCGTTGTAGATTAAGATGTTCTCCTTCATCCCAAAGCTCTCCCGCACACCATAGTGGTAGGACAGCGGTCGCTGCTGTGTAAGGATGCTCAGATCGATGACGGCCACATCGGCGTTGTAGAACGTCTCCAATGCGATCGTTTCCCCAAAGTCGAGGCGCTCGAACTGCAACGGAAGAGTCGGGATTTGGGGGAGTGGTTCGAATTCAGGATTTCAGATCGCAGGCTACTGCCCCCGCACAGCGATGTATGGAATGGCAAAATTGTATAACCACCGTCGCACCTGGACTCGCTGAAAATTGGCGCCCGCCGCTTGCACCGCCTGCTTGATCTCCTCCAGCGCACAAATACGGTCCTCCAGATGATCGCCCACGGCGGTATCAATTACACACACCACATCCATCGCCATTCCGATCCAATTTGATTCGATCTGCCCGCAGCTATTCCTGGCACTCTGCTCACTTTGCACTGTTTTTGGACGGATTTCGGGCACTTAGGGCACTTTCTGTTCGGCGAACGCGCGCACCTTAGTGGTAAACAGTCTCATTACCACATACTTGATGCAATTGCATCGCGATAATTGCCGCGCAATGTAAAATTATATCAATAAATAAGAAAATCAAGAATGAAATGCGCTGGACTGGGCGCAGTGTGGCCAAGGCTCATGTTACTTAAAATATGCCACCAACTGCGGAGAATATACTAAAACAAACGGGATATACCGCAACTTGGACAGAATTGGAAGAAATATATTATCATATTTGGACCGTTAGAAATTATGAATTTGAGATTATTACATGAAATTTTTAAACGTCTACAACTTAATTTTTTAATTATAATTTTTTTAAAGGACACCAAAGCAACACAAAACTTTTAAAAATAACGTCAAGCCAATTCCTATTCACACACAGTTGAAAGCAGGACAATGGTTAAAAAAATCTTTATACAATCCAAAAACTTATATCTTTTAAAATTATTTCCATGGCATAAACTTTTTGCTTAATTCTAGGTAAAAACTCGATTCTTAATTAGCATACTCCTTGAGAATGGAGCCCGCGATGACCAATCTCTGAATCTCAGAGGTGCCCTCGTAGATCTCTGTGATTCGAGCGTCTCGGTAATGCCTTTCGGCGGCCATATCAGTCACGTAGCCCATTCCGCCCAAAATTTGGATGCACTGGTGAGAGCACATGGTGGCAGCTTCGGAGGCAGCCAATTTAGCCATTGCGGCCTCCTTGGTGTATGGTTGCTTGTTATCCTTCAACCAGGCAGCGCGCCACGTAAGTAGGCGAGCAGACTCCATGGCCAACGACATGTCTGCAATCTTCTGCTGGATGGATTGCAGCTTAGAGATGGGCTTTCCAAAAGCCTGTCGCTTCTGGGCGTAGTCCACGGCGAGTTCCAGGGCCGCCTGGCCGATTCCGAGAGCTTGTCCGGCGATTCCTATGCGACCTGCGTCTAGAGTCTGCATGGCAATCTTAAAACCGAATCCAGGCTCGCCCAGCATGTTCTCCTTGGGCACCGCGCAATCCTCGAATATAAGCTGACAGGTAGAAGATCCCCGGATGCCCAGCTTATCCTCTTTCTTGCCCAGCGAGAAGCCTTTAGTACCTTTGGGAACTATGAAAGCGGAAATGCCCTTGTGCTTGAGCTGCTTGTTGGTCGTGGCGAATACAATGGCTGCCTCAGCCTCGAAGGCGTTGGTAATCCACGCTTTGGTTCCATTCAGTATAAAGTGGTCGCCCTTGTCGGTGGCTATAGTGGACGCAGCTCCAGCATCGGATCCATTCCCAGGCTCCGACAAAGCAAAGCAACCCACGCGTTCGCCGGTTGTGAAGGGTGTAATGTAGGCTTCCTTCTGGGCGGCGTTTCCAAATGATAGCAGTGGTCCCAGGTACAGGGAGTTATTCACCGACATAATAACGCCAGCGGATGCACAACCGCGAGAGATCTCCTCCATGGCAATGGCATAGGCCACATAGTCCAGACCGGTGCCACCTGTTGAGGAGAATACAATTATAAATGGACAGTATTGGAGGGCTAAGTTCTTATTACCCAACTCCTCGGGGACTGCCACTGCCATGACGCCCAGCTCGCCCATTTGTCTTATTTGCTTCTCCGGATACAGATGATCCCGATCGAATTTTGCTGCATTTCCACTCAGCTCACAGTTGGCAAAGTCCCGGCAGGTCTTCTGAAGCATCTGATGGGTGTCCGGCAGTGCCGAAAGCGATGCTATCTGACGAACATTTAACGATCTGCGGGCTGAAAAAACAGCAATATCAGCACAAGGATCTTGCATATAAATATAACTTGGTGGCTGTGGGGATCAAAGTCCACTGGTGACCATGTCGTACCAATATTCAGCGAGCGGGTTAGAACGGACTGCATGGTTGAGGTGGATTGAGTACTGCTAAATTTGATAATATATATTGAATAAAAACGGTATAAAATCGAGTGTAAAATATAGTTCGCTAATTAAAAGAACAAAAAAATGTATAGTGTGGCCAGAGGTGAAAACCGGCTGTGTAACAAGTGGTATGTACAAATTAAACTATTAAGGGCACTCGTGAATTTCTAAATTCACTGTTGCTAAACAATTTTTCTATAAAATTATCTTTAACAAGTCAATCTTATTAAATAATTGTATAGTGTGATTTAATTAATTTAAATATTTATATTTTAATTTACGCAATAGTAAATAAAATACCACAACGAAAATACTAAACATCTGCTTTCTGTTCTTTAACCGTATACGGGCATACTACTGCACATGCATCAACAATTGGATTGTTTTGGTTTTCTTACGGGCAGGACCGAAATGTCACAGGCTGAATCCCTTGATTTTGATTGCAATAATCAAATGGAGAGTGAGTATCCAGAATGTCAGAGAACTATACGCTTCTTGACAACATTTTTCGTTTTAGTTATTGAGATCGAACCACTCGTAGAAGAGGATGAGGCACCGCCTTGGAAGATCAAACGGCTGATGTGCAATATCAACGGCTGCACATACCAGACGGACAGAAGGAGAGATTTGCGTCGCCACAAACGTTCTATGAAACACTTGGACTACGATTATTGCTCGGGGGACTCTGATTCAGACATTGATCGGCCGCCGTTTTCTTGTAAGCTTTGCAATTATACGACAGCCAAGAAGTTCTGTTTTGTTCGGCACGCCCGATCGGTGCGTCACATACGAAGAGAGCAGGCAGCCGAAGAGGTAGAAAAGCAGGCGCAGGAGAAGGCAGGACCTCCGATGGAACGCCTAGAGTTTGCTGAAACAGCGCTTTATACAGTCAAAGAGAGGGGCAACATGTTAACCTGCGTGCTCTGCGATTACAGCACCACCCAAAAATTGCACATGGAACGGCACAACAAAAGTCCGCAGCACATACAGAACCTGCAGACGGTAGCGGATGAAAGCGAGTTTATTGAGTTCGCACCTCTGGAAGAGGACGAAGGAGTGGAGGAGGGTGTCAACCAAGCGGCACTCGAGACAAACCCACCCATATCTCTGGAGATCGACAGGGAGCTCGACAACTACATCTCCGTTGATGGAGGAACGTTCGAATGCACAGCCTGTGAATATAAGACGGCCAGAAAATTCTGCTTCGTCCGCCATGTGCAGTCTAGGAAGCATCTGGCAAAGTTGCAGGAACTGGAGGATGCAGACCCAATTCTCCACGAAAATCTGAGCGATATCATCGAGTATGCGCCGGCGGAAGAAAAGATTTCCGATAAGGTTTTTTATCTGCCCACCGTCGATGATCCGGGGGAGTACGCTTACTACCTAATCACGAACAACGACTCTTAAAGCTTACAAAGCTTGGATTTTGTTATTCTTCTATACTGGTAAAAATAAAAAAGAAAAAGAGGTAAAGAGCTCGAATATCGTTAATCCTGTTTAAGTACTTTGAATTCAAAATAGAACTGAAAACAGTTTTTTTTAGAAATTTATTACTATGGCCACAGATGATGCTAAATGAGCTTTAAACTTCATAATAATTAGATTTAGCATTAAATATTAAAGAGTTGCAGCCAAGTAGTTTAATTAAAAACGACAAACAATTACAAATAAATATTTTTGTACCAAAACTTCCTTTTAAAACTGTAATAATTTCAAAATAATATTTATCTTTTCTCCACCATTTTGTATTCACTAATCACGCAATAACACGTTCGTGCACGAACACTTCCTAGTGTAACTGTGTATCTGTCAAATTTGCTTTCTGACAGCCCGCTTGCATCTCTGCGCAGATTTGACGCGCACGCACTGGAACTTGTTTAACGTTTTTATGTTTTTCTCTGCACAAATTTTTTAAATTCAGCACAAAAGAAATAGGAAAACGCGTTTTTTATTTTCATATCCGTTCGCCGAGTCCCGTGGTAGCCAGGCAGAGAGAGGCAGGGAGACGACTAGCACAAGAACATAGCATCGCAATAGGAAGTCTCATTTGTTGTCTTATTGATTTGCCGTCACTTTTGGAGTTTTTAGTTTTTCCTTCGCACTTTGTTTTCCACATCAGTCGCATCCACAGCCTGCTGCGTTTATAACCTGAAGGTAACAACAAAATGCAGTGCGTCCCGGGTGATTATAAACAATAAACAACATTGCAGCGGTGGAGAGCGCTCCAAGTGATAACGGAGCGGAGCACCAGTAGCCCCAAGAGCGGAGGAGCAGTCGCTCTCCCGCTCTCAGAAAGCTGTCGTGCTGGTGTGGGGGTGTCGTTACTCGCATCGTTTATCTGCGGTCTGTTCTCGCTCCCTGTTCGGCGATCTCTTGATTAGAGAGAGGGAAAGAGAGTAAGGTGCTTCCCGGCGCCTATATAAGGCTTCTCGCACCTGGCGATCGCCATTAATTTGACGCGAGAAGCTGCCGACTTATCCACGCAAGGTGGAAAGCTACCGTGAGTTGTTGACTTGGAGGATTTTCCCATTACTAATTGTGCGGTGCCTCGAGTGGAAAAGTGAATTTTAGAACTTGTCGTTTTCAAACCGAAAAGATAAAAAGGATTCAACCAATTGACAAACTCTATTAAGCAAAAGTGACATCATTTGATTATGAAAACAGTCTTCGTGTTCAAACATAAATGATAAATAATAATTTTTCAAAAGATGCAATAATATATTTAAATATTGTAAAGCCTTTGAGACTGCGGTTCAATAATTTTCAATAATCACAAGGAAATTCGTATGCATCAAAATGATTTGAAACACAAAACATATACGGGCCATGTTTACTACATTGCTTTTATCGCGCCAAACGAAAACAAACCACTAATAAAAAAACGCTGAAATAGTAAAAGAACAAAAGAACAGAGTCATCGTGCGTCCACAATCTTTAAAATCGACCCATTAACCAGAACTATGTGGGATTGGAACCAATCGAACACCTTGCTAATCTCTTTTGTCTTATTAATGGCATTATCCTTTTTTTTAGCACAACCGGCACCCCGGACACAGACCCGACCAATGTCCTAGGAAATCGATAGAGTTAGTACACAAACACGAACAAAATGCAGTCAATGAAAGCCGATGAACTGCCGGAGAATCCGCGCGAGACGTCGAACATCTTCTCATCCCTGATGTTCTGGTGAGTTTCCATATAAATATATTTGTATTAAAAGTTGGTAATAACCTTTACAACCCTTTAGCTTCGCCATGCCCACATTCTTCAAGGGACGCAAGAAGACCCTGGATGAGAGCGATTTATATAGGGCCCTGCAAGAGCATAAATCAGGTGAGTTTCGGTTTCGATTGGATTGGATTGGACTCCTCCTCCATTGTTTCCCCAAAAAAGATCTGTGAGTAATTGCGCTTTAGTGCTAAAGTACCCGAAGGAGCATACCTTTCGGCCGCCGTGTCTTGCATAATAAGTGAGGGGCTGGGATTTTGGGCCCAAGATAATTTATGGCTGTATCTTCCGGCCAGTCGATAATCAAATTAATTGAATTATTAAATGGAAATCGCTAAGCCAGTTCTTCCGATAAGTTCATTTAGTTTCAAGGAGTGCGCTCTTATCAGCACGTAACTGAGATTAAGCCATACGTGACGTCATGTGACCATAGATTCAACGAGATGGAACGTGGGCGGTCATTGGTGCAAGTGACTAATAAGTGGGCCAGACATGCTCTCCACCACGTCCTCGGGTGCAATGATCGAGTTTCGATTTCACTGCCCTTTGTCCAACGGTAAAGTGGGTTTTGAAGATGGACATTAGTCGCGTGTAAAATCCCTGGTACCCGAACAATCTCGGTCGCTTCCTTGCCGCCAGCGGGTTTTGGACTGTGGGCTGTAATTTATATAATCAGCAAAGCGGCATATTTACCACACTATCTATAGCATTCAGACACTCCGCAAATGAAGTGTCCGGGAGACACTTCAAGGCGTCCGACCATTGCGATTAGATACGGCTTAGCATGCGCCCACCTTTGCTGAGCGAATCGGCTTTCGGTTATTCCGTTTGTCCAAAAACCTCGAAGGATCAACCGACCATTGTAGGGCTCTCCTCTTCTTCAAATGGGGAAGTGGCGATTAGATTTCCCGCATATCACTCATGTCTGGCTTATTGCTTTATGGCATCTCACTCGTTCATTGAGATCTTCAAGCGGAACTATAATCCGGGCGATAAGATAGCCCTTGGATACGCACATTCTGCACCATCATTCATTGAATTATACGATCCACAGAGAGGGCGGTGGCGCTGATGATATCCAATCTCTGTCACTTTTAGACCTTTGATTTCCACATTCAAATCTTTGACAACTCTGATATCTTTGACAGCGTCCGCTCGCCGCTCAATTAATTGAATTTACTGCCGAATATAATTGATAACACTTCTCCAACACCCCCGATATATACGCAATTAGCTATCTCAGGCTTATTTACTTATAGACTTATAATAAATGGGCACCTAGAGATACTGTATTGAGTGGATCGAGCCATGGGACTTATGCAATTCAAACAATAATAGCATAGACATCATATCTGGACAAATATTTATATATATATGAGAGTCAACAATGGCGACTGAGGTGCTTAAGCTTTTGTTTCAATTCCTCCTAATCGGTGTGCTATCTAAGCTCTATAGGCTTTAGTGCGGAAGTGCCGGAATCAATTGTCCCCCGAAGGGAGGTAAGGGGATTCTCCAGGCAGATAAGATCGATTGGACTAAATGCAGCTGGCAGCTGACCGGGATTTGCCTTTGTTGCCAGCCATAATTCACGGTCGAACCAAAGCACCCTCCATTGACAATACGCTGGATTTATGGCCCATGATTATGGCTGCAATGATATAGCAATTGATTTTAGACCTCAATTACAGTAGCGCAACCCCAGATAGTTGTTTGTTTGTGAACATGACTGAATGTGGATGATGGGGATGTCCTTCTACATTAGGCGTAGCCAAGGATAAAACCAAATTCAAAATCTGAATTCTGTAAATGGGGTCCGATCGACATCAAATACTACAGAAGAGATCTGTGGTAAGGCAAAAAAGCCTGACAAATCATATTCAAATCATATTCATATTACCAAACCGATGACTATGTCACTTCTATCATCAAACAGATAACAGTAATTATATGGCTTTAACGCAAAGCCTTCATACAAATCTTTATACTAACCATTTAGGGGTCCTATAAAATGATAAGGAGTATTTCACAGCCAATTGAAAAGATGACAAGATCAAAAATAGCAAATGATATCTGTGTTTTTATCTAAGCATATCTTTGGACCCGAGCATCTACACTTACCAAACGTGATGTAATAGATTATGAATAATATGTTCTGGGTAATGCAATATAATTCAACGCAAAAGAACGAATCACCTTTGAGCGTTGGCACAATTTAACTCTATTCTTAGTTGTTTGTTTTGGCAGCATCTTCAAACGCATCTTGGCATCACCATATTTTCCCGTCGTCAGAAATAATTTATTGCCTTTACTGGGGCTGGGTGCACTTTGTTGATATCTCAATCTCCACGCTTTCCAGATCACCTGGGCAGCAAGCTGAGCGCGGCGTGGGATAAGGAGGTGGAGAAGAAGCGTAAGAAGAAGAAGACCCCCAGCCTGCTGAAGGCCTCGATGAACGTGTTCGGCTGGCGCCTGGCCACTCTAGGCCTGGTGCTCTTTATCTTGGAGATCGGTTTCCGGTAAGCTGCCTGGCCCCGCCCACTGGCAGACTTCTGAATGATTTATTTATTTATTATCCCTGTTCCTCCAGAGTTACCCAGCCGCTGTTCCTGGGACGCCTGGTGGCCTACTATGCGGACACGGCCAACCAAGAGGGCGATAACCAGACAAAGGCCTATCTCTACGCTTTGGGCGTGATCTTGACCAGCGCCTTCAACGTCCTCTTTATGCATCCGTACATGCTGGGCATGTTCCACGTCGGCATGAAGGCCAGAATTGCCATGACAAGTGAGTTGAAGTTGGAGTTGGAGCAGAGAATGGTTCTTTATTGTGACACATGAATAATGATCGCCCTGCAGGCATGATATATCGGAAGGCGCTGCGCTTGAGTCGAACGGCACTGGGCGACACCACCATCGGTCAGGTGGTCAATCTCATCTCGAACGATGTGGGCCGGCTGGATGTCTCCGTCATCCACATGAATTATTTATGGCTGGGCCCCGTGGAGATTGGCATTATCACATATCTCATGTACAGGGAGGTAGGTTATCTATCTACGCTGTTTGCCACTTGAGAGAAAAACAAAGCTTCCTGAACTCGAGTCAAGTTGCTTGTTTAAAAAGAAGACATTGTTAATTAATGATAGCTTTCATAGAATATCGATTTTCCTCCTCATAATAAAACTTTTTTCCCCTTACAGATCGGGATCTCCGCCTTCTTCGGTGTGGCTGTGATGTTGCTCTTTATCCCGCTGCAGGCGTATCTGGGCAAGAAGACCTCGGTGCTGCGATTAAAAACCGCATTGAGAACGGATGAGAGAGTGCGCATGATGAACGAGATCATCTCGGGCATCCAGGTGATCAAGATGTACGCCTGGGAGATCCCATTCAGCAAAATGATCAACTATGTACGCACCAAGGAGATGAATGCTATCCGGAATGTCAACTATATCCGAGGCACGCTGCAGAGTTTCATTATGTTTGTGACGAGGATTTCGGTGTTCGTGAGCCTGGTGGGATTTGTGCTGCTGGGAAAGCTGCTGACCGCCGAGAAGGCCTTTGTAATCACCGCCTACTACAATATCCTGCGCAACACCATGACCGTCTATTTCCCCATGGGCATATCACAGTTTGCAGAGCTTTTGGTCTCGATCAAACGTATTCAGACTTTCATGTTGCACGAGGAGACCAAGGTGCGGGACAAGTCGGAGGATCTGGACGAGCAGAAGCTGGGCAAATCGGGGCTTATCGCCGATCCTGCTCTGGCCCAGGCCACTGGAGTCCTGAAGCCCGATAGCCGGCGCAGCAGCGCAGCGGAGCCAAGTATCAACATCAGCAAGCTAAAGGCCAAGTGGGATCCAAAGAGCACCGACTTCACCTTGGACAACATCTCCCTGAAGTTCAAGCCCCGGCAACTGGTCGCTGTCATTGGTCCAGTGGGCTCCGGAAAATCTAGCTTGATTCAGGCTGTGCTGGGTGAACTGAACCCGGACTCTGGATCAGTGAAAGTCAACGGAACTCTGTCGTACGCATCCCAAGAACCCTGGCTCTTCACCGGCACAGTGCGTCAGAACATTCTCTTCGGACTGCCCATGGACAAGCACCGCTATCGCACCGTGGTGAAGAAGTGTGCCTTGGAGAGGGACTTTGAGCTGCTGCCGTATGCGGACAAGACCATTGTGGGTGAGCGCGGAGCCTCCCTCTCCGGCGGTCAGAAAGCGCGTATCAGCTTGGCCCGAGCTGTGTATCGAAAGGCGGATATCTACCTGCTGGATGATCCCCTCAGTGCCGTGGACACGCACGTTGGCCGTCATTTGTTTGACCAGTGCATGCGAGGATTCCTGCGGGAGGAAATCGTGTTGCTTGTGACCCACCAACTGCAGTTCCTGGAGCAGGCCGACGTCATTGTGATCATGGACAAGGGCAAGATCAGCGCCATGGGCACCTACGAATCCATGTGTAAGAGTGGTCTGGACTTTGCCCAGATGCTGACGGATCCTAGTAAGAAGGACGAGGGCGCCGGTGATGCGCCGGACAAGAAGAGCCTTTCCCGGCAGAATAGCAAGCTACGAGACCGACACGGCAGCATCTCGTCCATGGAGTCAACCGCCGAGTCCTTGGCAGCGGAGTCGCCTATGCAGACGCAGGAGACGCGCGTGGAAGGTCGCATCGGAATGAAGCTCTACAAGAAGTACTTTGGGGCCAATGGTTATGGACTGTTTATTGTGTTTGCCTTCTTTTGTATCGGTGCCCAGGTACTGGCCTCTGGTGGTGATATCTTCCTGTCTTACTGGTGAGTACACCGAACTATTATTGTAATTAATTACAATTTAACAATTTCATTTATGAATTTCAGGGTCAACAAGAACGGCGAAGCCGAGCGAGACACATTTATGGCCCGTCTGCGACGCGCATTCCCCGAAACCCGCATCAACGCAGACACAGACCCCATAGATATCTACTATTTCACTGGCATCAACGTTTCCGTGATCGTCTTCTCCCTGGTTCGGAGTATGCTCTTCTTCTACCTAGCCATGCGCAGCTCCACGACTCTGCACAACACCATGTTCCAAGGCGTGACCCGGGCAGCAATGCACTTCTTTAACACGAACCCCTCTGGTCGTATCCTGAACCGATTCTCGAAGGACTTGGGTCAAGTCGACGAGATACTTCCGTCCGTAATGATGGACGTTATGCAGATCTTCCTCGCCATCGTGGGTATCGTCGTCGTGCTGTGCATCGTCAATGTCTGGTATATCCTGGCTACTATTTTCCTGGTCATCATATTCTACATACTGCGAGTCTTTTATCTGAACACGTCCCGAGATGTTAAGCGTCTTGAAGCTGTCAGTAAGTGGAAAACCTTTAGTTCTATTTAATAATTTATTTCTTTATTTATTTATACCTTTTAATAACGACTTCATTAACAGCCCGATCGCCCATTTACTCTCACTTGAGTGCCTCCCTGAACGGCCTGGCCACCATCCGTGCGTTTGGAGCGCAAAAGGAATTGATCGCAGAGTTTGACAACTACCAGGACATGCATAGCTCCGGCTACTACATGTTCCTGGCCACGAGCCGAGCCTTTGGATACTGGTTGGACTGCGTGTGCGTCCTCTACATTGCCGTAATCACGATGAGCTTCTTCCTATTCTCCCCGGAAAACGGCGGAGATGTGGGCTTGGCCATCACCCAGGCAATGGGCATGACCGGTATGGTGCAGTGGGGCATGCGACAGTCCGCAGAACTGGAAAACACAATGACGGCAGTGGAGCGTGTTGTGGAGTACGAGGATCTGGAGCCGGAGGGTGACTTTGAGTCGCAACCGAAGAAGAAGCCGCCAAAGGACTGGCCAGAGGACGGAAAGATCGTGTTCGATAACCTGTCGCTGAAGTACTTCCCCGACAAGGCGGCTGACTATGTGCTCCGATCCCTGAACATTGCCATCGAAGGCTGCGAGAAGGTGGGCATTGTGGGACGCACTGGTGCAGGAAAGTCTTCACTGATCAACGCTCTATTCCGACTGTCCTACAACGAGGGCGCCATCTTGATCGACAGGCGCGATACCAACGATCTGGGATTACACGATCTGCGCAGCAAGATCTCTATTATTCCCCAGGAACCGGTGCTCTTCTCGGGCACAATGCGCTACAACCTGGATCCCTTTGACGAGTACAGCGACGCCAAGCTGTGGGAATCCTTGGAGGAGGTGAAGCTTAAGGATGTGGTGGCCGATTTGCCCAGTGGCTTGCAAAGCAAGATTTCCGAGGGCGGAACCAACTTCAGCGTGGGTCAGCGACAGCTGGTGTGCCTGGCTAGGGCCATCCTCCGCGAGAATCGAATCCTGGTGATGGACGAGGCCACGGCCAACGTGGACCCGCAGACGGATGCTCTCATCCAGACAACGATTAGAAACAAGTTCAAGGACTGCACAGTGCTCACCATAGCCCATCGCCTGCACACGGTAATGGATTCCGACAAAGTCTTGGTCATGGATGCCGGCAGGGCAGTGGAGTTCGGCTCGCCTTTCGAACTGCTCACAACCAGCGAGCAGAAGGTGTTCCATAGCATGGTAAAGCAGACGGGTGACGCCACATTCGATGCCCTGCTCAAGGTCGCACAAAAGGTGGGTAAACTCTGAAAGGACCGTAGAGTATTTGTCTCACTTTGCAAATTTCAGGCCCATGAGGAGAACATGCGGCTGAAGAAGGACTCTTGACATTTCGCCGTTCCGAAGGCCTTCAAAGACTACATACTTAAGATACTGGAACCAATTACGAATCATCCAGCGGCCAATGCGGGCTTTCAGAAGACCTTTCTCTTTGCGGAGGCCTCAAAGCAGAAGTTATTAGGATAGCACAGTAGCAGCGGCGGCAACAGCAGCAAACATCCGCACTGAACAGCCGCCGAGAAATTTTTATACAATTTTAATGTACAAATCAAATTAATTATTAGTTATCTGGTGTATAAAACTAAGAAACAAACGATGGGAAATCAAACAGCAAGACAATAAGCTGAAGTTGGAAGAGTATATGGCGGCGTCCACCAGCACAGTTTAATGTGTGATCCTTAGGCTTTGCTTCGAGAATATTTTAAAAGATGATAGTATTGGTAATGGGAAAGACAATAAGCTAACCCCCTCCTGAATTGATTTTTGTAATATAATGATGACAGATTGTGCTGGTGAACGCCACCAATGTTTTTATACCTTAAAAGAATAGAAGGAAATGTAATGAAAATTGTGCAATAATTAATTTTAGCTGAACTTTTTGCAGTGGCCTTCAAAAGGTCGCATTGCATTTGTATTATGTGTTCCAGTAAAACGACAATAACAATCCCTAAAAACAAACAAAAACAAAACAAATTCACAAAAAAAAAGAGATGAAGAATTCTATGAAATGTTACGCCTAGTATTAATATATATGTGTGTTTTTTATAGTAATTTATTAATGTACAGGTATACAATAAATGTAACAGCTCGGTTGGTTCTTTTGTTAATCCATTAACGTTTTTATTTCACATTCGGCGCAAACTGTTATATACTCTAAGAAATTTTACGCATTTAACTCAAAAAGTATCTTCCATTAGCTGCAAAGCCCTCCTAGAGTTCACTTTAAAAACTACAACAATACATATTTATCGTACTAAAATATTATTACTGCCAGAGTAACGCAGATAAAAGTATCTATAATTTATAGCTGATATACGTATGTATGTTTAACTTGGCTTAGCTTTGGTTGCCTCTCGAAATCATAGCTGTTCGGTATTTGCTATATATATATAGTAAGATATAAATAAGTCAGCCTGCGCTCCTCCTTAAAAGACTAGGGACAGCCACGCGGCCATTAGGCAGAATCCTCCAACGGTCGCGTACGGTTGCAGTCGCTTCTCTCCAGTTAAGGCGCGGTAATACATGCAGCCGCTGAACAGCACCGTGCCCGCTACCATTAATGTGCCAGTCTGTGGAGAGAAAGTGAACACCTTTATACTCACAATATTCACAAGTCACACCGGCCTGTTCCGATATTAAGCTTTATGTTGAGGATTTTAAATTAAACAACAATTTTTGAGCCAAACACACATACTAAAGAATTTATAGTGTAAAAAATATATAAGTCTATATCAAAAATCTTAGGATGCAACTAAAGTGTGCTCAATATGTTAACCCAAAATTATTTTAAAGTTTAGTGAAGGATCAACATGATTCATTTAAAAAAAAACAAAGCAAAATGCGGAACATTGCCCCCTAGGATAATTCATTTCAAAATCGTAGCGCAGGCGAAAAGAGTTTTGTGTGCATATTTTGATGTTAGCTTTAGTTGTTGGCTTTAACCCGAACAAAAAGAGGGCGCAAAACAGGCTCCATATTTTACTTATCAAATAAGGCTGATTAAAAGGAAAAAACAATTACAAAATAATAGCAAACCAAAAAACAGATAAATCTATGCCTTTTTGGTACATTTTTAAATACAAATGTTTAATATTGAAAAAGAGAGAAATTAAGAA
This sequence comes from Drosophila seguyi, assembly GCA_008042675.1. Lineage (NCBI taxonomy): Eukaryota > Metazoa > Arthropoda > Insecta > Diptera > Drosophilidae > Drosophila > Drosophila seguyi. The sequence goes on along the minus strand of VNJU01009366.1, from coordinate 460,058 downwards.
AATTCCTACACAACCCCAGACCCATATCAGCTATGAACCTGCTCCATATCACAAAAAAATCTAAGAATTAACCCAATTAATGCAAGTATACAAGTGTAACGAGGCATTGAGAATTACTTTGTAAGCTGCAATTAGTGGTTGTTGAACATTTAGCTTTAGCTTTGAAAACATTTCATATACATAAAGAGTATAAATAAACGTACGCATACCTAATAAACATAAATATAAAAGTATAGAATGAAAGCGAGAAGCAGAAACCCAACTAATTCATAGCTCAATTTTTGTAATGTCAATCAGCGCATTAGACTAGCTAAGCAGGGTGTCAATTATACGATTGTTGGAGTTTCGATTTGAGAGTAACGCGAGTTGTTATAAATTCCGTTCAGAGATCTAACTTTACACAGAGTTTTTGTAAACAACAAATCCATCAAACAAAAGCTTTACAAATAAACCAAACACGATCCAGATTGATTATTTCATGTTGGGATTATTTGGGCGGAAAGACAAATCCACAGACAATAAGTGTTATAATAAGGAAACATAATTGTCCTTGGTAGTATATTAATTTAAATATTTAGGTACAACTTTCCGTTCTTGTAATACAAATTTTCCACAAAATTTCAATGAATCTTTGGCTTCATGATGAAATCAAAATGGGCCAGTTTGGACGATTTTATAACAAAACTCGATTAGGAAATTAATAAATATTAACTAAATGAAAAATCTTGATTACAAAAGTAATTAAGAAGTGAATAACACAACTTGACATAAAATCTAATCAAAATTAATTTACTTTATCATATTCACTTTTGTGAAATTGATTTTTAATTATTTAATTGCCAAACTGCAAGGGAAAGCAAACTTCGGCGTGCCGAAGATGATTGTTTTTATTTTTTGGTTATATTTTTGCATTTGTGCAACTGTTCTTTGCAATCTTGTTTTTCAACTTACGAGAACTGGGAAGTGGCTCAAGGGCATCGCCATCAAGGCGAAGGAATGCAGAAAGTGGATGCGATTGGCTACATCGGCGAAGGCCTGAGAGTCCACCTGCTCTTTGGGGTCACCGATTTCCTTTAACATGTACTTGCAGTAGGCGCCCATGAAGATGGCAGACGCTCCGCCAATCCCGGCTAGCCGCACGATATGGTAGTGACTGCCGGAGAGGGTATACAGCGAACCATGAGGATGCACGTATTGATGTATGGACGGTTGGATCGGGATTACAGAATCATTCACTGAAATTTGCTTTGGACGCAGTCCCTGCAAGCGAGAAATGATAATTAGTGGTTAGTGCCTGGGGAGCTTCGAACTCCGGGAAGTTTACCATAGTGCGGAGCAAGGCGGATCCGGTCGAGATGATCATCTTGCTGACAGGATTGCCCAAGGTGATGTAGTCGATTGTGTCGCCGAGTGACATGCTGATGTTACTGTGTAAAATTGTTGCTTGTTGCTTAAACTCCGTTTGGTCAAGACAGCTGCTCCTACAAAAATTTTGACGCAAGCAGACCGGGTGCTGCCAGATCGTTGGCTATCGTCGATGTTTCTAATGGTTGTACTTTCAGCACTCTGAATTTGAGACCAAATGGGAACTTATTCTTGATTGATGTAATACAAACGAATACTATGTAGAGGGTTAACGAAATAGTCAAATAATGCTTAGGATTCCAGATTAGAAATTTTCAGTTTTTTTTTACTTGAATTCGCAAGAAAGACAATTTTCTATTGAAATTTCTGTACTTTTAAATTTGGTACTTTCAATCTTAGTGGTGGTAAATTGCTATTCGATATGTATTGCAATAGTTTGCTAAAATCAAAGTTCAATCACAGTTGTTATTTTCGGAAGGCCTGGCAGCCCTTCGATTCGACCGCTACGGCTACACTGAAAATAATTCGTTGCGTAGTCGGCGTATTTCTTCCGGCTTGCGAAAAAGAGACAAACTGCAGAGCTGTGATTATTTGTAAAAAACTAAATACAATTATCAGCCGATCGGTGAGTAGGACGGGGCGTAAACCTTTCAACGCTAACAAAGCAAAGTTGTCGCTGACCATTCCACTCACTTCTTCAGATCAAGAAGAACAGCCGAACGATGAATATTGCAACTCATTGCGCATTTTTAATTGCGTCGGCCATAGTTGTCTTCTGCAGTGCTGAAGGACAAGGGGAGCGCTCTACCTATAGAAGGAGCTTCATCAATCCGTATCCTCGATACCGCTACTTCGAGGACGGCGTCGATCCCGGTGAGCCTCTTTTCCTCACGCCACTCATCAACAATGCCTCCATGCCCAAGGAGGATGTGCAGAAGCTGGCACGCGTCGTCGGATCGCAGTTTCATGGCGTAGAGAGCTACTCTGGCTACCTGACAGTGGATCCCGGCTACAACTCCAACATGTTCTTCTGGTACTTCCCTGCCGAGCAGGAGCCGGAGTATGCTCCTGTTGTCCTCTGGCTTCAGGGCGGCCCAGGAGCCTCTTCCCTGTTCGGTTTGTTTACAGAAAACGGTCCCATCCAGCTGGACAGCCATGGAAAACCGCAGAGGCGCAACTGCACCTGGAGCAAGACTCACAACCTTATCTATATTGACAATCCCGTGGGAACCGGCTTCAGTTTCACCGATAATGATGCTGGCTACGCCAAGAACGAGAAGGATGTAGGCCGCAATCTTCACGAGGCCGTGATGCAGCTGTACGAGCTATTCGAATGGAGCAACTCAACAGGGTTCTGGGTGACAGGCGAGTCCTATGCCGGAAAGTATGTGCCGGCCCTAGCTTACCACATTCATAAGGTGCAGAATGCCATCGAGACGCGCGTCTATGTCCCCCTTAAGGGCGTGGCCATCGGTAACGGACTCTCTGATCCGCTTCACCAGCTCAAGTACGGCGATTATCTTTACCAATTGGGGCTAATCGATGACAATGGTCTGCTGAGTTTCCACGAAGCCGAGGCAAAGGGGGCCGCCTGCATTGAGAAGCATGACATGGAGTGTGCATTTGACGTCTTTGACTCGCTGATCAACGGGGACCTAACCAACGGCTCTCTGTTTAGTAACCTTACGGGCTACAACTGGTACTACAACTACCTAAAGACGCACGACAACGATGGCGCCGCATTGGGCGATTTCCTACAGGCCGGCGCAACTCGTCGAGCCATCCATGTCGGCAACAAACCGTTCCATGATTTGGACAAGGAAAACAAGGTGGAAATCCATTTGAAGAAGGATGTCATGGACACCGTGGCTCCCTGGATTGCCGAACTGCTGGCTCACTATACTGTGTGCATCTACAGTGGCCAATTGGACATAATTGTGGCTTATCCGCTGACTCGTAACTACCTCAAGAACCTCAAGTTCCCCGGCTCTGACAAGTACAAAGTGGCTCCTCGAGAGATCTGGCGTATCGATGGCGAGGTGGCTGGTTATGTGAAGCATGCCGGGCACTTGGTAGAGATTATGGTGCGTAATGCTGGCCACATGGCTCCCCACGATCAACCCAAGTGGCTATACGAGATGATCAACCATCTCACTCACTACAAGCACTAGGAGCTGGATACTCGTAGGTGTGGGGTCTCAACACTTGGCTTTCATAGTCCTATATTTTTAAATTCTTATCTTGAATTAATAATGATAAATAATATAAATTCCTAAGAGATTTTGAACTTTTTCTAGAGATTTTCCCTCGCTTTTCCATTGTTTTTTGATCTGTTGATCTGTTCATTATTTTCATCAACAAACACAACAAATCTAAGAAATAACAACGTTTTTATGAATAAAATGACTTAAACAAGTTAGCTACTACTATCCACAGGCCCCATAAATCCTCTGGCCACCAGGAAGTGCTCCGCAGAGTCACCACGGCTGGCACGCGGCTTAACACGCTTCACTTTCTCATAAAAGCGCAGCATGTCGCGCTCCAGCTTGGGTACGTCTCCATTATCCCACACCTTGACCACCAAATGGGCCTGTGGCGCGGACATGGCCAATGCAAAGCGAAGTACCTCGTAGCAGAGGTTTGTAATGCTCTCCTGGTCCAGCATCCGCACGCCGGTGGCATTGGGTGCCATGTCGGAGAGCACACAGTTGACCCTTCGCTCCTTCAGGGATTCCCGCAATCGCTGCTGTGCCTTGGAGCTGGTAAAGTCCATGCCGCCGAAGATTGTGGCTCCGGGCACCGCATGAAAGTGCAACAGGTCGATACTGAACACTGCCCCCAGCGGCGCTTTCTCCTGTTTACCATTTGCGTTGGTCCGCTCCACCGCCACTTGGGTCCAGCTGCCTGGAGCAGCTCCACAGTCCAGAACCGTGTCTCCAGGACGCAGGATCCCATATTTGTCGTCGATTTCCAGCAGTTTAAAGGCACTCCGGCAGCGGTAGTTCATCATCCTGGCCTTTTCCACGTACGGATCGGCCAACTGGCGGGTGAGCCACTCCTGGGAGCTCTTGCTGCGGCCCTTGAGGTTCCGCGGTTGCTGTTTGGCAGGGTTCCCGCCGACATTCGTGTGGAGTAGGCGTTTAAAAACAAAATTACCCGTAAAAACAAGCCGCATTGTGTAATTTATCGATAACTGTTAAACACACTATCGGTAATGTTTAAGTGTTGCCACTACAACCACTTGTCTGGGTGGTATTTTTTTTTCGTAGCAACCAATGGTCACACCGCCACGAAAGAGGCATATTTCAACAACCTAACCACCGGTCATACTACTTAAACTACTCAACAATGGCGAATAATGGAATTTTTTGAACGCGAGTGCGAAGAAAATGTTAAGCTAAACTCAGCAAGAGCTGCAAAAGTGTCTCCAGATTAAAAGCAATACAAGAGGCAGTAACATGCCAGAAACAACAAACAAAGAGTGACTGCGAGTGCAATTGAAAACGGAACGGAAATCGCAAATATTTGTTCACGGCCCCTCTCTTTCACGCTCTTTCTTACCCCACCCACCCCCGACCGGCTGCCGGAGCGCACAGTGTTTTGCAAAATGAGATTCTGCGTTGTGGCTTATTGTTGCGTGTTTTTCTTGCTGGCCAGCGGGCATATTGCATCAGCTACTGCCAAAGCAAAACAAACCGACTCGGCAGAAGTCGTGAGCAGCGGGGAGGATGACAAGACGGTGAGTGGACGCGAACGCAGGGATATAGGGGCGGTACGCATGACCCACTGGGGGTGGTGGACAGTAGCCTATCAATTAATATTTCATCACGCCGCCGATATATGTTGGTCATATTAGTAAGCCACCTTTTCCTCCCCACCGCAGGACTGCACCGACCTCGCCCGCGATGAAGAGGCCCTCATGGTGTTCTCCACTTTGGGCGGCGGACTGACGGCCATCGATCCGGTGACCAGTGAAATACGATGGACAATAGCAGATGGTAATTACGCTCACGACTTGACGGTTTTCAATTTGCCACTGCACCCCCATTTTCCAAAATGTGTGTGGGACTTGAAACATGTGTAAATAGAAAGCTTTGGGAAGTAGGTTGTTGATTATGATGTGTTGCCTATTTTCTAAAGGGATTTCCTTAGATATTTGTAAATAATGATTTTTAAGTTGTCCCTTAATGATTTATACTATTTGGGTGGCAAAAGAGGCTTACAAAATCAGTGGAGCATTATAATCCATCATTTGTTGTTACGTTGGCCTTCTTTTACATGAGACTCTATACGCAAAGGTATTTAAAACAGCAATAATAATTTAAAATTTACTTCATACTTGTCATAGGATAAGCGAGACACATTTTTACAAAATTTGCCATAAGCCCCTCAAAAACTCATTAAAGTTACAAAAACATTGTAATTTGCATTGCAAATTCAGCCTTAACCTGCGCGTATAAATAGCAAAACTATTAAATCGCCAATTATACAATAGTTTTCTCACACTGGAAGAAGTGTTCCACTTCCCCAGGCTGCGTTGCACTCGCAATTTAAAGTGCGAAATGCGTTTCACAAACATGCGGATCGATGAGCTCATCGTACATATGTTGTCGTTATGAAAGATCTTTCTCCCGGTACTCTGGTGCTCTATTATTTTCACTCTCATCGCGTTATGTTTTGTGCGGTGCCTAGAGGCCTGATAACAGACCCACGTATATACGCAATCTCGACAGTCGTTCTCCGGCACACAGTTCCTTCAATTAAGTGTTGCCGCGATACCACCACCAGTTGCTCATACCCTTTCTATAGTGGGTGGTTGGAACTTTGGCACCATTTTTCCTACCGTCTAGTTTAATGAATAAATATTTTTAATATTTATCAGCGTGACGTATTGATTTTCATTGGCAACAACGAGTTAATCTTGCCGTCGAATAGCTTTACCCTATAAAACTCGTAAGATTTCAGCCAGATACATATATTGACGTGAGTCACAATGACCAAAAGAGTGGTTCGTTAATACGGGTTACTATCAAAACGATTAAAGTGGTTGCCGGACAGCTGACATGAAGCATAACCATTCGTTATTGATTTGTCATCTAAATGTTTACTCAATATTATTAGAAATTAATTTACCAAATGTCTCTTTTAATAATACTAAGTGTTTTCCGTTATTGAGTTGTTGACACTCACCGTTAACCCTAAAAGAGCATTCAGAATTCCCCCTTGTGAAGAGCATTCAAACATTTTTTTTATTGACTTGTTTCCTAGTTCTCTTAGGCTCCCGCTATTTATAGTACTCTCGGGTTTTCTGATTGTATTTCGTTTTCAATTCTTTAATTTCTTGATAAGTATTGCTTGAAAACTTCGCCACTAGCTCCAAGTTATAAAGCATTGGGAGTATGCCAAATGACTCCCTGGACAGTAATTAGGTTCCCCGTACACATGTTTTGTTTAAACATTTTTTAATACACAAAAACCCACGCCCCGTAAAGATTGTTTTATGTGATAGCACTGCACTGAACATGCCCATATGTATGTCCATTCGTATTATTAGATATTTCATGCTGCCCGCTTGCCGATCTGCCTTCGTGGAACTGCAAATGATTGAAAATTCTGGGCGGTAGACATGTGGACAGCATCTGACCTGCAGTTTCCAAATGATCCGTATCCTAACTACAAAAACTATGGAAAAATACCTATTTTAGTGACAGTTCTGTGAGTTGTTCAGGCCAATAATTTGTTTTCGATTCGCGGTAATTACTCCCAGTATGGAAGATCAGTGTATCGATATGCCCTCAGATCTATTACCTCATCACTAGAGGGAATCAGGTTTTGTCTACCAACAACCGCTAGCTAATTAGAATGCCTATGCTAATGAAAGTGCTGCCGAGGCGGGTTAAATGACCTGCCCCAGAAATAGTGGCAACGGCAACACTCGATTAATGCCAAGAATTTTTACCGGGCCATGTGCTGGGTCTGTAACTAATTACTGATAAGGATGGGTAATACTCAAAATTGTTTGCTTTCATTAATCGATATTTGTTCATTGGTTCATTGGCAATATATAAAATGTTGGTAAAAGTATTCCCTAATTATCGTGGCGGGCTTTCGCTAACCATTTGCATTCGCCATAATTTGACTCTGTTGCTTTAAGCGAATTGTCGGCGATAAGAAAAATTGCCAACACGCCGACCTGGCGACGTAAACAACGTGGAAATAATCCGCCTTGGCTCTCTTTAGCTCTATGGTTCTTATTTACTCAACTGTTGTTTGGTTTGACATTGTCTCTTGCGCGCAAAACGCGCTTTATTTAAATTTATTTGGGAAAAGAAATTCTCGTTTACATTGAATTTTGTACTAGAAGCTGGTGTGTGTGTGTGCTTCAGTTCTCTACCAAGGGGTTATTTCACAGATTACACCGCTATTTCCTTGTGTAGAAAGTACAACAAGATAAGCCTTATCGAGAACGAGTTCTAGTAATAATTTATTGCACTCGCTTCACTTTAGTCTGCTTCGAATTACTCGCCGGAGTTTGGTATCAGAAAATTAAAGGGAATGATATGTTTTTTCAGTGTCTGCTTCAAATAGTTAGGGTGTTTCCCATATCAAACACGGTTTGATAGATTGAACAGAAAATACCAACAAAACAAACAAACTTAGAATGGTTTAAGCTTAACCACTTCAATTATTATTAATGCAATCTTATATAAGGCATCTGTGTTGTACCTGTATTATATTTTATTAGAGAACTAAGAAACTAGTTTTTCCCTTCGGGTAGCTTGTTAAATTATTCATTTTAACACGAATAAGGTTCTATATTCTATTGGTTTGCAGTTCGATTCGTTAAACGTATGCTTTTCTTTATAATTTGTGAGAGATAAGAATTATCATAATTCATAAATTGCCTCGGAATCTATTAAAAATAATTTATTTTCTGATGAATTTTGCTTCGATGAAGATTTCAATGAAATAATTAACTTTGTTTCCCCATTAAAAGTTGTCCTGGGCATCGTTTTTTTATAATCTCAGGCAAAAAACTGAAACCGTTTTATATGCATGAATTTATGTGGATTAATAATACTTCACTCTCTTATTCTAGATCCTCCCATAGTGGCAGAACCCCAAGACAATCTGCAGGTACCCCACTTTCTGCCCGATCCCCGTGATGGCAGCATTTACCAGCTGGGACAGATGGGCAGCCTCAAGAAGCTTCCGTACACCATTCCCCAGCTGGTGGCCAATGCCCCTTGTCGGTCATCCGATGGCATCCTGTATTCAGGCAAGAAGAGTGATACCTGGTACATGGTGGATCCGAAGACTGGCAGGCGGGAAAAGGTTATGGGTTTCGGTGACGCCAGCATGGATGGCAAGGAGGGCGAACAGATTGGCTGGGCCACATCAAGAGCCATCTATCTGGGCCGAACACAATACACAGTGATGATGTTTGACAGTCTGGCGAAGGACAAGAATGCAAAGCCCTGGAATATCACATTCTACGACTATAATGCTCTTAGTGCCCCGCCAGAGCTGGCCAAGGAATATGGTAAGAACAAAGGAGAATCTATAATTGGTGCAGGATCTAATTATGTTTTTTTTTTTCTATTTACAGAATACATCCATCTGACCACCACCAGCAACGGACACATAGTAACCCTGGATCGCAAGCAGGGCAAATTTCTTTGGCAGCGGGATCTCAGTAGTCCTGTGGTAGCCGCCTTTCTCTTGGGACCGGATGGTCTGCTTAGTGTGCCTTTCACCACGGTCTCTGATGAGGCTTACCAGGCCATACTCGAGGAGTCCAAAACAGGGAATGTAAATACGGTCAAGCTATTGTAAGTATAACTTTATTTTTTTGGCCTAAAACTATGAATGGGAAATCTAAATTTTGTCTATATTATATCCCTAATTCCTTAATTATTTTCACTTAACAGCCAATCTCTTTATGTGGGCGAGCACCAAAAGGGCTTGTACGCTTTGCCCTCACTGGTGGACAAAAATACTCCGCGGATATCCACGGCTCCACCCATAAAGCTCCTCGACGGACCCGCCGCCGGAGAGCAGACGTCCAATAGTCAGGAAACAGATCCGCGAACCGTTTATATTAATGATGTTCTGCAAGAGCACCCAGGTATCATGCTAGGACACTATAATGTGCCCAATGAGGGTAACACCGGCAACCTGCAGCTATCGCCGACGCCGTCCAGTAAGGATATCCACAGTCTGGCCACCATACACAACTATAACGATGGCTACGGTCTGCTGGCCAATAATGAAAAGAACGCGGCCGATATTGGCGTCCAAACTGACCCGGAGCTGGTGGAAATCGGCATTGATCAGCGTGCGAATGGAAATACCATTAACCGAACTAAGACAATCATTCTGCAGAATAGCAACAAGGTTCAGGCCTTTATTAATGAGTGGTTTATGGAGCATCCGAGCGGAAAGGTCCACCAGATCCTGATGGTAATCGTTCTGGGCATGATCGCCCTGTTTTGGTATACCTGCAGCACCATGCGGGAGTTGCAGAAGCAGAGCGAGAATGGCTCGAAAACTTTTGCTATTGCTCAGAACGGTTCCAATGGTAGCAACAACGCCAGCAACGGCAGCAACGCGAGTGCCCAGGATTTAGTTGACTTGGGCGGCGGTCAGGTGCGCGTGGGCAAGATCAGCTTTAACTCAAACGAGGTCTTGGGCAAGGGCTGCGAGGGCACCTTCGTTTTCAAGGGTACATTCGAGGAGCGCTTTGTGGCCGTTAAGCGGCTGCTACCCGAGTGCTTCACCTTTGCCGACCGAGAGGTGGCCCTGCTCAGAGAGTCAGATGCTCACGAGAATGTTGTGCGTTACTTCTGCACCGAACAGGATCGCCAGTTCCGGTACATTGCCGTGGAACTGTGCACTGCCACTCTGCAAGATTATACCGAGGGGGATCGATCGCAGGAGCTACAGAATCACATCGATGTGTGGCAGGTGTTGAGCCAGGCTTCCGCTGGGTTAAGTCACCTCCACTCCCTGGACATTGTTCATCGGGATATCAAGCCACAGAATGTTTTGATCTCGCTGCCAGATGCCAAGGGCAAGGTGCGAGTAATGATCTCAGACTTTGGTCTGTGCAAGAAGCTTAATTTCGGCAAGACTAGTTTCTCCCGCCGATCGGGTGTTACGGGTACCGATGGCTGGATCGCTCCGGAAATGATGCGCGCTCAGAGAACGGTGAGTTGGGCTCGATAATTCCTGTTTAGGGATCTCTTTGAATGGAATGTATACGATTTTCTTGATTTCTGCTTTACAGACAACTGCTGTGGATATCTTTTCCCTGGGTTGCGTCTACTACTATGTACTGAGCGGGGGTCACCATGCGTTTGGGGACAATCTGAAGCGTCAGGCCAACATACTCTCGCATGAGTACAATCTGTCCAAGCTGCGCACCGAAGATGACCCCGAGAACAGCCGAATTGTAAGCAGTGAAAGATTATTTCGGCTATATTTATATTAACAATCTACTCTTGTATTATAAAGGTATTAGCTGAGCAGCTGATTTCGGACATGATACACAAAGACCCAATGTCTCGTCCTCCAGCCCGCTGTATTGGCAACCACCCGCTGTTCTGGGATGAGCCAAAAATGCTATCGTTCCTGCAGGATGTTAGCGATCGTGTTGAGAAACTCCAATTCCATGCCGAGCCCCTTAAATCACTAGAAAAGAACGGGCGCATCGTCGTGCTGGACGATTGGAATGCCCATCTAGACCCCATGATCACGGATGATTTGAGGAAGTATCGCGGCTACATGGGCGCCAGTGTTCGGGATCTGCTCCGGGCACTGCGGAACAAGAAGCATCACTACCATGAGCTGACAATGGCCGCCCAGGAGATGCTGGGTTGCATACCACACGAGTTCACCAACTATTGGGTGGACCGTTTCCCTCAGCTCATCTCGCACGCCTACCACGCATTCAGTATTTGCTCAAACGAGCCCATCTTCAAGCCGTACTACAATGCCGGCTATCACTTTTCGCGTCCGTGGTACTTCGACGCAGACGACGCATTATTTCCCATGCTGATGCGGGATCCAAAGCCGCTGCCCAAGATAGGCAGTCCCAAAAAAACGCCGCCACCAGCTGGCAGCCAGGCTCAGCAGCTGAAGCAAAGGAAGGGTATCTACAATTTTCGTAGGCCCAGCGATGAGCTGCCCATTCCGGGTGTGGGGCTGCAGAGAAATCTGGAGCTAGATGGACAATCAATTGAGGCGGAGGGCAAGCGGGATGTATTCGCAAACTTTAAGTTTCGGCGCTATGCTAAGCCGGGAAACAATCGAAACTACGGCAAGGAGACGACGCAGGACAAGGAGAAGTACGTAAGCTGGACGCTGCCCCCCTCAGCGCAGGATTAGGGCAATTGACAGAAATGAAATAGAACTAAAAGTTTTAGTTTTAATCATTTATTAGTTTTAATATTAATATTATAATTATTATTGATTTTAATTGTGCAATTTGTGTATATGCAACTATTCCAAAACGATTCCCAATTCAGTTCTAGCTAAAATATTCAACAATGAAGATGAAAATGAAACTATTTTGTATACCATAGTTATAGCAATAAGAATGTAGTGTGTCGTCTGTCGAATGCACGCAATTTAACTGTGATAATTTTTGATTTTTGTTCAATGCCCAAGTGCAAGAAATTGATCTAAACGAATAGTTCGAGTTTTATAATTAGTGATTAGGCTTATTGAATATTTATCCATAAGTTAAAGTAGTTACCTACCCCAACACACACTCCTCTTTGACAAGCAGAAACTTTATATATATTTTAAAGCACTTTGTATTAACGTTAAGGAATGGAATGTTACAGTTGATGAACAACTATGTGCTTGACAATGAGCAGCATTTTCTAACAAGTCTTAAGTCTAATTTAAAAAATGAGAAACCTAAATAAATATTTAATACAAATATAACCAGAGCTTGTAAATTGGAAGAGAGAGGAAAGCATAAGGAATCGGCGTCTCCTAGTTTAACCGTCGTCTCCTTGACGGCCAGCATGTTGAGAACTTTTCGTGGAACGAAAACCAACATTGCGAGCTCTGCTTTGCATTATAGTTTAGAAATATAATGTTACAGTTGGTGATGCTTTACAACGAGTTGCATTTTCTAACCAGTCTTAAGAATAATAAAAAAAATCAAAATGCTAAATAAAAATTACAAATTTTACAAAACAATTTTATTCTCACTATACATGTAAGTATAACACTTTATAAATATTTCTCCGAACATATTGGCTATGAGAGATGAGAGTTCAGAGTTCGTTCAATAACAAATTCATAAATAATTGGATGGATCAACAAATATTTATACATATATAAAACATTATTCCTATACACGAGATTTTGGTTCTTTAGAAGAAGAAATAAATTTGTAACTACAATTTGTTTCACTTTGGCCTCGTTGCTATTCGTTGTCATCCTTAGATTGTCCCGATTAATTGGCCGACTTCATCATGGTCTTCATTTCGTTGCGAACGCAAAACTTAAAGGCGTCCCAGCCCTCGGACTTGGCCACGGACTGCAAGGCAATATGATTAGGATTAGTTACTGCCCTTTCGCAGGAGGGAATTTGGTTTGGATTGGAAAAGTGAAAGGTGGAGGGGGAGACACACAAAAATGAGTACGAGAAGCATAGAGCAAAAGATTGCTTTGTGGGATCCAGTGCCCACTGACCTTCTTTTCCCCTTTCGGCGCGACTACCTCAATGGGAACCTTTTCACGCTGGTCGGGTTCAACAACATCTGGCTAGAGAAAGAAAATACAACTCATGGCTAATCAGCTTGGGCTTGGACTTTCAGCCTGGATCATATAATCGCAGCGCAGTTCGTTGTTAGAAGAGTGTGTATAATGAGTCACCTCCGACAAGTGATCGATCGGAAATGTGATAATGAGCGAGTTTGGCAAAAAAAGAAAACAACAAAGAACTTTTACAATGTTAAACAATAAGCAGTGCAGTGCAAAGGTCTGTCCATTGCATTTCCAGAATGTTTTTCAGGGACAAACAAACACAAATGTGACATAAATAAAGTTCAATTCGGTGTTTTATCAGTGTTTAATAGATATTTTGTGTATGGCCAAATACAAATAAGACTAATATTATGAATATGTTAAATATGTATAATAGTTTTTTTTTTTTTTTTTTAAGGGATTTCGGATAAGTTAATGACTTAAAATAAAACTAAATAATGAGTAAGAGATATTAACATTAAGCTTAAAGCCGAAAAACGCTTACGGTCAAGACAATAACGAAACACACATGAGTAACACATTCAGCGAAATTAGGACATAAAGCGAGAAGCAAAACGTGCTATAAATTATATTATAAATTACACTAAAAATTAGTGCTCAGTGCCAAAGCGCATCGCTGTCGATGAAGTAGTCCAGGTGTCGGCAGACCCGATGCCGCCAGGCCACAAACATGGGATAGGCGGGCTCGTCATAGGCGTCCAGTGCCTCGTTGTAATCAAAGAAACGACCACTTACTTTAAAGCCGCGATGCAGGCGATCCTTCATAATGGCAATGAATTCCTTGTAGGACAATAGGCCATCGCCATCGGCATCGAAGATGGCAAACACAGTGTCGATCAAGTGTGGACTCAGCTTGTATCCGGTGCAGATCTTCACGGCGCGTGAGAATTCATCTTCAATGGAAGAGAATAATATTAAGAATAGTAATAATTTACGTATCTTTAAACTATACCCTAAATATATAATTAAAATATATATCTAATCCTATCAAAATCCCTCTTACCCTTCGATATAGCCCGATCAGCCAGCGTGTACATGCGCATGGCGATCGTAAAGTCATCCAGATTGTTAAGGAAATGGCAAAAGTCACGGAAATCGTGGAAAGTGATGCCCTTCTCATCCTTGACACGCTCGAGTAGGCGCTCCAGGAAGATATCGTACTCATCAGTGGCCAGATACGTGTACCGCAGCAGAATCTTGGCAAAGTCCAGCTCGCTGATGACACTGTTACCCTTGGAGAACTCGTGGAACTCCAGCTCCAGCACCTCCGTCTGCAGGTTGTCCATGAACCGATAGAAATTGTCATAGTTAATCACGCCCGTGCCGCGCTTGCCAAAGAAATGCAATTGGAGGGTGGTGGCCACCATATGGCGCCGCTGCAGTCCCTCGCCATCGTTCACATAATTCTGCTGGAAGAGATAGCGAACGTGAGCTATTAAGTATCGACGGGATTGGGATTACTTATTCGTTAGTCACACCAGGCTCATCATGCTTGGGACTCGGGAAGGCCTTACCTCCAGGGAAGTGGACGCTTGGGGCTCGGGGTCCTCCGGCTCTTGTTCGCCGTGCTTCTCCTTCCAAGCGCCGCTAAAAATGCGCTCCATCTGGGATTTTATGTACATGCCGGAGTTGCGGGATAGTTTTTTTTTTTTTGTTTTTGGTGCAGGGTTTTGGGGTTAAGGTTGGAGAGAAGAAAAGTTAGGTGGTTTAGTGAGGAGCAATCTCAGTGGTGGGTTGGAGCGATTCTAGGGTGTAGGCCTGTTTGGTTAACAAAACAAAAAGCGCCAGGAACAGGAACGGAACTTAACAAAAACATAAGCTTATAAATAAGATATAAGCCAAAAAATATGTAACATGTAATCCTTATGAACATAAAGATAACTTTAACTAAAGCGCATACGAATACTGCATTCGTATAAATAAAATTAACAAAACACAAAGAATAAACGGATAACTACGCTAAGCTTCTACATATGCTCAAAGCATACATATATCGAGTTCTGTACAATTTTTGGGCGAAGTGTTCGCGAAGCAAAGCCAATACTTATGGGAAACCCTCTGGTTACTGATTGACTTACTAGACCCCTCCTAGGTTGTGCCACCGCCATCGGCTTCATCATTTGGCTTTGCTCATCGTAGGAAACTAAACGCGATAGCTGCGATCAAGATCGTTTTCGGAGACCACAAACAGAATAAATTATACATAAATCAGGGGTTACAACCAAGAATAAACTGATAAAATACAATACAACTAAAGTGAAAGTGGTGTGCAGCTTACTTCATCGCCCTAGGGCCAGCTATTTCACAAATTAGTTTTCATTATTCATAAATAATATCATTAAATTATGGCTAAACTTAATAAATAAAATGCTTACAATTTGCTTGGTTTGTGGATCGACATTTTGAATGTCTTTGAAAGCGCCAGCCAAAATGGAAATTATCTAATGATGTAAGGTTTTTTGTTTAAAATGATACAAAATAATAAGTAAATCAAATCAATTAAGAAACCCATAGGAGGTATGAGCATTTAATGAGGGATAATGATTCCCAGCTATTTACCACTAGGAACTCGTCCTTGTCCACCCGCTGATTTCCATCAGTGTCGAACATGTTGAAGGCTATGCGAAAACCAGATTTGGGCTCTGAAAATTAATAATTTAATCAGTTTAAGTGCTCTTTACTTGAAAATTAGTATTCCTTACTTGTTAGGATAGAGAGTAAAAACAGGTATTCTGTATAGGAAACAATGCCTGAAAAAAAAGTAAATTATTAATGAGAGGAGTGCCTATGATGGCGTAAAAGTTGTTGCAGAGAGTTCCCAAGTGGGAATTAGATACACTATTTAATGTCACTGTTTAAATGAAGGGGCTGGAAACTAAATACTGTATACCTATCAGTCCTGTTAAGGGCAATTTAAGTATTTTATTAATTGGATAAATATTTTCAATATGTTTCGAAAACCCTTGAAATCCTAATTATTTATGACTTTACTTCGATTTGTTTCTCGCATACCTTTGTCTCTCAAATTACGAAATAGTCTGGTGGAACCTTTCTTCAGAGCAGGCGTGCTCTCCTTGTATTTATCGACCTCATCACTGGAAAGTTGCCGCCGTTTCAGGCGAGCTGTGGTAATAGTGCATTTATTATTTAATTTAAACATTATAAAAGACACAATTGTATACTTACGTCTGGGCTCTTGCTCAACCACAGAGTCTAGAAAGTCCTGTGGGGTCATGTAGAGCTGATCGTCATACTCCACGGATGCAAATTTAATAAAGCGACGCTCGCGGGCCGTCAGCTTTACGTTCTCCAGCTCACTATCGTCGCGCTGCGGGATAGGGTATCGGAAGGAATTAATCAGGCCATCGATGGATGGTAACTTAATATGCCGTTGTGCGTATTTGGTGGGGAATATATACAAAATTGAAATAAATCAGCAAACGAGATTTGATCGCGACAAACCAAAGTTCCGCCGCCTGGTCACAAAGGCTAACCGATCGGCAGGGACAAAAGCTGGGCCTGCAATCTGGACGGCTGTGATCTGGTGACGTTTTGATTAATGCTCCTCAGGCTGTGTCGCTTCAGAAATATTAATTTGATCCGGTTTGCTTTGCTCGGATCGCGAATTACATGTATGATCTGCATTTAATTCGAAATCCAGAACTCAGACTTTTGACGGACGGCCGGACAGGGTTCCCACGTCGGCCGTTTGGCAAATAAAGTGTCAAATTGATTTGAGAACATGCTGTGATCGTGGATCCTCCATAAATCTGACATTTAATGCCACCCACAACAAGTAATCATTTTCCCGCATGCTTGTAGACAGGGCGAATGACTCAATCGTACTTTATTTGTGGTGAAAAGACAACAACTCCCAGGCCATAACTCTCCCAGTGCCCGGGTCGGGTCTGTCCCCAAAAAAAATAAAATGATCTGAACAAAGGCCACTTTGAATGTTAGACATGTGCAGCAAACCCCTTTGCGGCCACGCCCACGCCCCCAAACAAACCGAGGCGGGGACAATTCTTCACAGAAGCAAAGCTGACATCATTCCTCCTTGCAGCTCACAGAGCACAGTAGTATATATATATTTTAAGAATAATAATTAATTATATTTTGAGATTTTAAGGGCTCTTAATTCCTTTAACATCCATAATGATAGCGTCAGAAAAATTATTAAAACTAAATCATAACGATTTTAGAAATCAGAAAGAAAAAAGAAAACAAAATTATTTTCGAAATTATTAACTAAGCACAACTAATGAGTGCCAAGCTAGACAGGAATGTATTTGGCAACTAAATTGTCAAATATCCTGTTTTCTTTAACTCTCTTTAGGTATCAAAATTCTTTTATATTCGAAAAATCTATTTATATCTCATATATTTCTAAATATTATTCTCAACCACTGTCACCGGGACTGTAGGCCAAGAACAAGGAGACTCGAAATGACTGCAGGCGCTGGCTTTATAGGCAACAATTAAAACTCATTCATCATCATCAGGCGCAGTTGTCATAACACATGTCAGGCCCAGGCCAAAACCAAAACTCAAGTCGAACTCAATGCTGCAACTCAAAAAACTAAAGCCACGCCCGCGTCTGGCACATTTTTGTATCGCTGTGTGTGAATATTGGTGGGTGTATCAAATCGGCAACCAGATCGATTGATAGATAAATTTCAGTAACTGGCGTTCTGTCAGCATTCGGGGCAGCGAGTTCTAGGACGAATCATTCGCCGCCTGCAGGTGCGTGGGCGTATCAAACTAACTACTTTGCCACTTCATCATGCATCAAGGTGTGTGGCATTGGCGCTGGAATGAGTATTCATTCCGAAAGGTTGCTGCCGTGAGAGTTTAGAATTTGTTCGATCTCAAGATATGCAAATCTTGGAGGATTATTTAAAATCAAGGCAGAGATTCACAGAGATTTAATAGTGGGAGGGATTACACGGATTTTGAATTAAAATATCTTCTACTAAAATCTATAAATTAGATCCTGTCTTGTAAATACCGTAGAGAGTCTTGTAAACAACGTAAAGAATAATAAACATCCTTCTAAATTTAGACATTTACTAATATATATTAAAGCTTTAAGCTACTACAAAGCGTAAAAGACCTCCTTGAAATACAATAAAAAGTTTCTTAAAGAATACATCCGATCGACTTTAAGAATAACAATTTTAACAAGAAAGTAAGCTAACTTTGGCACGCCAAAGATTAAATATCCTTGCACTAAGTGAAAGAAGAAGAAAGCCAAGCAGCTGTGATTTAGCTTTCAAAATAAATTAATTAATATATTTATTGCTATGACAGCTATATGGTATAGTGGTCCAATTTAGAAAAAATAAAATCGAAATTCTGGAATAATACAAAATGGCCATGTCTCAAATCTTATGAAAATATATGGAAAATTAGTTATAATTTTTTTCCTCAAACTTTTCCGATTTGTTCTATAAAAGCTATATGATATAGTTTTCATTAATTAATTTAAAAATCGTATTGAAAAACTTTATTTTAAAGTGTAAGCGATTTGGTCTTTTTCTTTCTATGTAGAGCTACATAATCCAAAGTTCTGGGGAGTTCCCCGCCCGCCCACAAAAAGTTAAGCCCTGATAAGCAATTGCCGAAACGTTAAATGTAAATATTTAGACTTTACACCCTAAATCACACATAACAAAAAAAAGCTTATCGCACTTCACTCACGTCAGACTGTCAGCCTTTTGTTGTTGTTGTTTTGATTTTAGCCTGGGCCTGCCCCAGAGACAATGTCAACAGGTTGACAGCAAGTAGTAGTTGTTGCTTTTGCAACTCCATTGAACTTGGACACGCACAACGGCAACAACAACAACGTTACATCATTCATGGTGTGATAACGACCCTGAGCTGAATTTCTGTGAGCTCGTCTCTTTGACTTCGAGTAGAAGCAAATGGAACTTACACGTCAAATTGATTTTAATGGCTAATTAAACGCTGATTAGCTAGCAAAACAAAAACAAACACCGTGCAGAGAAGTTGCCGAGCAAAACAAAACGTATAAAAACAGCTGATAGGAAATCACTCCCGTTCCGTTACGGCAAACGCACCACAACGTAACGTAACGCGTCGACATGCCACAAGCTAAAAATAGCTGCGCAGGTCTTTTTCATCCAATTATTGACTTTTCCCCACCAAACACTTGGCACACTTGTTATCGCTTTTCACGCTCAAATACCATGCGTCGCTTCAGGCTAACAGCATTCACGGGATTTTCCGCAGATCGCAGTTTTATTAAAGCCGCCAAAGCGGCCACAGACACTGCACTACCGCCTACAATGGACAGAAGACGTCTCGTTTTATGGCCGGGAATAGCGCCCGTTTGCGAAGATCCGGTGGAGAATCTGACCGACCGGGAAACGGATACGCCCACACCCGATCGCTGCGTGATTAGGGAGCCACTTTTAACCGTTAATCTAGCAACTGCGCCCGCCATTGTGTCCGAGTTGTGATGAGGAAAAAAACTCAACTAGTGACAAATAGGAAGTCGTGATGTGCGTAACGTAAGCTGGGATGCTACGTAGGGTACTAGGGTTGTCAGCCTTAAAAATGGATGGCTAGTGTGGTGCTGTTGTGATGATTTTTATAGTTTTAAAAAAGATTTAATTCAGCAATTTAAAATCTAAATTGTACAATAATTATAATAATAATAATCATAATATTATATTAATAAATTCAAGAGGTGTTTTTAAGATAACAACCTTACTAAATTTAAATAAGGTTTCACCCATGCGCATTTCGCTTAGAGTAACTTATAAGAAAAAAAATAAAAAATCATACAAATAAAAAGAAAACGTAATGTATGTAAGTTATTAACGTAAGCAATACAGAGTTGCCAGACTGCCACGCACTTGCCAGAGGGCAAGCTGGCGGGCATTTCAAAAACAAACAAAAGTGCATTTTCGTGATTTTAAAAACTGCTATGGCTAAAGATTAACCAAAACATAGAATATTTTAATGTTAACTTATGATATTAAAAAATTCGTATTTGACAAAAACTAATCTTAAAATTAATAAATTGAAAATGTTCAATTGGATTGCTGATTTTAGATTCAATTAGAAATTGCTTATAGAGGGGACTACGTGTCTAAGACCACACAGATCAGGGGCAAACATTTATAGAAACTAATTAACAATCCTGCTAACGTGATTTTCTGCGGTTCGCAAAATACATATTCGTCACTGTGTGTGAATTTCAAAACACTCGGCCGAAATTCTTCAATTATTTCCGCATAACTGCCTTTTAGTACTTATAATTATTTACTTTGGCCAATTTTTTGACTCACTTGAAAAGGGGGACTACGTGCCCAAGTCCACACAAATCCGCCAAGAACTTATTACAAATCCTAGCAACGTGAATTTTTGCGGTAGGTTTTTGACGTACAAATTTCGCCGGGATGGGGATTTTTATTGGGCATGCCCAAAATGCGGCTGTGACGCGTCTCGGTCTACGCAAAAATCAAAACAAATAAACCTATTAACCGTCAGAGGTCCAAAATTTCAGTGACTCACTTGGCAGCCGTCAGTGGTGGGTTGGGATGAAATATGACAAAAATGCAACTAGAAATCAATAAAAATGTCGAAATATTTTATGGGAAAACAAATGTCCCCGTTGAATGACGATAAAATGATCTAACGAAACCTGTTGCACATACCCCGCCCCCTTGAAAAATTCAATAGAAACGTTTTCTGTTCTCCAGATCCCTCCTCTTTTTGTGGCTGAGAAAAATATCAATTTCACTTGATTTTCTTTCCGCTGTCGCGCGAAACCCTAGACGCTCTGCTTCTCTCTTTCTCGCAGACTTGAATTCAGGTGAAGTTCACGACCCAGGATAGTTGACACTTTGAGGGTATTGGTCCATTACCTCGATCTGGGGCTGCCGAAGAGTCGTCTGAGCGTCGCCTTCGCCGCCCAAAAGCCTTGGCTTCGCTTACTCGCCACTTATGAGCTCGTAAATTATTAGTTTCAATTTTAAACAGCGCATTGTGTTTCCCTTTCCAATCCATTTCCTGCTAAAGTTGTAAAAGAAGTGAGGGCCCTTCCACACGGGCGCCAATGGACTCGAAAGAGGATTCCCGATATCCGTTGGCACATAAAAAAATTTGTGTTGACGCCTTCGCCGGGCCTTGACTTGTAAAAGGCCCCAAGGGCAGGCCAGAGAGTCCACCAAACGTTCGATATGAATGCTTAATATATATTTTGGTTTTCTTCTGGTAGTAATAAAGTCGTATTTGGTTTGGCTTTCGTTTCTGTTCCACCTTTCTTCTGGTAGTAATAAAGACGTTCTGAAGTCCCGAAAAATATCCGCAGATGGTTAGCAAATTTCGGTTGAACCTTAGCGCCAGGCCTAGGGGCTTTTTTTATAATTCATGCGATGGTTTCATTTTGCGGGTTAATTAGTTTGGCGTTTAAAGTGTTTTCAAAAGATCTTTCAATACACTGAGGAGAACATAGGTGTATTTGTTTCCTTTGAATTGAATTTGGTCCGTGACCTGGACACTTTAAGATAACGACTGGAATGTTGTTTAAATAATATTTATGTTGCTATTATGCGATAACTTTTCTGAATGCCGTGTTCAGATTAAACTTATTTAGGATGGTTTGGTACAGAATTGACTACTGACCATAAAAAAGAATCAACAATATCGTTTCCATTAACCGTTTCTTTATAAATGAAACATTCTGAAGGTTTACCTTAGTTATACCCAAGACCCTTTGAGGATTTATACCCACGAAGATCGGGTTAAGAACATCTTTCAGTATACAAGCACTCAATTTAAACCTAAAATATATAAGATAAATACTCACTTACTGCAGCTTTATATCGTAAGTACGAGTAACAAGAGCGATAGTCGAGTACCGATGAATCCCAAATAATTTTTAATTATATTAAAAAATGAATGGGCTTCTTAATTTGTGAATAAACCGAACAGTTTTGTAAGTGAAATTTTATTTTTACACTTTGGGAACCACATTTATGACAAGTTTTCTTTCTGTGGATTTGTGATACCATCGACTTGGTTTTTTTGGGTCTTTAGCCAAAGCGATTAGGTAATATTCCAGGGGGTTGGGCTCCGTCGGAGCACATACCTTGGGTTTGCCGCCACATCATTTAACGGTAAAATTGAAATTGATATACGAGCTGACAGTTGAAAAAAAACTCCCTGCTATCCCTCCAGATACGAAATCAGATTATTGATTTCGCTGGAACCTTGACGGCTGCAGATGATATCACTCGCTGATCAAATAAAAAGTTCAATGTCAATGCTTGATGCTCGATGTGCGGCTCAATCAGTTAAAGAACACTCTGTGTGTCGGGCGAGAGAAAGGGGCCTCTGTTGGGCCACCTGTTGAGCCAGTTCACTCGAAGTTCATTGAGTTGTAATTAAAATAAAAAAAGATGCACACAGAGAGTCAAATAATGGAGTACACAAATATAATAAAAAAGGGGACCACACGCAATCCGTTCACGAGGCGCTGCCTGTCACACATAAATCTCAATGGCACATGCGGGAACCGAGCGGCAGAGGGGATCGCAACTTCTGGGTCCGGGAGCTGATGCATCACCTCCGTAAGAAAAGGGTGCCAAGGGGTCTTGGCCAAGGATGCAGCGGCCATAAGCCGGTTTGGGTTTCCCCTCTAACATGGGTGATTTATGCCTCGCCCCTGACCAAACACACAATATGTGCCCAGGAAAACCAACGGCCAGTTGGGCAACTGGTCGCCGCCACCAATAGAAGCCGCTCCAATTACATCACTCAAACTACAGTTAAGGTGACCAAAAAACACTCGCAGGGAACTGGAAAGTCTCGCGGCTGTCACATTAGGCCGCTCTAATCAGACAGAGAGCCCAGTTTATCGCCGGACAAGATCTTCGAAGGATTACCAGTCTAGACTTGGGATCTGCCTAGATCTTCCCATCTCAAGATCCCGCTCTGGGTCCTCCTTCTGCTCGCCGCTCTCTGCTCACGAATGCGTTAACGGTCCATCTGTTGGCCGCTTGGCTGCTGGCCGGTTTGGCCAACTTTACGAGCGGCGCTAGAGACCCGCTGCTTGCTAACACACAAAAAATAGGCCGAAATAAAATTTGGAGAGAAATGGAACTAATCAGAAGTTATATATAAAATCCTTGGGTTATCTTTGTTTGAAAATGTCATCTGAAAAATATGATTGAAACAAAGAGTTTATATTTTAATTAAAATAATAAAAAGGGTATTTATATTTCTTTATAAATAATAAAAATGTAGGCTTATGCGATTTGTCTCAGTGTACCACATGAAAGAGAACTTCTGAATGCTCTTTTGTTGTTTCTGCTTTGATTAAGTTCTGATATCAATGCCCCGGATTGGAAGTGGGGGGAAGAGTAACCCGAGCTCTGGCCACCAACTTTGGGCCTCAACGAGTCTTTCTTTTAATTTTATTAATTGTTATTGCCGCAAAGTTCCATAAATTTCGTCCATGCATGCCGATAGATAGCCGGTCCACTGATTTGGTTAATAGCCGCGATATCGATATCGATTTCGTTGGCAGGCACAATAAAAATTGCTCACATTTATGTAGATTGTGGAAGAAAGAGCCGATCTATTGAGTGTCTCTGGCATTCTTATGAGACAGCTTGACTGATTGTGGGAGAATGGAGGAGTTTATCCAAAGACTAGAAGCTTTTCGATATCGGAATTTAGTGGATAAGGGTAAGGGAGAGGCTGTTTTCCACAAAAAAGCTATCAACCTTCGATCAATATACATGCATGATGATCAGTAGGGTTGTCTAATTAATTCTTAAATTTCTAGAAGTATTTTTTTTTTTGTATAATTTTTATTATATGCGTAGTCTAGACTATTTAATACATTGTTAATATCTATAAAAAATGTCAAAACCCAAATATACCTCAAATCGCAAAATACGCTTAAACCCGATATACACTCAAGATCGAAACCCCCTCAAAACCCATTGGAAAACCACCAGAAACTGATTAAAACACCCACCAGAGTTAAGTGTCATTACATGTTTTCCTTAAAATCTAAAATATATCATGACTCTCCAGAAACACCCCTTGGCCAACTCCCAAAATAGTTTCAAATATCTTCTCCGTTTTATTCCGATTTCATTACCTAGTTCAGACTAGTGTGCTCAAGGTGCCCTTCACTTAGGCTCCATCATACCATCAATTGCTTGACACTGCCGAACCCAATTAAAATCAGGCAGCAAATTTATTAAATTGTCATCGATGGCTGCCAAATTAAAATGTCAACGGCTTGCCGAAATCCAACAAGGAGGGAGGGCGCAAAAAAGTGTCATAAACTTGTTTGACAGATTTCCCTTGATTCATGGTACCCATAAATAAAACTCACCAAGTCTCTGGGCGTGGCCCAAAGCCGAAAGCCGAGAGCCGGAGACCCGCGAGCCACTGCAGCGCCAAATCCAAAGTCAATGCGAGCGATGCATAAATATTTTGGCGAACCAAATGAGATTCATTTGGCTGTCATCGTCATGTGGTAAGCACCCGCGCCAAGGAATGCCAGAGCATAGCCTGGTCCCGACCTCGATCCCGATTCCGATTCCGATTCGGAGTCCGATGCAGATTCCGGCCAGAACAGATCAGGCCACGACCATTGCATGTGTCGCCGCCATAATTCTTCAGCGATTCGGGCCACTTGATGATGACATTCATTTCAGCAGGCAAAAGGCGCCATCCAATTGACTCATGAATCTCCTGGCTACCACAATCGGAGCACCTGCCTCGGACATGGTGCTCAGTTTTCGTGCCCAACTGGCGCCGGTTCATAACTCGTAACTGGTTCTTTCCGGTGATTTCATCTATCAGGCTTCTTTATGATCCTAGCCACGCCTTGACACGTCAAGTGTTCTCTGCGTGGAAAGTGACCAGGAGAAAAGAAGGCATTCAGGATATAAAAGTGCACTTTATTATGTCAATTTATTCATATTAGATTCTCTTTACTCCCATAAGGATATCTCAGTATCGGAAATACTAAGAAGATAGTTGACCAGTGCTTCGTTTATGAGCTGTAATAGTTCACGGATGTCGATCAACTCCATGGCCGCCGAGGTGGTTCTGTAAATGGGCCCAGGACCAGCACTGCAAAGTGCAGTATCAGTTCGCTTGCATATCTGAAGGATCATAATAATTTAAATGGTGTTTTTTCAAGACTCGCGTACATTGTTACCTTTTTAAAATGATTTACCAAGTAGTATGCAAGCACCATGATCGGTGGATCGCGTTCCTCCTCATCGTACAAGCCCATCAGCGAGTGCCAAAGGCGCGGTGATCCAAAGCTTACCTGTAGAATTGGGGAGTTTTATTATAAGCATAATAATCATATTAAAGAGCTACTCACCTGCACACTGGCGGCCACGAGAGTGGGCCAGCATGTGTGCAGCCAGTGGCTCCACTGGGCCTGGAGTACATCTACGGCGTTCAGTATCAGGGGTCGTTCCCGGAGCCGCTTTTGCAGTTGCTGTTTCTTAAGAAAAGCTGACGACATAGCAGGCATAGCCGGAAAGCAACTAACCTCTTGGCATGAGGTCAGCGATACCGTGAAGTTGTCCATATTAGGTTCCTGAGGTTCCGATCTGTCGATTTCCTCGCCCGCGTTTAAATGAATTTCCCGTAGACGACGTGAAGCACGAAGACTTCTTCCTATACCTTTCTGTCTGCGTCGATTCCGTGACTTCTGCGGCTTGGGAGTTGTGGCCACACTCCGACTAAATGGGAAAAAATTACTACGCGACGAAAGTGATATACATTGTTTTATTAAGTACCTCTCGGTGGCGAGGCAACGCTGCAGGCCCTGGTAAAAGTTGACCCAGGCTAAGGCCATTTCCAGGACTGGCATCGAAGGATACTTATTAGTTGAACGATTGAACTACAAATTTGTATCTAAAAGCATAGGTAGGACCGAGACGTCGGATTTTGAATATTGTTGCTTTAACTCATTTCCATTACTGTCAGGTGTCAAAGCCTGCCCATGATTAGAGATCTCACTCTGGCTAAGAGCACTAGGATTGGATGCTAGCAGGAATGGATAAGGTTCAGGAAGAAAATGACTTACAAAATACAGAAAATATTTTTATTCTCCAGAGACAAAGGACAAAGATCCGCCTGAGTTCCGTGTGCGGGGGTATTTTGATTTATTTCTGTTCCGATAGATCTGCGTGAAGACTCAAGGCCCGCTCGGATAGTGCACTCATAATTTATGGCGGCAGTGGCTGCCATCGCAATTAGCATTGCAATTTGAATCAAAATATTTACAAATCAATTACTGTGATTGGCGACCCCGCCGCACAGTCACTTCCACCATAATCGATCACCCAGCTGGGGACCCCATTCCCATTCCGATTCCGATACCGATTCCACTCGCGAGCCAGAGATACCACTCCATAATCCGACCGAACCCCTCCCCCAATCGACATGGTGGCGACGACAGCATTTTGCAGTAATCATAATTTGCATTGGCCTTAACCCACTGGAAAATATCTAACATTAAACTCGGTTAAATCTTAACGATCTGAATAAGTTATTAAATTATTTTTTAAGGGCTACAAACTTGTGCCTCGTAGTTAAAGTTTCTCGGACATATAAGGTCCCTGCTAAGTATATTAGGTTTCTCTGAGCGTCAATATGAAACCTACAAGTAATAGGGACTCTCTTATTATCAACTGAAGAAGGATTTATTTCCTCTCATCTGTTATCAGTAAACCAGTAAATTCACTTTGCTGAATAGCACTTTGTTACCCTTTATCGTTCAGATAAATCACAGGTGATTAGAAATCCAATTGGCTTATGCAAATACATATAATTGCTATACTTTCTAAAAGAAGAAGAACCCCTAAACCTTTTTCCAATTGTTAAATTTAAGCAAATTTTTTGAGGTATTTTTTAAACATAAACAAAACTGACGTGCGTGATAACAATTTTTGCTGGGGGTTAACTTGTTTTCGTATCAGCTGCCGTCTTGGCTTAAGATTAAAGTCACCCATTGGCGACACAATCAGTTTGAGATTTGTTTTTAATTGATTCGATTCGATGCCAATGGAATTGACTTTCTGTCAGTCTGAGCGTCGGCAGCCGCCGACGTTGCTTGTTCGTCGCCATTCGTTGACAGGCGACTATTACAAGTTTATTAACATAAATTATAGCGGCCAGATCGATGCTACGACTAATGGATGCTTAATGGTTGTTAATGCATGGCAACTGCCAAGGAATTCCTCACCAAAATCTGTTTTGATTGGCTCTCTACTTTCTTGTATCAACCCGATCGCTTTATATCTGCGAAAAAGTGTCGCTACCGGACCGAGGAAACAAGCTGGCTGACAGTGGACATGACAATATTGTAAATATTCTTTATTCTGTAACTTAATATTACTCTGATTGCAATCTAGATACGTTTCTGACTGCGATCTGTGTCCAGGGAAAAGCCGCCAACCTTGAGCCAAGCGCCGCGCGTTTTTAATCGCGCTGGAAACGCGTGCAGTCGGCTCAAGGTGTAAAAGACTGGAAGTCAGGTTTATATAGGGATCGGTCACGGGATCGGTTGAATGGATGGGGGCGCTGGCCAGGGCAGCTGCCCCTCGAACACCTCGACGAGCATCACTTGCCACATTTTCGGTCGGCCACGGTTTTTAATTAATCCAACAACATCTTGCCCCGGACTACACTCGGCTTACGCGGAAAAAGGGTCAGGGGTCGTTGAGGCGAGCACATTAAGCTGGAACACTCAAACACCCGGGTTAATTAAGTCATTAGCCCGAAAATGTCCTGCTGCTGCCGCTGCTCCTGCGCTTAATTAATCATTTTAATTGTCTCGCTGCATACCGAAGGATAATGTGGGGAGCGGAGGAAGAAGGCCTGATCTGGAAAACTGCGGGGAAGAAGGTTATTTATAGGGGCACCCCCCGGCGTCAGAGGGCAAGGTCGAGGGCAGGGACACTTGGCATGTGCTTCCTCGGCTCACAAGCGTCAAATTCCAGGGCACAAAACGTGGTCCCATCATTCCGTTTAATAGAGTTAATTGTTTTGGGGACAGCCATTTGTGGGCAGGCAAAACCACTTAGTCAACCAAAGACGTGCAACAGTTCTAAAATAAATTAGAGGTTTCAAGCTTAGTAGTTGAAAATAGAGGAAAGATATCACAACAATTAAATATTATATACTTTCAGAGTCCTGGCATCTTCTTCACTTCATTCAGAACGGCGTTCCTTATCTGCGTAACCATTAAAACTATAATTTCTCAATTAATTCTGTAAATACTTAATTTCCTTGCTTATCTCAAGGTAGCCAATCAGCAATTCCCAGCCCCTTCGCCTGCCCAATGACGTAGTCCATCAACCGTGATGTTGGCGACTCCCCCGCGATATTTCTGCAATTTCCACCCACTGTCACTGTCAAGTTCAAAGTAAACACATAAAGCTAGCTCCATGTGATTTAGCTTATTTTAAATGCCAACAGAGATTAGATAAGCTTTATTCAAAGAAATTTGCTCATAGCTTTCATAACTTTCAAATTGTCTGCATATTGTTTGGGCCGGGCAATTCCGGTGACCAAAAATAGGTTTTGTGATATATCGATTGCTAATTCAGATAGGTAAATTGGATGGACAAAGCTTAGCACTTATCGGAGGCAATGCGATAAACGTAGCTATGAGTTACCGGGCAGAGCAGTCTGATTCATAGGCGAAACCCCACCATACAGTGCAAGGTGTTTGATGACGTTCATCACTGCTGCACTTTGGGCCTATATAGTTAATGGGTATTTGTGCAAATCTACGATAGCTTGCGAAGTACGTAGGCGCTGGAAATGTCTACGCGCCAAAAAGCACAACCGCCACTGCCCAGCCACCAAAACAATCCGAGCAAAAACGAGCACCTGCAATCAGAACGCTCGCACACTGTCAAGCTGAAAGCTGAAAGCACGTGATGGGGGATCGGATCTGTCGCAGAGTCCGTTGTTTTGGGTATACAAAATGCCACCAGAGAGATATAATATCTATGAGAACTGTTGATCTGAAAATATTGCCTACTTATTTGTTTACTTGAGTCTTAACTTTGTTTCTTATTATTTGATATAGGTTATATAAGTAATATTATTTCTTACTTAAATTTAAAAAAAATATTTATAATTAAATAAATATATATAATGGATATTCAAAAATATTTTTATAATTTTTATACCATGTACATATTGTGGATCTTTCTATTTACATTTGTAAAAATATTGTTTATGTAATAATATTCTTGAATTTAACTAAAATTTTTTTGATTTATATTTAATCAGACTAAAACCACACTCCTAAAAATACTAAGGGTTGCAAATATTAAATACTTTACATTAATGTAAACATATTTACATAAACATACATTTTTTATTATTTTTCGTATTTATATTCAATTAACTAATCTAGAACATCTATAGATTATTTATTTATTTCCTTAATTAATGCTAAGCAAGACCCGTAGCTTTAAGTTTTTTTTTATATATTCTACTTTTCTTATTTACTTTTATTGTATTTTTTAATTTGTTTATTAATGAACACAGATGAGTTGAATGTGCCAAATTTTAATATCTAATCTAAGACTTAATCACAAAATTAGCACTATCGATTTTCATTAACTTCTGTCACATTTTCATCAGATAAGTCGGAAGTCCAAGCTCCCCCAGCGATCGTTAACAATTCCGACCATCTTAATGCTACCTTAGTGGTAGTGGTGTTACCATTCTTTTACCTGATTCGCCCTAGAGTCCGAGCAGGTCCGAGCGTCCGGCATACGAGTCTTCGGCTTCCCTGTCCACCCACAACTCTCGCTCTTACTCTCTCTCCCTGCTGGTCCCGCTGTGCCGGCTGGCGCGCTGGCTCTCGCTCTGGCCCGAAGGCAGCAGCACGAAGCGCTCGGCTAGATGCACGAAGCGCCACCGAAGTATCCGTCAGATACGCGGCCGCTACAGCTACATATTTCAGTCACTGACTGGCACACGCTTTGGAAACACACAGTGAGCGGAGCGTCCGCAGTCGCAGTAGCACTCGAAGTCCGCTTATCCGCAGCGTTTTCGAATCATTCGAACCATCATCCATCTGCAGCATATCTGAACCATTGCCCATCGTGATCGTGGCCGAAATCGCGTACTACCGCCGTATTCGATGTTCCGGTTTTGTGTGAAATTGTGTTCCAACGAGATCCAAACTATAATCTCATCGGAAGGAAAATTTGAAACAAGAAAGTTCGTTTTGAAATCAAAGTATTGCCGGCCCACCGAGTCGTTACAATTTTGAAAAGGCCGCATAAATCGTAAAGTTTACGAGCAGTTCGAGCAAAGCAGAAAATATATTTAATATATATTGTAGTGCTGTGTTTTTTGGAAATACCTATATAAAATGAATATATGAGGTTGAATTGTTGTTGCAATAAGTTTCAAAAAGTGTGCAAAGTGCAACTTCTCTCCGCAACAACGAGTCCGAAAACCACGCGTCCAAAAAAAGAATCGTGAAACTACAAAAGGCAAATAAACATAAAGTAAGGTGCGTAAATTGTTCTCTTCAAATGGTGTTACATAAGTTCTCTTTTGGTAGGCTCCCTAAATAATTGGTTGCAAAATACTGCGCGGCCTTTAGTGTCGGTGTTCTTAATCCAATAATTAATAACCAAGTTTGTCGAACCAAATTCTGTGCTATACGATTTATATAACCATGAGTTAGTTGCTGGGAAACACAATAAAGAATTCCGAAATAGTTGCCAGTTCTTTGCACTTTGGTCGTTTTATTAAAATATGTATTTTTGGTGGAATTCTGGCATCTTTTAAAGAAAATAAAAAATTGAAATCATTTACCACTTGGCAGCGAGCCGAGTAATAAGCGTACTTAAATGTCCCGTGGGCAAACAGGGAAAGAAATTAATAATTAATATTGCAAATATGAAACCCAAACAAACCCAAATGGCGAACAAAATAAATTCGTTTGAAAAACAGATTTTCCATTAGTCGGATGCTAATTGATAATAATTTAATTCATATTCGGTTATATGTTTTAACACCTTCGGGGAATATGACTGAAATCGTAATCTGAATCTATAAACAAATTAATTTTAATTTATGGCCCAACACACTGCGCTTTTCCAAGTACTTTTCCGCCTTAATCTGCCCCAAATAAACACTAGGCTGGCGAGCAAAAAACAGCAAAATATTTTCGCAAGCCGGTGAAAGCAAACGACCTTAGGGGCACCTACTCTATAAAAGCGAAATTTATATAAATTTAATCACACACCACTCTTTTAGATTATTTATAGTTTTTGGCAAAAAAGAAACATCCACATTCGCGGATCCCTATCCGCGTCTGCAGAACCGTATCTGTATCTGTGAATTGTGCGTATCTCTATTTGCAAATGTACGCAGGCGCTTTTTATCTAAATTCGCAAACTTTTTTCTACATTTTTTTTGTGTTTGTTTTTACTGCTCAGCGCGTGCAGTTTTTGTCCTATAAATTGGCGGCGTCGACCATTATCTAACATTGCGCGCTATTATCTAAGCTGAGTTGTTGTTCTTGTCCCTGGTGCCGCCTTTTTTCTGTCCGCTGTATCTGTGTGCCTCACTATTGCGTCAAATGGCACGCATGGGTGTGCGTCGGGTTCAACAACTGCTAATCACACGGCGGATCATAGTTTTGGACGGGCGACAAAACGCTGCGAAATATGGGGATCGAGATAGCGAGTATTAAACGAGAATGAAAAATGAATGAATTGTGGAGTGCTGAAGGTGATATCCTTCATAATTAATGGCAACACCGAGTGCTTAGCGCGAATCAAGGCGATTATTTATAGAACCTATTAAGTGTTTGGCATTTCTCGGATATTTTTAAAAGCATTTTTCAGATTCTCTTTCGAAATTATTATTATTTTTTGTTGTTGTGGGTTTGTTTGTTCGAGTCATCTTTAATCTTTGTTGTTTAATTACCAATTAAATATTAAGACTATTTGTCAATGAATTTATGTAAAATTAAAATTAAATAGTTTAGTTTTTAGTTAGAAAATAATTATAATAATTACGAATTGTAAATTATTCAATTATATATTAAAATATTAAATATTAAATTTTCGATCTTGACAGCTAATTATAAGAATAGGTAAAGCCTCGTTGCGGTTTTCAGATGCTTGTGAGGCTTTCTAGTGAAATTCAATTGAGCTTGAACAATTATTTAATTAAATTACATAAACTTATGAAAAGGACAATTTAATTACAATTTTATTAGAATTTCTAGCGTGCCTTTGTTTTTTCGTGACCCTTCAATTTCTTAGTATTTCTCATGCTAAAATGTAATTAAGTAGAATTTTTTGGGTCTCTTTCTCAAGAGCGCAAGGAAAATAATTAATTAAGAAACGTTTAACCTTTTAATAAAATTTTTTTTTCTACGTCAATGCAAACCCTAAAATAAAGCCATCAATTTATTCAAATATAAAAGCAAATTGGAATGATTAAATGAATAGTACGGCCAGTTTCAAATTGATTGAAATGGAAATTAAATTTCGGGTACTAAAAAAGCATTTTGACTACGAATTTCTAGGCTGATTGTGCCCCTGAGAGTGCCGTAATGCCAATTACCATGTTTAAAGTTCTGAAACGCGTGTGTTGGGTAACATTTCGCTTTCCTCTGTGACACATTTACAAATTGCGGCTGATTGATGATGGACTGGGGCAGTGGCCAAAGTCAAACTTTGAAATACAACAATCATAATTCGCAGATAAAGCTTATCGCTCTCGCATGCAAAAGAAAAAAAAAACGTTTTACGGCGGTGCGTAAATAGTTTGCCGGTTGCTTTTCCTTTTTGGCCAAATGTGGCGCATTTTAAAAGCCAATACTGAGAAAGAAATGTCTACCATAACAGCGAAAAAGGAGAAGTAAAATAAACTAAACTGAGCCGGGAGAGAGGTGAAAGAAGGAAGAAAGAAAAATGCGGGAAACTCAGTAAAAATGCAGCGTTTGTTTTAATGAAGCGTGAACACTAGACCACATAATGTGCGGCACACATTTAGAGACACACACACACGATCGCACATGGCAACAACTTTAGGTACACCCCATAGTTAAAAAACGAGCAGCAAAAACAAAAAAAAAAAACCGAAATGAAAACGAGAAAATCGTCGCGTATTTCACTCAGGTTGGTTGTTTCTTCTTTTTTTTCATTTGGCAGTGTTTTTGTTTTTGTATTCGTTGTTTGACGCATTTTAAAAATATCCTAGACGCAATTGTTGCTGTTGCTTTTATTGTTGTTGTTTCGCTTGTCACATTACTAATACGACGCGTTGTCTTTGATTTTCGTCGTTTTTGTTGTTGATTTCTAAAGCGGCGGTTTTCCTTTTAATTTTCGCACGTAAAGTGCGTGACTTTTAATTAGACTACAATAAATGTGCGAAAATGTGTGGGAGCTGGTGGGTTAGTGTGTGAGTTGTATATTTTTTCAAGTTAAATTTACATGGGTGTAAAAGTGACAAATCCATTTAGATATTGGCTGAAAGTGTGCAGATACGTACGATTAAGTTTAATTCATAGATAGCGAACGACTTAATAGAAGAATTTAAAAGATTTCAGTTTCAGTTTTCGGTGCTTTAAATAAGAAAATAACGAATTAAAAAAATATATTTATGAAATTTTGATAAAATTTTAATAATATATAAGTTTTCCCACCATCATTGACAATATATTGACATTTAAAATATTAATAAGCTTTAGGAAAAGATATACGTTTATATGATGAGGAGAAATTCTTAGATAAAAATATAGATTTGAATTTATATTCAAATATTTTCTATTTTCTAATGACACATTTTTATTTATTTAATATTTTTGAAGTTCAGAAATCCATTCAGATTCTGAATGAAATATTTATACAGTTCCAATAAAATAAAATAGGTTGTATAGCATTTAATACATGAATGGTTTGGGAATGTAAATAAAATTTATGAAGAGATTATTTTTGAATAGTTATTATTATATTATTATAAGAATATCTGTTATAAGTTAAACTTATTTCCAAGTTCCTCAAGTACATAATATACATCAAAAAGAAGTATTTGATAATTTGCGTATGAAAATACTATCTCACTTTGCTAATTAAGCGATTCGCTGGTGCCTCTATATATCTCTCACATATCAGCTATATGTTCGATATAGCGGCCGATATTTGCTTTGTTGTTAGCATCGGATCGCATGTGATTGAATGGGTTGCCGCGGCGAGAGTGAGTGTGTGTGGTGTGTGCGCTGCCCTCGCCTGTCTCGTGCACTAAATATTTAAAATAGCTGCATCTTGAGAGGATTTTTTTCCGCTGCCGCGGAGACTGCGGCAACCCAATTGCTTCCGGTTCAAATCGATTACACAAAAGCGCTGCCTTTGTTGCTCAGGTTGTCTGCTCGTACTTTTCTTTTATTTTCCCCGGGCTGCGCCAGCTTTCCCCGAGGATTGTTGGCAAGTAGTATCTAGCAGTGCAGCCTTCAAGTATCTTAAGCGGCGCATCGATTAGTGCATTTGCCTGCCTGAGTTATGTTTCGGTATCTTTTTCATTTCCCCCCGTTAGCTGCATTTCTTGTTGTTTTTTTCCTGAGAAAATTAATTGTTTTGTAAACACGTGAGTCAATCGGGGCGGGGACCGGGAGCTCCATCTCGGGTTCTCTGAGGAGAACCAGATCAGCGACAAATGCATCTTCTTGTTTGCATTATATCGAGATACTTATTCATCTATAAGCCAGTTGTCAGCGAATGCCACCGCACATCAATCTCTGGCTAAGCATTCCATAATACACAGATGTACGTAGGAAAACAAGTATATTTATTCTCGTTCCATCTTGTGACAAGTGTCAACAAGACAATGAACGTCAGACACTAAACAGGGAAAATAAATCGAAAGATATCCGTTCTTGAACTAGAATTTCATTGTTAAACTCGCATAGATACATATATGTATGTATATCTGTTTATTCTTGTTAGATTCTATTTGCTTTCTGTTTGGCATTGAAATATTTTTTCATACAGAGAGGAATGGGGGGTGGCGAAAAAGTGTTACCTCCAATTGTTGCAACACAACATTGTCCTTCTATTCTTGGGCCTTATTTATTTTATTGCCCAAACTACAGTAACCACAAGCCATGAATAAATTGCAAATGTAAGTGAAGAGTCTGGGAATTTGTGGTCTACCGCATCTTATTTTTTACCCTGCTAACCGCGAGAAGAATGAGATACGGCGTTACTAAATTGTTTCTCTGCGTAATGGATTCTGGTAATAAATATAGGGGAATTGGCGCTGCTTCTGCAAAAACAAGTAAATAAATCATTAAGACCGACAGAGTAGCTAAAGATCTAATAAATATATTTAAAATCTGAAACCTTCACTTTCAAAAGCTTAAACTGGTTAACTAACTTGATATTTTTTTGGTATCACAGTTTTTTAAATAATATAAAAATATAAACATTATGCTAACGTCATCGCGTATTTATTTTATGAGACTATTAACATTTTTATTCACCTCTTATAATAAATTTGTTATTGTTTTTTTTTGCGTGAATCATTTGCATATTAGCAACAGCGAGAACTGGAAGTCTAATCAAATTTACATATGTCCAATAGTTCAGGGTGTAATAAATGCTTTTTCCCTTTTGTTGCCCCTCTTTTTTTTTTGAGTAGCCAAGCGTCTGACATGAACTAATTAAGTTGCGCAGCCCGGCTTAGATTTATCGCTGTCCCAGGCCCTCCGATCCGGCAGATACTTTCCAAATGCCCAAGCCCATCTGTCAGCGGAGCCATTAAACTAGCGGCTAGCGCAAATGTCAAACGCATTTGAAACGCATAAATTTTTGGCGCTGCTCGAAAACCAAAACCAAAACAAAGCAAAGC
Organism: Drosophila seguyi; assembly: GCA_008042675.1. Taxonomy (NCBI): domain Eukaryota; kingdom Metazoa; phylum Arthropoda; class Insecta; order Diptera; family Drosophilidae; genus Drosophila; species Drosophila seguyi. Next base: position 423,986 of record VNJU01009366.1, on the reverse strand, counting down.
AAAACAAAACCACACGGCGAAATTTGCTAATAAGTCCGTTGTGAGTGACTGCCATTTCAGTTCACTGACTAGGCCTAGGCTTCGGTTTCAGCGGAGACCCGCAGCAGATGGAGACCCTAATTTAAATACTCGGCTTGGGTATTTTGCTCAGCGGCTTCAGTGACTACTTGTTGTCAAGCTGCAAAGATAATATCAAACGAGATGCTTTTTAAAACGCACTATGGGCGGGCCTTTAGTAATTTGTTGTGTTTTTTTGGAGATTTCTGGGATATATAATTTAGTTTTAATATGGATATCAGACAGAAAAGATACAGTTTCAAACAAGAGGTAGACTTATTAGTTCTAGTTTTACTGAAGTTGAGTTGCGGTGTTTTTTGGTGTTAATAATGAACTTAAAAACCTAAAAAATTAAGCATGTGATTTGCTATTTAATTCTAAGTACTGTAACTCAGAGTAAAACTTAAATAATCGCATAAAAATTTAAAAATTTCTTTCATTTTTAAAGCTATTTCGTGACTACGAATGACTATTCACTTTATCTAATTTACACCCATTGTACAGCATTCAAGATCATTTTATTATAAAATGTATTCATTCGCCGTCCAAAGCTGCCGCCACACGACTCTGGCCATTCATTAATATACTTTTTCTTTGGATTTCTCGACTTTTGAATGTCGCTGTTTTTGTGATTTGGACATTAATATGATTAGGCGATTGCCACCGAAGTTCGCCACTCAAATTTGGGTTAAGTGAATATCAAGTTTTATAACGGATCCGAATTCACTCGAGTGCCAAGTGTTAAGTGAGTCAAAAAAGAGTTCTTCTGGGCCATAAGTTCAGTGACTGTTGGACTTTCGCTTTCGGGAAGTCCAATCTTCGTTTTGCGAGGGGCGTAATTTGGCAGAGCAATCACTGTAATCAGGTTTTCACTCTGATTAAATATTGCCTTCGATTATACACTTCCTTACTACTTTTACTTGGTAAGAGACGCGCAGGGGGAGCCCACACAAAAGATTTCATTATGTTTTATGTTCCTCATAATTTGTTGAATTTAGTAGGCTTATGAGTGACAGATGGATCGAGTCGTAAAAAAAAGATAAATTTGTTTTTGCCCAGAGGTGTGATTTTTATAATCTATCTGCATATTTAGGCATTAGGTGCGCAGGGCTATTTTTACAGCTTTTGGCCAAGACACGCTTCTCTTTTTTTGTAACTTTTTGGCGCTGAAACTGGCGGTTGCCCTTCCAGAACTAAACATAAATTCTACAACTTCAGAGAAAAGAGATAAACAACGCCTCGGCACACATTTTGCCTGCTGTGGCACATATAACATATATTTTTAATACATACTTGTATCTGGGTGAAAGGCATTAAAGTCGCACATACTTGGAGTAAGTTTCATGATCTGCCGCCAGGTGAGGGAATAATATTGCGGATTTTTATATTACACAAATAATATTGAGTTTCACTGATTCAACGCGATTCGTTGTGGGATTTGGCTTTATTTTTATAACTCTGTCGGCATGCAAATGCCATATTTTACGAGCGGGAATGCTCGTAACTGTTTAGGGATTTCGGTGACTTTGCCGTTTCGAAATGTATCATATCTAGATCTCAAAGTCAACGCCTGGTTTGGATTGCGTAACTGCGAGGGCAGTCTGCCAGAAGGACGCAAAAGCAATTAACATTTTGATGGGACTCGACTTCTCTGGGTGTTATGAGATGTGTCTGTGTTTGTCGCCAATTTGGATTTGTTTTCGTTTTTTGCCATTTTTTGTTGTTTATGGTAATTAAAACGGGGTGCACTTAAATGTTGCATAAAAAATGCCTCTGTCGCTGCGTAGGCTTGCTGAACACGTGCCAAAAACTCAGGAGACGACTCTAAGTGCAGCGGCAACGTCACTCAGCCGCCCCGTTGCCCTGTGCGCCTCCCATAGATTCGGATACGAGTACAGATAGAGAGATATACTCTGCCGGCGCAGTTAGTGCGTGATTATTTTCAAATTCGACACAGTTTTCTGCGCGAATTGTTTTTGTTGTTCATTTTATTTTTAAACACTTCCTCCCCGTCGTATCTTTCCCGCTGCCTTGTGCCTTGGCTCTTGCGGTTGGGAAAGTCATTTTCGGTGTTTTCCTTTGCGTAACTGCTCCCTTTGGTCAGTTTTTATGTAACTTCCCTCCGATCACTTGTCGCGCCCATAGATACAATTGTACAATCTTAGGTATCTTGGCTTGGATCGCCGCAAACTGGGCCACTTGCTGTCGCGTTGTGTTTTTTATATAGCCGAACACTAATTAAAATGTCAAAAATCGCGTTGAAAGCGCTTAGCTGAAGAATTTATGTGTGACTTTGCTTAATCCAAATTTGAGGTGCAAATGTTAGCAGTGGAATTTTCAAAGCCAATTCCCGAATGCCATAAATATTGGTCTAGAGAACACTGACTAACAAATTTCGGACATGTGGGGAAATACATGGATTGCAGCAAAGTTCAATAGAGGAAACAGTGTAATCTCTGTTTTTATGATAAGCTTGCTAAACTTATTACCCTTACTATTTGCTGTCAATTAAACGTTCACCCTAAATTCTTCTCTTTACAGCCCGTCATCTGCAACTATGTTGGCCAGCCCAACTTAGGCCAACGAAGCGAGCCAAGAGATTGCACCATTCAAAGATCCCCCCGGCTGTATCAAGGGAAGATCTGACATGACAAGACAGTCATTCGCGTTGATAAGATGCATTATCAGCGGGGAAGACGAAGATGAAGATCCGCAACAGCAAATGAAAAGTGTTGAACAAGTCTACGATATGATAACCTAATTTCCAGCCGGGAAAGAGGCGAAAAGAGATTTTGAAAAAAAAATATTAAACGGGCAAGAGAGAGACTCTTCTTCAGTGAAACCGAATAGCGATCGAACGAAACGAACGAAAGTAAAAAAGTTTTCTCAAAGGGGGCGTTCATATGTTTCAACGACATCCAAGGGCGTGGCGCACGCCCAATAAACTGGCAAACAAACAATAAACAACTGAGACAGCGACTTACACGCAATCCCAGGCACTCGCAGTCGGGGCGAAATACTGCGGCTCGCGGCTCGAAATCTGTGGTGATCTTTGATGCGAAGAAACCTGCGCCTGGACTGGAGGGCCCTGGCCCTGCTGGGCGCCCTCCTCTCGCTCATCATCGCCTGGCCGGGTCTGGTCTTTGCGATGCCCGCGATGGAGACACTACCAGCTGCCACCGTATCCCTTCCCCCATCCAGCAGCATGAACAATAGCAGTCGTCCTAGTAATAATAGTTATATACAAAGTGATCATAGTCGTAGTAGTTTAGTGGCGAGCGTAGTCGTGAGTGAACGTAATGTAAATCAATCCACAAATCAAAGTATTAACGCTGAATTTAATCAGAGCTTAAGCACGCAATTAACTGCCATAGCAACCACAGCAAGCACACCTCCCCAATCATCATCCCCTAGCTGGGAGAGCGACAACTCCACCGAGCTAGACTCCTCCGAGCAGCTGGAGGAGGAGCCCCTGGGCTTTGTCATCTCGGCGGTGCCGAGTCAGCATCTGGCGGTCCTGTCGCGTACCGAGCGCAGCATTCGTCACCAGCAGCAGCAGAAGAAGCATCCCCACCAGCATCACCAGCACCAGCAGCAGCAGCCACATCCTCATCACCAGCAAGAGTCGCCGACTGGCAATAATTTCATTGGTTCGAAATCGAAAAGACTGAGCAACCCTAGAAGTAATCTAAGCATAAATAGCAGTAGCAGTAACACTCCCATCAGCAATCTGGACCGTAACGAGCGCTCCACCGTGCCCCAGTCGCACCTGGACTGGTCATCCCGCAAGATTCGGCTGTACATCAAAAATCACATGCTGCAGGTGATGCGGGATGGGACCGTCATTGGGATTCAGGACGAGAACAGTGAATTTAGTAAGTACTTTCTATATATTTTTACATTTTTAGTTATCAAATTAGATAAGATAATTAACACTGCAAGTTGGTATTGTTTTAATCATATTTTAATGATTTAAAATGTCATAAATAAATTATAACTTAGATCTCTAAGCCATATAATTTATATTAAAATTTCAATACATCATTAGCTCAGAATATTTCCCTTATAATTCCCATGTGATTTTTGAGGAATTGTATTTTCGGGGCCATCTTCCACCCAATATGAACTTCAAAGTGGTTGCCACCCTTCCGTCCACCCCTCGTTAGTCACTTATATTTTCAGTTTATTTTGAATATATGTTTTATGTTCATTTTTTTTTTCAAAGGGGGTTTTCTTGTTTGCTTTTTTGTGAATGCCACCCCATTCCACTTGGACTGCATAAACAACCAAATAAACTAATGCCTTTGGCCGTATGAAATATTTAGAATATCAGAAATAATACACGCACCACCCACACCACCTCAGGGATGTGTGTACCTACATATATCCCACAGCGTCTGGGTGTGTATGGAGGTACCTATAGGTGGGGGAGCGCCCACAAGTTGAAAGTTCTCATAAAACGCCGAGAAACTGCGTAACACGCACTGAGATCTGCCAAAGAAGTCGACGGAGGAAAAGATTATTTCGGTTTTCTCTTTTTTTTTTGTACCCTAGCCCGCCTGTTTATGTTGGGCATCATTAAGTTAGACACTTGATTTGGCAATGCTGCGGCATCGCGGGCATTGTATTATTTGGCATATAAATTCTTTAGTGGGCTAAGAGCATAAATCTTGCCTTAATTAACCGCTCGCTGGCCGCGATTAGCCGGGAGAGAGACTACCTCCCGGGGGAGATGAGTCAGGTCAGTCTGATGATCATCATCATCATGAGGCTGCTTAGCCTCCTCTGCCGGGCATTTGCATAACTCTTGCCCCGTTTTGGGGGCAGCCAGCCAGCCGGCCGAATTAATTTACAGCCTCATTTTCATTGACTTCCTTCGCACTGATAATATAAAACTTGTTGCACGTACAGCGGCGCAGTCCGGTTTTCGCGCCATTGAGACATCATGAGCTTCCGATGCCGCATAGATAGCGATATCGGGGATTTTGTTTTGGCCAGGTACAAATTTTTTAATTCCCCAACGGTCCTCGTAGCTCGTACTCACGGCTCACGGTGGCTGCCTCAGGTGTTAATTTGATTTTTGACTCGATCGAACGGCCCGATAATGCGAGTGGAGTGCGATAAGATTGAAATTGCCGCATTAAGGAGAGCTTTTTATAGGACCGCTCTGATGGAGTGCTCGCCCGAGTCGGCAAAGATTTTTATGGTCACGCAACAAGTGGAAAATGTCGGGAGGTTTTTCTCCCCCCCTCTCTCGGGTCTGTCTCTCTGTTGATGTTTTTTTTTTGTGTAGGGGTACGGGCAAGGGGACGGTTGCTCTCACCCTCAAACCAAAGACTTTCACAAGCCAAATCAGTGGCAAGCAACAAAGCAATTTGTGTTTATTAGTGACTTAGTGAGGGCTTTATGGACTGTAAATTGTACAAAGTGCACCAAAAATCACGCTCACGAAACAATCTCTGGACACTTTTGCTTAATTTCTATTGTGGTGGTAAAGTCATAACATAATAAACTTGTTTCGCACTTGATTTGCTGGGAAAAGAATCCGAAAATGTCTGTGACAAAGATATGGAAAGATGATCTTTGATTTCTTTAAAATGTTATGTATTTTTTCTTAGGTAAAAGACACTTAAATTACATTTATTAAAATCCCTCAAAAAGCCTCTCAGTTATTGAAATAAATATTATACTTAGCTAATCATACTCCAAGCAGTGCCATAAGCTACTGGAAAAACACGTATTAGACGCCCGAAATCCGCTAAGCCAAAAAAACACGAAATACAAACGTCAGGAGAGACAAATGCTTTGAAATAAAGCTGTCCAAACAAAATGAAAATTGCCAAATTTCGTGAGTTTTCCACTCTGTCAGCTTGCCACTGCGGGGCTCATCATCGGCCAAACCAGTTGACCTCCAAAAGTCAGGTGAAGCGCAACGCCGGTTGCAACGGCAACGGCAACGGCCAGTGGCGGCCACAAATTGCTCCGGCGACTAACGGTGTCGTCGGAGCGGCAAGGAGCAGGAGAACAGACCCAGACCCAGACCTGCACCTGAACCCTAGCCCGATCCCTATCCGGGAGGGAAAACCCTCTCAGGGGGCGTGCATATTTTTCGAGATGATGTATGGCGAGTACTTGGCCCGGCGGCCACTCGGCAATTATGCGACTGATTTAGTGCGTGGACCAAGGTGTGAAGTTGAGTGAAGCTCCAAGTCGGACCGGGTCCCAAGCTGGACCTGAGATGCTAAGAGCTTCCGACAGCATCTTTTGATAACTTAATTTACGGCCCGTCTTTCGCGCCGCTGAAGTTGATGAAGTTGCTCCGACAGTTTGGCCAACATTGCATCGATCCGACTGCTGCTGTTACTTTCACTGTCACTCGCCTCTTGACTCGAGACTCCATCGTGTTAATTGTCTTTTTAAATATCAGATCTTCTAAGGTTTTTAATTTATTTACCGTCTTTGGCACAATAAAAGCCCAACCTCTTGCACAGACGTGTTCTGGAGTTGTTAAATTTTTAATGTTTGTTTCCACAAAAGTTGCCTTTGTTTGGTTTCGATTTTGGGAAAGTGATCTTCTTTAGATCGAGGCTAGACTGTGACGCCACTCCCATTTTTCCAACAGCTTTTCCTTTCCTTTATGGGTTTATAAATTTAGATAATTGCATCAACCTTAATTCCCCTAGATTTTGATAAATATGTACATATAGACGTAGCAGCAATCAGACTGGAAAAGAATAAAGAAAATATTTCAACATCGCTAATTCCCAAGTATGCCTATTATATCACTTTCCGCACATAATAAGATAAATTAATTTTACACAAACATTTTTCCGCTGGCTACGTCACGGATGCTGAAAGATCTACTGGGTGATCTTCGCTTTTGCTGGCTAGACGGCGGCACACACAAAAATTTATTGTTCGATCTTTCAGCTTGGACATAAGTTTGTGGATGGAATATAAGTTTAGTAGAATTTTAAACACTCTTTTGGGAAATAGTTTTGTAATTTTATAGCATATTTATCTATGGATAAAATATTTAACTAAATTTAAGTTGAATTTTGGATTTCTATGAAAAGGAATGATAAACCTAAACCAACTCAAATATTTGCCTTAATTCAACTCACTCAGAAAGGGAAATTAAAGTTTCAAGCAGCAGACTTCCCCATCTGATTCCTTTATAAATAGTTTTCCAAGACATTATTTTCGGGGTGGACATATCTGCGTGTAAGCGAGTGGGTGGCGATGGGAAGACAACACCTGACAGCCTATTGTCAGCGTCGCGGCTCATCATCCGTCGGTGGTGCTGCCGGTAGTGCTGGCTGATTTATGCGCCGGGCCACATCATGGGGACTTGGAAATACCGCGAAAGTGTTTTGTTTTAGATAAGATTATGTTCCGCAGCTTCCGGGGGTATCGAGGGGAGGATGGCCAACCCCTGGCTAGCGAACGACGCAATATGTCAAATGGATTTGGCCGCAAGTCGGCGTGGGTTAGGTGGTGCCAGGAGCTCTTCCTCTGCACACATGTTTTTCCGGCAGCCGCTCGACTTTCCTACATCTCGCTGACTTCTTTATTTTTAGCCAGGTGGCAATGAACTGGTGGTCGCCTTTCTCTGCTTTCTGTCATCCCGCCTCCACTTGTCGGTTACATAAAAAGGTCTAGGTCTAGTTGGTCAGAAATGTCTGTTCGTTGCCTGGCTAACTACCTGGTCACGCCCCTCCCCATGCCGGTGACAACAGATTGTTAAATTATGCGTAAATTCATAAAACCAAAAATATTTTGTAAACGGCCCCCGAAGTCGCCCCGATGTCGATGTCGATGGTTTATGAAGCTGGCCCCGCAATATAAATTACAATGATTAATGACATTTTGCACGCAGTTCTCGACGGTGGTTGCTGCTGCTGCTGCCGTGGTTATTGGCGTTGTTTTACAATCAGTTTTACACGGGCAATTCATTTTCACTCAGGCCGAGATTCAGGTCCAACCAGCAGAAATACAAGCGGTGCCCAGTGGCACAGAAACTTGAGACAATGCAACAGTATCTGTTTTTTTGGCAATGAAATAAAAAAAAAAGATGAAGGCTAAAAAAGAAAATGGGGCGTATGAGTAATATGATAATATACATGGATTTTGTATTATTAATATAATTATATTATGAATAAGGGCGTTCTTATGTAAATAGTTGTTTTTATTAGGAAATTGTTAAGGAATTAAAGGCCTTTCTTAATAAATGAATTATGCTTTGTTCAGGCCTATATATTTCTTGTTTTCTGTGGTATAAATTATCTTAAAAATAAATATAATTACAAAGTGCAATTTACCAGTCATGAAATACTGGGATATAGTCGCATAAGCCCCTCAAATTCATGTTACACCGACACTTTACCATAAATCACTCAAAAAGCTAACACTTTTTATACACACTCAGACAGCGGTATAAAGACACTTTACACACTTCATTTACTGCATTTTTTGAGAGTTTTCTTTACATTTCGACTTCGGTTTGGTTTGGTTTCGATTCGTTTCACTTGCGGTTCGCATAGCGAAGCGATAATTTCCCAGATACGTACTCTCCTCTATATAGACATCTCCATACCGACACGTTCATGGTCATTCGAGTCGTAAATCTGGAGACCCAGACACGCGTTTCGCGGAGTAAGAAACAATTTGGGTTAGCACGAAATCGGATGGTCATATGAATGTATATATGTATATACAGGAAGCGGTCAACTTCACAGAGAAGGGGCCACAACAAGTGGCAAACAGTCAAAACATGGCCACCTACAAGTTGGAAATAAAAAAATATACAGGAAAAACCCAAGTCGAAACCGAAACTGGATCAATTTATTAATGCACTTTGCGTTGGCGATGCAAATGCGCTTTTTACACGATTTTCTTCGGTAACTCGAAGCCTTTTTAGCCAACCGGATTTCGTGCAAATGCTGTGATTAATTCGAACCGAAATTGCTCACCGATTTCGCAGATAATTCGACTCATTGCCCAACACCCAAAGTATGAGTATTTCATGTGAAAATTCCTCAAGGCGCTGGTTAAAACTATTTCCCCCGGCTCCCGCAATCATAAATATCATATCGGAAAGCCTCAAGTGCGTTATCTTCGGAATTGCCCCATATAAACTGGGGCCCTAAGTATGTCACCTACTCTGGGGCCAAAGTAGGTCTCTAGTATGTAGTGCCCCCGGGGGATTATAAATTAATTGCACTGTAATTGCCAATTGCCGGTGCTATCGTAAATCTTGGGCTAGAGTCAAAGCAAAGCGAGGCTGATAAGAGAGTCAAAGAGTTCCAAGAATTGATCAGGTTACACCTTCTACATACATCGCTGGCACTTCCCAAATTTCTTTAAAGATGTGATGGGAAAACTTTTGTTTACTCAAGGCAAACCGAGAAAAGCGAAAGTTCTCTATTTTTTTATGGGTGCTGACTGACTACTGAAGGTGAAACTGATGGATGTTCAGCAAAGAAAATTATAGTTCTTTGATACTTAATTACTTACCAATATATCTATATTGATTTTAAAGGGAAAAATATCTTCCAAACTAAGAATAATCCCAAAAGCATACTTTTAATTTTTGCTATAATTGTTTCTACCTACGAATAAAACTTTGCTAGACATATTCCATTCATAAACGATTCATTTACAGTCCGTAAACAAATTGAAAAATCCCATTTCCCCACTCACTAATGGCTGGAGGACTGGCTTGTCGGGGGAAATTATTTTGTGCGCTAGCTGAAAACAATTTATTAGCGACAATTTGCCGACTTGTAAATGACATATTAATGATCGTTTCACGGCACCAGATCCAGCAGCGTAGTGCCATTACCATTGGCAACCACCAAACACGCGCACAAAATAACAAATTTTGGATTTACAAGAGGCGTATATGTGCACGTTATGAATCCGGTTTAAACGAAAGCCGACTCTCCTTGGGCTCTCGGATTGGATTGGATTGGATTGGACCGCATGGACCTCCTCCTCAAATATGTTCGCACTTAATAGCTCAAGTTTACAGAGGCAATCGACAAATTGCCGCACTAATCTACCCGGCGATCGGCCGATTTTCGGGGCGCTGAAAACATTTTTGCATGCCAGAAGCGTACGTGCGGGCCGCCTCTATCAGCCCCCTCTCGGGCCTCTTAATATGCGCGACTATGGTCGGCCATAAATACAAAAAAAAAGTAAAAGGGGGCCTGCTCTGGGGCGGAGGGGGCCACGAGACCCGCGTGCCTGGGATCCCGCTCTATATTAGCTATTTCAGCTACTGGAAGCGGGTTAAGTGCGTGTGCAATTTGCGTAGATAAAACGCGTCTTCACTCGCCGGCGGGTTGATATGGGATGTGGGGCTCTCTCGATGGTGACTCGAAAATATTTAACTCGAAAATGACTTCCGCTGGAAGAGTGAAAAGCGAAATGCGACTAATGGCGGGCGCGTATCTTGCAGAAACAGATACAGATACGCCTCGCTCTCGCCGCAGATACATTTTTCCTGATCACAGCTCCGCCTTGCAAGTAGGAAGTGAACCCAATTGAGGTGATGACACACACACCGGGTCCCAGAGTGCGTGCTGATGTTGTGCAGTGTATACAAAATTCTAATGACCATGGTTGCTGGATTTTCGAGGGTTGGGGGAAGGGTTGGGGCTAGGAAAGGGGCGGCGTGTGTCTGGCAGAGTATCTGGGACTCGGCATTGCACTTTGGAAAATAATATAGAATTTTTTCAAGAAGGATTTTCAAGGATAGCTTGAGTTTTAACCATAACATTAATTTCTTTATTATAAATAATATTTTTTTAAGTTGTTTAGTTACTTTATCTGAATATTTCTAATCAGTTTTAATAGGCACAGAGATACTTTCATCTGTTTCTATGCAAACTTGAAGCTATCTAGTTGAAAATTTCCAAAGAATCGGATGACTTTATCTTCTAAGCTTCAGGGGGGAATGATTTTATTATGGGATCACATGTTAAGTTTATTGCTTATGAGATAATTGGTGTCGTCTTTGGATGTAACATCTCTATAGTTCCATGAATCTAAGCTACTTTATTTCGAAAGATAATTCTATTAGACTAGGAAGTTTGTATATCATTATTTTTTATAGATATATAAATATTTGTTTACGAATAGATGAACTCTCAGGTAAAAGTTATCTTTGAACTAGATTAACTTTCTAAATTTGTTGAGTAAAAATGCTTCCTAATCAGAATCATAAATTTTAAGCAAGAAATCACCTTTTTTAGTAGTTCAAAAACTATGCAAAACATATTTATCAATTCACAATCTAGTGCTCTGAATATATTCCAGTGTAGACAAGGGCCTGGGCCATTGACTCGAAGCCTGTTCTCTGTGTGTATACTCGCTTTATTTAAACTAATTGACGCCAGCGGCGGCCTGGGTGCAAGGTGTGCGGGTTCCCCATGGCATCTGCCACCCCCACTGCCTTCCTTCTGCCCCCCTTGCTGCCCATTGGCACGCCGGCCATGTGTGTGCGAAGGTGCAATTGGAAAAGTGTCAATTGTTTGGGCTGGCCAGAAGAGGGAGAGGGCATCGTCATAGCTTCGCCAGGCAATTGATGGGCGTCAAAAGTGAACAATGAGTTTCAATTAGTATCTATGACCGCCTGCCGGATTATCCAGGGCAATGAGGAAGTCTGTCTGATTGAATGGGCAGCTGATTGGGCTCTTCCAGATCTGCCAGATCTTTCCCCTGGATCCCTCATAGAATGGAATGACATAACGTGCTCCGGCGGCATTCCTCTGCAGAGTGCTTCCGCATCGGTGGAAATTCTTTCGCATTTCATTCACTTTCTGGTTCACATTACCATTAGCCCATTCACAGGCCGAGGAGTATTAATTATCCCATTTGATTGCCCGCTGATCATCGCCGGATCGATGGGCTTTATGAGCTCACTTTTGTGGAAGATCAAACACTTGCCCTGCCCACGGACAGCGGGAAAAGGCTTCCGTGGCAGGTCAATTTTATGAGCGCCACTAAAAGTGCTAGGCGAAGTTTTAAGAGCTCTCTCACTCTGGTCCGGATCGCTGCAATCTGTTTGTTTTCAATGGCATTTTTTGGCCCATAGAAGCGCACCGCCTGGCTGGCCTCTTAACGAGCTCGCTAATTTGCCAAACAGCCATCGGCGGAGGACCGAGATTGCCATGGTATTCCGCATTATTTACAGCGAACCACTTAAGGCGGAAGATCTGCGATCATGGATGAGTGACTTCTTCGGACAGGAGATAGCGGATTGCCCGTTTTTATGGCCAGCTTTAATGACCCACAAAGGGCCCTCTTGCAGTTGCATAATGAGGCTGGATCCACTGACCCACTGCGGAGCTTTCAAAAAAAAAAGAGAAAAAAAGGGAAAATGGAAGAAATGACCACCCACGTGGGCACCGAACAGCGACAATAAATTTTAAACGTTCAATTTGCTGCTGGACTCCCCGACAATTGAAAGTGCCTCACTGCCCCAGGGGCCAACAAGTTGTTAACTTGTTCAACAATTTTAATACCGGGCCCACGTCGGTCAGAATTTCTCAACGGGGCAATGCAATTTTCGGGAAAGTGGTGCACGTTGAACAATTTAAAGGCGGGTTTAATTATTAAAGAAAAGTAAATAACTCAAAGTACAACTATTACCAACAATGTTGTCTCAAATGAGTATGGTTTCTGACTCAGTAACAGGTATCCCCAAGTCGAAACACTTGTTCTCTTCTCTCTCTCTCCCGGTTCTTTCTGCTGCCTTCTTACCTCATTTGGCAGCAGACTGATTGACCCATTTAAAAGCCGCATTTATGAATGATAATTCGGTGGCAGGAAAAGGCCAGTTCCATTAGCATTGTACATTGTACATTGTACAATGTAAGTAATACTGGCTGCTGGCCTTTGTCCGGGCCTCTCGCCCACCGGAATCGTGCCCGTCTAATTGACCACGATGCCTGACCGATACCGCATATCGCATATCGGCCATAAAAATTTCCTAAGCCCGGCCAATAGGCAGTGCATTAAATTTATGGCCGCCGCCAACCAGCCAGCTAGCTAGATAGCGGCCTTTGTTGCATTTTATTTTGACAGATTGTTGACAAATGTCACTGGAGTTCGTATTGTGGGGTGCCTTGCTAATTACCATTGCAACGTCTCTGACAGTCCGTGACAGCCCGGCAGCCACACACCTCCCACGCGATCTTGCCGAGGCTCTGGTGGTGATCTATGGGAGGTGTCGCGGCGGCTGGACTTTTGCGGACTTGAATTGTTGCCGAGTGCCAAATTAGCAGCGCTGCCACTGGGACACAGATGCTAATAAATGGGGCAACTAAAGTGATCAGTCAATCTGCTTATGAAAATATCTAGAGGGAAAATCAAGGCGACGAGAATCAGTTTTCAACAAGACAGATTGCAGACAGCCAGAAAGTAAAATATATATTGCATCCTTTAGAGTTGATTTATATAGTAGGAACCTATTCTTTCTGCTAGTTAAAAACTAGTACCTCTGAGAAATACTTAATTTAATGCCACAGCTATCTCTCTGTAATGAATATTAAGTATAATGAAATTAAAGAAATGTTCTCAATCTGCGAGTATTAAAACTTCCTAAGAGTGTAAATCCCAACATGGGTCTGAAGGAAAGAGTTCCACGATGGCAACTGTGGATTATTGCGTTAAGTGGCTGCTCCCTTAATATATAAAGTACAAATCCACTGCACTTAATCACCGAAGCGGGGGACCTACCTCCTCCGGGAGCAGCAGTATCCACGCTGCTTGAGCACGAGCCACTGTGTCAGCCCGCATCCAAATGGGCTTTCATAATCATCTCTAGGCACTCGAAACACACTTTCATCCCCATATTCCAGCATTGAGATATAGTTTGTGGCAGTACACTGAGGATAAAATATTTTCTAATAATTAAAAATAGCTAAATTATTAAATAGTTCTCTATAATTTAATATTTAAATGGGTGAAGTTTCCTATCAATTTTAATCAATAATATTGAGTTGTCCTATAATTTTAAGTGCCATAATTTAGTATTCCTTTGGCTTCTATATTCGCTTCGCCTTCTGCCTTAGATCTCCAATTCCATATATGTATCTTTAATTTGTTATAATTTTGTATCAGTGCATCTGAAGATCCCCGTTTCGGTAGTTTGTGGGTGGCTCGTGTGGAGCAGCTGCGCTGTTGTAACACCAAAATCGATGTACCTACGGCAAGATCAATTAAAGTATTAACTCCATTTGAAATATCGAGCGCCGTGGGTGTCGATTGAGGCAGCTGATCGCCGACAACTGCATTTGTTTGCCCTGCCACAGCGCTGGGAGGGAGATCCGTCCAGGTGCCGAAAGCCCCAGCATCCATCAGGCAGTGCGTTTTAATTGCTTTGAAATTCTTTGGACAGCTCCCGATTAGATACTGATCTGGGATCTTGGCCTAACGGTGCCTTGATTAGATTCAATTCACCTTGCATTCGTATGAGTTTTTCCTAGTCGTATTCGGATTAGGATTGGTATGGAGATCTCCCCTTCTGCTCTCCAGCTCGCAAATCATTTCGAATGCAGATACAATTTTACTTTGATTGAGATTGAGATTGAACCAGGCGAGGAGCCCCACTACCAGTTTGTCCACTGGTGACTGGCGCCCGTCCAACCTGTTGATTTGCCTATCGACGGACGTGGAGCTGGGGAAGGCTTTCCACGCCATTGCCACACAGTTGGCCAAAAGGAAAACTGAATGGGCCAGCCTATCTGCGGCATTACATCAGTCGATATTTACATATATGTAAGCTCATAGAGCGCCTGCAGTCTCCACCCTCTTGCGGCAGATTGATTTGTATCTCGGCGGCGGTCTAATGAAGATAAATGCTCTCGGATTGGCCCACAACCAATATCTGGGCGGTCGTTCGCCTAATTGATACGAGCATGTGCGGCGGCCAAAGTAAATTGCATTTAAATCGAAGGCAGGTAAAATCAATGGCATCTCGGCGACACTTTCATTTCAGTTCAGGGCGTGATTATCAAATAGTTTTCCCGACCTGAATGACGTACGTGTGCGCATTTATTTGCTTTCCGCTTTTGCATTTTGCGTCATTTTAATGGCTTTTTAATGGGCATCGTTTACGGTGTGTGTGGTTGTGATATGTAACTTTGGTTTTTTAATTAACACTTAGATTTATGATAGCCATTAATAGTCGCAAATAGTCAAATCAAAGTAATAAATATTGTAGAGAGAAGAGAGGGAAGCTGTAAATATTATTTATTCTCACTCAAGATCAATATATTACCTAAATTGTTTAAATTATTTAACAGAAATCACTTTAATTCCCTTAAAATTTTTAATCAACGCTTAAGTTCTCACCCAAACCAATGTTGTTCTCAAAAAATCAATCTATCAAGTCAGCGGGGAATCTGCCAAAGATATCTCACATACCCGTTAGTTTGCCCAGTCAACGAAATTTATTTCCCATGAAAAGTGTTTTCGCGTTGACCACAAATCAAGGAAAAGTGGATATGTGGGCTGGCCCAGCCTCCGATCCAAATCAATATATAGATACATACGTGGTGGATATGCCCGTCCGAAGATGCTAATGGAAAGAACACTTGGGAATCTGAAAAAGCGTTACAATTTAAAGGTGTGAAAATCGCAGTCAGCGTAGAGTTGGCCAGCTTTTTCAAAGTCCCTGCCCTCGGGGCTCATCGACAAGAAATTGCAATTTAAATGCCATAAATTAAAAGGAAAAGCGAAGATAGAACCTAGGGAGAGAAATATCTGCACAGATAGGCACTGAAAAAAATAAGGCTCAGATATATTCTACAAATTGAAATATAGAAAGCAAAATTACTGAATTAACAACCGAAAATATGTTTTTAAATGGCCAAGAAATATGAAACAACTTCTTAAAAGTTTTTAAAATGGTTGAATTATATAAAAAGAATATTATATAGTTTATAAATAAATAAACCCATTCCTCGCTGTGCCTTTAAATAATGCTCTAGGGCTAAAAAATTGACGCGCCGCGCAAATGAAATGAAAATTGAAATCGTAACGCGGTCGCGAGTTGAAGGCGGTTTTTATCGCTGAGCTGGAAATCGCGACTTCGGCTGCGCCTGCGCCTGCGGATGCGAGACCTGCAACTTGGCCTGCAAGTCGCCGACGGGGTGATAAATCTTTCTATTAGCCAAACTGCGGGCACGTAAGGAGTCAGCAGGAAAAGCCTTCTGCCTTGGGGCGGGAAAAAACGCAGACAGCTTTGTTAGCGCCGCCGACGCGACTGTTCGGGCGATTTTAATCGCGCCGCTGCATAATTTATAAATCCATTTTAATCAGCCAGAGCTCCGCAATTACTTTGTCTGCATTTAAATGTCCGAGGATGCAGACGCGAATGCGGATGGGGATGGGAGTGGGGATCGTGATCGGGATCGGGATCGGGATGGAAGCACGGGGGACTTGAACCTGGCCGCGGCAGGTGGGGCAGGTGTTCCAATGGCATCTGCTACGTGTCCTAGGTGTGTTAATTCGAGCTCTGCGATTGCGTAGCCTGCTCATTGAGTTGTCAGCGGCGAACTGGCCGTGATAAATAGCCTGCAATTATGTCCATGCCATCGCTGTCTTCCCCCTTGCCGGCACATCTTGCTCTGGCTTCTCTTTTTGTTTTTTTTTTTTTGTATTTTTTATATGTTTTTTTAGCTTAACCCCTCTTGAGTTGCCAAATAGCCGGGCAGAAGCGTAGGAAAATAAATGCTAATTGAATAAACACGCCGCCGCACAAAACTTTGCGAGAAAGCAACCGGCAGTGGCCATAACTACAAGTGCACATAGATGGCTATGACTGTGTACTTATAGTTATGCTCCGCACAAATTGACACTAATCGCTTGACTAAATATCTGAAAAAAGAAACAAAGCAAAGGCCCTTGCTGGCGATTTAAAACGCGAGCGATATCTTTTCCAAGAAAATTGTGCTAAGTATTTGGATCATTGAAAGTTGGCTTTAAGAATGCAAATGGTATGCAAGTGATGGAAATTTTAAGGAAAATGCTAAAATTTGTTGGAAAGGGTTTTCGTGAAAATGTAAAAATTATTTATGTGATCATAAAAGCTTTTTTCACGCGGGTTGTAATAATAATATAGATTATCAAACAATTATAAGACATTACAATTTTGGTGTATTTTATAAGGGGTTTTCTGAATTTCCTACGAAGAAAAAATTTCCTGATTTCTGAGTATACGTAAATTTTTTACGAATATTTAATCATACAATTTTACTAAACTAAAAGGTCTGTTTTGCATATTCCTACCTTTTCTCGGTTCAACTTAATTAGAGTTAAATTTTCCTGAAAGTGAATCACAACCTTCGTGGGACTTTCCAGTGATTTCCAAAGCCATCTGTTGCAGGCACTTTTCCCTGATCGAGTTCAATTGAAAAGCTATTGATCTTGGCAGTTTCTGCGAGCTGCACTAGGTCACTCAGTCACCCCGCGAAGCGTCAATCGGCGGGCCAATCAAGCCGCAGATCGAAGTTTGTGTGTTAGGAGTGTGTGCCTTGAATTGATTTCAATGACTGAGATCCGTTGCCTACTAACTTACTGGGAGGTCATTGATCTAGGAGGGGGCAGAAATTGAATGCGAAATAAATATATATGCGCCTGGCAGGGTCATTAACTGAGCGAGGAGCTCCTTCGACCCGCCTCGCAAATGGTTCGGCGGTCAAATTCATAAATCAGTGAGGCAAGAATGCAGTTCTGCCCGCGCACAGTTCGAGTGCCGCAGAGAAATTCGCAGATAAATTGATGATAGGCAGCTGGTGCGATGCGATCCATTGACTAATAGTGTTAGATTCAGCTATGGCCGATAAGCGTTTTGTTACGACACAACGCACCAGAAGGTACCCGCCAATTGTCATCAATTATGTTGATTAATAGCGGGCCAAAAGCGCCAAAGCCGACTTGCGTTAATAGTTGGGCGGCTCTTTTCCGGCCCAGCTATAAATATAAGTGGTAAATAAAGAGGCCGGCAAATAAACCATGTTGAGCCTTATCGGTTATTGCTCTGACATTCCGCGATAACAATCAAATTCGCAGTCAGCTGACAACATTTTGATGGAATTCTGCGAGGAATTTACTTTTTGTGGTCATGCGAAGAGTCTTAAACGCACTCAGAAAATATATATCTTCACTTGTAAAAAGAATATATGACAACTAATACTTACAGTATACAATTAAAAAAAACAAAGTTTGGATTGGGGTTATTTGGTTTTGCTTTATCAACAGATACATTATTTGTTAAACTTGAAATCTTTGTGGCCTTTTATCTCAGTGCACCTTGAAGACAACCTAAGCGGCTTGCTGCATTCTGAATTCCGTTCCCATAGCCCAACTGATCGGCTTATCCCCATCTCCATTAGATACTCAAACATATATCGGAGGCCCCACCCAAGAGTCAGCATAATTGATTTGTCTAATGCAGCGCGGCATGTGCTGATGCATGTTTGTTGATGCAGATACAAAGATACAAAGATGCTGCTGCGATAGAAAGATACATTTCTGCTCGCTTAATTGCGGGCTACACGCTGCGCAACGCCCCTTCGCCCGCCGATCTCTGCTGATTAGCTGTTGAGTTATTAGCAAACATAGACATGGCATATCCGTGAGAGAGATCGGCGATAGATCCGTAAGATCCGAGCAGGGGCAATCATTCATTTGTCCGCGTTCGGTGTTTGGCAATCAGCTCGGAGTCGGAGTTGTGCAAACAAAGGTGCCACACGGAGCGTGGAGGGCGATCTGGACAGGATTGACGGACAGGTGACGGTGGAGGGCAGACATCCGACGGCAGACGGCCCACTTGACAAAGACAAAGCCAAACAGAGCTCAAAAGGTTTCATTGCTTAATGTCAGGGGGTCCAGCCGAGGCGACTTAAACTGATTTATAATTGCGATACGTCTCTGCAACGCGATACCTTGAGATTCTTCATATAAACTCTGGCAAATAAATAAGCGCCTTAGTTCAGGCGATGACAAGGCTCGAAGCACCGTCGTCTCCTTATTCCATGTGGGCAAAAGGAGTCGGCAACAAGTGTGTAAACTGAAACCCATTTCCAGAGCAGTCCCAGCCTCGGCCACAGAGTCCCGACTCTCTGGTCGGGTGTTAAAACCTAGATCTCTGGAGGAGACCACCGACTGCGTCCGTGCCATTTAACAGCTACTAAAATCCCAGAGATGGCCAATCCTCACTCCAAGACAATGCCCGCCATGCTAAATGGAGTGGAGGAAAATAATATTAAACTTCGGCGGCGCATTTTTATCGAGGCGCCGAAGTTTTCATGCCCTTGTGGATTATTTTCCTACGCCTACTTGTGTAAACTATCAATGATAGAGGTCAGGAATAACACAAGCTGGCTAAAAATAGATTTATTAGATGGCGAACAAATTGTTTTAATGGTCGATTAAGAGGGCGACGAGGTACTAGGAGCTATCTGCGTTAAACAAATAAACTAAACTGCTCAGAAAAAACAATCAATAAACAATTATGGGATACATAAATGTATTTAACAGAAATCCTTTATTCCTATAGCTGATTCCTTCTGACTTTCTACTAAGTGCCATAACTTGAATTAACACCCATCAGTCGCCGATTAATTGGTCCATTAGCTTTGCTTTAATGTTTAGTACCTATTAACAGCATTTCCTCAAGCCATATTTCATAAAAAAACTGGCTTATGAGTGAAGCTAGTTTTCAGCTCTCACAATTTAATATTCAGCTTCAGCTTCCCAATTAAGGAGCGAAATTTACGAGAATCGGCTGCCGATAAGTTGAGCCCTCTTCCGTAGTCAAGCAAGCTTTCGATACCCTTACCCGGCGCCGTCCTGCATAAAATTGAATAAAAATAAAAAGCAGCGTCAAAACAGGCAACAAAATATGCGTAATTATCGACTAGGCGGCTAGTAGCTCCCCCATTCAGTTCCAGTCGACTGCAGCCGACTGAGACAGGCCTGGAGGATCGCAGGAGGAGGAGGAGGAGTCGGTAGGTAACCGGGGACTGGACCCCAGGGCCTTTGTGTCTGGACTTAGCGGCATCCTGGCGCTAAACGAAACCTGCAAAGAGCCAACAATGCGATAAATTACCCGGCAGCTAATTTAAATGGCATCGAATGGAGCCGAATGGCAGGCGAGCGCAGCGAGCCATAAACCCAATCGAAACTAGATCTGATTAACTTTGATTTATCGTAGGTGGCAGGGCCCATAGCCGGGCGGCTCTGGCTAAATTTAGCCAGGTTCCTATATCTTTGAGACTCGAACTGAGATTCGGATACGCCTCAACTTCATTAGCTGGGCTCGACCCCGGGCGGACCTCTGGATTGAATTGTATTCGCGGGCGTGAGCTTGAGTAATGCAGAGGCGTCGGATGGCCACATATTTGCACTTTGACTGCTTGACTCCATCTGGGCTGCAAAGAAGTTCTGGCAGAGTTCTGGCCAAGTCCTGGCAAAGTTCTGGCCAAGTACAATTGAGTTAACGACCTTGTTAGCGGCAACTTCCGCGTGCAATTTGCATGCAAATCGTTGACAATATTTTGGTAGGCAGGGCTTAACTCATCAACTCGGTCTATTATTTCCTCACGACTTTGGCATGAACCTAGGGCCCACACACTCACAGTTTAGTGCATTTGCATGGCTAAAAGTGCACTGAAAACAAAGGTTTTCTAATTTTGATTGTTTTAATTAAAGCTTAAAATCTGTATATGTTTCAGTGGAAAGTTCTAAGTTTAACCAAGTAATTTTATATGAAAAATACATCCTTGTTAGCTGATGAATTCCTATATTTACTGGCTTCTCTCTGGTGAATTACTAAAGATCATACAACATTTAAATTGAATTTAAAAGTATTTTATATATCATGCAATCTGGAACTTTTTTCCTGTGTGTAGATCAGGTTATCCTCGCTGCTTACCTTTTGTCAATTGTAGGCGTGTTCCTCCAAATAACGTTGTCTATTGCATAAATCCCCCTGTATAAAGGGAACTGCCTTCGGTGGCTGACAGCTTGAGGGGAAAGAGCTTGGGACCCGAACCCAATAAAGACATCCCTGCCTGGTTCAATGCCATGGTGGGGATTTCGCATGCCTCGGCATAAATCGCATGCAAAATGCGCATAATTCTCGCAGTAACAATGCCAGACGAAAAGCCCATTACGCGAATGCAATTTGTCAGCCTGCGAAGTGCAATTAAGGAGGCTGCGAATGGCGTAAATAATTAATTTTCGGTAGCTGGCATCAGCATATTGGCTTCATTCGCCATAAACGCGTACGTATCTGTCAGATACTTGTACGCACGCCACTGCGGCGCCGCCGACATTGATCTTGCCACATGTTCGCCTTAATTAGACTCAAAAATCGAAAGCCAAAAGCCAATTCCTGAGCCACCATTAAAATGACAAAATACCCGCGAGCCAGTTTCGATTTCAGTTCAACTTCAGGATCCTCCGACAGCCAATATCCAATATCCCAGTGTCTGGGAGTGGCGCGGGGGCAGAGTAACAACTTGTTTTTCAACACTTTTTAATCAGTCTGACAACACACAGTTAAGGTCAGTCGGCGGATCACATTAATTACAAAAGAGCAGCCACCGAAACACGTCGCCGCCATTAAGGAACAGAAGCGGACCAGATATCGCGGCGATCTGCATTTGCATGCTAATGAAAGCGACACCGGGCTGGCAGTCGGGCGTCCAATTAGCTGATTGTGGTACGTGTTTTGGCCATGGCTTTGAACGGTTTCGCAATCCGTCGCCGATCCTGCGTAAAATCCCGCTCAGCCGATCGCGAGTTATGCGATTGCGGCCTGATCGCGGTCATTGGAGCAAGTGCCCGAGATACGTGATACTTTGCCGCTGGAGAGGATCGCCACGGCCCGACCCAATCAATCACAAGTGGCTCTGTCTAACGAGCCCATCGAGGCATATGTGTGGGATCGAGGATGGCAATCGAGGCGGTCTTATCGCGGAGTTCCGCCTCCGCATCCGACAAATGAAAAACCATAAAATTAATGAGCGATCATAAAAATGCACTCGAGTGGGACAGAAGCCGAAGTGTCGCACAGTAGCCGCACACACACTGGATTCCCAACTGGGCTGTCTCCCAAAAGAAAAAATGATCTTAAATGGCAGGAAAACGAATCGCATTTCAATAAAAATTGATCTTTGGGGATCTCTCTGGGGATATGTCAAACATAAGATCTAATTGTGTAATTATTTTTTATAACTTTTATGTGCTCCTCATAGTAAATATTATACAAATCTACAGAAAAGAAGATTTTGGTTCTGTGTAGATACTATCGGACAGTATCAGAGCCATAATTAAGTAGCTCAACACTCATAATTTTCAACGTAATCCTCGCATTATTTACGCACTCTCTGTGCATTGAATCTATGATTTATGCAACGCTGTGAGTGTATAGTATATACTGTGCAGTACACCGAGAAAACAAACATTGAACGAAACACAAATGTCTGGAACATGGCCTACAAAATCTAGCGCAAATTATGGCACAGACATTCATTTCGAATGGCTTTCGTTTCGAACTGAGAGAATCTCAGGTGCTCGACAAGTGTTCCATTGGGCAACAATGTTGCATCAGCGGAGCAGATGTACATATGTCTATCCGCAGAGCGGTTGAGAAACTAAAACTGAAGCGGAGCGAGCGAGCGGAATGCATTGCGAATGATTTGGATAATTATTTTGAAAAATTTACTATTCATTTGCCAGCTAATTATTCATTGCCTCTCCTAATTTGCCGCATAAAATGCTTAACGATTCATATAAAATTAAGTGGCTTAATAATTAAGGCATATCTGCAGCATGCTCGCTTGTTAGCATGCCGTAAATTTGAATACATTTCAGTTTTGAAGAAATATCTATCGTATATACGTTCCTCAAAGATTTTATTTGATGATCTCATAGCATAAGACCACAAGAAGAACCAAAAGTGTCACGGATCTAATTGAATAATTAATCTTGTAATTAACTAATGAAACAACTCATAAGTAAATCGAGTTTGTTGCACGTCTGAACCTTCTACAAACCAGTTGGCATACTAACAACAAGCTGGCAACCTGGCAACCTGGCAAATTTCTCACTCCATCTAGCTGGCCAAACATTTAACGAGCCCATTCACACATCATGAAACCAGAGCACGCATAAACTAACACTGGCCACTAACACCTATTGCCAATTGCACTGGCCAAGAGGGAAGTGACCAGGAGAGTGGTCAGATGATGGTTGCCAGGCCGGGAGATAAGCGGAAAGCGTCTGGCCCACTATCAGATACCAGATACTTAGATACTCGCTTTCCTTCTCTCCCTAACCGCTTTTATTGCCCACTTAGCCGGCGAGAGCACGGTGCTAATAAAAATACAGGAAAAGCATCTTCATCATCCGCACTGATGGCAGCCAGCAAAGGATCTACTCAATCGCATAGCTGCGCCAGCGATCGATTCATTGCGATCCGGAATGGGGTTATTGACGCATGTTTCGGCCTCCCCACACAGAGCCCCATTTGGCGGTTGTATTTCCCCCCGATTTGCAGATATTTTGGCTACGGCCGCCTGTTTTCATTTCGCCTGCGAAAACACAAGCACTGTGCAAACAGAACTACTTCAATTGCAAATCTTTTTTTCAGAGTTAATTCTTTTTTTTTCCGGCTGATTAATGCCTGTCCGTGCCTCTGTGTACGGCTTTTTATGGGGTGCAACAATCATTTTTTCCAAAGAAAATATTAATAGAAATCAAAACAAGAGAGATCGTGTGGGTTCTGCGGTGGAGCCACCTCAATCTCCATCCCGATATCCGCCCAATTATTTTGTTTCGCAGACCAAGTCAATAAACAGTTCCTCGATGGCCAAGCATAATAAGCAAACCTCCTTTCCAGGAGAAAGAAGAAAGTCCGCCACCGAGAATGGGAATGGAAATGGGAGTGGGAGGTGGTCAAATTGAATGCCAGCATAAACTCGCCAAAAGGTGTTGAGCCTGGCAATTTGCATAAATCACAATTACATTGTCAGTCGATGGACGATAAACGCGGGCGACGTTGTTAACTGCCAGTTCCACCTGAGCTATCCAGCTATCTGGATCTACAAGTGCTCCGAGTCCGAGTACGAGTACGACCATGACAAATGCTGGACCTGTCCGGACACACATAGCTGGCATAGCGCCAGGCGTTGTTGAGTGTCCATAACCGGGGCCGCCGAACAAAAGACTGGCTGTCATCGCATGGCGGCGATGGAAGTCGCGTGCTCGATGCAGGTGGTCCGAGCTGGTCAACGGGCGACAATGCAATTAGCCGCATAATGGGGCCGGTAATTGGCCAAATCGATTCGCCGGGCCCATCATCGGGAGCCGAACACTTGGGCAATCATCAACTGTGCTCAAGTGTAATCCCACTTTGAGGTCGAATTAATGCAAACACACTTCGGACCTAATTGAGTCAAAGGCCGGGCTAAAAATAGAGACCCAGTCCCAGGAGTGTGTCTAAATGTCTTTAATAGTCTGGCACGTCGTAAAGTTTTTCTCAGCGCTGGAGATTTTCGGGCAGATGGCAGTGCTGAAAGCTAAAATTTCCTCGATTCGTATCGCACAGAATCGATTCGGATCGGATGATGCATGGCGGCGACAATAAAGCGAAACATGCTGCCGTCCCAGAGTATCTCTTGGAGGCTCTTATCTAAATTTGTGCTTGTAGTCTGTTGTTTATTATTGCTGTGAGTTTTTGTTGTTGAATAACAATTTAGTTAACAATTTTTATGCTGATTTTCACTTTCACTCGCTGCGGAACGTCAGGGGGAATGGGGCTACGAAATATTTACATATATCTTTATTAGCTGGGCGCGCTTTTATTGTCTGGCTGTCAGGCTCTGACAGATTTCGTATGGCTCTATTATATTTTGGAATTTTTACGAGCTGTTTCCAGCAATATTAAGATTCTCTGTCCAATAATATCTTTATGATTATCTTAATGAGCCTTTAAATGGAAGTTACTAAAGACGTAAATTCCCAGAATATTCTATGGCCATTTATCATGAAGATTGACGCGACCAATAAAAATTAACTGCGGACTGGTCAATAATTTTGGATCCCCGAGTAACTTGATAGTTGGATACGGGTAATGTTTGGACGGTAACTCAATATTCTGAAGAGTTCTTATGCACTCCGAATTCCAATGGCAACCTTGATCGCCCGCGATATATATTGGTCTGGTCTATAACTTATGCCATCCCTCTCGATGAGGTAATATTTTCCGTTGTTTGCCTTTAATTTTAACTGCTCACAAGGCGTCTGGCGTCAGGTTTGTTTATCACATTTGCCAGCTAGCTACTTGCAGTCTTGTATCTTGCAGATACTCAGCACTCGCGCACAAACACACACGGCCACAGATACACTCGTTTAGACACATGCACGTCAGGGTGTGAAGTGCGAATTACCGACCGGCAGGCAGCAGTGGCAACAACAATTTGCATTTTGCGTTCAATGAGCCACTGACCTAAGTCAATATATTTTGCATTGTGCCTGGCAAACAAACGTAGTATTAAGTGTATCTGTATCTGTATTTGTATCTGCATCTGTATCCGCGCGCCCTGTATCTGCAGCTGTAGCTGTGGCTGTTGCTGACGGCCCACTCAGCCAGCTACCCCCGATAATTATGACGTTTTCCGATGGCATTTCAGCCTTGCACTGAGTCATCGAAATGGGAATACCCTCTAGAGAGAAGTGGATTTATGAAAATTGCATTGGGAGCATTATTTCTTATGATCCTAAGCTATATTCTTTAGTACCTATGAGAGCCAAGCAATCATAATTTGTTAAAAGTGGTTAAAAGGTTTGATCTTAGAAAAACTGCACCTAAAAACTTTTAAGTACGACTTAACGTCTCCAACCTCACGTCATTCAAAAGGTCAAGTATCCTTTACTTTTAATTAATTGGATTCCAATTAAATTTCCATTTAAGAGGTATCAAAAAAACCCAACGAATCGCCAAACAATTGACGTTGGCAGCCAAAGTCGATGTCAGCTGGCGATAAGCAAAGTGGCTGTGTCGCATGCGGCTTCAATTGCACTTCATGTGGCTCAGACTCGATTTTTTGTCGTGGCTGTTGTTTTCACTTGCGGATACTTTTTGTCGCTGCTAATTTATTTGCAACATTTGCTGTTTACTGTGAATTAATTGCAAACGCAACTAAGCGCGCTCTGGACTATTTACGCCCCGCACAAATACAGCGGCGGATGCATTTGCATTAACATTCAGCACTGGTGCGCCGTGCGGCGCGTGTATCTGTTAGATACCATTTGGAATTACACTTTGCGATATCGCACACACATTCGCACGTGCTATCTGGATCAGCTGCAAATGTGTCCGGGAATCAACATTTGAGCAGGCATTAGCTAAAGCAATCCCCAGAACGCGAGGCATTTATCGCTTCTGCCTCCCTCCGGGCGGAAGGGAGGACTTCTGGCCCCTCGCTCCCCAATGGTAATTTAGCTCAAATCGAGCATTCGATCAACTAATTGAAATGTTATTTCTCATGTCAAATGTCTCGAGGGCTGGCGACAGCTAAAAATACGGATGGAGAGCAGGCCCATTGTCAGAGCCGCTTCCCATCCTATTTCAATTCCCCAAAGTTGACAGGCGACACTTTGGCTGTGGGACCCTCTGGATGCCTGCCGCCGCATTGGTTACGCTCCAGTTTTGGTGGCTTCCGTTTTGGCTGACTACATACAAATAGTTTTCGGGAACTGCATAATATGTGTGTCAGCGCGGCGGGAACCAACGAATCGTTTGCCATGTCAAATGTCGTCGAAGGGGGGAAAACTCTTTGAACTTTGACTGCGGCTTAATTTATCTGGTCACGGCTGGGTTGGGAACTTCGTTTGTCTGGGGAGCTATTAGCACACAGAAATAAACCCAGAAAAAAGTTGTATTTTTTGGCTCAAGATACATTTTTTGTGCTTTATAATTTTAGCAGTGTAATTTCTTGTTTGCCAATGTGATTGTTAGTTGATATATTACACTTAAATTCAGTTGCGCCTTTTGTGTATGTTTTTAGTCCGAAATATTCATTAGGACTAATATTCCCAGCTGATTTGATTGTCTCTGAAATGAGTTTAATGTGAGTAGAAAGGAAGACGTGGCTGAAATTCTTTACCCAGTCTTAGGGCATAAAAAAAGCATCTGGAGCGGAGAAGGAGACATAACTCGATTATTTATAACTCTTAGGGTTTTCCTTGTGTTTTCCCTAAAACTTCTCACAAACCGAATATCTTTTTCTCAGTACAAAAACATAGAACAATCTGTTGGAAAAAATTTGTCATTCTTTGTTCGATGGACCACCATTTCTGGGGCCATAAAATGCGAAAACCTCAAACCATTGACACGACCAGATCATCAGCCCGCATCTGTCGCCTCGGGCAAATTGAATATTTTAAAAGCCGCCAGTCTGCACATGCTAAAAATGTTTTATGGACTTCTGTTTTTGTTGCTCCGGCTCCGACTCTATACAAAAATGCCGTCTAACCAGACGCTGGAGCATCGGTGACAGGCCGGGCAAACGGGCAACTGGGCAACTGGGCGACTATGCCGCCGTCTTGGCAGGCCGGAGTCCAACGGTTAACAATTTGACAACCGCGGCTGTGACAGGCAACGCCAGCTAAATAATATATATGCGACTTATAACAGTTTAAGTTTGATTTCCATGCCTTGTCAGTCTGTCAAATAATTATAATTAAGAGTTTCCATTTGTAGCATTGCATAAATCAGCGAAAAGCGTAACTTACAGACTAATGTCTTCGGTAATTGATTCGAGATAGTCCGTTGTGGTGGCACTGCCAGATAACCGAAGTGGGTTAGGATCATTCGGGGAATTCGAATAATTGATGCTGTACGCAAAAGGGTCGTAAAATTGCTAAATCCACGCCTCCGGCGATAGGCAAATATGGGAGTGAGAGAGTGTACAATGAGGCTTGCTTGTCTTTGCCCACGGATGAGGGCGGCAGGCACGCCCACGAGGCTGTGGGTCTGGACCCGGTCTGATAGTGCAGCGTACTACACTTCTTATCTCTCGGCCACGGCGACAATGTTGACAGCCTCCGCCGGGTGACACAGAATCGCAGTGGAGCGGAGCCGGCTTTAGTAGACTGCTCGGTTCTAAAATTTATGATCGACTTAATGCCAAATGCAAATATTTGGCACAGAGGTCAGAGATCTAAGGCAGTGCATATAAGTGATCTACATGGATAGGGGATCGGTGCTTGAGGAGTGTGACCATGAGCAGGGAGAGGTAAGATGCTCCCAATAAAAGGAGTGATTATTAATGAAAAAGAAACTACTAAGTAGATATGGGAAAATGACAAAGAATAAACTAAAGGATAAGTTTCTTAATCTAACCATTAACCCAGACAAAATCAGCAATACAATACCAATCTTCCCAGTTCGAGTGATCCAACTCTTTAGTTACAGCTTTAGCTGCCCCGTGCCACTCGATCAATGATCGGTGATCAATGGAGACTCTAATGGCCAGTCAACCAAATGACTCAACACCTGCCGCGGAGCAGGTACCTCCTCCGACTGCGACAGACTAGATTCTTGGCCTAAAAAGCGAGGATCAGGTGGGGATCGCCGTGGGGAGGGAAATGCTGGATCGGCAGGAGGCAGACAACGCTGTCGCAGACGCAGCCACAGACGACGCCACTTGTCTTGTCGTGTCTCAAATTAATTAAAGACTCATCTACATATTTCATTTCCACTCCAACTGGTTGTTTAGTGGACAAGAAAAAGCCGCGGCCACAAAAACATCCAGCGACGAGAAAATGCGGAAAAACAAACCTGGGTCCAGTCGCCATCTGACTGGGAACTGGGAGCTGGGCATAATGGAGGCTGGGGATCTCTCTGCGGGCGCCTCTGAAATTGGCCTGTCACTGGTCACGCACTCCAGGGCGGTAAGGGGGCGTGGTTCGGTTCGTTTTATTCATGCAAAACAATTTACAGTTTTTTAACATCTTTCTTAGGACATTTTTCGAACATAATTTTTGGGCATATTTAACATGTGTTTGTTTTTACATTTTACAACTTTTTTCCGCTTACATCTTTTATTTTTTTAACATAATTTCTTCGTTTGTTTTTCCCTCTGCGGCTTGTATTAATTTGTAAGAACGCACACATTGGGTGTTATTCAAATGCGTTGAACTTTCACTGGAAAACTTTTACCTAATCGGATTTTATTTCGGGGTCTCCTCTGGTGGGCCAAGCCACTCGATGGAACTGCCCATACTTTACACATTATTAGTCTAATTTAATCAAATGAAGGCATTCTCAATAGCCGCATTCATTTTTCATTAATGAATTGGACCCAGATGGAAGCCGAGGCCTCCTGATTGCCTCAAAACGGTAGCGTTGATAAATCTAATGCATCCCAGGGAGAAAGCCAGAATCCCACCACGTGTGGAATGTCCACAAGAGAAATTCCAATCTAAATTGGTCGTGTCAGAGCCCATCATCGGCAGGAAGGGATCTCATCCGGGCGATATGGTATCGGTTTCCATTATGATTTGCCATTCCGCAGATATTGCAACATTTCCCACTAAGATAAATTTGATTTTTGTGGGCGTTTTTTTTTTCGGGTAAACAACCCCTGGAGTCTGGGAGTGGAAATCGGCACTGTCAACGCGATTGTAATTTATTCTTTTGCGTATTTGCTTTTATCGGAAATTGGCCAATAAGGTATTCGGTTGCAGGATATCCTTTCCCTCCCCTTTCCATCCACAAAAATGCATTTCGATTACAAAAGACGGGGAGAGAGGGTGCGAGTGTTAAGTTTAGCCAACTGTGAATTCAATTTGGCACTCCAGCGACTGTTTGTGCTAATTTGAGATGCCGGAATCCCGGAATAGATACGGATCGCACGTTCTCCAGCCGCAGTTTTGGGGGTGGGAACTGTCGCCGCCGCTTTCCCATCGCATAAGTAGCTCTGATGGCGTTTTTCCCCCGGAATAAACGAGAAAAAACCAATCACCTGCAAATGCTAAGCAGATCGGCTTATCATACCGCCCACGGTTTGATTTATCGCCGTTTATCTACTCGAGTGCAGGCGGCACAGCTTCTTGTCAAAGATTTATTACCCGACCAAACGACAACTCAATAAAGCGCCACTAATTGGGCTTTAATAGACAGCGACTGTTAACTCTTCATTGTCATCTGGATCGGGGGATATGCATACATATGCCGAAGTCCCCATTGATTGATATGCTTGCCTCCAATTCGAATCAAATTGTCAAAATACGCTGCCCACGATCATAAATTAGGCGAGCTATGTGCCATACAAAGGCCACAAAAGACGGCGTGCCACGGTAGTGAGTGCTCGAGGGCCCGAGGTCCAGACAAAGCGGATAATGCCTCGCTTAGAGATATTCCCAGAGATATTTTTTTACGACCATTGATGGCTGGCATACCATATTATGTTAAATAACCACAAAAGTGATCGTAAATTTTCATAAAGTGTCACGCCAAAACGTCACACTTTTTTGTCAGCATAATTAAAAATATAATAAAAGGCAATTCCATACATATATGCATGGATTTATTTAAATACCCGGTGACTATTTCATTTTTTTTTGTCAACTCCAGTTTTTATTGAGGGCCTGCACATAAATTTCGACATTACCAATGCCGTCGTCTGTCGGGCCTGTCTCGGAGAAAATGAAGGTCTCATTTGCATACATTGAGCGCCCTCCGCCTTAACGGTTGCCGGAGAGATCCCTGTCCAGGTTAGGGTCCCATCGATCCATCCATCGATGACAAGGAAGCCCAGAACCCAGCCCAACATAACTCAATCGGGCACCTTCCGAAAATGCCAGCGACTTGACAGGCATATTTTCTGACATTTTAATTATTGTCAGAGCGTGACAGCCATTGGAGGCGATTTTATTATTGGTGTCTTCGGAGGCCCCTCCTGCTCCACTCACTACGTGCTTAATATGTGGGTAATTTAAAGCAGCTCAGAGGCGTGCCAGGAATTCGGATACATTTTAATTTTTGAGTTCGAACTTTGGATTTCCCATTCCCCGGTTCAATGAACTGCACTCAACGCCTGATTGAACCTACTTCCCCACAGGCACAGCTCGTTGATGGATCAATAAAAGATCGCTCGATTATCAATATGCACTTATTTCACACCTTAAGCAATTCCGTATTGTTATTGTTGCGGCTGCGATAACACACATAATAATGAGCTGAGCAAATCGAACTGATTTCTATGACTATTGCTAGAGAAAAGATAAATTGGATGGAAAGATTGGGTGAAAATTCACTTCCTGATTGGTCAATTAGAGGGGAATAAGTTTTTGTTTTATGCTGTGAATATTAGACAAAATATTGGAATATAAAAATCATAAAAATAAATGCACGATTGGGTTTTGATTTGGTTGGATTTATTAATACATATAAAACCATATTACACATACGAACTAGAGTAATTATATTATCTATTTAATACACAATTTCAATCTAGCTTATAATTATAATTAATTTTATATTTTTATTTTTTAAAGATTAATATAAGCAAATATATAAAGAAAAAAAGAGAATAAATAATGAAAAAAACTAAATGCTCATCATTGAACATAGGCCCCGGCGAGATTCGAACTCACGATCTCCTGTTTACTAGACAGGCGCTTTAACCAACTAAGCCACGGCGCCACATGGTGTGCGTGTTGCTAAAGGTCTGCCACAAGCTGAGAGAGCACAGACTCGCGAGGCACACTCTGTTCAGCGCTCTCATTGAGCATTTCGTTCTCCGAGCTAAAATTAGAAGCACGTACGGCGTGGAAAAGAGACAGAGCTAGTGCCGGAGAAAACTTTCCCACAAGAATAAATATAAATTATTCTTTTTAACAATTTAATACGCTAAAAGTTGTCGCTGTCCGAAAGGCGCATGCACCCAAGGAGATAAAAAAGAAGAAAAATTACTTTTGTTAACTCGAGCAAAACAAATCGTTTTTTAAATGAGCCTCGGAGAGGAAAAGTCACACAACGACAAGCACAACACGACGCAAGTGAAATGCAACACCACATGGCATACGGCGGCGAAGTGAAAGGCTGTCGCTGGGCCCCAAGTCCCCTCTGACCCCCCAACCCGATTTTAACAAATGAACTGACGCGCTTAGCATGTCATTTGTTTAGTTTATTCCTCCTTTTTTTTTTAGTATTCACAGAATAGTTTGAGCAGCGGAAAATCCAAACGAAATCCACTAGAAGGCAATTGCTAAACACTCCAGAAAAAATGGAACAATTACTCATGGCTCTGGGAAATTTCTGGGGTGGGGAAAATTGTAAATCTAATAGGGAATAGAGGGAGTGGAAACGGAAAAGGGAACTGCATCGGGAGGGGGGAAATGGGAGCACAGCCTCTCGTTCCTGCTACTGCATTTACACTATTTATGTTTTTTTCCTTTCGCCGAAACTTTACAATTTCCGGATTTTATTGGGGCAAGGGGTATGGGGGGGAGAATGATGCCCTGTAAATAAAAAAACGCATGCCTTTCCCATGCGCACACACCCGCCCCTGTTTTGTTTAGGCAAAGTTGCAACCGAAGTTGCAGTTGCAATAAAAGTTGCATATACGGGATAAGCATGTGGGCCATAAATTGCCCAACCTATTGACAGCAATATTTTATGAAATTCCCCGCCACTGTTTATCCGCTGGCACAGTTTCAGCAATAATTCCCTAGGATATTCATCAGAAGTCTCCCAGTTTAATGCCGAGTATTTATCGGTTTTATTGATAAATACCGGCATGTGTGTCTATATCCCTTTTTTATGTCAAGGATTTCGTTTCAGCTGCCACATAAATAATGTCTTGTTAAGGATTTAATGGCTTATTCGCGGCTCCAAGCCTCCTATCAGTTGCACTTTTCCCATCACTCAAGTGGCCACTCAGGGACCACTCGGAGTATACCGCATAATCTCTAATAATAATTTTTATTAGGAACAGCCATTTCCTTGCCACAGCAGCTGGCCAAGATTTCAATATCCAATTGCTCCCGTAACAAGCTGCGTATTTATAAATTGATGTTTATTGTGTGCACTAAGTGCAGCGGGTTCATTGAACGGACCGCGGCCAAGTGCTGACACACTTTGGCCAGCCAACGACTGCCAACTGACAAAGAGGCCGGCCCCCGCCTGCATCTCCCCCTTTCCTTGGCGGCCCCTTCCATGGACCCCACAAGTGGTTTGACCTTAAACGAACCTGAACTTGAATTTGGTGTGGCTTCGCTCGTTTCTCAAGTGCAAGGCGGCGCAATTTCAATTAACCTGGCGCGAATCGAGCCATAAATAATAACCATCCGCCATGATCTCACTCAAGGCAGCTTCTTTGGGGGCGCAGTTGACAAATTTGCCCAGCAATGGGAATCTATGATTTACCGGGTTCCCCACTATGTATTTTATTTAACATTTATTGTTTAACCCATGCCTGCCAGCGGTTAACGCACTCTTGGGGACTGACATCTACCCAGGTGTCGGATGTGTAATTAACAAATTTTTGGACAGGGACAGGGACAGGGACAGGCCTTTGGGCAGCACTGACATCCTGGCACCTGGACCCAGATAGTGGGTCAGCCGGCAATCAGGTCTCCACTTCTGCAACGTGTGATTGATAATTAATTAATATGCTTTCTCTCCGTTCCACTTGCAGCGATTCTCCAGCGCTCCACCGTGGATGTGGGACGCATCAAGCTGCAGAGTGTGGCCACCTGCCTGTATCTGTGCATGGACGCGTGCGGCGCTGCCTACGGCTCGGTAAGCAAGCTTAAAATATTGTACAAATTAATGGAATGTATTTATATAAGACTTATTTATTATCTCTTTAAATCTAAGGGATCTTTAATAAGTAGAACAAAAAAATTAGACAGCGGGAAAATATGTTAAAGGTGAAATATCAGCAGAGGCAGTTTTATCACTCTTTTAATTATTATATTGATTTATAATTGCTTGTTGCTTTCGTTTTCTATTGTTCCCAATAATACATTTTTTTCTACTTTTTAACTTTGTAGAAAACAACTCAAAAAGCAAACCATCCATATTATTCCAACTCCCTGAACCGCGAAATCGATTTCTAGTTTCAATTTTCTGCTCTCAGATAACTTTATTTGGTGTATGCTCCAGATATAGGCATCGGCACCTCTATCGTTTCTAGTCCATTGTTGGCACCCCTCGGCATAGAAAACAAAAACAAACAAAGGCCTGTTAAAAGATTGAGGTAAACCGAAAATAGGACCCAAAAGGGAGGACACTCAAATAAATGAAAGAGCGCCCGAAGAGGTCGGGCAATAAATAAAAAATTAAATGTGAACAAAAACAAAGCAACACGATCAGCAGCAACAAAGCGAGTCCTTCGCTCGTCCCTTTTGCCTCGGAATGTGTCCTTATGGTCGATCGGTCGGTCAGGTCGTCGAGTGGCAACTGATGGCGGTCGCATGTCCTCGAGTGTGAGTGTGTGTTTCCCCCCCTTCCACCATGGCGACACTTCACCCCGCTGCGTTTGGGAGCGATCCTCGATCTCGTCTGCGCTGCGATGCGATGCGGATGCCTTTTTTGGGCTGGCGCCATGCAACCGCTTCGGATGCGCTTCAATGGTCCGGCGGACATTAGTTTTTGATTTAATTTATTTCTTTTCTTTCCGCCGTCGCTAGCACTTTGACCTTTTCGCATCCGAAATAGCAGCGTTGTGCCAATTCTGTCAGCCGAGGCGTGTCCGCATCCGCGCTCGCGCTTGGTATCTTGCAGATACAGATACTTGCTGATTGATGCGCTTCACCAGCGGCCACTTTGTAGGCGGCCCTTTGAAGGCGCCCGCTGCTTGAGAGAGCCTATACCATAGCCAACATATCTTTAACTTGGTCAAGTGGGCGGTTATATTCGGGTGTCTAGTTTATTTTGGCGACCAAGGCATCGGATATATCTTGGACACTCGCAATACCTCTCTCTCTGAGATATCTAGAAAAATCTTTTTAAAAATGAGAAATAAGAGATAAAGAATGGCCTTTTAAAATATTTTCTCTAAATATGAATGGAAATTTTTCTTAAGAATGAAATCACCAGCGTAATCTAAAGGCTTTCTTTATATCTCTGTCAGTACAGTATAGAAAATGTTTTATTAAAATACCTTTAGGTCTCGATCACCAGCCAAAATCGTTATTACTTTTTGATATACTAGGAACAGACTACACACTACCCACAGTTTTATAGTTTCAATGCTTCCCGTCATTTTCTATTCATAGGCGCCTTTGGCCTGGTGACTGATTTAATGACATTTCACCATAATATTTCAAGTATTTTCGTCCGATCTTGTGATCACACAGAGGCAGGTGATTTTCGGCCGTGCTAATTGACCAGAGAAAACAAAAAGGCCGAAACGTTTGCCAATTCATAAATTCCAACCCGAAAACGGACCCCAACCCCAAGTCCGAGCCCCTCGTGAGTCAGCGTCTCGTCCAATTAAAATGTCGTAGCCATAAATGTTCACATTACGGTTTTGCTTATTAATTTGCATAATTTGTTCTCTCCCAGCGAGACGGACCGCCCGCGGAGTAAACCTGGGCTGGCCGGGCTTGGTCAATTAATGCGGAGCGTCCCAATGAATATGTTGCATCATTATCATCGTTATTGTCCTGTTCGGGGCGATAAGTGGCGGAGCGCGTCACGCGGTGCTCGGGCCGAGTTCCCCTAAGTGGTTCGGTACCGTTCGAAGGTGTTCCCCGTAATCTCTTGACCCTTTCTCCTGGTCCTAGCCTCTCACCTGGCGGCGCCACTCGATAAGCTTCGATGGAGAGAGAGAGGGAGAGGGAGGGAGGCTAATGGGTTGGCTATCTTCAGTCTTCAGTCGCCGGGTCTCCCTTATCAAAGTACAACTTCATTTCCCTTTGGTGTCTGCCAATTTTCACTTGCAAGCCATTAAAGGCTAAAAATAAACCAAAATGCTTGGAAATGCGTATCATAAAAGGGAGTCTGGTGGAGGGGCGGCGCACACATTGTTGTCACATACTCGTGTGTCAAAAAACTTGTCTCGACCTCGGGTTCGGAATCGGGATGGGGGGCAGCAGCATCAGGCTCCTGGCCTGGCCCTGGCCCTGGCCCGGCCCTCACCCATTTGATGGCTCATTTCGGGCCGCCTTTTGCCTGATTAATTTCTAAATTTAAGCGGCGACATTTCACCGACAATGAGTGCCTCGCTGCCGTTTTATTTGCGAAGCAATTTTAATTGCCTGACAAGCGAATTAATTCAATGTTGTTAATTGAATTTGATCTGCAGATGTCTGGGGCAGTCGGCGCATCCAAAAGGGCGAAAAGAAGAGCGGCTTGCTGGGAATCCTTACCCCGCAGTCGATTTACATTTTCTTACCTAGCCCCGGTAATTATTTCAACTCGCTCCTCGGGTCCTTTTGTTCGGCTGTCATGAGGTGTTCATAAAGTAGAAATGTTTATGGCCATCGACGGCTATCGATGGTCAACGCCGATAGGAGCACATCCTGTGATAATGGACGCATTTATCCATCAGATTGCTTCGCTGATAGATAAAAGATACAGACGCCGCCCCTGGACAGCAAATTCAAAGAAGGTTTATTTCGGTGGGAAATCCTGCTCATTATTCGGATTCAATAGAAGATCGGTGAAGAATTAGGGGACAACCCAAACAGTAACCCTTTTAAGAAGCCTAAGCCACTTATTAGTTGCATAGAAGATTATTAAGTAGATATTTGATTCCCTTAACATGGCTTCTGGTAGATACCGTTCCAAGGGTTAATTTTAAGTTTTAAAGACTGCCTAAATTCCAAAAACATTATACATTTTCTAAGTTTAGGACAGTGTTTAGTACTTTCATCTTCCCATCTTCGTTTTGCCAAATAATTTAATCACAGTCCTTGATTGTTGCAGAAAGACTTCACCGACGACTGCGTCTTCAACGAGAACATGGGTCTGCAGAACTACAACACTTACTCCTCCACCTACAACTCGAACGCGCGGCGCGTCTTCTACCTGGCCCTCAATGGCAAGGGCGAGCTGCGGCGCACCCAGATCTCGGCCAGCCGGTCGCTGCGCAAGCTGAGCACCTATACCAACGCCATCACGGAGACGGTGCCGCAGGATCGGGTGGAGCAGCTGATCGCCAAGAACTTTGGGGCCAATCGCGTCAAGCACGGCGTACGCCAACTCTGTGATACGGGCAAGCCGCTGATCCCGCTGATCGATGTGGCCCACTTTAAGGCGCCGCCGCAGTGCAGCGGAAGCGGAAGTGGAAGTGGGAGTGGGAGTGGAAGCGGAAGCGGAAGTAGTGGAAGTAATAGTAGCAGTGGAAGCAGTAGCAGCAGCAGCAGCCTGATTAGTATTAGTAACAGTAGTCAAAGCGAGAGCGGCCATATTAGCAGTAGCCTTAGCAGTAGCAGTATCATTAGTAGCACCCTTAGCAGTACCCCTAGCAGTAGCAAGGACAAGAAGAAGCGGCGCAAGTGCCGGCCCCACGAGCAGGAGGACCTGCACCAGTGCCAGAAGCGGCCGGGAGCTGGAGCGGGAAACCTGCGGAAGCGGGGTCCCATGGCCCAGCGGTGCAAGGAGCTGCGCGAGAAGGCGGCCGCCGAGGGAGGACCGCCGCCCAACTGTGGCAAAAAGAACGGCAATGGCAAGAAGCAGGCAGCAGGTGCAGGGGCAGGTTCCAGTGCTGGGACTGGACCAGCAGAGGGCAAGGGCTTGCAGCAGCAGCGAGGCAAGGGCAACATCCAGCCGGGTGGTGGCAAGCGGAAAGGCAACAAAGCCGGAAAGCAGCGCCAGAATGGCGGCAAAAAGCAACAGCAGCAACAGCGGCAACACCAGGCCAAAGCGGTTGCCGGTGGCAAGCGCAAGCCGCGGAAACAAGAGCTCATCTCCACCAGCAGCACCACCACCACCATGGCCACCAGCCTGGCCATGCCGCCCGAGAGTCACTGGGAGAGCAGCTCGCCCCTGCCGGCCTTGGCCCTCAGCGAGACCAGCGACCGTGTGGAGCGTAACGTGCGCTTGGCCAGCGGCGAGGATCTGGAGCAGGATGGCGAACAGGATCCAGAGGAGCCGGAGGACGCGGAGGCCGAGGGCGGTTCCATGGAGGATGCCAGTTACGAGGACGCCACCTCCGAGGCGCAGGGACGGAGCGGCGCGGTCGGCGACGATTCGCTCTACTACGATTTGTAAGTTATCCCCTAAGCAAATTCATTCGAAATTTTCCAGAGCTAACTCCATCTTTTCTCACAAAACGAACTAAGTAGAGATTTTCTAAATTATTATTGAGCATTTGCTCAAATAACTTGTATTGGCAATAACTTCTTTATATATTTTTTGGATTGGCAATTAAATATTTTTCTAAATTTAAAACACTTTCCTTCTGGCATTAACTTTAACCTTAAATTTTAAATCTTAATAGATTTTAAAAGATATCTTCCAAATTAATTAATACTCTTTAGTTACTTCTCACATTTTGTATTTTTTGATTTCTTATTATTTGGTTATTGTATTATTCAAAATTTTAATATTTATTTGGGTAACCCTAAGTTTTGGTTTGGCAAAAACAAAAATCGAAAGGTTCAAAATGTGTAGAACCCAAAAAATTTGAGAGAAACGAGAACGGAGAACCTAGAATCGCTGTATAACGACTGGCCTGAGTATGGAAAAGATATTGTAATTGCAAGTTTTCACGATCAGCCACCTACTGTGTACATACATGCATACATTGCTAGCACATCCAGAATTATATCCACCCCAAACTCATACATCACCCAGCCAGTGTGTACATACATACCTTATACATCACCCAACCGTACCAACTTCCCTGGTTCAATAACATGTTTTTGATGCAGCGGACTGTTGTCTCCCCGGCGATGATCGAGGTCAATGCCAGCCCCAGAGCCCCCTAAAGACGATGAATATCAAATGTATTACGACGGAGTCTCGAGTATTTTATAAGAACCTCTCAACCCATTGGAGTATAAATATATAATCGAAATGTATGATAAACTGCACGCCCATCCCAATCACGTATATGTAGATGTAAAATATCGAAAAAGCCATAACCTTACGCAAAGAGTCTATTGAAATACTTGAGTCTCTGCGGCGGAACTTTCACGTTGATGAAAATACTCAGAAATACGACCACTCCGAAAAACTCTACCAGATAGAAGAAACTGAAAACTTGCAAAGAGCTATTCCCAATGTTGTTAACGGACGAAGCGAAAAGAAATTCGAATATGTTACCCGGTTTGTCAGGCAATTGTTTAAGGAATTCTAAGCCACGTGAAAGTCATGGAGTTGCAAACAATCTTCTGGCAAATTGCAAATATACGGTTTAGTCGTAAGATACAGTTTTTTACCTTTGTATTATCGAACCTCGCTGCTTCTCAGTGCGTAGCCTAAGCTCTGTAAATCAATTTTGAATAAGA
Organism: Drosophila seguyi; assembly: GCA_008042675.1. NCBI lineage: Eukaryota > Metazoa > Arthropoda > Insecta > Diptera > Drosophilidae > Drosophila > Drosophila seguyi. Next base: position 384,431 of record VNJU01009366.1, on the reverse strand, counting down.
ATTTCCCCAAGGGAAGCCCCTAAGCATCCGCAAGCGAAACTACGAAGCCAACGAAACATCGAAGGGAAGGCAACTATTATGAATTAGAAACCAGAGAAAGGGAATCCAGAGTTCAGAAATCAAAACATTGTATTTTTACTTACAATTACTTATGCAACTAACATGTAATATTAATTTATTTAATCGACGAGAGATAAGCGTGAAATTATAGATTGTAGCCTTTACTATTGAGTTATTTATTTATTTGAAAATATTTATTTATAAACTACGATTAAGGTTACTCTAGGCCTTAGACTAACAAAACTCTGTTATAATTGCATTATACGAACATTTTCCAGATCAGTAAATGAACCATGAAAAGAGCATGAGAAAAACGCGAAAGCAACTAAACTAAAAAGAATAAAATTAAAGGTACATTAATATCAAATTGAGAAAGTGTTTTAGTCACTGTGGTAAGACGAGTATGCCCCTTTTAAGGCATAATGTCCGATATACTGGTATATATTGCATGGAATCGAATTGTTTTTTGCACGTTGCCCCATTGAAATTGAATAAATTTAGATTACAACACACTCATTTAATTTTCTGGCATGGTTTTCTGTTATATCCTCTCTCTAAGTCCGCACCCCGAAACCCCCTCTATAATGTTTTGTGCCCTTTACAGCCTGTGCCTGCAGATGATCGCCTGGGCTTTCCTCCAGACCCGAGTCACCCTGTAAAGGGATCCATCGATCAATCGTCGAGGAAGATATTTACATATTGGACCACCGATCCACACAACAAAGCTAAAGTTCCTGATCTTTAAGCATAAGAGTTCTACCTTTAAATCTACACCTAGCTTAAACTACTTTTCGTATTTATCATTAAGACTGAGAGCAGAACACGAGCGAACAAGGCGCTAGCTACTGTAAATAAATTTAAATATTAACAAAAACATAGTTCTTTGTATCTTCTAAGGCCTGGAAAGTTTATAGCGGCTGTATATTTTTCCAATTCTGATTAAATCCCACTGTCACCATTATGGCACACATCGATTGCGCTGGAAACAGGTGAGCAGATAGCGCTGATTACTCCGGAGAGCTAGTCGCACCTTGCTCGGCGCTTTCCGCTCGCGGCTCTCCGCTCGCGTAATATGCTGATACCAGCTGACTACAGTCAAAGACCTTTCCCATATGGGCGGGCAGTAGGTGACAGCACGTGCCGCCAGCGTAGAGATCATGTGGTCGACGCGGCTGAATCGCGGGAAGCAGTTAATACAGGCATCACCTCTATTATATGTCCGTAAATCAAAGTATGTCAGTTTGTTCCCTTAAATTTGAACGTCGATTTGAATAGTATACGATATAGAAAATAAGTTTAAGTCATTTCTGACTTAATACTTTTTGTGCTACCGAATAATAACTTTTTAAAGCCAATAGAAAATAATTGTAGTTACCTAAAATTGATGAGTTTACTTGACTTTTTTGATATATTACCCCGGGCTGTTTAATAAGCCAGGCTTTATTTCGCTATAAATTTTCCATTGACAGATACTTTAACCAGAAATATTAAAAATAAATTCTATAGAAAAATAAAATTTATAAATTTGATTATTTAATTGTATTACTTCTGGTGAAATCCAAGGAAATCTTTCCATTAGCCAGTAGCTTAGATTCAGTCAAGTTTTTTATTCAACAATAGATAGGTCTTACTGTAAAACCCGGCACTATAAGTGGATAATAGAGTAAAGCTAAGCTAGGTGACTCTGCACCCCATAGAACCAGACCCAGACCCGATCCGATCCGCTCCGGTCCCGATCCCGATCCGAATCCCAGAACCGCAGTCAGAACCGCACCGGCGTGCTCCCCAGTTCAAATCGTTCCGATTTCCCTGTGTGAGACAAGTCACGTAGGCCTTGAAATGGCGAAATTGCTGCTCGCCGTCGCTCATGTTCCCACATTTGCGTTCATTCAGACGCTGCTGAATTTTTTCGCATGAATAGGCGAAACACGAGGCCGCCCAGCCCCCACAGCAGCCGAAAAAAGAGCCGAAACGATCAGAAATAATAAAGAGAGACCCAGACCAGACCCACCCGCGGCCGAAGCTCGGACAATCGGGCAATTGGACAGCCGGAGACCGGAGCCCGGGAATCCGAGTTCTCTTGGCAACATGCTGGCAGCATGGAGCAAACGCTGGCGTAAGCATAAAAGAGCGGGTGACGTCGCCGGCGCACGCTCCCCACGCGCATTTCCGGGCCTTATCAGCTGCTCTGGCGGTGATCACGATCATCATATGGCCACCATATCGCAGCTGGTTGTCTGAGAGCGGTAATTGCTCGGCTGATTAAAAAAGAGTTCAATTCGGGAGAAGACCGCGAACTGGCGGCGCTTACGAACCTTATGAATATGTATGTATTTTTTATAGTCCAAAATGTCACGACAGGCGTTGTTTTTGTTTACCTTTGGGTTTTTTTCTGTCAGCAGCTAATTACCGCTATAATTTCTATCTGCAGTATGCCCCAAATGCTAAGATTGCACTTTGTTTTGCGGTTTTTGCTTTCACTTAAGAGCGTCACTTAATTACTTGCATCTTTCTAGAGATAAAAGTCTTAACGAATTTCTTTAGAATTTAATTGTTGATAACATTTAAAGGGTTTCTATTTAGTTTTTTAGTTCTTAAACAATTTATGAGTACAATTTAGAGTTAAAGTCGCAAACTATATAAAGACTTTGACTTTAAATTTTAATTTAAATGTTAATGAAACTATTATATATTGCAACATTTTTTTCTTTGATCACACTTTTGTTTTTATTCGCTCTTATTATTTTTAAATATTTGCTAATTTTACAATCAAAGTGACATACATTTTTGACAGCATTAACGATTTTGAGGTCTACGTGACGTATTGAGAATACTCCCCATGGTTTTTAGGCTGATTCACACCCATCCAGTGTGGGAAGCCACCCAGTCCAACCAGCTGCACCTGATCAATGCCAATGTCATGGGCAATAGCAATATAGAGCGAAATCGAGTGGCAGATTAGATAGATTTATTAATGAACGCCCACGGAAATTCGGTGAAATTAATTTATTGTCATGACATCTAACAGCCAAACTGCATTTGTAATCCCCTTGTGTGGGATACAGCTTCTACATTGATCTAGGCTTATCCATATAAGGTTTCATTATTGCTTTGTTTCATTAAGGTCGAATCCATTCATGGTATTCGTTCCTGTTTTTAATTATATCCAGGAGCTACAATAAATCATAATTAATTCTGCTGTCTAGATAGAATTACATGAAAATAATAATAAGAAACTATTTTAGACAGAAGATTAGCTTAGTAATTAACTGATATAAAAACCTTAGAATCAATATGAACCAAAAATAGGAACCCCAAAAAAAAAGGCTTCAATGTGAAGCAGTAAATATCCAAATAATAACAGACTATAATTCTTAAACGTCAACCTACTGGAGCGCATTCCTAAGTTAAATTCAATTAAACAGATTTCAATCATCCGGACATGACGGAAATGTCAGAATCTCCGCCATACCCGTTCGCCGAACCCCGATCCCCGGTCCCCGGTCCGCTATCCCGATTCCCGGACCCCTTGATGGCCAGCCGCCGCCACCCTCTGCCCAAGTCTTGTTTAGTTGCATTTCTAGTTCATGGCCTGCATTGCGTGAATATGATGAATACGCTTAATTGGATTAGCTGCTATGTCTGCCGGGCTGTGACCATGCCGCACTGCCGCTGGGAAATGGAAGTGGAGACGGACCAAGGAGTCAAAGTCACAGCGGCGTTTGCATAACGAGCCGGTTGGGCCAGTCGCTTGGAAAAGCGTGTGAAATGGAGTTGTAACCCGGCATGATATTCTATTTACTAAATAATTGGACACAAATGTCGCCGGCGATGGGAGAGCATGTCCATCAGACGGCCAGACTCTGGGTAAGCTATATGTGCAAACAATTCTAAACATAAAAAAAATACTTTTTTATTATGACTTAAATGAAATAAATAAAAAGGAAAAATATCAACTTGGAGATGCGGGGTATCGATCCCCGTACCTCTCACATGCTAAGCGAGCGCTCTACCATCTGAGCTACATCCCCTGTTGAATTGAGTATGTCATAGTTTCTATCTGAAGGCATTTCGCACACTTAGCCAAGTCAGGGCAGTCGAGCCCTTTATGTGTATTTGAAAAAGCTCGAAATTCGGAGGGTGATAAAGAGAGAGAGAGAGCTTTTTATGCAAGGAAATAAAAATAGAACAAAATTAGGGGGTTTACTAAACTAATTTTACCTGGTGTAGATTTTGATTGCAAAATATTAACTATTTTGTATTATTATATATATATATATGTGAATATTTTTTTTTCAAGAATAAAAATAAATATTTTATCTGTTTCCGCCCGGGTTCGAACCGGGGACCTTGTGCGTGTGAAGCACACGTGATAACCACTACACTACGGAAACCTACAATCACCACGCGACCTAAGTCTAAACAATTCGGGACCAAAAAGGATAACAAAGGAATTCGGAATCAGTTGACTTGTTTTTCGACTATAAAAGAAAAGTAAACTAAACAGATTTCTTTTCTTTTTCCCAGATTCTCTGTCAAGTTCAAAGCATTCAGAATGATGCACCGGCTGTCAACGCTGCGCTCAAGTCGCGCTGCATGCAACATATTTAAGCAATAACAGCACTTTCTTTAATAGGACGCTGTCCTATTTCCAGGCAACCTTTCGCCTTGGGTGGCGGCCGTCGCCAAGGGCTGCTGCAGCCGCCAAGGGAAGCCATAAAAACGCCAGGGAACTGGGAGTGACGCCGGGACGCTGTGAGTCGTAAAAGCAGTTGAAGTTCGGTGCGTGCTGAGGGTCGGCGTGTTTATAAATACAACACACCTGAAACGCTCATAAAACCAGTCTCATTAAATCGAAATAAAAAGTAAATGTGGTTGAGAGAAAATTAATTGAATGAACTTCAACTGCTGCAGCGGAAGCAGGGAGGTTGGGTCAATTGGCATTGAATACAAATAGAATGCGAAATAACGAAATATAAAAAAATTATCGGCTTGTTCCCGCCCGGGTTCGAACCGGGGACCTTGTGCGTGTGAAGCACACGTGATAACCGCTACACTACGGAAACAACTGAAGCGAGCCGGCCCAATGGTGGCTATAGCCTGAAGGCAACTGACGATCTGGCGGCCTATACAGCTTGGGCTGCCTCAAAATCGATTGGGAAGCGAGTCCCAGCGCCGGGCAATCAGTCAGCCCAATATATCAATGCCAGATTTGCATAATTTCCATGCGGGAAAAACGCATTCCGTTGACAGAGACCCTAATTTATGGTCATGGTGATAAGCGAGTAAAAGTGTTTAGACTGTTCAAGATAACTCCTTGGAATTCGGGGCTTAAACTTGAACTACAAACATAGTTGAGAGTGAGTGTGCTGCGACACCAGCGAGTTTCCCTTTTCCGACTCGAGTCTTAATAAGGAAAACTCTGATATCAGTCAACCGGGCGGTGCGTGAGGCGGCCCTATAAATAAACCGCAAAAGCAATTAGGTGGCTTCTTGCCAAAATTGATTGCAAATTGTGCTGGGGATGAGGCAATGGATTTGTCGGCGACTGATAAGGGCAATCGCTCGGATGCGGATTCTAAGTGGAATGGACACCCGCAACGGCCGGCAAACGGGTTCAACTGGCCAATGGCGATACAAGTGACAAGTGAACATGGAAAACTAATTTATGTGGCGCATGCGACAGGAAATGCAGGCGACTCCACTCTTACTCCACTCCGCCCGATGCGATTCGATGAATCGGAATGCAATATGCAATGGGCAATATGCAATGCAAACCCGTCGCCGCTGCCGTTGCTCAATGAAAGTTGGTTCTTGGCTCGGCGATCTTGGGGACACTTGTTACCACGGAAAGGGAGACCTTGACCGGGTCCCGACTGGGCAACGGTAATCCGAAACCACCGCTAAAACGCAACAACTGGCGAACAAGTGACGAACATATTACCGATTCCGGGCCCGGCTAACAACACTTTGCTCTTAACAACACCCGGCGACGGAATCTTTTGGCCCCGCCGGCTCCTCAGCTGCGAAGACTTGTTAAGGAATCGTATCTATCGCTGGGATCTGCATAACGAGAGGCACACAGAGGCAAATTTTTGTACTGTTAATAAGAATTTTGTATCGAATTCAATAGATTTGACAGAAAGCACACAAATACATACATATCTTGTGCAGAATTTGGCAACATAAATCATAACAGCAATATATTTAAAATATTTTAAACCCAAAACAACTAAGCCTCTTCTCTCAGTGCCCCTGGCAGCCGGTTCCATTTGCGTTTGGCTTCAGGCTGAGGCATCACCTCCATCATCATCAGCAGCATCGGCCACTGGCCGCATCCTGAGATCATCGCTTGTTGACCAAGTTATGCTCCGCGAACAACAATGTGTCATGTCGGCCCGGCCGCTGGCCTGGGGCTGGAGGTGGCCAGTTCCTGGAGTCGCTGGCACAGAACACACTCCCAGTACATGGCCGCGGCCGTTCTTCACACCTCCCACAACGGGCGGCGAGAAATTCGCACGCTCGAGGCGCCAGTCGATCCAAGGCAGCTGCGCTGCGGTCGAGAACTCCTGGCCAAGATCTAGACCCCGAACCCGGCAGGCCCCATTGAGCGTCCCCGCTCGTCCCGCTGCCTCCACTCCGCTGTGCCCACTGCGGTTGCATCTTCATCTTTTATTAATCGCTACATTTATTTGATTATCTCCGGGGCCTGGCGGACCGGCCTGGGATAGATTTATGCCTCGCCGCTGTAATTTACTCGCTAATCATGCAACACTTTTCATTTTGACACGTTCGGTCGGCTCTCACCAAAGCACCGCCAGCGGTAATTATGTAAATTCCCCTCCGATCGGATCCGAGGCGATCCACACCGATCCACACCGATTCAAGCGATCCATCGGATGCCGGGGGGTGCCATTTTATGATCTATGCCTGCTCCGTGCTTAGAAGCGAACTTAACACAATTGATAAAAGCAACAGCAACATGGGGCCCGGACTATTTTTACGATCATCGATCCCGCGTTCCTCTTGTTTTCACTGGCGAACACAGCGCTTACATAAATTACGGCCCAGGACCCGGGTCCGGTATAGAATTCCAGAGAAAAGGCATCCAGCATCGACCCGCTGCAGTGTTTTGACACCAAACATCCGCTCTAAGCCGCAGCCACAGCGAAGGGGTTAGCCACGTGAAGTGAAGGCTGATCGGGATCGGGATCTGGACCGGTGGGCGGGGGGCACAGATCTTGTTAGTCGTTGCCGCTCATGCGCATGACTGCAATTTAAGCGCCATAAATTCTGTTCTCATTCTGCTCTCCCCCTATGTCGAAGGCAATGTGTCAAAGTTGTTATGCCCTTGTACTGTGTAGGGTATCAGGGGTATTTGCTATTTATGGATAGAATAGATGGAACCCTCAGCAAGAAGACTTGCAGATTGGTTAAGGAAATAAGCCTTTCTCCAAATTAATTTATATATAAACTTTCTAAAAGAGGGTTTAATTTAACTTCTAAGACAAGTGATTGTAAAAAGAGAAAATAATGAAGTAGTAGTACACACATGCTTATAATATATTTTCTAGTTTAATATTGGTAAAAGAGATAAGTACCAACCTCAAATAATAGGTATTTTCCCATCGATCCCTTAAAGAGACCTTGGGATTTACTCGAGCATGATGCCCTTTCGTACACTCCAATAATGCGAGCCTGCATTAGATGACTTAATAAGATTCCTGTTGGCCATGGTTGGGGTGGAGTGAGGTTAAGCAGCTGGGTTGGGTCCACTTTCGAGAGGGGTAATGGATAGAGGGGCCTTCAACCGAGACTGGTGCTGTGACATATGCAAATGGTAAGAGTAATTAAACAATCTCTCAATCCATAACTTCGTGAGACATAAATTAGTTCTTAGTATTATAAATAAGCGCAAACAATTTCAGCATTTTCTACACGATTAATAACGCCAATTAATCCCAGCAATGGCGGCGGGCAGCAGGCATTGCCATGTAACTGACAAACTGGTAGACAGTTGCTAATGAATTAATCAGCGTAAAGAGATTAGATCGCAGATATACGATATACGATCTCCGACTCTGTATCTGTGATCATGATCAGAAACCATTCAGACGCTCGTCACACAGACGGTACACACAATATTATTAGCGGCGTTACTGACACATGATAATTGGTATTTGGTACTTGGTACTTGGTACTTGCCTGACAATTAGAACCGCCATCCGGGCCCGGCTGGCGAGAGCAGATCGGATTGGATGGGCGCCAGGCGGCTTTGAGAAGCTGCCCCACTGCATCCAATTGGTCATGCCCGGCACTTCCTGCATACCTAAGCAGGTTCTGACAGCTCAGGCGAGCAGCCAGTCTGCCAGTCTGCCAGTCTAATCAATGGGCACTACTTGATGCCCCGAAAATGCGTGGTAGGGATCGTATTTCTTGAACTTGACATTGAAAACAACGTTACGATGAACAGATGAAGATGCTCTTTCCGTCCGTCAATCCGCTTGCCAAGATCATTATCACTGATCCCCGCCGAATTAATTCCCAACCCAAGTGGCTCTTAATTGTTGCAGTTTATTTCGGGACTGCACCCGAGCATTCAGCCATCGATCGATCGTGACTCAGTCGGGGCGGCATGTCACTCATCAGGCGGCTCACAGGGAGTGCAGGATGCGGGGGCCAAAGTATCCAGTTGCAGGGCAACAAGATCACGTACAAACAAAGTGCAACTTTGCTCCGCTGTCAATCAAATGATAATGTTGCTTCCCTCGCCCCCGTCACCCAAAGGGTTTGGTGTTTGCCCAACTGGAATGCGGATCATTAGGATCATTAGGCACTCGATATGTCGCTGCGAGGGTCGATTCACAGCTGTTGTCTCTTCTTCAGATTCTGCTTCTGGGAGATGCTTTTACTCCATTATGCTGTTTGATAATGCTATTTTAAAGAGATTAGATTATTTTGTATAAATAAATACATATTTTTGTATCAGTAAAAAGGGATTTATTAAATAAATAAAGTTGTTTTTTAATCGTAAGGATGAGTCATCTATTATGGTTTCAATTAAAGATCTTGTAAAACTCGCTTCTTGGCAAGATGCTTGTCTCTGAACTGGCTTCCGAGCAACCTCTTATCAGCAGGCAATGCTTGCCCAAGAATGCTGACCTCCACCGTCAGCATTACCTTGAACGACACAATCCGTTCCCCCCCCGCCAAACACCGCCAATGATCAATGGGTGTCCGTACGCAACTATCGCACCTGGAACGCAATCATCGGGAGATAAGCCGGCGATATCAAGCAATGGCCCCCGTCTGCCTGTGTTTGGGTGTATATTTTATTTTCTTTTTCGGCAGTACTCCAACACTCTCAGGATGAGTCACCCGGCGTTAATTACTAATTGTCTTTAAGCCTAACAGAATTAAGTCTATGGAAAGATTAGTGTCCGTTGCCGTAGTCGGCCCATTTCTTGCCCAGCGCCTGATCGCGTGCCTGCTGGCGCAGCACCTTGCCGCTGCCAGTCTTCGGCAGTTCTGGCAGGAAGAATACCCCGCAGTGGAGCTGCTTGTGCGTGACCACCAGGCGCTTGGCCACGTACTCCACAATGTCCATCTCGGTGAGGCGACTGCCCGGGACCTTGACAACGGCGGCGGCCGCAGGATCGCCATCCACCTCGTTCCAGAGCCCAAAGACGCAGGCCTCGATCACATCCGGCAGCTCGGCGATGACCTGCTCCAGCTCGTGGGGACAGTATTGGGCGCCGTGGAAGCGCAGGAGGTCGCCCTTTCGCTCCACGATGTGCAGGTAGTTCTCGTCGTCGAAGTAGCCCATGTCGCCGGTGTGGAACCAGCCCTGGTAGTCCTGCATGCGCTTCGACTCGTTCGGGTTGCCGTAGTAGCCATTCCACAGCTTTCCGTTGTGCACCAGAATCTCGCCAGTGTCTCCGTGGCCGAGACTTCGTCCGGCGTCGTCCAGGATCTTCACCCGCACACCCGGCACAATTCTGCCCACCGACGAGGGCTTGGCCACGCCCATGTTGGCCGCCACTCCGCCGCACTCGGTGAGGGCGTAGCCATAGGATATTTGTCCCTTGATTAAAAAGTCCTGCAGCTTCAGCAGATTGGCCACGTAGCAGGAGCCACCGCCCACGCTCACAAAGCGGATGCTGGAGAGGCGCTGTTTGCTAAGGGTCGGAGCCTTGAGGAGCGACGCCACCTGCTGGGGAACCACCGTCAGCAGGGTCACCTTGTACTTCTCCACCAGCTGCAGCATGTACTCGGGCGTGTAGGTTCGGTCCGTGATGATCCGCGTGGAGCCGTGGCAGCAGCTGAAGAGCATGTTGAACATGCCCGCCGACCAGTCGATGGTGCTGAAGGAGAGCAGCACGTCCTGGCCGGTCACGAAGCTGTAAGGGATCGATAATTGGAGATCCGAAAATATTAATCTCAAGACTTACCCAAAATCAAAGAGACAAGCCGAGTTGGTGATGCAAACGGCCTTGGGAAGACCCGTGGTGCCTGAGGTGCACAAGATGGCAACCGTCTGATCGCCGCCCAGAAGAAGGTGCTCCGGCCTGGAATAGGTAGGTAGAAAGATCTCAGAACGATTCTATATGAACCTTCCATATAGCCACCATCTTACACATAATACAGCTCAGCTTTTGTGGGCTCCAGCAGATCCTCTACGCGTGGCATGCCCAAGCGATGATCTTTTAGCGTGTACACCTGCGACTTGAGTATCCTGGCAATAATGCTCAGCCTCTGATAGACGTAGCCATCGCAAAAGATGAGCCGCGGCCGGGTGATGGAGAACAGGTGCTTCATCGTGTCCTCATCGTGCCAGGGACTAACAGCATGAAAGGGCGTTCCGTTCAGGAGACAACCCAGGACCACAGGCATGAGGTAGGTGGTGTTGGTGCCCGCAATGCCCACCACATCGTCCTGCTTCAGTCCCAGCGCCTTCAGCTGCTGGGCAATGCGGATGGCAAAGGTGATGGCCTCGCCATTTGTCAAGGCTGTGCCCTCGGTATCGGAAATCTGCAGGGGAGATATTAATATTATTTGACATGAAAGGAACTAGAAGTGTTAGCCCACCTGACATATGCTGGACGGATGGTTTCGCATAAACGCAAACAGAATTTTACCAATCGAACAATCCGGATCGAAGAAATTCGCCGGCCTTGGTCCACTCCAAATTTTAGTGTATTTATCGAAATTCGTGCTCGAGCGTTCCATTCTGGCGACTGATAAGAGCTGGCCGGGTCTCAACAAACGGTTTTCTGGCCGGGCGCGAGTCCGGGTGCGGGTCCAATAACGATTCCTCAGCGACTGGCGACCGCTAGCCATGCTCAGGCCACTTCCAGTCCAGGTGGAGTCTTATCGCCCAACCGGGTCACTACGTCACCGATATGAGGGCGAAGCTCGGAAAGCTCTCCGATAAGCAATTCCAGCAAGATAAGCCAGTCGAAAGGTATTCGAGATATAATAGTTTTGATGTGGGATTGATTGACTGATGAGCAGATAAATGGAAAGGCCTTGGTGAGTGGGTTAATACCCTACTTGTAATCCTCTGGTAATTAATCATTTTTGGTAATTTGTATTTATTTAATATGCTTTTAAAAGCAACTAAATTTACTACTTATACTTATGGATCTTTGATACAAAAAAGTATAATGTTTCGGGCTTGTTGAGATCTCCGTTCTAGTTTGAGTTCTTGACTTCCAGAAAGAACGCCTTGGTGGCCATGCGGTTGGTTTTTCCATTGGGCGAGCGCACGAGATCCTCCACAATGATGGCTCCCCCGTTCAACTGCTTGTACTTGGCATCAATGTGTTCCGCCACATAGTCCACAATGTCCTGGGCCTTGAGATCACTGCCCTGTTTCTTTACCACGGCGGCAGCGGCCTCGTCCCCATTGATCTGATCCCACACTCCGAAGACGCACACCTCGGTCACATCTGGCATCTCTGAGATTACGCGCTCGATATCGTTGGGATAGTACATAATGTTCTGGTACTTCAGCATGTCCTTCTTACGCTCCACGATGTACAGGAAACCGTCGTCGTCCACGTAGCCTAGGTCTCCGCTGTGGAACCACAGCTGCGGGTCCCGCATCTTGCGGGTCTCCTCCGGATTCCCATAGTAACCCGCCCAATGCTGACCGTTGTTAATGCACACCTCACCCACCTCATCCGGGCCGAGAGACTCGCCCTGTTCGCAGACTATCTTCAGCTTGAGGCCACTCACCAGGCGACCCACGGAGTTGGGCTTCTCGTCGAAGTGGAAGTTGATGGAGGCCATGGCGCCCAGCTCCGTGAATCCGTAAGCGAAGTGCAGACAGTCCCGGCTCAGGCGACTCCTGATGCGGTGCTGGGTCTCCAGCGAGGCCCGGGAGCCCCCGAAGAGGAAATACCTGAGACTCGACAGGTCGGCTGTCTGGAATGCCGGTGAGTTCGTCATCATGGCCATGTGGGACGGCGCCAGTATTATCCACGTGATCTTGTACTCCTCGACGAGTCGCATGAAGAAGGCGGCATCGAATACATTGTCCGCTATTATCCGCTTCGTGCTGAACACCCCGGAAAGGATGGTAGTCAGTAGTCCGGTGATCCAGTCGAGGGAGCTGTGCGTGTACTGGACGTCGCTGGTGGTAAGAAAGCTGCAGGAAGATGCTATATAAGTAAGTTAGACCAGGACAAAGGTGTTGTTCGTACTTACTCGTTGGCAGCCAGGATCTGGCGGCTATTGGTGATGGTCACAGCCTTCGGAATTCCAGTTGTGCCCGAGGAGCAGAGTATGGCCAGCGTCTGGTCGTTGCCCTGTTCCAGACGAGCCGGCTGGAAGTTTTCCTCAATGGGAGTGGCGAGTATGTCATCGATTTTAATGCAGTCCGTAAGGTGATTGCGCATGGTGATGATTTTCACATCCAGATCGGCGGTGGCTGCTCTCACCTTCTCGTACTCATCTCCGTCGCAGAAAATGAGACGTGGCTTGGTTATGTCAAAGAGCTTTTGAATGGTGCTCCGCTCGTAGGAGATGTTCAGCGAGTGGAAGGCGATTCCGTTAAAGAAGCAGGCGTATGCCACGGCGGACATGTGGGTGGTATTCCGGCATATAAGGCCCACCACATCGGACTGAAGGAGCCCTAGGGATCGCATGTAACTGGCCACTTTCATAGAGTTGGAATGGAGTTCCTCTCTGGTCAGTATCGTGTTTTCTGTTGCCGAGATCTGGAAGATCGTGTTCAGGTTTTTACGTCGATACCTTTAAAAGGACACACACCTGGGCGATGAGCTGTGGGTGACGCCGCATCTCCTGAAATATGATCTCTCCTATGGACATATGTGGGTCGAAGTAGTGTTTCACCCGGTCCCCTCTCCAGATCTTGAGATCCGCATCGTAGAAGTTGGCTGGTCGGTATGGCATTCTGTGAAGCTTTAAATTAAATTCGCGACTAACTGCGAACTGCAGCGAGAGCTCTCCTTTTATAGAGCCGAGCGCTCTATTCGTAAACTATTTAGATAGCTTTCTGGGTCTTACGAGTGTGCAGTTGCACTGATTACACCGACACGCGATTGCATTCACACTTGTGATCAACGGCGGGCAGGCGACGCTCAATGGGGCAATCTCCATAACAAAACACTTGCCTTCTGTCGGGGTAATTGCCGGTGACTACTGTTCATATCTGGGCAGGCGAGTGAGGCTGCGATTCGCCGTGATTGAGCAGATTTCAAGATTGAAATTGAGAGCGAACGCAGCGATATAAGTAAATATAGGCATTAGTCGGTTATCGCATATCGATTCGTAATACACGTGAAGGTTTTGAGGGAGAGTTGCGCTGTCGGTAGCTATTCTGAGTTAAAATAAATAGTTAATAGTTAAATAACTTGTTTGTAGACTTTGCTTTTGCAGTCATACAATATTTTCTCTTCAAATATAGCTATAAGGTTTGTGAGAGAAGACTGTTGGCACTGCATTATCAGTTCAGTCTGAGCGTATCCAAGCTGTATACTTGGGTTTTCCTTAATTGCTTGACAGATTTATGAGTACTTTTTATTTACTTGTGGTTGTGAAAGCTTAATTATTATTAATTAAGAATTATTCCTACGCTTTCTGTTTAGCTGGGAAATTAGAAAATGTAAAATAAAACCATTAGATCTCCTAAGAAAGGTTACAAAAGAGCATTCGATGAGTTACAGGCTAATACACTGCAAGGGTATAAGTAGAACAAATGTATAAATTGAACTAAATCTGCAGCACAGTCTCCCAATCACTAAACAAAGATTCTGCTTGGTAATTGTTTACTTTATTTCTGCTATTATCAGTATAATATTTCAAGATTCATTTGCATTTTTCAAGTAGGCCGCCTTGACAGCATGCCGGTTTACCTTGCCGTTGGCGCTCTTCGCCAGCTGCGGCACTATCTGCACTCCGCCGTGCAGATGCTTAAACTGCACGGACACGTTCTTTCGCACGAACTGCTCCACGTGGCTGGGATGCAGGCTGCTGCCCGATCGGAGGACTACAGATGCCGCGGCAGCATCGCCCTCCATCTCCCGCCAGATGCCGAAGACACAGACCTCGGCCACGTCTGGCATCTGGGCGATAACCTCCTCCACCTCATGGGGATAGTACATCATGCCCAGGTACTTCAGCATGTCCTTTTTGCGCTCCACAATGTGCAGGTAGTTGTCCTGGTCGAAGTAGCCCACATCACCGGTGTGGTACCATCCCTCGGAGTCCCTCATCTCCGCCGTGGCCTGCGGATTTCCAAAGTAACCGTTCCACGACTGACCGTTGTGGCAGAGCACTTCACCCAGACCCTTGGGTCCCTGCAGCTTGCCCGAAGAGTCCACAATCTTCACTAGAATATTCGCCATCAAGCGACCCACCGAGGTGGGCTTCGATTGGGTGTCGTAGTTGTAGGAGATCAGCGTTCCCACCTCAGTCAGACCATAAGCATTCCTTAGGATGCCGGGACCGTGCAGGAAGGACTGCATCTTCTTCAAAGTGCCAACCAGGCAGTGACCGCCAGCAAAGAGCAGGTGCCTCAGGCTCCGCAGCCTCTGGGCGCTGGTGTTCGGACAGTTGGCCAACATGGCCACGTGGGAATTCGCCATGATGGTCCAGCTGATCTCGTGCTGCTCGCACAGATCGAGGAAGTGTGCGGTGCTGAACATATCGCTGGAAATCAGACGAACTGTGCCAAACGCCCCGGCCGTGATGAGGGTGATGAGTCCCGTCAGCCAGTCCAGGGTGCTGGGTGCATACTGAATGTCGTCTGGTCCTAGGTAGCTGGAAGATGCCATTAGAAAAGATGCATCTGTATCTCATTTCATACTTTGCAGATCCTGAACCCACCTATGCATCTCGAACAGCTTGCGACTGTTGGAGAGCGTCACCGCCTTGGGCGTTCCAGTGGTGCCAGAGGAGCAGAGAATGGCCATGGTGCGATCTACTCCACGCTGGAACTGCACAGGCTGGTAGTCCTCGGGGAGAGGTGTCTGCAGCAGATCCCCGGCACTCAGGACTCCCGGCAGCTTCCCATTGACCGTCACAACCGGCGCTCCCAGAAAAGCAGCTATCTCCTTGACTTTGTCGTAGTCCGCAACGTCGCAGCAAAGGATGCGTGGCTTGGTGATCCTGTACAAGCTGGCAATGGTCTTCTGCTCCAGATTGGGGTTGACGGCGTGGAAGGGCGTGCCGTTGAAGAGGCAGCCATATGCCAGCGCTGCCACATGGGTGGAGTTCCGGGCCAGAAGGCCCACCATGTCCGTCTCCTTGTCGAATCCCTGGTCCCGCAGATAGCAGCCCACCTTGGACGCATTCTGCAGCATCTGCGACCGCGTCAGCCGCGTGTTGTCCGTGTGCGAGATCTGAAATATCCTTTGGGGCTGCCGCTGCAGCTGCCGGTAGATGATCTGGCCCACGGTGAGGTCCTCGTTGTAGAGGCTCTGCAGCCGGGGGCCGCTCCAGACCTTCTGAACCGGATCATAGCTGGTCGCCGGATTGTCGTTGTGGTCCAACATTGTGATGCAACTGTTGCACGCTCCGATGCCGCGGCTCCTATTTAAAGGTCAACGAAATTGCAAAAATTAGTCGGCAATTTAGCAGTTAAAGTGTCCGGACATTTCATTTCACGTATTGATTGCGGACCCCTTCGCTTGACACGATATAGCAGTTGGCAAAGCGTTTGGCGGCTGGAATTGTATTTAACAAAAGCCGTTATTTGTTCTTAAATTATTTGTCATGCAATGCACGGGGCTAAGCATTTATCTTTACCGAATCTATGTCAGTAAAAAATGTTTTTGAAAATATTTACCTTTGGTGGAAGCTCGATTCCCGCCTTGCAATAGAGACAATTTTTCAATATTATAGAAACATCTTAGAGAACTTTAATCAGAAGGAAAATATTAAAGACTATATTCTTTTATCTCTGTAAAGAATATATTCAAGATTCAATCGCCGAGAAGATTTATTTTAGTCTGCTAGAAAAAAGAATTTACCTTTGGTTACGATATTTTATAACTATGAATATAATTATAAAAAAAAAAATTAATAAATTTTAAAATGTAATTTGCAGATTTATTAATATTAAAAAACAAATAGAGAAACGCTTCCTAATTTATATTAAAGCATCGATCGAATGATTCGTTTGTAAACAGCAAAGGGTATGCAAGCATCTGCTTACCGAAATAACCTGCTTTTCTTTTTAAGTCCTAAAAAATACCTTTCAATCTTGATGTAAAAAATTGTATATCGAATATTTATAAATATTTTCATGTTAGATTACGTTCCTAAGGCAAACCAACTGTTTTTCTTTAAACAATTTATGCTTCAATGTAAAAAGTAAACTATTTCTGCTTTACAATAAAAATAATTATAATAGTTGTAATGGGGTTTTATTAAATATTATTTTAATGAAGTTTAAAATTAACCCGTAAATATTTGTAATAACTGTTTACATTTAGAGCACGTTTTAAAGATCGACGACTTGTTAAATAAAGAATATTTACGAACACGTTTGCAATAATTTCAAAGACTTTAAAGTCTTATACTTACTTACTAGCGCCACCACAAAGATGAGTTGTACATTTTATGAACTTATTGACATACAAAAGCGCCATGTATTTTACATACTGATGTAGTAGATATTTTCGAAGTTAAATGCGTATAAGAGTTTTCCCATACTCATGTGCTATAATTTAGCTATAAATAGTTTATTTTTTAATTAAATTCAAATAAATTGAAGGTCACGGTGGATTAAAAAATCTGATATTTTTTATTATGAAAATGAACGATATGAATATCTTTCGATTAGAGTCGATAATTGCCATAAAAATCGCTTCTGGCAATATTTTGAATAAAAATGCTGTATAAGGTACAAGGATTAATTTGTTTTTTTATGCAGTGTCAACATTTTACTAAAATCTATTATGCCAGGAGTTTAGCTATAAGTAAGAAAAGTTTATAAAGTTTATTTGGCAATTTTAGCTTGAAACAGTTGAAGTTTCCATAGCATTAATAGTCCACCTACTTAACAGAAGCGACCTGTCGAAATGACTCTACAGGGCCATAAAATCTGAAAATTGCTCAATTTTCTCTTTCCAAGTTACCTGACCTTTAATTTAAGCCAAGGCGAAATTGGCACAGAAACAGCGTCATTCGCGTTGTGAAAACTCCCAGATAAAACGCAGATCGGAACAGAAATTGCAGAGATTACGCGCTCAGAGTGATTAGCCATTAAGTCAAGGGGGCGCACCCAAACAGAGAACAACAGAGATGATTAGACAGAAAGTGAAACTGAAATGTAAAAACTGTCTTCAGGTGGTGATGAGATAAGCTTCTGTCCAAGAAGCCAGCTGCGAAAAAACAAGCCCATCACTTTTATGAGGGACAAGTAATATTACGTGAAATCTTTCCACCCAAGTGGAACTTGGATGCAAATATCGTAAAACGATTTGGTACAGACGTTTGTCTGAATTTCGCAAGAGTGTTTTGACTTACATCACTTCGTTAGATCAAACGTATAGAAATCCCCAATTCCTTTCCAAATTCAAGATCAATGAACTTAGAAGATGTTACAACATGAGTAATCAATTCCCAACTTTAAGATAACACAATAAGCACCGCGATAATTATAGCGTTGAAAAGCGATATCTTCCAACTGGTCCCGTGCAGGGAATAAATCTTATCTAAACCAGCTAACAGGGTGCAAAGACTTGGACCTATAAAAGAGAGATTGCAGCCGAGAATCGCCAACAGTTGAAATCTGAAACAGTTGAAATTACAAAACAGCGGAAGCAAGCAACTTACAGAATGCCTTACACCCCAGTGAATTCCTACGACAGCGATCTCAAGGTCTGGAGCGGAGAGCCAGTGACGCACTACTTCGACCCACATCTGTCTATTGGAGAGATCATCTTCCAGGAGATGCGCCGTCATCCCCAGCTCATCGCCCAGGTGGGTACATAAAAAGGTTTTCTGGGAATCGGAATGTAAATATCCCAGAACTGTCCTTGCAGATTTCGGCCACGGAAAACACTGTGCTGAGCAGACAGGAGCTCCATGCCAACTCGATGAAAGTGGCCAGCTATATGCGTTCCATGGGGCTCCTCCAGTCCGATGTGGTGGGCCTAATAGGCAGGAACACCACCCACATGCCTGCTGTGGCATACGCCTGTTTCTTTAACGGAATTGCCTTCCACTCTCTGAACATTACCTACGATCAGAGCACCATTGAAAAGCTCTTCGACATAACCAAGCCACGTCTCATTTTCTGCGACGGAGATGAGTACGAGAAGGTGCGAGCTGCCACCGCATCCCTGGATGTGAAGATCGTCACCATGCGCAATCACCCAACGGACTCTATCAGCATTGACGAAGTACTAGCCACTCCCATTGAGGAAAACTTCCAGCCAGCTCGTCTGGATCAGGGCAACGATCAGACCATGGCCATCCTCTGCTCCTCTGGCACCACTGGAACTCCCAAGGCGGTTACCATCACCAACAGCCGCCAGATCCTAGCTGCCAACCAGTGAGTACTTATCAGTTGCTCTTGATCTTAAAGAACAATTAAATAATAATCAACGGATCTTGTAGCCAGCTGACAACTGCCGACATTCAGTACTCTCACAACACCCTCGACTGGATAACAGGCCTAGTGACCACCATAATCTCTGGCGTGTTCAGCACCACCCGCATCATCGCTGACAATGCCTTCGATCCCGCCTTCGCTTTGCGAATCATTGAGGAGTACAAGGTAACGTGGATTATTCAGCCACCATCCTGTATGGCAATGATGGTGAATTCTCCGGAATTCGAGACCAGTGACCTATCCAGTCTGAAGTACTTCATGTTTGGCGGATCCCGTGCTGCGGTGGAGGTGCAGCAGAGCATCCGGAGTCGGTTGAGCAGTGACTGTTTGCTGTTTATGTACGGATTCACGGAACTCGGTGCCTTGGCCACCTACAACTGCCACTTTGACGAGAAGCCCAATTCAGTAGGGCGTTTGGTCAACGGCCTCAAGCTGAAAATCGTCTCTGAAGATGGTCATTCCTTGGGACCTGACGAGATGGGGGAAGTGTGCATCAAGAATAACCAGCATTGGGCGGGTTACTATGGAAACCAGCTGGAGACCCGCCAGATACGGGATCCCCAGGGATGGTATCATTCCGGAGATCTTGGCTACATGGACAAGGACGGTTTCCTGTACGTGCTGGAGCGCAAGAAGGACATGCTAAAATACCAGAACATCATGTACTATCCCAACGAGATCGAGAGTGTCATCTCGGAGATGCCTCAAGTGGCGGAGGTTTGTGTCTTCGGCGTATGGAGTAATATATACGGAGACGAGGCGGCCGCCGCCGTGGTAAAGAAACAGGGGAGTGATCTGAGGGCCCAGGATGTCGTGGAATATGTGAGCACGCGGACGGATTCAAAGTATAAGCAACTGAATGCCGGCGCCATTATCGTGGATGATCTCATGCGCAGCGCCAATGGAAAGACCAATCGAATAGCCAACAAGAACCACTATTTGCATTTAAAGGAGAGAAGCTAAAACTCTAAAAAATAACTCCTTTGTTGCCATGAATAAATGCCAGCGGATCTCTTTAAGACCACAAAATAATTGGCGTTTCTTTTTGACATTAGAAACTCTTATTTGCACAGATGACCAGATAATTGTATATTTTAATGACGCTAGGATCCGGACGAGATTTGTGATTTGTCTTTTGTTATTGTATATCCTTGTAGTTTGCAATTCGATCGATTTCGATCTTTAAATTCAGCACAGAAGGGCGCGTCTACAAACTTTTTATAGGTGTTTTAATATTTTCTTTAAAAAATGTGGATTCATATTTATTTTTATTTAAATAATATATACATATATAATCCTTTCTCTTAATAAATATTAATATGTCCAAGAGAAGAACTTTAAGTTGTGGGTTGTATACACACCAGGGCGTATACGTAATGTCTTGTCATAATTGGTATAAATAAAATTAATGAAAGTCGTTGCAGTGGATATTATTGACATCCTTTGAGGGTTCTTACTTATGAAAATTAAACCCAAAAATGTAAATAGTAAACGCCTCTCTCTTAAAGAGCCGTTGGCATTTATTTATGGCAATTATTTTAAAATATAAATCCTAGAGTTTTAGTTTCTTTCTTTTACTTTCAGGTAGTGGTTCTTGTTGGCCATTCGATTGGTCTTTCCATTGCCGCTGCGTATAAGATCCTCCACGATAATGGCTCCTGCATTCAGATGCTTAAACCTTGAATCCGTCCGCCTGCTCACATATTCAACGACATCCTCGGCACTCAGATTGCTGCCTTGTTTCTTCACCACGGCGGCGGCCGCCTCGTCTCCGTTGATCTGATCCCACACCCCGAAGACACAGACTTCGGCCACATCCGGCATCTCCGATATTACGCACTCGATGTCGTGCGGATAGTACATGGTGCCCAAGTACTTCAGCATGTCCTTCTTGCGATCAACGATGTACAGAAAGCCGTCGTGGTCCATGTATCCGAGGTCTCCGGTATGGTACCATCGCTGGGAATCTCTTATGTTTCGCGTTTCCACCTGGTTTCCATAGTAGCCCGCCCAATACTGGTTGTTGCTGATGCACACCTCACCCATCACGCCCGGTCCAAGGGATTGGCCATCTTCTGAGACGATTTTCAGCTTGAGGCCGTTGACCAAACGTCCCACTGAATTGGGTTTCTCGTCAAAGTGACAGTTGTACGTAGCCAATGCACCGAGTTCCGTAAATCCATACGCAAACTGCAGGCAATCGATGCTTAAGCGATTCCTCATGCTCTGCTGCACCTCCACTGCAACACGGGATCCGCCAAACAGAAAAGTCCTCATAGTGGAAAGGTCGGAGGTCTCAAATTTCGGCGAATTCACCATCATGGCCATGGACGAGGGTGCCTGAAGAGTCCAGGTAACTTTGTACTCCTCAATGACTCGCAAGGCGAAGTCGGGATCGAAGGGATTGTCAGCGATGATGCGGGTGGTACTGAACACGCCAGAGGTTATGGTGGTCAATAGGCCTGTTATCCAGTCGAGGGTGTTGTGGGAGTACTGAATGTCGGCAGTTGTCAGCTGGCTATCAAAACCATTATAAATCAATGTTAGTTAAGATTAAGAGCAACTGATGAGTACTCACTGGTTGGCAGCTAGGATCTGGCGACTGTTGGTGATGGTGACCGCCTTCGGAGTTCCAGTGGTGCCAGAGGAGCAGAGGATGGCCATGGTCTGATCGTTGCCCTGATCCAGGCGAGCTGGCTGGAAGTTTTCCTCGATGGGAGTGGCTAGTACTTCGTCAATGCTGATAGAGTCCGTTGGGTGATTGCGCATGGTGACGATCTTCACATCCAGATGGGCGGCGGCAGCTCGCACCTTCTCGTACTCATCTCCGTCGCAGAAAATGAGACGTGGCTTGGTTATGTCGAAGAGCTTTTCAATGGTGCTCTGATCGTAGGTAATGTTCAGAGAGTGGAAGGCTATTCCGTTAAAGAAACAAGCGTATGCCACAGCAGGCATGTGGGTGGTGTTCCTGCCTATTAGGCCCACCACATCGGACTGGAGGAGCCCCAAGGAACGCATATAGCTGGCCACTTTCATCGAGTTGGCATGGAGCTCCTGTCTGCTCAGCACAGTGTTTTCCGTGGCCGATATCTGCAAGGACAGTTCTGGGATATTTATATTCCGATTCCCAGAAAACCTTTTTATGTACCCACCTGGGCGACGAGCTGGGGATGACGCCGCATCTCCTGGAAGATGATCTCTCCAATAGACAGATGTGGGTCGAAGTAGTGCGTCATTGGCTCTCCGCTCCAGATCTTAAGATCGCTGTCGTAGGAATTCACTGGGGTGTAAGGCATTCTGTAAGTTGCTTGCTTCCGTTGTTTTGCTATTTTAGATTTTAACTGTCGGCGACTTGGACTGATTTCTCCCTTTTATAGTTTTCCCGTTGGGAATGGATATAGATAAATATTTGTGGAGTCACCGTTTACTTGTTGTAAACGGCAGGGGACCAACTCAGTGATAACAGTCTCAGCATGGGTCAGTTGGCCAAGATTAGGAACCACTTGGTATTTGTTGTGGCTCACTAGGTTATCTTCTTCTGGAGCAGCTGACATTGTTTTTATTTATAATCTTAGAAAAAAGTTTGAGAAAGATAGTGATTCCAACACATCAAGGTTACTAAAGGTAATGAGCTTTGCAAAAAAGAATGTAAGAATGATCATTTATGATGTTTGTGCCCAAATTCGTTTTGGGTGGAAATATGACTCGTAATTTTACATGGTCTGATAAGAGTCACGGGGCATATGATTTTGCAGGTCACTTTTTTGGCTAAAACTTATCTTCTACGCACATGCTGGCGTTCGTTACACATCAGTTTTACTTTTTGTGGAATTGTCGTCACTTATGGAATTACATATCTTCTCAGCCACTCGGCGGTGGTTATCTTTATTCTGATTTACTTCGTAGATCCCTGTGTGAATGACGTACAGCTAAGAGCTGTGGTGTTTATGGAAATTGTTCTTTATACTTATCTTTATCAGAGACTTCGGATCGATGGACTCAGTTAATATATCGTGAGCGCGTCTTCTCGAAAACCGTATCATCCCTGAAAACCAAATAATATTCCAATAAAAAAGACTTATTTAAGTATTCTTTCATTTTGTTTTGTTTCATTTATTTATAAACATTTCACAAACATCTTTATTCTGCGGGTGTTACACAATTATTCGGATTTCTCTTGTTCGTTTCGGGATTTCGTTCCTTCTGGGTGACAACAATTATTTCAACTATTTTGTAAATTTACGCTACTAATTCTTTCACTTAGGCATTTGATTTGCTGTTTTAATTTTCCACTGACGGCCTTGATGTGTCCTATGCCGGATCTATATGTACCTCCGTTTTAATTTAACTTCGGTTGTTAGTTTGGTGTCTTTTCTTATTGCGACTGGGCTATGTTCTGGGGTTGGGTTGCGCTACATCGAAATTCTTGTGTCGTTCGTTTCCGAAATGCTTCGGTCTTAAGACTATGTGATCTTTGCCGAGTCCCCCCACCGGGGAACCGTGTCTGAGTGTGGGTGTGGTTGTGAGTGTGTGCCTGTCCTGACTTAGCTCTATAAAGTAAGGTGATTTGTGTTCATTGATTCGGGTAGCCTCTGCCCTTCGCTTTCTGCGCCCTCGATCGCAATTTCGATAGAAATGATTCGGTCTTGCTTGTATTTACATTTCTACTACAGAAATTATAGTTGTTGGAGTTGTTTGATTGTTAGAAATGGGCCATGGGCCGCCCCCTTTTGGAAGATATGTGTTATGATTTATCTAAATTTTAACTTGCAATTACTCAAACTCGCTTGCCCCGCTCAAACTGTGCAAAGATTAGATTCGATTTCGTTTTCGATTTTGTTTTCGATTTTCGTTTCGATTCGATTTCAATTTCGACTCCGATTTCGATTTGTGTGTCGTTTTGATTTGATTGGTGTCGTTAGCAAAGATTAAACATCGAGTGAGTGGAGTGAATTTGTGAGTGAATCGTTCAGATAGTGATGGTGGAAGTAATTTGCCTTGGCGATTAGTAGCTTAGTACTGTGAATACTTGAACTAGTCTGTTTCGAAGCATTTTTCAACGCCGTCTCTTATGAACTAAACATACGTTAACGTTAACTTACGATCTACTCGCCCCCGTCAGGGCTTCTGTCTCCGCATTCGCATGGGATTCAATCATTTTAATATCTACGCTCCCCTCGTCTCTGTTAATCAAAACCTGTAAGTCTTTTTGAACGCATCTATATTATATAAACTTGTGCACATTTCGTGTTACGTCTCCCGTAGTCGTTTGTTCGTTAACCTAACCATTAAATGACATTTACATGCTCTTGACCCAAACTATTTACAGTGAAACTGGACTGTTGCTGCCGAACGATTTGCCGGGAAAATGATAATTGACCGAATTGGATAATGGCAACCGATAAGCAGCACACAACCTAAGAATGTTCTTTTCACTAAAATTAAATGCCGAAATCTGAGTTTCGCCCCTCCCCCGCCTGGTGTAATAACTAGTTTAATTCTTTCTCGTCTTCTATATGATTATTCTTTCGTCTAGTACATCGATCAACGCTTTCCGGTCAACAAGCCCGAGTCCGGCGGCCATCTACATATTTCCCAGATCTGCCTGTTCACCAACTATATATGCTCACATTTAAAAACCCTGTATGTTCAATAGCTTCATATACAATACGACTATAGCTAGAGTTATAGTTATAATTTCGCTTGTTCGATTTCTCTCTCGATATTTGTTGACTAGTTTTTGGTTTCTCTTTGCTTGGCACAACTTTTACAACATGAAAGTATCTATAGATATTCACCGAGTTTCGATCTTCGACTTCGGGTCTCCGATCGTTCGTTTTGGTTTACGTGACAATTGTTTAATGACAACAGTTATTATGCAGGGTGCCTTGTGTGTTGTGTCTATATATTAGCATAAGTTTCAATTGATTTTTGATTTCTTTTACGATTAATTTCTTACCTTTAGATTATAAATGATAGCAAATAAATGAGCATATCCAAAACGAAGGGTTTGTAAAACCAAATAAGAGACGAAACAAGCCTTTAATTGTAATAAAAATAGTAAAAAATCTACGAAAACGATGTAATTAAAGGTTATCTGAAGGAATTAAGTTGTTATTGTTGCTGTTTTCTTCTGTTTCTGTTGTCGCTATGTAGAATTCACATAATTTTTTTAATCTAAAGTTAGAGCCCCATATTTTGGGTGTCGTTTGTGCGTTTCGCTAATCGGGTTTCGGGGTTATATCGAGGTGAAAAGGTTGGAGTGGAGTTTAAAAAAGAGGTTTTAGAGAGACGGAGAGCGTTTTAGAAAGAGAAAAAGGTAGAAAGGAATCTTCTTGGCATACAAAAGGCACTTAAATAACCAAACATATTTTTGTTGATATAAAAATAACTGTATATATCGCGATCTAATTTACGATTTATACGGATTTATGAGTAGTATTCTTCAAGTTCGCGGGGACTTGCACTACGTGATGAAATATTTCTGTATTGTCTGTTAATTGGTTTATGGTTTGCATTTGTATATATATATTTCATAAATCTAATTAAGCAAATTAACTAGCTAAGTGGCCTTGGCGACCCAATACATAATTAAGTAATTTTAAACTGTAAATGGTAAGTGGTAAGTGGTAAGTTGTAAATTGAATAGAATATTCTAAGGATTCAAATTAAACAGGAATCAGAATTGCGGGCTTAGTCCCCCTTGAGTGTAATTGCTACTTGACTACTTTTAAAAATTCAACGCTAAAATTAACGCAAGCGACTAATAGATTTATGAAAATATAATTAATAAGGTTTCTAAGAAATTCGAGTGAAAAATAACTTGCAGATACCCACCAATTCCAGTTGAACTTAGCATTTAAGAGTTGTTTTGGGCAAATAATGCGAAAATAAAATTCTGTTTTTCGTTTCTGTGTGCGTTGAAGGATTTTCTTCGATATTTTCGATTCGTTTTTTTATTTAATTCGATGGTGAACATAATTAAATTGAATTTACCTAGAGTTTCTCGCTTCGGTTAGTTGTTCTATTATCGACTAAACTTAAATTTATCTACACGCTTTTTACAATTAGAATTCGTTTAAACTAGTTGACTTAAAACTTATTGTATGACATATTTACAAACGTCGAATTGTCTACGACCCTCTCTCCTCCCATATCCGTTTTGCGGCTTAGCTAACTTAACGCATTTAAGTACAAATCAATTGCAATTTCTTTAGAACTAAGCTAGAGTCCGGAACAAAACTCGATTATCGTCGATTATCAGCTAAAATAACTCATCAATTCGTAACAATTTGGAGAATCCTCAAAACAAATCAAGTGGAACATGTGTGTGGTGTTGTGTGGTGTGGTGTGGTGTGTTTTCGTATAATTATTTATAACATTAACTACTATGCAGTCGTCGCCTTGATCAATTTAACTTACACTTAACTATAGCTTTTGTTATTCACCGAAAATTGCTTCCTCGCCATCGGTTCGTTTAGTGGAAGTGCCAGGATACGCTCTTAACTATACTGCACTGTCCAGAGACATAACCAAACATAGAGCATATAGCTTTTAGCATTATCGTAACGTATCCCTCGATCTTTGTTAACGGTATTCTTAGTTAATTTCGTGTTGGATTCTACATAGCCACTGGGTTTCAGAGACGCGCCTTAGAAGGTCCTTTAGCGGTTTAAGTCATTCAATCAACGTGTCAATCAAGAAATCAACCAAATTCGAAATGAAGCCATACGCAACGCAAGACAAAAGCATGAAATGAGGTCAACCGATAAGGAAGTGGAAAAGAAGTGAAAGAAATAGGTTAGTACATTCGTTTTGGCTAGCAGCCAACCGGCCAACCCTTCTATAAAGTAATTGGTGGTGCTTGGCAATAGGTAACGGCATTTACTCATCCTCCTCCTCCCTGAAGAGATATGTGCTCCAGTAGACCAGGTTGAACAGGGCGAAGACCAGCGGGAAGGTGATCCGCGAGATAACGTCGATCCTCTTCGATCTAGAACATTGTCTTTGGATATTAAGCAAGTACGAAAATACAAATTAATTGATCATCTAGAGATTGGCTTTTTGATTTTTGTGATTAGTTTTTTCATTGGTTTCTTCTTCGTTCTCAACATTTTCGAAGTTAATTTTGCAAATATTTGGCAGAATAATTTGTTTGTTTTAAAAGGCGGACCACTACGTGTGCTGGAAACGAAAAATGTGCGCTTTCTGTGGGGAGTTAAGATCTACGGCAGTGCGGGAGAAGCTGGGGATGCCGGGGGGCTTGGGGACGACTAGTTCGGGGCGGGGCGGGGCGGTGTGGATCGGATCGGATCGGATCGGATCGAACGGCAATGGCTACAACTAAATATATATTTTAAAACAAACAAATCACACACAAAATGACTGAAAAGCAAAGCATAACTTTATAAACTGCCACCAGAAGCGGTGGCGATCCGAAGGGGTTAACTTAATTCAAACACAAATTGAAGTTCAATTATATTTCACAGATACTTGACTCGGTTCGGCAAGCCATTAGAAGTCGTTACTATAGTTTTTTGAGTTAGTTCGGTTTTGGCAACAAAAGACAGCGAGCAAACAGAATCGAACGAACGAACGAACGGCAAGCAAGCGGCAGATATCGGGTTTGGTTTCTTGGTTTTTCGTTATTCTTTTCGTTTTCTTTCACAGGATTTTCAATGACTGTTGAATAGTAGTAATGTGATAGCAAAAAGTCAACAAGAGTTAGTGAAAGAGATACAGAGAGTAGAATAGTACATGTTCACAACATCAAAAAGTAAATCCATCAACTACTACGGAACACAATGGGACTAAACGAGATGGCTACTGTGGGCTTGGATGAGGAGTTGGGTCCGGAGCGCGGCTCCGAATCTCAGTTACCTGGTGGGGAACTTGGAGAGCCAGGTCTTGCAGCAGTTGGGGCGCTTCGGGGCCTGCATGTGCACCTCGCACTGGAGCCGCTTTTCCAGGGCCAGCGGATCGCCGGGATGACGCACCAGCGGTTTCTGTTGGCCACCGCCACCGCGTGTAAATTGCGACGCCGTTTGACATGAAAGTTTCGATTGTAGTCGGATGCAAATGAGGGTTGATCGGTGGTTGGGTGGCACAGGTGGTTGGGTGGTTCGGTGGTTCGGTGTTTTGGTCGAGTACGTGCAATGGCATGTGCGTAATTTGATTTAATTTCGTAGCAATTTTTCAATTCAATTCCGGTCGAGTGGTTTGTTTTGGTTGCCAGCGATGGTCGGTGATGGTTGGTGGAAGGTTGGTTGGTTGGTTGGTTTTTTTTGCAGTTTCAGGTTTTATTTTCAGTTTATTTGTGGTTGGTTGTTGATGTTGGGGGTGGTTAGTAGTAGTTGTTGTTATAATTGTAGTTGGGATGAGCACGTTTGAAAAAAGTTGTTGAATTTTGCATTTGTTTTTGGTGGTTGTTGTATTTTATTTTTTGTGGTAATAAAAAAGAGGCAAATATAAAAGGAAATAGTTGTTTTAATAGTTTTATCATAACAGTTTTGCTGTTGCCAATTATGGTTTGTACTCCATTAAAAACCAACATGAAAGTAGATAAAGTTCGACAGGATTTAAGCCCAGACCCGCGAATAAAAAGGTAATAAAGATATACGCGATTCTATAACAATAGCTCACTTTAACTTTCTCTCTTTAGCCTTTTGGCACTTTAGTAATATGAGAATTAAAGGCAAACTAATGGCTTATGGCAATTTAAACTTAACAAAAAATAAAGTGGTTGTAATTAATGCTATGTAAATAAACACAAATAATTTTTACAATGAAAAGTTGCTCAAACTCCCAGTTTTAAGCCCAAATTCAAACCAAAAACGTAAACATAAAATACTGTCAAGAAATATAAGTTGTTAATCGGAATGGATAACTTTATAGTACATCTTGTGTCATAGCTGTATCTAAGACCCCCAATAAACCGAAAAGCTGTGTGGGTTTTAAAGAGATATATCAAGAGGTAAGTACCATTGCGAACGTTGCATTGCTATCTGTATCTAGCAGATCTGAAGCGGCATCTAAACTGGCCTGCTCCAGATCGCGGCGCTTCTTTTTCATATTCTCCTTATGCATGTCTGCGGCCCGATCCGTATATATCATAGATATATGTTGCATGTGATAGAAGATGTTTGACAAGAATTTATTTGTTCCACGGCAGATCGATAGTTCGATAGTTGGGGTTTGATTTTAGATTTTTGGGTGGATTTTTACAGGTTTTATTGGGTGTGTTAGTTTTAGATGCATAGTTATACACAGTTATACAGTTAGACAGCGATAGTGTTAGGCGAGAGAGAGAGATAGAGACAGACAGAAAGAGAGAGATAGAGAGATAGTCACACATACAAAACGTTAAACGATTCGAAATGTTTAGTAAAACCAAATAAATGAAAAGGATCAAACAGGAAACGAAACAATAATCGAATGCAATCGTATCGACGAGGTCAGGGGTACGCAGGATGTATCAAATTATACGGAAATCAAGCCAACGGATCATCCAGAGATCGGTGGATATAGACACACACACATATTGGTTTTGTATTTACAGGCATTTGTACACAATTCGATTTTGATATCATTTCGAAAGGACGAGGAAGTTTGACCAATATGTAATGTAGTATTGTTTGTTTTTCGTATTTTTTTCAAACGCGTTATTGTTTAGTGGTCGTGTGTGCGTGTGGACAGTGCATGTGGGTGGGTGGGTGGTGTGGTGTGGTGTGGTGTTTGTGTATGCGATTGACGATGAATGGCGGGCGCACAATGAAATAAGAGAGTAAACAAAAACGTTGGATTAGTTTGATATACTCGAAGGACCGTTTCGTGGTTAGTTATCAAAGTGAAAGGTAAAAAGGAAAATTCTATCAAAATGCTACGACTAAACTCGATTGGCTTTCGCTCATTGTCAGACATAGGGATAAGAGTGGGCACGGGAGAGACTCTGTGTGTATTAACGAGTACAGGTTTAGGTTGAGGGATGTGGCCCGAGGCTTTTGTGGTTCTTGTAAGCCAAGCTGATCCTGCGTTGGCGTTCGAGTGTTTTGTTGTTGTTCTTGTTGTTGTTGTAGCTCGTGTGGGAGTGTGAGTGTGGCCTTGGCCGAGCTCACGGGTCGGTGTGGTATGTATGGTACAGTATGCGTAGACATTTATATATGGATACTATATATAGATATGTACGTATATATATTCGGTCATCACTCAGTACAATAAAACAACAGTAAAAAAAGATAAACACCATCGATTAATTAACATTTATATGTAGTTAAGAAGCATATCAAAGTTCAATTACTAGCTTTGTTCGAACCTGAACGGGATGCATAGTTCACCAGGGCGAACTCGAGCAGGGCCCCGAACACGAACGTCAAACACACGCCGGTCCACACATCGATGGCCTTCGTATAGGACACGGGCGGCAGGGAGGCGTTGATGCCCGACGTCTGGGTGGCCATGGTCAGCAGGGTGGTGACACCTGGAAAGCGATGGTACGGGGTTTTGTTCACATTAGACGATAGGATCTCAGAGTTAGTCGGTTAGTTTTTCCTTATTCAGTTACAAGAACTTCTTTACTTCTTCTCATTGAACTGTCTCGAATAATTTCCGAAGGCAGCGACCATAAATAGGCTATGATCTTAGAAACCTGACTTGTGTCTCCTCTTTGCCGCTGGTTCATGGAATTTATATTCGATACAGTTGGTAAACTATTAATTAAGGAATTCCTAACGTTATAACAGCGGCTTGTAGACTTAAGGAATCTTTTCAACTGACAAACATAGACGGAACATACTGTGTCGAGACTGAGGCCTCTTAACTGTACTAACGATTTTAACTATATTTTATTTTTGTTTTACTTTTGCCTCTTGACATCCTTGAAAGTATGATGTACTTTGAATTACTTTTTATACAGACTTAACCTTTAACTATCAATTTGAATGATGGTAATTTATATAAAATAAACATTAATTCAAAGTAATACTTTTTCACATATTGTATTATCAGTGTTTAGTAGATGTAATTATATTTAAGGTACTATTTCTGACATGAAAATATTGAAAATATATGGGAAATAACTTTTGCAATTTTTCTTATTATAAAAAACATTTAATAATTATAAATAACAAGACACATCAAATTGAATATAGAGAAAAGTTGAAAAGCTTGAACTCACCCAGTGACACTCGTGCAGGCACCGCTCCTTGATCCAGCCAGAATGATACCCATGATACAATGACCAACATACAGCATGGTATATAAATTTGTATTAAGTAATATGAGAATTCTCGCTTGAATAGTAGATCGACTTTGAGGCAACTGTATTCACCTATGAGTATACAAGGTATATAAATTGTGTCAAACTCAAAATGTACGGGAGGATGTATTAAAAAGAGGCTTTGATTTTTTTGATTCTAGCAGGTTTTTGCCTTGGCGTCGGCTTTCGCTTTCGCTTTCGCCTTTTGTTTAAATGTCACACGCACACACAGTTTTAGAAGGTATATACACACAGATAGATATCCAATATATGGTACAAAGAAGGGCCATCCAATAAGGAGAGAACATAAAAAGTGTCTTGCTCGGAAATTTTGCCAAGAATAGAAATTAAAATACATTTACAGACGATTCTTTCGGGTCGAGTCTCTCTTCTGGTCTGTACAAAAAGTGGGACTTCCGAAACAAAAAAAAAAAAAAGAAGGAAATAAAAAGAGGCGAAAACATATTATACAACGGGTCTGGTGGTGGGTTGGAGGGGTTAGGTTTTAAGAAGACATAATGTATTTACAGGAAAACAAAAAAACTCAGCTCGGCGAAAGAGGGGGCGTCGTGTTGGGTTTTGTGGGGTGTTTTGGCACACAGAGAGTCAAAAATTATAAAATCAAATGAAAAATTGCATCATAGGCAAAAAGTATCAACATGAATTCAATTTCTGACTTTTGCAACAAAATTCTTAACGGAAATGAAGTTCGACGGCTTTGTGTTTGCTGGTTCATGTTGCTGTTCTGCTTTTCATTTCGCTGACTTCCGCTCGACAGGCACTCCTGCCACGCCCCTCTTCCCCCCTTTCTCCCAACCCCGCCCCCACAAACGCGCCTCGACCCGCCTTCGTTGATGGCCCCCCTTTTTTTGTGCTTCATTTCCGTTAATTTGTTGGCAAAGCGTTCCATACTCTTCAAGACAAAGTTGTTTATTATTTTACATTCTCATATTTTTTGTTCGATTTTCGATTTGTGATTTTCGGGGGATTTGTTTCGTTTAGCGTGCTGCTGTTCATTAGATTTCTCTCTGTGTCTGTTTGGCCGGGCTTTCATTTCCCTGTTTGCACTTGAGTGCTGCGTGTGTGGTTTATTTGCTCGGCTCTTTGGTCTGGGTTTGATTCTGATTCTGGGTTTCTGGCACGGTAACGGGTACGGGTACGGGTGCCCGGGTACGGCATCGCATCTGGAACGGTTCGCACTGCGGCTTTGGCTCTCGCCATCGGCTGTGCCTTTGGCTTTGCGACAGGCCATCATCAATCAAGCGATGACTCTCATTCTGTCCAGCTCGGATTCGAGCGGCCTTTAATCCCGTTCAACGCTCATAGAAGATATAAAATTAATAAACTTTATGTGAGCAACTAGGTTCAAGGCGAGAGATCTAAATTGCAACAACTACGCAACGTCTACGTGGAAAAAGTCATATATGCGGGTGGCTTCAGTGCAATATCTATGGATTTAATACCTTCTAAAAGGATTATTAGAAGGAGGCAATAATGTAACTTTGTATATTTATTCTGATCCTCGAGGATACAGAATCATGGGGAATTTAAGCCAATAAACATTTCTGCGGAGCAGAAATCTCCAGTTACTGCCTCCTTTAAAAACATCTTTGAAAGTATTACAAAATCCAAAGATATCCAGTGAATCCCCCGATTTAGTTGATATAAGGTAGACTTGAGCTAAATATGATTATTGGTTTTTGTTTCATATATTTTGGGAGTGATGAAATTCAGGCTCATGCTAACTTATTTGTGGATGGATGATGGGGATGATGGCACTATTTTAAGAGAGAGAGAGAGAGAGACTTGGGCTTCCGTTCTCGGTAATTGGTAAACAAAAAAATTGTGTAGAGTCAGCGGATTCATGTTTGAATTAGGTAAAGTTTCCACTAGATAAATACACGATTACAAGTGATTGCTCTGTTTGCTCGGGCTGCCGTTAACTATCCTAATATGCTGACACACAATCTGGCAACTTGCGGAAAAATCTTGCCCTCTCCTTGTTTGCTTCCATTTCCACTTCCACTTGTGCTTCCACCGCCACTTCCACTTCCACTTCCACCTCCACTTTCGGATCTACATCCACATGGGCGTCGTCGTCTTGTTCGGTGCAGCGTCTTTGTGCAAGTTTAAACAACATCGCAGACAATTTCCTCGATTAATTTACTTTCCGTACGGCGTTTTGCCTTCATTTTCCGTTTCGCATTTGCGAGAGTCGGGGAATCCCCCACGCTCGCGCAACTGAATAGTTGTTCGCCAAGGTAAACATTTGCTTAGAGCGCGCGCAGATTTCCAAGTGCTCATAAAAAACGGCAAGGTAAACGCTGTCCGTGTCGGTGTGGGTGTGTGGGAAGCACGTGTGTGTGAGCGTGCGAATTACATCGTAAAAAGTTGGTTCTATGCGTTTCGGGCATTGATAACGGCCCGAAACGATATGCTCATTGAAATGGCGCATGTGTAAACGGCATCTTATAAAATTCGCCACGTGCGGGTGTGTGTGCATGAGCGGGGGGAGTGGCGGGTTAAGTGGGAGTGTATGCGTGTGGGTGTGTGTGGTATGAAGTGGTTATGGGGCCGTTTATAATATTCTCCAGTTGGGACCCAACATGTTTACGATATGGCTAGGGCTAAAGTTAAACCACTTGGCATGCAATCGCTGGGGAGCGCTTAATACAA
This sequence comes from Drosophila seguyi, assembly GCA_008042675.1. NCBI lineage: Eukaryota > Metazoa > Arthropoda > Insecta > Diptera > Drosophilidae > Drosophila > Drosophila seguyi. The sequence goes on along the minus strand of VNJU01009366.1, from coordinate 350,352 downwards.
ATGCAAACAAAATACGCAACCAGCGAGAAAAACGAGTAAAAAGCCGAGAGCTCTAGGAAAATAGTTAACATTATCGGATATCATGAGTCTCTGGAATCGAGAATGGATGGTCAACAACACACACATACGGAACGCACGTACCCGTGTTGGTTTTACTGTTGCAGTAATCAGTCAGAAACTTCTCCAGAGTGAAGCGGGGCAGGTGTAGGTTCTTCACCACCTGCACAGGATCGCCCTCCTTCCACAGGAAGACCAAGTCGTTGGTGGTCCAGCCATCTGAAAGAGTGTGTGTAGTTGTTATAGATTAATAACTAAGGCCAGAGACTTTATTCTTAACAGTAACAAATTAACAATAACACTTTAGAAAATCAGAATTGTGCCATAGAAATGACAAATTAAAATATAATAAGTGGTTTCATTGGAAGCTTTATTACAAGAAATATAATTTATTTTCCTGTCTTTATTTAACGTACTTATGTATGGTTTTAATAAAGCATTTCAAGAAAGGAGACTATACTCACAGCTCGCCATCCTTAGCGAACAGATCTGCCTGTCCAGCGGATATAGCTTGAGGTTCATTGGGCAGGCCAATGTCAGCGAGATACGTATACTATATAGCACGGAGCCGTTGGGGAAAATGCGTATATAAACATTGGGCATGATGATGTTGTGGAAGTGTCCCTCCTTCTCGTTGGAGAAGAAGAGATCGGGCATCCACACGCGGTTCGCCTCCGTCAGGGTCAGGTACTTTAGGCGGCCTGTGCGAGAATAAGAGTTTCGATAAGCCAATCCGAACTAGGCTCCTCCTGACTTACCCTGGATATCGTCGAACTTGAGGCGCTCATCCGTCCACTGTTCACGGAAGGTTAACTGCACACTGTACTCCTGCGGGCGCCGGAAGTGGGTGGTGTGGTGGATGGGCAGAGGAAAAGTCTAATTAGTAGACGAAATCAAAGGGACTCTTCGAGGATTCAATCAGAACTACAATGCAAATTTCGCTTTGTCGAATTGAAAGGGGAGTTTCTTTCGAGCTTTCCTTTCTTTTCAATTTTTTTTTTGTATTTAAGACTGTGTACTGAGGGGCTTTTCAATTGGGGGGTGGCTTGCAGTTCGATTTATTTAATTGAATTTGATTTTTGGTTGACGGGGGCTTTAGCTTTACGTTGGACAGAGATTGTTTGGTTGGTTGGAGGATGAAAGAGCGAGCAAGGCGTGGCGAGGCGAAGTAGTTGTTATTTGGCATGTATAGCTGAGTGGTATATTTGATATTGATATTCGTATATATTGATATTGATACATGGCGTATAATGGTTAGCTGTCGTTTGGCTTGGGTTCCGGCTAGTTTGCAATGTTCTGGCCAATGTTGGCCAGTTGGGCAAATGGTAAATTTTGTCGTGACTAGTAAATATATTTCATGTTCGCATTGCTCGGAATGCAACCAAATGCCGCATGCGACGTGTTGCACATATAAAGTGTAAAAATGCAGGCAGACTAAAAGCAGGCAAGAAACACGCCAAGCGAAAGCAAAACGGGCAGGCAAAAAGGCAAGGCACCTAAAACGTACATTCAGAATCTTCTATTTAATAGTATATTCCTCAAACAAAGCCTATTATGGTACATGTGGAAAATAATTCATTAAATTAACTTAAAAGTACCTTAAGAAGTAAGTTTCATGCTGACAAAACGTATAAACAATGAGATTTCTGGAGGGCTTTAGTTTTGATGAACCCTCTCTTTTGAATGATATTTGATCAGTTCCAAATGCACCCCTCCAGCTAAGCTTCTTTAACTGAAACTTTCCCCAGGTTAATTAGTAAAAACTCTCTAAAATGCATGCTATAATTGGTAACTATAACATTCAGTCATGCCATTTCCACAGGAGACGGGGGTTAAACAAAAATAATTGGGTCTTTAATGAAAAATTGAATTAAAACCAACTGAAATTGCGTAGAAACACGCTGTTAGTTTGGTTTAGTAACATGTGTATCACTATATATATTTGTCCTCTAAACTTCGCGCGAGTCCCAGAAAGGGGAAAACGTTATTGCACCAATTAAGCAAAGTGAAAACAAATAAATTTCAATAATTATTACAAATAATTCCATTTTATTTATGGCGCGTTTCTTTTATGCATTTTGACGTGGCGCAAATTAAATGTGTTTGTCGGTTTTTTTGCGCCAGCCGTTGGCTGTCGGAGCTGTCCGCTTTTTGCCAACGCTCTTCCTGACAGCGGAAACCGAACTGGACAAATGGAGATCGTGACGACTGGCTTTTCCCCATTTAGTTTTCCACATGTCGCGCCGGCACGACATCTCTCAGTTAGTACTTACAGTTAGCCAGCCTGTCAGAGGGCCCGAAGGGAACTCTTAATTTGCGTATGGCTAGCGGTTTCCATTAGCCCAAAGGTGGCTGGAACAAGGTTGGCTTAAAATGATGAGGTTACCATAAGTGAATGAACCGAATCAAATCGAACCGAACGGAACGGAACGGAACTGAACTGAATGATCTGGGGGTTGTGGTGGCTGATTGATGGCGGATGTGGGTGTCTGTTCTTGTTGTCTGACGGTGGTTCGACTTAAGCCTTAAGTCTAGCCTAGGTTACAGCTAAAACTTAGATTATTAAAAGTCAATAGCGTTTGCTCGGCTCTCTCGGCAAGTGACGTCGTCGTCGGTGGGCGGTGGTGGTGGCAAGCAATAAGCAGGTTTTGCCCTCGACTTCGTAAATGAAAAGTGGACACAAAGAAATCATAGGTATTTTTTACATAGTTTAATATATATTGATACAGCGGGAATATAGTTATGCATATTTGTATAATACAAGTACATCGGTAAGGCTAACATATTTGGCTAGCTTAAGATATACTGGGTGGTGGCTTGAAATCACTTAAGCGTCGTGGGGTGACATTCGTAAAGAAGAACTCTTAGGCACCAATCCAAAGTGTTTTCAAATCACCAGCGACTTCCGTGGCACCCCTGCTATATAGACAATTTACAAGTTGCACGGATACGTCGAAAGTGCCCCGATTAAGTATACTTTACAGCCACTTACGCCCCACTTACACACACAGACACACTTAAGGACATTTATTATTAATGCAATTATTTAATAGGCCCAAGTTACTGGATTAACTTTTGTAGACACACACACGCACGCACAATTAGAGCAAAGTGAGAGTAAGCGCTTGGGATTTATCTGTAGTATCTGTAGTTGGAGTGGTGGTGGTGTTGTACATGGTTGTAGTGGTGCTCTGGGCTGTGCTCTTGGCCGGAACTCACCATTTTGTAGTCGTCGATTTTGGAAATGGAGCGCAGGAACATGTTCACCTTCACAATGGTGGGCAAATTAGCTAGAATCAATCGGCATATCAAAATCGGATCTCCTCCACCTGCTCCCCTGCTCCCCTTAGCCTAGTCACTCTTACCAACTATCATAGTATATAGGCTTACTCTTACTTACTCGCTAAATTTTGATGAATTTTATGTGTGAACGGAATGTGTGTCCATCAGAAATGATACCGAAACCGAAAAGTAAACAAAAACTGAAAACGAAAAGGAAATGTTGTGAATTTAATAGAATGTTAAAAAAGAAAAATGTCTGTATGGATCTCATTGAAGAGTGATTTTGGTTACCGTTTAGTTATTTTTATTAAAATATGTATATTTTTTTGTAGGTTTCAATTTAAAGGGAATGTGTAAATGTAAAAAGTATTCGTTTCGCATTAAAATACTTTTTGTCTAGTGCATGCCTTCCTTCTGATATGTGGAATCAGTTTCAGATTCCGTTTTAAATTCGTTCCGAGAATATTAAAGCCGATCCTGTATTAAGGTTTTTTATGTGTTCAACAAAACTAATTAATAAACTAAACTGTTTTTAATTGAATTAACTTTTTTTAACGAGTTTGCGGGGCATGGAAAAGTTTGGTTACAAGGCTAAGGGGGTCATAAAATTGTTGGGCGACACAGATACTAAGCACACGATTAAAATGAACAGTTCACAGTTGAATTTATTGTTTCACTAAGTACAGATAATAGCATAAATTATATAAAATTGATTAGTTCACAGATATTTTAGTTTTTTCTTAGTAAGCAAAAGGCGTAATCAAAAACAAATTCGTACATAATTATTAGTCTGCACCCACTCATCACGGTTATAAATAGTTCAATGGGATTAATTGATTAATTAATTAATGTTAGTGGAAATTCATAAATTTGTACAGAGGGTGTAGAGAAAAGCGGGGAAAATTAATCTAACTTGGACTATTTTATGGTTGGAAATAAAGAGATAGACACAGCGAGAGGCAGTGAAAGAGGCAGAGATATAAATAGATAGAGAGATAGAGATAGAGGCTGTGTAGGAAAGAGATCCAAAAAGACATTTTTTAATAATGTTTTGTATTGTTTTTTTTTTTTCGATTCACTACAAAACGGTGGAGTGAGTATTTTATTTTACAATTCGTTGACATGATAAACAAAGAGAAATGCAAGTGAGAGAATTCAAGTTACCAATGCAAACTGACAGAACAAAAGGCGCTAAGTTAAAATGCAATCATCAACTTAAAGTCGAACTAATCAGACAATTTGGCTTAAATTTGCTAATAACCCAATACGTAAATAAGACAAATCAAGTATCAAATACGAAAATCAAATTACACCGATAGTCGAACAAAGTATTATGTATTATAGATACCAATATCAGATATAGTATAGTACGTTAGCATATATATGGTTTTTCATGTTTATACATATAATATTGTTTCATTTCGAGTGTCATGGTTGCCTCCCGGCTCCTAACGAGAGTGAAGAGAGCAGAACATAGTTGGGCGGGCACTGAAGAGACTTGGGGAACGACAGAGAGAGAGAGACAGAGCGACATAGCGACTGGGAGCGAAGGGTTCTTTGGGGTTCATTGACCCGAGACCTGACTATACGACTTGAGCATCCACTTGCGGTCAAGGGGTGGTGTCTGATACTAGCGGGGTTTCGTTTTTATTGCCATTTTCATGGTGGATCGGTTGGCTTTTGGAGGCGCGAACTTACCATGGTTACATCATCGATTTTCGATATACTCCTAACGAATATGTTGACGCGCACCACGGCGGGACCATCTGGAGGACGATACATGATAGATAGACATATTCACCGATTTGCACAATACTTTCAATGTAATATACAAGAGATTTTTAACAGCTGCCGCAGGGTCCGGCCCTAAAAACAAACTTAAAATGACCCGGCGAGCGACCTCCACCTCCTGCTCCACTCCGGTCCGCTTTGATATACCCTTGTACCCTCGAATATTCGGCCTTTGGCAGTCCTTATGCCTTTATGTGGCCCTCTGTAATAAAGTTTTATTTTATAGCCTTCCTCCCGGTTGTTGTTTTCCTTTTTTGCTTACTTACTAGGATACAAAAGTTACTAGCAAGTTCGCTTCCAGTTTTGCTTACAAAGCTAAGCTAAGTCAAAGAATATTTTCTTCTCGATTTTTGTTTCGTTTTGTTTGCGTTTTTTATATACCTAAGTTAAGCTAGAATTTATGTACGTTACTAAAGTTGCGTTGTTTGTCTATGAGTTGTTTTTGTGTGACCTTCGAGGGTGGCTTATACGGGGGTCTGGGGGGGGTGGCTCTATGTAGGGGGTGGTAGGGTGGTGTGTGCTGTGGAGTGTGTGTGTGGTACGAGTATGAACAAAATACGGGGGGATCTCTGTGATTGCCTTCCAAATACCGGAGTGGCTGGTGCTAATTGAAATGCCTTTATTGATAATATTTACTAAGCTGGCAAGTATGCGGACTATATTCGTGACTCTATGTGTCGTGGCCAGTCGGTGATGCATGGCCATTTATAGTATGTGACAGAGAATGTGACTGTAACAGTAGTGACGGTGGCTGTGTCGAGCTATTTTTTAAATATTTATGCTGCCCCAACATTATTAATGATGCCATTGCTGCGGTAAAAGTCAAAGTAAAAGTCTGCAAATGAAATCAAAACGCTGTTTATAATTGCAAAACGAAAAAGTTGAACGATAAAATGAGCGCTTCAAACTGGGAGAGAAGGGGGATTTTTTCTTTTGGGTTTTGGGGTGGTTAGAGAGTCAATATTAACATAACGAACACATATTTTAAGTACACAAATAATATTAAAATGACATTGAAAATGGCGGCAGGCTCCCCGGCAAGGTATGGAGACCGGATATCCGCTTTGCCAAAACGGGCCCCGATAAGTAGGCAATGGTTTTTTCTCATTTCGATTTCCGTTTTTCATCGTGTCGGGTGTGTTTTTGGCTTTCATCGACTTTGCCGGGTTTATTCGCTGTTAATCTCAAACGAAACGAAAGGAACACTGTTTCTAGGAACAATCGGAACCGAAAAAGAAGTGTACAAACTGGGATAATATGTACTGGTACAGTCTGCCGTATAAATCACTGGCAGAAATCAAACGCAAATACTTAGCATCGGATGTTCATACGCATATATTTATATATATATATAAGTATCGGGGGAAATATAGAACGAGTCAACGCAAAACGCAAAAACAAACGTGTGGGTGTTATATGTGAGTGTGTGTGTGTTTATAGTGTGCGTGTGCTCTAATGCTTTCTAATTTCTTGATGGAAAGGCAAAGTGAAATAGCAACAGAGAGAGAGTTAGAGAGAGGGAGCTCGAGAATAGAGGTGGTGTCTGGTGAGGGGTCAATCTATCGAACCGAATCGTTATCGAATTACTGCCTCCGTTTCAGTGCGACTTACCATTTTAATATCACTAATCGTCATAATACTGCGTACGAATAGATTGATTCTGACTATGGCGGGACCATCTGGCATAAAGGTTGGTTCAAACGTGAGTTTTGCGACGTAAATGTAGAGTGGTTAACTTATAGATCTGATCTAGCTAGGCTATAGATAACGCTGGGCTCCGATTGGCATACTAAGCTAGGTTAGACATGATTCGCTATTGTTTTGATTTTTACTTTGGTTCAGATTAACTTCAGCAGAGGCTTACACTAGGTAACAGCTTGGTAATTTTGTAAAGCAGATATCGTATGTATATATATATATAGTTTCGATCAGTAAACTAGTCCCTGGCATACATAATCAACAAAAGGCAAAAACATAAGGCATATTTGCACAATCAAACAAAAGTCGCACAAAAGTCACATAAAGAAATTATTTAAAATGTCATATTGGTACATATATCGTATATCGTTCGGTTAAGATCTAGGTAGGGTTAAGTGGGATTATGCTCACCTGTGCCATTGATTCCGGATGGTCGTATTCGGGCATCGTATTTGCCTGCACCTAAAATTTGATCTAAGACTTTTTTCTCCTTTTCTCGGAAATTTATTTTGGCATTATTTGCTCTGAAATATGGATATGGATAGGCACGCATGTATAATTTAAAAAAATTGTTGCTTCAGTGTGTTTGTTCAAATTTGCGGATTTTAAAATATTTAGTTGTTATTGAAGATTTGGAAAAAACATTAGCTGAGCAGATTGTTAGTAATTATTATTGAAATGTCGCATAAAGGAAAATGTTTGCATACAATTTACAGCAAGTTATCTTATTTGATTATTGTTTGGTTGTTGGTTTTTCTTTTTTTTTTTTTTAATAGGTATGTACAAATTGATTGGAGATGTGGGAGGGTGTGTTTGTCGTTATCGTTAGCTGGTAGCTGGTATTATACACTGTCGCACATACCAAAAGCCGGGGCAAAGTCACATAGCTGCTGACTCTGACCTCGACTTGAGCGAAAATAATTCCAAAATTTATGCTCCGACAAAAAATTACACGAAAATTAATTACATTTTAATGAGGTGTCCTCGTGGCGTGTGTCTGTCTGTGAGTGTACAAATTCAAGTGTATGTATGTAGGCGGCTAGAGTTGTGGGCGTTTCTGTGTTAATCGGCGACAACTGAAAAGCAAACTACAGCTCGAAGCTACTAAACTACTTCAGCATTAACCGATACGTATATACACTGGGAAACAAATATCAGGAATGTGTTTTTTTCGAAATATCAGAGAAAGTATATCTCTTAAAAACTTGACTCTCTTTTCTAAGTTGAATTACTCAAAGTTTTAGCTTGTGAATTGCAGAGATTAATGAATTCTTTTTAAAATATTTGCAGAGTCTTTTTAGCATCAGTGTATCGACATATGCAGTGGCTTATATATATGTAAAGCGGCATCGCTGTTTCATAGCTGTTTCATAGGGCGTGGCTGGACCAAATTAACGACAATTGTATGTAAATCGCAGCTTGAACGCCACTTTCCGGCCAAGTGCAGTGTGAAACACGCGAAACAAGAGCCGCGCGGCATTAAAATCAAGCAAAAAGTAAGTGGAAAATAAATGGCAAGTGACGCGAGAGAAAAATTGTGAAGCGTGATGGTTTACATTTTGCAGCTACTGTATGCGAGTGGCGTGTATCTGTGTGAATCGGATCAGGATCGGTGGCGTCGAGGAGTACTTACAGTGAAGCACTGCACAGGCTGGCAAAGTATAGGATCGCCCAGAAATAGTGTCCGCTGCCCATGTTGGGGGATGTGGCGGGGTCCTGGTGTCTCGTGCGTCCTGATTCGATGCTCCCTTCTCCCTGGTCCTTCCTCCTAGCCTCTTCCCCTGCTGGCCTCTGGCTGGGTGCGAGCTGAAAGCGATAAAGTTACCAAACATTAACCTGAATTCCATCTGAATTGATAATCATGGCGGTTCAGTCTCATCCCGCCAAAATCAGTGTTAATGCACTAATTCCGGCTGCCCACACACTGGCTGGCTGGCTCTGATTCGAGGCCGTGTGCGACGTGTTAAATTAAATTTGAAATCGTATTAGCCCAATTAACATGCCATTTGGCCAATCTGTGTCGGTGCATCGAATGCATCTCAATCTGCATAGAACACACTGTCTCCATCGCAGCCTTGGCCTGTTAATGGCACTTCCGAATGCGAAATGTGGCCATAAATGCAATTAAATCTGCGCTGTGATCCAGTTGGGAAATTGAAAATTTAAAAGGTCTTGACACCGTAATGCCGCTTTAAGCTGTTGCCCAGGGAATCCATTAAGTTGCCTGCCTGCTGGCCATTCATGAAAAATGCAAATTGCAATCGCAGCTGAACACATTCAACGGGTTACAAAAGACTGTGCCAAGGGATTTTTTAGGTGTCTGCGTTGGCAAAGATATGCCCTTTCCAAATGTTCTGTAATTACTTGTCCTTTCTCCTGCAAATTTTGGTTTCTTTTTCGTTTCAATATTTTTGTACAATAATGTATAAGTATTAAAACTGCTTGAAGTAATTCTGTATTTTACTATAAAACCATGCTTAGCTTAAGGATATTTTGATATTATTATTAGAAAGTGGTATTAATAATTAAGCTTATTATTAGCTTATTGTCATAGTATCATGGGTTACAATTGAGAAAATAATTTAAAGATATAAGAAGTTATTATATCAATCGTTTCAACTGTTAAATAGCATTATCACCATCGTACATGACACATAGGCTTATTAAAACTTAATGCCTTAATTAGGATTAGCTGTGCGACTTTCAAGGACCACAGACAATCAAAATTAATAAGCTTCTGAATGGAAAACGTTTATCTGAGCCCTGCAGGACGCCCCAGCCTACTGACCCGCCTCACTATACCCTCTCACGCTCTGCTGCTCACTTTCATTTCGAAACAATCATTATGGTTTGGGCATTTAAAACAATGCCAGCAATGACCGGCCATATCCCAGATGCTCATATATAGTACATACATATATCTGCCGGAGATGCAAAGTGGCGGGCCTACAGGGTGGCGAATGCAAAGTGCGTTTGCGAATATTGGAATCGAATTAATCCTTTATAAGCATTTTTCCTCACTCCACCGGCCGACGTGCTGTGCATGGGCGATAAGTGCGTGCGGTGCAACGCCTATTTTCGGCACTACCCTTCCCCGCCAGGAGCCGCCTCCACCGAAGGAGGGCCCACCGCCCGCTGACATCGAGCATGGGCATGGGCATGGCCCTGACCGAGGCGAGTTGCCATCGTTGTTGCCATGTGGGCAGCCAGCTGGATCGCCATGCAAATAATCAATTTGTCGAAATGGGAACGGGAATGGTTTGGGCTGCAATTTGGGGTTGGGTATGGGGAATGCAAATGCCAATGCAAATGCGAGTGGAAATGGGAATGAAAATGGCAACAGGCTGGCCTGGCCGCTTGAATTTGCATTCGTGCTGTGTTAATTTGCTGCTGCTGTGCTTGCAATTTTGTGCCATAAATACATGCTGCAAGCGGGGCTGCCATTGCAGCTGCTGCTGCACCTACATCGGCGTTGAGTTGAGGACATGCACCCGGGGGTTCCCTGTTTTTGTATTTTGTTTTTTTTTTTTTGTTTTCTCTGTTTCCATCCCCCCCTCTGTATTTTTTTTGGCCCGCTGTCAAAGAAAGTTAACAATGCGACTGCGACTGCCAAATGTCCCACATTTGCAGCTTGCCAAGCAGTTGGCGCCAAAAACCCCTCCGCCTCCCTTCCGTGTGTGCGGTGTAAATGGGTTTACTTTTATTTCATTTGCTTCTGGGTGTGCGTGTGTGTTGCTTGTGTTTGTGTCAAGTCGACACACTTTTGAGCTTGGCAATGTTTTTACTGTTCCGCCACCAACAACGAGCAACAATAAAAACAACAGCACTTGGGCGCTTGTCTACCTCAGTCGAAGCTTTGAGCTGTTTTAGCTGTTTGTTGTTGCCAAGCTCCGTGGGTTGAATGAACGTCGAAAACTGTGAAAAATAGTTTATATATATTTGGTAACTAGTTGAGATGGAAAGCGGTTTTGTAGAGGAGTTTATAGAGTTTTTGTTTGTCCCTCTTTTAAGTGTTCTTTTATCTACAGTAAAGAAACCAAATTAAATTGTTAAGATGGTTATGATTCTGATCATATTAAGAATGATCTAATCTGTTATTAGCTTTAAGGAAAAGTTTGATATCATATCTGTATGTTCCAAGCTTATTTATATTTTTAATTTATTAATTATTTTATTCCAGCTTTTCCAAAAAGACTGATTTCAAAGGGTAACTTGTGGAAAGCCTTTCCTTTCAATTTAATTTTAGGCTCTTAAATAAGACACTTATTACAGACTCTAAAACATGCTGATTTTCAACATTATATTCTTAACCTTCCAGAGGCATATTTTAAGATTTATTCTTTTTTTTTTTTTGCTTATAGCCGCCTCTCCCAAGACATAATTTGAAAGAGATTTTTCCCAAGGGGGATTTTAAGGCTTTAAGCTTGATCCTGGCTTATGGCCTTATGGCAGCATAATTTCTCACAGTGTTCTGGCCAAAAGAGCTGTATGTGCGTATGTGCCATCATACACACACACACACACAGTCGGGAGCCATACAATCACATCCCGCACAGAGTCGTATATATTTTTTTGCGTTTTATGCCGCTCAGCGGCGCTTGTAGCTCGTTATGTTGATTGGATTTTGTGCCGCCCGCACAAGAAAGTAGTCCGCACACACACTGGGGCACACACACACACACACACCGCACTGCTCACGCACACTATTAAGGCACTTGCCATGGCGGCTGAATAAAGTCAAGTGTTGAGCGCCTCTGTGTGTGTGTGTGCGGGTGTACGGGTGTGCGGGTGTGCATGTGTGGGTGCGTGCCATAAAGCTGGATTCATTTTGTTGCTGCCATCGCCATAGACGTTGTTGTTGCCTCCGTTGCTGTTGTTTTATTCGCTGCCCTTACGTTTTGCTCCTCGTTTTATGTATGCAAAAAATTTTACACTCTCGTTTTCGCAATATGATTCTGTTCTCTCTTCCTGTCTCTCGTTCGCTTTATTTTCCTGCTAAATTGTAAGTAAGTGGGCTTAGTAGCATTTCGCCGTTTAGGACTCTTCCCGAGTGTGTGTGTGTGTGTATGTGATTTTTTGCAGCGCCAGGATTTGCATAAAGCTCACCTCCGTCAGGCGACTTAACTTTAACATTTAAGAGACAGTTTGATTAACATTGAACTCGCAGAGAACAGGAAAACATGCTGCTCCGTCAGTCGCTTGGTTTATGTATTTATTTATATAAAAAAAAAATTTATGAAGCCAGTAAAAGTTGGGAAATCATTTCAAGTACGGAAATAGGAACGATTTAGATGAGTATACGAGCCTTTAACTGAGCACTAAGTCCTCTAAAATAGTCCTGGCTGGTCGTAGATTACAGGGTAAAGGGAAATCGGTGGATGCCTGCAGCTGATGATGACACGTTTGGGTCACTGAATTGATGATGCAGGATTAAAAAAGGGGAGAGCGAGGGCGAGACCTAAAGGTCAAAGTTCGTTGCATCACACAAGGCTTGTGTTGTATAGATGCGGCACAGACTCCTTTAAATATTCGCTGTTGTTAATGGATAAAGAAATAATAAAACAAATAATAAAAATATGAATTTTTATACAATATATATTTAGTATCCTATCTTTAATAAGATTAACGTATTATTAATACTTCTTTTTATATTTTATATTCATATCCTGTATATACTTGGCTTACATAAAACAACTAAATTGCGTCATAAAATAAATAAGTTTTCAGCAATTTATTAGATTGACATTAAGTCTTTCGATTATTGTGTTACTCCATTTTAATGATTCCAGAAAATATCCCTTCTTCCTGTATATCGTATATTCCTTGCTAAATGCGAAAACTTTCGCAAACTTTCCGCTTCCATCTCGCAAATGTCAGGCCAGACTCCCGTATCTGTCGTCTGATAGGAGCAAAAGGTCACAGCCTGCGTCCGGTCCTCCTCTCTCACCCCCCCTGGTTTCCACTCATAATTAATTGAAATGTCAATACATTGTTTGAGCGACCCAGCGAAAATATTAATGAAAGCTGGCAGCAGGGGCAGCAGCGCTGGGATTTTTCTGAGCACAAATTTGTGTGTGTGTGTGCTTCTTCTATTTTTAGCCCCGGAGAAGAGGCGGCGGACTCATCTATCAAAAAGGACCCTACATGTCTGCGCTATTTATAGGATGTACCGTGTGCGCGGGTCTGAAATCTGAACTTTAACTGGAAATTAACTCGCATGAAAATTGGCCAATAATTTGCTGGATTTATTGCCGCCAACAAATTGCCTGTTACACGATCCGGCTCACACCTATTCTCATTCGGTCGGCTTCGGATGGGTCAATAAACTAAACGGCACCCCGAAGGCGATAAAGTTGATAGACAGGGGGGGGGTTGTGTGGGGGGCGGGGTTGCTTGGGGCGTGGCAGGAGTCGCGAGATAAGCGCGATTAGAAGTCCTTTCCCCTCTTTGCCAGTCATGCTATGTCCCATATCTCTCGTTCTCTCTTTCCCCTTATCCGTTTTCGGGAACCCCCTTAAAAATGCACACGCACGCACACACACACACACACGCGGACTGGTAAAAACCCACACACATACACACACACAAGCGCACCGCTAAATTCACATACATAAATCACATATTCCAGCGCTTTGCGGCCATTTAATGGCTGTCAAGATAAGCTTTCGGGGCTCTGTCCGGGACCTCATGTCAGTCCCCTATGTGTGTGTGCGTGTATCCTAGCTGCGCCTGTGTGCGTGGCAACCAAAGTAAATAATTGCCTAAACATTGTGCAAACTAGAGGCCAACCAACGGGCTATCCGACGCCTGTCAAAGTGCATTTTAATGTTATCACGTTCCCCTGGTCGATGTTCCCCCCAACCGGTGTCCCGTTCTCCGTTTTTCAGAAAATGTTCAGCTGACACGTCAGGCCCCAGAAATAAATGCAGTATAATCACTAAAGCTGGCCGTACAATTTAATTTAGAGTCACACGGACGGAGCTGCATGGGCATCAAGTCGGAAAAGTAATATGAACTTCAACTTTTGCCACTTTGTTCAAAGTTATTTTTCGTGCCAAACTTGTTTGCCGGCAGACACATCTTGGAAATATACAAGTATCTTGATTGGGCAAAAATTCCGAAAACATTCGCTTGTTTGGTCCTTAATCATTTATTGCCCATTGATCATCTACAGAAAACTTTTCCATACGAGAACGAGAACGAGAACGAGAACGAGTGCCTTTCAATTTAGTTGATGGGTAATCGGAGTTATCCGTAATAACTTTCTGCTGGCCGCTCTCACTGCTGGGAAATCTTTCATTTCGCATTTCAATTAAGTTGGCCAAAATCGAGGCTAGCTAAGATGGAACGCTCCGGTGGGAGAGGCGACGGGCCGAAACTTTTCGAAGCCGAAAAATAGTTGGCATCGCGTATACGCCCCCATGGCAGCTGATACCACGATACTAAGCTGACACTGCCACTGTGTGTATAGGTGGCGGATGGAAGTGCTTGGCCAAATGGCCAAATCGTTAACCGAAAGCAGACTCACTTACCGGGGCGGGGATTTTATGTCCTGCTGACTCACTCGCCCGCTGAGTGACTTGCAGAGCCCCCGTTTGGCCACTCCGGCACCCGGCACCCGGCACCCTGGCCAATGCCATCCCATTTCGGTTTCATTGTCAATTGACACTTTTTGTTGCCTCCGCTGGTGTCGCCGGCGATTTAAGCTGCAGCTGCAGCGACTTGATTGCATTTTCACAGACTGCAGAGTGGATTGGATAGAGGGCGGGGGTGGGGAGTGGCGCCACGGTGGCCGTGGTCGAGCTTGCCGTAGGGACAAGAGCTGCTGCTGGCCCCCGTCAGCTGGCTGTTTGTTTTATGGCCCAGTGGCAACTGCTTATTGCTTTCGGTTTGCTTCAATGATGGCAACGTGGCGGTGGAGCGGGTGCTCCGTCCTCTTTCTTTACTTTTTCCGCCGTAACGTCAACAACTCTTTGTTGTTTACGGCTGAAGTTTTTGAGCGCTGCGCTTGTTGCGAGTTAACGCTGCAAATTGAAATTGTTGCAACTTGGCCCGATTTATGTGTGCTTTTTCGCCCACAAAGTCTGACGGCGGGAGGGGGGCGAGGGCATCCGCAGATCCACTTCCGCTAATTAATTGCCGTAGGAAATTAATATCAACTTAAATGTATTTAGTGTTGATTAATGCATAATTGATGCGCAACCCTGACCAGGTGCAAAAACTTGGCTCCACCTCACCTTTAAGTGGCGGTTGGCGGGGGAAAAGTTGACATTTTTAGCTTCATTAATCATTCAGGCGGGTTGACAGAGGGTGGACTGAGGCTGCGGAGGGGGAGGCACGAGGGCAGCCGGGTTGTTATTAATTACAGAAATGGCATAAAGCTCAACTGAGCAAACATTCAAGTCAATTGCAAGGGCAGGGTAGATAAAGCAAAGAGCGAAAAAAGATACCAGGAAGAGATGGAACGAAGGCTAAAATAAAATCGGTAAACTGATGAAACTTTCCACTTCCGGGAAAAGTCAATAAATACGGAATTCAGGGAATGCGATTGAAAACAAGTCGAAAGAGAGCTTGTTTTAATTAATTAATGTACATTCCAATACTCAGAAAGATACGCTTTATACGCATCCTCCAAATTTATATCTGCAAAATAGAGCCCATCAGGGAAATGACAATAAATACACATTCGCGCAGAGTTCGATTCGTGTTGATTAAAAAATACCTAACGGCGCTCATTTAAATTAATTTACCTACAACCCGAAATAATTCCAAATAATTTTCATATTCCGCAAAGCGAAAGCATTCTGTAAGCCCCACACGTTTGTGAATTCCAATTAAAATGCACGAGTCGAAAATATTTAAAATCATTTCTCGCCACTTGAATTCAGAATGTGGCCAAATCCTCGCCTGTCTGGCACTTTAAAATTTTGATACAGCATCAACAACATGGCACAAACTGTGGCCAAAGTTTGTCCAGCCTCCCCCCGATCCTGCTGCCCTCCTCGAGCGGAGTTTCCTGCCTTTGTCCGCCTGGCCATAACCAGAAAATGACAAAAGCCATGTCAACAGCATGTTTAAGGGTTCGGGGTTCGAGTTCCAGTTAAGACAATGCCCTGGGTGTGTATCCGTGAACTACACTCCACTCCACTCCACTGTAGTCCTGTTTGTGTGTGTGTGTTGTGTGTTTGTGCTGGTGTGTCCTTATCCGTGTTGCTTGTGGCCAAAGTCTTACGAGCGAAACGAAACTTCTACGCTTGGCCCGGGCCCAATTCAGTTACTTTTCCCAGACCGGCCAACAATGGACACGATAATTTATTCATATTTTGCCGGCCACACACTATCCCCGCCACCCGGTGCTGGTTCGGCTGTGATGTGTGCGGGATGAATTTTTAAATAACCATAAATTTCTAAATTTACACAAGAGACACCGAAGACACATTGCACTTGCGATAAGCCACACACCAAACAAAAGGGACACGGCATGGCCCGACGAAGGGAAAAAACTGAAAAATCTCCCAAGCAAACAATGGAAATTTTAATGAATATTTTCGGGTCGAAGCCTGGCTCCCTCCGGAGTGTTGATAATTGCCACATAAATTTGCACAGCACGTATGCACAGGAGGATCAGGAGCGGGCGGAGCAGAGGACACTACAAGATATTTTATTATAAACATAGTGTCAGCACTGGCCAAACAATTTGCTAAATATTTATACATTTGCATAATGCATGCAATCAAATTTTCTCACACGACGGGGTGCTGAGATGTGGGCGTCAAAGTGAAGGTCGCCGCCGGCTGACTATAAATATTCAACGAGTTATTTGCCAAGAATGTACTTCTACAAATAACATGTGCACACCGTGATTTCAAATTGGCTAGAGCAATGCTGGCAAATATTTGAAATTCTGCTTATTAGAAATCAGGAATGAGGGGGAACGGGTTTTTGGGCACCCAAATTGTCTGTGTATCTATGAAAGCTTGAAATATTCCCATTTAAATATTTTCAATTAATGCAAACGAACTGAAGTGTGTTCTCGGGATAGTTCTGAAGTTAATTGTATTATGTGGGATTTATGGGAAAAGTGTCCAAGTGAGTTAAGATTTTCTCAAATAATTAAAATTCGTAGTTGTTTTTTTTTTAGTTACACTATTTAAGCAAACTAAATTAAAATATAGTATAACTTAGATACCAACAAATTCCGCCCAAGATCTTTCTATAATTTTAAATGTTAAATAACACTTTTAAAAGCTTGTTCTTTTCTAATATATATTATTCCTAAAGCATTTTTTTTAAGGCCCAAGACCCACAGAGTCAGTAGGATATTAAAAAAGGTCCAGTTTAGATACAAACTAAAGCTGTTGATATCCCTTTACTTATTATCATTTTAAAATTTATTTCACACTCTCAAAAGCACTTTCTATTCCCCCGTAAACCCCTTAAAATGTATGAAAATATCCAATAGTTTATAAATGTGTCAACGTGCCCGCTGCCTGCGCAAATTGTAAGCAGCTTTTGTGGTTTATTATAAATATCATTGAATTTGCGAGTGTTTACCCATGAGTCTCATCAATTGCACGAGACACACAGGCACACAGGCACACACTCGCGGCTGTCGGCTGTCTGGCTGCCTTTGGTTAGGTTTTGGCATTAGTGCCAAGAAATTTTGCGGAGGGGCAAGGCCAACTAATTGCGGCGACATAACTTGTTGCGCCCCTTTGGAGCCACGCCCGCCGCGCAGCCCCTCCGCTGGTCGCCCGCCTGCATGTGTGTTTATTACGTATACGTAATGTGCGCCGCAGATAGACGGACACACACACACATGGCGGCTGTCGCCTGTCTAAGAACTGTGGCCAACAACAACAATTGCGCCAACAGCGAATTGCATTAGCTGTAAGTCTGTGTATGTGTGTGTGTAGTGGAGGTGGGGGCAGAAAGAGGGGGCGCCCGAGGCCACATCGATTGTCTCTTGTTTACAATAAACAGAGTCAAATGTCTCCTGGCTGGCAGGCAGGCAGCTCTTGACAAGCATTTTTGTTTGATTTGCCAGGCTAATGAAATAAATATCAATTGGCAACTGCGCAGGCAGGCGAGGAAAAGCTCTGGCAAAATTGAAGCCAGGACACTAATTGCTCAGCTCAAAGAGAAGCGAATACAAAAAGATGGCAAACAAACTCTCTAAAGAATAAATAAATGAGAGCTCTGAAAAGATAGAAAAAACTTGGATTTCATACACACACTTTGAGCAAAGAGTAATTAAATCAAAAGGAGTAAATTACCAAGGCAACCCCTGATCAGGATAACACAAGTCCTTTAAGCTAGCTCAGTCAGATGAGCGGGGAAAGTTGATTTGAGCAAATATATATTTAGATTCGTATTCTTTTCAGCCAACACACAGAATTTTAAAGCGTTTAAAATAATCTTAAAACAAAAGTAACTAAAAAAAAAAAGGTTAAAGATATATGCAGAGGGAAACCTGATATTTCAGAGCAATTAAAAGACGGCAAAGAAAACATTGTCTGCATTTGTAAGAAGTACAGTTTCTGAGAAACTCTTGAGGTTTTTATAAAAGTTTTGAATATACGACCTTTCGTATTTTACAATTCCGTAAATGACATCCTTTTCATCCTGAAATGGATATATACATAAAATCGTAATATCCTTATAAACAGTTTGACAGCCAGACGCGCCCTAGCAGAGTTATTCGAAACCTCTTGATGGCCAATAACCGGCAGCATGTGGCCAACCGCAAAATGGGCCCCGAGTGGAGTCTGGAAGGGCCAGGAGAACCGGAAAGGGAGTTCTTGAACCAACCTCCGATTCCGCTTCTGCTGGCTACGGCGGTGTCTGGGCCAAGAGCTTAATAAAATTATGTGACGATGATTGCCGCCGGAGAGTGGATCCAAGACCCGGGTAGCGGTAGCAGCGGGTCCAGTCACCTATCCCTCACCAATGGTTTCCAGCTGCTGCTGCTGCTGCTTGGCTGCCACTTGAAAAACGCATTAAGGCTGCAGTTTTGTGCGGCATTCGTATATTATATATATGTATAAATATATGTATATAATATGTTCTTGTGTATGGCTGCCCTATATGCATGCCAGAGTGGTTTGTTGATTGCATGTTAAAAGGCCTTCCATTGCGACTTCCCCACCTCCACCGCTGGCGCTGCAGCCGCTGCTGAAGTTCTTTTTGCCATGAAATTTAATTAAAAACTTGTGTGCCATGAAATTACATTTCAACGTGAGTTTCCTCCCCGAAACTGGGTGTGTGTGTGTACACCGGTGCCGGTCCAGGTCCCGGCGCCTCAAAGGTACGAGAGTTGATTTTTATGTAAAAATGTTCAAAAGGATTTCCCCGACGCACGCAGGGGAACGACTTCCGTTCGAGATGAAGTCGTTTGTGGCCGCTGCAGCCGGCATGATCCACCAGCCGCGCCCACCCCCGACCCCGTGGAGCGGAAAGAAGCTCCCTGGGCCAATTATTAAATTGGTTTATCAGCCATTAAGCGAGTAAATTAAACGGGAAATATATATTTTTATCGATCCGCAGATGCAGTCGCAAGCCCTGAATTATTGAGTGCTCCGTATCCGGCATTCCATTTGTTAATTTTCGCAAAAATATTGACAGCCGAAATCAATTTATCAGATGACATTTTATTTGCAGACCGACCTCTGAACCTCCGGATGCCAGAGTTAAGAGCCGAATCAAGGCGGAAAGAAAAGCTGTGTGCCGGGCGTAATCCAACTACAGCCGAGCCGTAAATTCGAGCGACTTTTACCCAGAATTAAGGCCACCTGTGCCGGCCTGCCTGCCTTTTGGGCCAATTATGCTAAGCTAGCACCCAAGCTGAACGAAGCTCGGATCATAATTTATTTACAAGCAATTCTCCGTATTATGAATGCAAATCTCGGCTGACTGCTGTTGGTCTGCAACCAAATTGCAACACCTTTTGTTCAGCTGCTGCTCGCGGCATTTGGTATGCAAAAATCGCTGAGCTCGTTGCTTCAGCGTTTTGCATATTTCAATTAGCCATTACACATACGCCCCGTGCAAGCGGAGAAGCAGGCAGAGAGCCGGATAACCGCAGGGATACAAATACGAACCGAGCTGCGTGGCGGAGCTCTCTTCAAAATCCGCTTAAAACTTATTCAATTAAAGTTGCCGCCCCGAAGGCCACCAGGCAGACGACAAATTCGAGTCGTAAAAACGGCAAAGGCAAACGAGCAAACAACAACGGCAAATGCCATAACTACGAGCATGCCGCATAAAAATATGCACATAAACTGTGTATAATATTGGCGGCTGTCCGAGGAGTGCAGCTGCTGTTGCTGCTGCTGCAGCAAAAAAAAAAAAAAAAAGAATGTGGTAAGACCCAGGCAACCGAGGCAGCACACAAATGTGGCAAATAAATCAGCAGTCGCTCCCATGTGCGGGCGCTTGTAGCCCATTTGCTGGCTTTATTTACGTGACTTCGAGCCCAGGGCGGAGGGAATGCAGCAAATGACAGCTGTCAGGGTGAAGGCAGAACGCCTTTTCTTGGAAAACTTTCTAATTTCAGGAAATGCAATCAGCAGACAAAGTCTTCAGGCAGTTACAGCTTAGAAGGTGGTCTATTCCACGAATCCGTATTTCTTCGAAGTCTAAATTTAGTGTGTTGATAGTTTACTGAGAGTTCATTTATAGTTTCGCCTTAATGAGCTTAAATTCATAAGCATTTCTCAGAAGCGAAGAGAAAACTATATTTACCGGAAAATAATATATCTCTTCTACTTCTTTTATTTAAAATTCCATAGGTTTTGTATGACTTTGTTTTCTATTTCCAGCGAAAGTTATTATTACTCTTATTCCAACACTAATTGCCAAGGTACTTATTCCCTTTATTCTCTTTTAGTTTGTGCACATTCCTTTCTACTGTTTAATGGCATTTCCAAAATGTTTGCTGCCTGACAATAATCTGTAAAATCAACACTGACATGGAATTCACAAAAGTTTCAGGGGGTCTGACCACCGAGAAGCACTCAACTCAACAAATCAAAAAGTTTTTGAAAAACAAAAATATGAGCTAACAGACAAGAGGAAAAGGAAGGTAAGGAGTAAGTCGAAAGTAAGCTAAGCAGGCAAATATTTGCTCCGATTCGGTTCCATTTTATTTTTGGAAAAAGGAGAATCACTATGGCGTTTTTTTTCCTCCATTTTATTTATTTATTTGCCGCTGGCCGCAGACGCCACAACAAAGCAAATTTTTAGACGCCATACATGGACACGGTCTCGGTGTTGCTGTATGCGTGCTGGGGCACTATGCCGGAAACGTGACTTATTTGAAATTTATGTACTTTTTAGCCAAGCGCCTGGCAAAAAGCGGAGCTATACCCTAGTCAGGAGCAACCGAAAACGAAAACGGCAAACAGTGGGTTCAAAAATAAAACGGCAAACAGCGCAATTTATAGAGCAAATTTCACCCTTATCTGTTGTTGGTTCTTTTTTCTCCTTTTTCGGGATTTTTCATTATTATTTTTTGTCCCTGTTTTCGCGTGTGAGTGTGTGTGTGTTAGCTGGGGTTTAATTAGAAAAGCATACAAGAATGGCGGCCAGCGGGGCGGCGGCTGGTGTGCAATATGCAAATGCATTCGCCGAACAACAACAATTCACAAATTGAAATCAACGAGCATACAGCTTGATAGGTTTTTGTTTGTTCCATTTTCGTCCTTCCCCACGCTGCTCGGTGCTCTCTCACCCCCCCGGTCCCTGCTCCTTGTGCTCTCCTTTCTGGCCCGCTCGTTTCGTTTTTCAGCTCGTGTCACACACGCTATTCACTTGTTGTTGTGCTCGCTGCTGTTCGACATGCATCGATTACATATTCGGGGAAAGCAGCGGGGAGCCGGGGGCAGCTGGGGTGCCACAGGCTGCCGAAGGATGTGGCTGGCAGGAGCTGGGGTCGGACGAGCAGCGACATAAGTCACGAAGCTTTTGCTAATGATGAGGGCCTTGATGCTTTTTCAATTAACCAAATGTGTGACATACGGCACAGATTGCAGGCGGGGAAAGGAGACGGGAGCAGGAGCGGGGCAGGGGCAGGGGGAGAACGAGCTCGGGGCTGGAGATGAATGGCAGGACTCGTCGGTGACTGTGTGTGACAGCAGCGACAACAACTTGGCCTGGCACAAATCAAAGTGAAAGCAGCCAAGGAATAACTCGAGCATTAAGCCAGCCAGGTTTTAGTTTTCTCCGCCTGTCATCTGCCTCTCCAATTTTCTCTTCCAATTATTATGGCCCAGTTACCGGAGACGTCGCAGCATTTGATCAAGATTTTCGTGGAGAGTGGCCTGGACGAAATCCGTCGTATTGAGGATCTGGCTGTAGGCGAGCTGCTGCTGCGATCCACACGCGAAAAGATGGCCTCCCCCAAGCAGGGCTGCTCTTCGCCTCGAGGAGATGGTGAACCCACCGGAAACGGAAATGGAGGCAAAGACGAGACGAACATAAGCAGCCAATAAATCAACTTGCGCCAAGCACTTGCTTATTAATATAATCTAGTAATATAGTAACGCACCCATTTAACCCTAATTTGCATTTATGTTCGGGCGAATCGGGGTCGAAGGGGAAACTCTGTGGCCAGCTGTGATTACCTGGCAAGCTCTTTTGTCTCATTCCGCAAAATGGCAATAAAAGCAGTTCGCAAAAAGTATATGTATGTATGTATGAGCAAGTGTGTGTGCCACGGATACAAACACATACCCACAGACCAACACGGCTTTAGCCACACCCACATACATACAGCCACATAACGGAGGGCGAGGGCTACTTATAAACTCACCTTAATTAAACGTGATTAAGTAGATTTCCTCGTTTTTCTGCTCGACGAACTGTTTAGTTGTCGATGGCCCCTGTGCAGGTGTGTGTTTGTGTCTGTGTGTGTGGCCTGTGCTTATTAGCTGCCATTTATTGTTGTTCTTGTAAGTTGGAAAGGGTATTATAACTTGCGCAATGCTGTTGTTGCGGGGAATTAGGCTTAGGTATGCCAGCATCACTTGTAAATAAAATACTTTGGCAAATTGTAACAGAGAATAGATAACTCAATAAAGTAGAGGATAAGTAAAGATGTACTATTAACTTGTATCTAATTATGAAATAAAATATTTTTATAATCTTCACAATTTTGATAAGTAAAATGAACCATACAAAAAGTAGTCTGGCGAACTATTTAATAAACTGGAGAAATTACTGCTCTTCTGAAAGATCTTAAGTGGTTTAAAACAGTACATAAAATCTAATAACTTAATTATAAATGGAAAACTTTTGGATGAAAATATCTTAATTTATAAATCATTTACTGGAAAGGACCAACTAGATTAATACCATTTTTAAAACAAATATATTCCCATATTTTCAAACTAAATCTATGATACTTTCCATAACCCAAATAATCCCTAAAGAACCTCGAATCGTTTTAAAACCATTTGTGCTACAAGCGTCAATTCCGGATTTAAATTGCTTTCCCTCTACAAAGTATCTGTGCAGCGAGAGATTAAATTAAAGCAGATTCCTTTCTCATGTATAATTTGGCCCCAAGAAACACTTGAAATTAGTTCCTAGACGGCGTTCCGCAAACAATTCGCCACTATGCATCCCAGGAGGGTATTCAAGTTTTCGGCTCAACCCAAATTAGCATTCAATTTTCATGTTTTTCCCTCTTATTGTCGGATGCTGGAGCTTGGGCAGGGCTGGGGCGGCTTGGGCGGCTTGGGCTCGCTGCTGCTTGGCTCACGTTGTTGTAATTTAGTTTCATTTGTGCACGAAAATGAATTTGTATTATTGTTTGCATTAATTTGCCTTATTAATTACGTTTATGCTTCTGACTATTATGTTTTTTTCTCTGCTCCCGCTCTCGCTTCGGTTCCGCTTTCGGGTTTTCCACAGGCTTTCCCTGCCCCCACAGCATCCCGGACTCCCAGGGGGTAATTCGAGCATTGGCTGTGCGGGCAATCAAATAAATAATGAGACGGCGACTGTGGCTGCCGCTGTCTGAGTTCTCCGTTCCCGGCCCGTAGTACGCAGTTCTCCGTGCGGAGTTCCCAGCGCTCCCAGTCCGTCCGCCCGCCATCCGGAGCTCGTTCTGCCGGCGTCGCTGTCGTCAACTTTGTTTAATATGCGCAAAACGTCGCAGAACTTTTGCAGCTACTTGTCGTCAACATCGTTGCCAGCGTCTCCTCCAATCTGCCCCTCGGTGTTGTTGGTCTTGTTGCGATTGTCTATGGCAACTTGCCTTTATTATTTGTTGCTGCTCGTCTGTATTTCTATAATTGCCTTTTTGCCTTTGTCTGGCCCAACGTCAAGTATCTGTATCTGTAGCTGCTGCTGTGTATCTGTATCTGTATCTGCCTGCCAGAGTAACTCAACATTTTCGGTTGTACTGTTTATGGAATTCTGTCTTTGGCGGTGAATCGGAGATTCAGGTTCCCTGACAGATTTCAATTTTCCTCGGCCTCGGCCACGGAGCGTTGGTGGAAATGCAATTTTCAATTTCCCATCGGCAGCTGCCTGCTGCTGGCACGTGCGCTGCTATTGGGCCGGGGCTTAATTTAATTGATTGCCAATAGTTGTGGCTTTGCGAGCTGCACATCAAGCCATCGCTCATACGCCCCGTGCACGGCCGTCGAAGGGAAAAGTTCAAAGCGGAAATGGCAGGCGGAGCATTTCCCGGAACTTCGTTGCCCCAGCTGCTGACTTTTGAACTTTCCCATGGCACTCAAACACACTGGCACACTCGCACACTCGCTTTTGAATGACAGGAAAGAAACAACTTAAATGTCAACCCGATGAAGCCGAAGCACTCCGCCGTAAAACTCGCATTTCACGGCACAAAAGCCCGTCAACCTCAAGCAGCGCACTAGGCCACGCTGATTTATACACACAACAAAACGGCTCCGAACGACAAACAACACGGAGGAGCACAACACACAACTAACAAAAACAACGACACCGGGAGCGAAGGAACAAGGAGGAATCTACTTCCGTGTTGATTGTTTCGTTTTCCCAGGCTTTGCTCCTGCAAAACTTGCAAGCTGGGAGACTGAAACTGAGCAAAGACGACGGGACGACGCCCATAAAAAGCGACTGTGTCGGCGAGAGTCGGTTTAAAGACCAGTGAAAGGAGCAGGCAGGCGAACCTGTCCATCAGCCAAACTATTGCAACAATAAACAAGGGCAATTTGACAATTGAAGTGCTTCCCCCGCCGGTCCCAAGGAGGCGGGAAGGAGCTCCGAGTACATGGTAAACAAAAAATGATAACGGAGACTCCGGCCAAAGTAGCCTCGTAGAGCACTTGAGCACAGTTTCCGGTCATTTACACGTACACACACACACTGGCACACCCGTCGTCAATCTGGCCGCCTTTGCGTGTGTGTGTGACACAGTATCCTACATTTTTATTGGCATCTCCTTTCGGCTGAATATGCACGGATGTGTGCGAGATTCCGTGCCATTGCGATTGCGATTGCGAATGCGAATGCGAGAGCTTATCAAACGCGTTGCAATGTCGATAATTGCCGAGGAATCCCAAATCATTGCCCAAATCTCGGCCAAAATCAAACCGGGGCAAGGTCAGGATTGCGTGGAAATTCAATTGCCAGCAGCAGCTCTCCGCTCCGCTGGCACATTGTGTCAATTTAAAGGCATTACTTGGGCTGTTGAGCTCTCTCGCTGCCTTCATACCCGCGGGCCCCCAGAAGCGGGCAACGAGAAATCACCAAAGACAATTGGCCCAAAAACTTTCATAACTTTTTGTGTATGTTTTTTCCCACTGCCTTTATTTGTGGGGTTAGAAGATGGCTGTTGGGATGGATAGATGGATGGATGGATGGATGCTGGGCTGGTGCGATGGATGGCAACTGCTCTGCACAGACTCCACGTGCAGCAGCCCCAAGCTGGCTGGCTCTCCCTGTTCTCTCTCGGTGAGAGTGGAAAATCTCTCGGAAAATCTGTGCGCAGCTGCTGGCGCTGCGTGGCTGCAGGATCAGGGTGTGGTGAGTTATGCTGCCGCTGTGGAAAGTGAAGGGAAATGCCTTGGCCCTACCTTCTGCCGGCGTCGCTGCTGCTGCTGCGCTGCTGGCTGCGCTGCTGGCTTCGTTTACGTTTCAATTTTTCTGCTTGGCAGCGCGCTTTTCCACTGAACTTCTGCTGCTGCTGCTGCTGCTGCTTCTGCTGCTGATATGTGACACGCACTCACACTGGCACACTCTGGGTACAAAACACTCTCCCACACACACACTCGCGCTGTCGCTCGCTCTCTCGCACTCACACACGGACACGACACGGACACACACACGGACACGGGCACGGACACAGCGGCGCTCCTTGCTGTTGTTGCTGTTCTTCGTCTTGCTCTATTTGGCCAGTCGCGATTTTATTCACATTTTTATCATTTAGCATTTATCATTTATCATTTATCTAGTTGCCGCTGTCATTGCTGCTTCCGTTTCCGCTCCCTCTCTCGCTCTCTGTCCTGCTGGCTGTCCTGCTCTCTCGAGGCGCTCTGCGTGTGTCGGTTGCTGTTGTTGTCGCTGTTACTTGGTGTTTTCAGTTTTCAGTTTTTTTCTTGTTCTGTTTTTTTTTTTTCAAAAAATAATCCAGTGCACTTTTCCGCTTTTGTCAACCGAACACGTCAACTGTCTGCACCTGACTGACGGACTTCGGTTCGCAGCTCGCAGTTCGCAGCTCGCAGCTCCCAAGTGCTCAGCTCTCAGTGGCCAGCTCTCGGTTCGCAGTACCACATCATCAGAGTGCCCCAAAATAGAGAGCGGGCAGAGCGCCGACTCTCTAATCCCGTGTGGATGCTGTTCATCCGATGGCCATCTCTCTCGCGAGTTTTCTCTCGCTCCTGCGATTTCCCTCTGCCTTTGTTTTGATTCATTTTTGTGGTAGGTTCTTGCCGAGATTCTTAAAGAGCGGATGGTAAGAGCGGCCAGCAGCAGCCGCGGCAGCAACCCAACTAAAAATAATACTTGTAGCTTAACCTTCTTCTCCTCGGCCACCCAGCCCCAGTTCGCCCGGTTCAAAGCCCAAGCTCCGCGACCCACACCCATTGGCATCCATTGGCATTCGAAATCCAACTCGCAAAAGTATTCGAAGCGCACAAATTTGCGCTGCCGGGGCAAACAAAATACCAGCCCCGAAAATAAATATCATAAAAATATGAAAAATAAATAAATGAGCTGGCGGGGGCTGGCGGGAGGGAGGGAGAGGGCCCGGCGGAATAAATATAAATATTTGGCCAGCTACAGTTACGCCCCGGCTTAACAAAAGGGCTGCTGCCCAATCGGGTTTACAAAGGGCACGGGCTGGGAGGGGCTCTTGTTGATTTTTTTAAGCGGCCTCTGCTGCTCTTTATGCAAACTGCCGCCTGCCGCCTCCCGCCTGACGCCGCCCCACCCATCCACACCCCACGCCCAGCGCCCCACCCTTCGGCTGGCCCTTGTGTTGTTGCTGCTGCTGCTGCTGCTGTTTGCGGGTCGGGCGTCTCATGAATATGTAAATTGTTATTATTGCATATTGTTAGGCGCCAGCAGCCGCCGCGCCGCGGAACAGGATAAAAGCGCCAAGGCAAGGAGCAAGGACTTCTGGCTAAACGCCGTCCAGGTGAGCGGGCTGAGCAGTTCCGCCGGAAGTAGTAATTCCCATAGATTTGACAAATGTCGCGCGCTGCGTCTTAAATAATGAATACCAAATGACTTACTGGTACCTTTGATTAACATCGGTGCACTGAGAAAAAATAGCCTACTCTCCTCTAAGAGTGGTATCTATACCACTCCCTTAAAGTTATCAAGTTTACATAAAGCCCTACGATTAATTAAGATAACAATCTTACCCCTAGTTTTATTTTTCCGGTACCTTATGTTTTCAAATTGTGAATAAAAATATTGTTTAATTAAAATAAGAAGAAAGAAACTTGATGCGTCAACTGTATTTACCTTTGATGTTCTCAATTGGATAAATTCCTTAACGAAGAAGTTCGGATATTACACCAAGGTAACCGTGGAATATAGTAGTTAAATTTGTATTTACAAAGTTTTACTTTTTGTTATCCACTATGAAACAGGATAAAGTGGATACGGATAATAATTTTTACAACATGCCAAACAAAGTATCGAACTGAGAGACTACATAGTAATATAGGAACAGGCAGCCGAATAAAGAAACTATGGTATAAAAAGCAATTATGAGCTACAAACTTTTAAGCCAAATTACTATATTTCCAAAAGCCAGGCTATGGGAACGCAATTTAATTAAGCAACAGATTTAAAACTTACTAAGAAAAGCCGAAGTTTGTACACCCTTGAAGTTTGCAATTGGATATTGGGTATTAGATCGGAAATCGGTCGTACCATAGCCAAAAATATAATAGTTTCAAATTTAAGATTCAGAGAGTTTTTATAAGAAGTACTCTTCTGCATTTAGACACCAAAGAAATATATATTTTTAATCTTTTACAAAACACAATTATAAGGAAGTCCGAATTTTTTTAGCAGACATTGCTTCGTTGACTCGTCTGTTGATGGTGATCTAAGATGTACATATATGGGCTTAAGAATGTCTCCACCATTTAGTTGTAAACTTCTGACTAAAATTTTAATTCCCTAAAAGAGAATCCAAAATCCCCGCTAAGACAAAGCTGGACAATGTCCTAACACTTTTTTCTGCTACAGTTTAAATACAAAGTTGCGAGTAAAGAACTTTTCAGTAACGAAAAACGCGCATAATAATAATGGTGAAAAACTTTAATATAATTTGTTCTTTATTTTGTAATTTTACAAGGGTTTAATTATGAATTAACAAGATGAACTCTAAGTATACTTAAGTAAATTCGGTGTTCTAAAAAATATATCTTCAAGACTTTGCTAAAATTATAATTATATTGGTACTTCAACACATTTTAAATATATTTATTTGATCTGAAAATAATACCCAAAACTAGATCAATTTAAATTTCGCTAGCTATTTTCGATAAATCCTTTTGATGTAATTCAGGAGCATGCTAGACTTTCTAGAAATACGTTGGAAAATGTGAAGAGCGCCAGGGAATTAAATGCCTGGCGGATCGGGCAGCTTTAAGCCACGGAAAATCATTGTCAGTGGCGACGGCGACACCTAGGCAACAAAGTAATGGCTGTCAAGCGAACACAGCCACCTACATACGGATATGTATATATATATATATAGACACAGTCACAATCACACAGCAACGGAAGGGACACAGAGACACACGCATGTACTTTAGGAGCCCTGACAACCTGAACAAGCCGAAGAACAAGACATTTGCGCGGCGACTTTGATTGGCAGCCTTCTCGGTAAAAGAGGGGGCAGGCTGGGCAGGAAGGGGGCGGCGGATGGGACAGGGGGCGATGTATCCTTGCGCTGTCGTCGTCGCCATCAGCATTGCCATCATCGTCATCGTCATCTATAATAACATCAAACAGCGCACTGCCCAGACACCAGAGGCCCACCAGATTTCGGTTTCCCCCCGGCGAGCCCTGTAAGTTCTGGCTGCTCTTCGGCTCTCTGTACCGCTGTGCCACCCCGTTTTGCCACGCCCCTGCCCCGGATCCCGTCCATCAGCACCTCAGGACAATTCCGGCCACCAGCCTCCCCGCTTGTTATCACGCGCAATAAAAAGCTTGCCAGCATTTTGTTTTTTTTTCCCTCCACATCTCCAATACCCTGCAAAAAGGGTATGTATCGTTCGCTGAGGCTCTCAGGGGAAACATGAACAAGCAACAAAGACTGGCAGATTCGGAGAAGTGCTTTAAAGACAATTCTCGGTTTAAGGTAAAGGAAACTGAATATATTTTGAGTATATTTTAAGCCTTTACTTAAACTTAACATTTTTGGTTGTTAATATGATCATTTATTAAATATATCCAAAAATTATAAGCTAGGAACTAGTAATATATGAGTTTCTAGTTTAGATTTCCATTGATTTTAATAAGAATCATAAGAAATATATATTTAAGATCCACAACACAAATTAGAATTTGTAGAATTATATTTCTTCTTCTAGTTAAAATTTTTTAAAACGTAAATTCTTATTAGGATATGCATATTTTTCTTAGTATAAAGATTTTTGTTATCCGTTTTCTTAACTTATCACTCAGTTTTGTGTGAAACCACCTATAAATAAATAAGAAAACAAATGCAAAACATAACTCTCTGATAAACTTAATAAAATAAATAAGACATTTAGACTGTAGCAACACTAAGCACTATTTTATATTTATTTCCTGCTTTATTTATATATTTTTTTCGTATTGTAACATGGACCTGTAGATTGGAATTTTATTATATATATCGATATATGTAACTCATCCCGATTTTCCACCATATCGCTATCCATTCAGAGCATCTTAGCTTCGTCATGGCCTGGCGATATTTTAGGTTTTTAACTGATGCTTACTTGATTTTTCCTTCCTTACGATTTTCAAACATTTACTTTCGCTTTTTGCGAAAGGAAAACATAGACAAACGGCGGTGAGGCACGTATTCAAATTGTTGGCCCCGGGTGGGGTGGGTGGTGTAGATGCTGGCTGGTGGCTAGTGGGTGGCAATTGGAATCCCCTCCATTTCGCTTACGATTTCTCCTTCCCGCAGCTGCCGCCTAGGAAACAACAACTACAGAGCGCCGTGGAAAAATACATACGCCCCGTGGTACGCAGGCGAAAATTGTTGTTCTTGTTGTTGGTGGGTGTGGCAACGACGGCCGAGGCAGCGAGAGCGGCAGCGGCGTCGCCTGAATGCGCGTTTAGTTTCAAGTGTTATTTTTGTACTAGAAGCCGGAGCAGCAGCAGGCAGCATCAGCCGAGGAGATTGAGCGGGTGGTGCGGGGTGGTGGGTTAGGTGGGTCGAAGGACTCGCCTCCGCCTTGGTTTCGTCTCCGTTGCCAAGTCCCCTTCGACGCCTTGTTCGTCTCCCTCGTCTTCGGGTTTTCCTTCTTTTTCTTCGTCTTATCCTCGTCCTCTCCTTCGTCCTCGTCCTCGTCCTCGTCGTCTATTTTGGCTGAAGTGCGTAATTGATGTGAAAAGTGGCAACAAACTGTTTTTTATTTGCGCTTGCTTTCAATTTGTTTAAATTGCTGGGCGCTGTCTTTCCACTTGCCACACCCGCACACACACACACACACACACATCACCAGAGCCACACTCACCGACCGACACACCCTCCCGAGCACACACACACATACGAACACATTTTTAAACGCTGATTGAAGTTTTATTGAATTTTAAATTGCGCTGGCCTTGGTTTGAGTTCGGTTTCTTTTCCTCAGCTGTTTATTTTCACTTTCCACTTTGTACTTGTGCTTATTTGCTACCAGCTCCATATGTACACAGTGAGGAATATTAGTAGGGAACTTTTTATTTTCATCCATCTGTCCATTTCCCTCTTTTATTTAATCCTTAAGGATCTATTTTTTTAAACCATGTTCTTTAGAATTGGTTAAGGCATACTGAAGTTTTTAATATAAGTTAAATTGGTTTTTTTGTTTTAAGAAAATTAAGTAATATAATACTATAATACTAATACTAATATAACAATTTTTAACAAAAAGTTAATGAATTAATTATTAAAATCCAGTAATAATAGAAAAGAATTTTTTAATATTAAAAAGTTGTTTTCAAATATTATTGGGTAAAACGGTCACTAAGTTGTAACATATATATGATCAATTAGAATATTTGAATTAAAACTAATAAATACGGTATCCTGAAACGATGTACCTCTGAACAAATATTTTTATTTTATTTTTACGCCAGGATATAGAACAGGTTAATGCGGAAGCTCAACTTTAAGAGGCACAGCCAAAAAAAAAACAGGATATTCAGGCATATATGATAGCCTAAACTTATCCAAATCATTTACAGATTCTTTTCTGTTAAAGATAATAAGCAAATAAAGAAATAATATATTATATAAATTGTATACCCCTCTTTTATTCCAGTGTACCTGGTTTGTTTTCACTCCCCACCTCTCGGTCACCTTCTTCATCTCGCTCATGGCTGCTTGAGTGTTTTATTGTTGACACAAATAATGTCACTCAAAATGTCAAAAAGAGGCCGCTGGAATTTTTTCTGCCATTCTTGTTCGTGTTTTTTCTCGTTTTCTTCTCATTTTTCCATCCAGTTGCCGAGTGCTGAGGTTTGACATACATTAAAGTGAGTTGTCAGGTGCGTGTTTTTATAGGTAACAAGCATATAAACGGTAAATAAATGCCAACTCCCAATTGGCTTGAGCCACCCTTCGCCGCTCACTTTCCGCAACAATTTTCCCGGCTGGCAACAATTTAGCAAAACTCCCCCAACTAATTGTAATCAGCTGCCGCTGCGGCAGTTGCCTCCGCCGGGAGTTCGCCGCGTCAATTACTTAGCTTTCATTGAGCGGAGCATCTGCCGCAAGTCAAATAAAACATATTACAAATGACTCTCGGCCACCCCCGCCCCGGTGGGTCCCGATGTGGCCCCGATGTCGCCCGATTCCCCGGCATTACTCAGTCTTAAGAGCTCGTCCTACGCTGTGGCAGCAATCTGACAAATTTCGCACAAATTATGCGATGGCCACAAAAATGATGACGGAAACGATGGGGAAAGCACCCAAGCACCCACTCCCCCAACTCGGATCGGGACTCTCATCGCCCTTATGCCGCTTCAGATTCCGACTCGGACTCGGACTCCGGCAACAAAAGGCGACGAAATTATTATTGCATTAAGTGGAATTATTAAATTTCATCGGCGACGCCGACGATGGCGGCTCAGCGAAAATAAAAATAAATAAATCTAATCAAAAATAAGCACACAAATAAAACGGCAAATGATAAAAAAGGAGGGTGGTAGAGGAAGTGGACACAAGCAAAATAAATCAATAAAAGGAGACAATAACACGAATTTTGGTTCCATTGCCTCTACAGAGGGAAAAACTTATTGAACTTTTAGTGTAATAAAATGGCTTAAAATACTGTCGATAAATACAGATGCTAAAAGATGTTGAAAAAAAAAAAAAAAACATTAAGATAGAACCAAAAATACACAAATTGTTGTCTGATGTATTATTATATTAAAGTTTATTATGGAATAAAATCAATAAAAATAAATAAAATTAATATTTCTATAAAGCAGGCTGTGGGTCATGCTGCCGGATTAAACGTCAAAGAAAATATATAAATTGTAGCACATTATAAATTTGCCTGTCAAGCCCAGCAGAGACTAGCGAATAGTGAGGAAAATATTTGTTTAATTAAATCTTCTACAATGAAAAGGTTAGTCTTAACGTGTGTCTTCATAATTAAAAGTGAGTAAGTCCCTAGGTCCGTCACCATGAAGGAAGCTCTGCGAGAGCGCGAGCCATCGAGCGATGAGGAATCTGATGTAGCAGCAGAAAAAAAGATGCGTCTGATACAGGAGCAGAACGTGGTGGTCACCATGGACAGGATGATGCATGGCCTGAGCTATCTGGGCGGCACCTCCATCGAGTTGAAGCTGGAGAATCTCTCCTGTTACATGAGCAGCCTCATG
The DNA here is from genome assembly GCA_008042675.1 of Drosophila seguyi. Taxonomy (NCBI): domain Eukaryota; kingdom Metazoa; phylum Arthropoda; class Insecta; order Diptera; family Drosophilidae; genus Drosophila; species Drosophila seguyi. The sequence continues at coordinate 316,974 of VNJU01009366.1, read as the reverse complement.
GAGAGCCACAGGCCGGACATCCTTCGCACCCTGGAGACCTGCGTGCTCGAGCATCCGGGTCACGTCAGTGCGTACGCCACCTTTGTGGGTCTCGCCAACGTAAAGAGCTTCCGGTTTGGGGCTGACTGCATGCAGTTCATGCTAAGGAAGCTGCGCCAGTGTATGCTCCAGGGCGAGTGGCTGAACGTGCGGATCATACTGCGCTTTCTGGTGGATCTGCTGAATTGTAACGTGGTCACCAGTTCGTCTTTGCTGAGACTGCTCACCGCTTTCGTGGTCGAATGCGAGGATCCCTGCGAGGCGGGTACCGTTGGTGATGAGCAGACCCGCCGCGATTGGCTAGCCTTTTGCGTACTCTCCGCACTGCCCTTCGTGGGCAGGGAGTTCGACCAGAAGACGAGCTTCGAGAGGCTCTTGCTCACGCTCCAGATCCACGTGAAAAAGAGGAGTCCCCTGCACGTGCCCCTCCTGAGTGTCTGGCGGGATGGCGCCCTAGCGCCGCAGCTGGATCAGCTGCAGTCGCTGTGGCACCAGGTGAAGGCTATGGCGGAGCTCCGGTGGCCCGAGCCAGATCACCAGCTCCTGGCGCGACCGTACCTGGCCTTCGACGAAAGGCTGAGTGCCGCTCTGCAGCACTCCTTGCCGACCTTCGAAATGCCGCCCCACCAGCGGGGCTGGACCTATCCCCACCCGGAGTTGATCTTCCGCATCTTCGACTTCCGCATTACATCGCACGAGGAGCTCAAACTGCCTCCATCGCTCAGCATTGAGCGGTACCTTCTGGAGAGCCAGGTCCTGTACGTACTCAAGACACATCACCTGGACAGGAAGAAGTGCGCCAAGCACCTGCTGTCCATTGCCGCCTCCAAGCCGCAACTAGCCGTGTGCCACAGCATCGTAGAGTCGATTCTGGGCGAAATGCTGCGCCTGCCTAAGGCCGCCTGGTCCACCATCAACTACGGATCCATTCTGATCGAGCTGTGCCGGATGCATCCGTACAAGATTCCCCCTATTGTGGCGCAGGCGGCGAACATTATCTTTTCCCAGCTGGAGTCAATGAGCGTGGCCTGCTTCGATCGCCTGATTAACTGGCTCTCGCTTCATCTCTCCAACTTCGGATTTCACTGGCACTGGGGGCAGTGGGCTCAGGATTGCCTAGGCTACAGCTATTACCAGCCAAAGACGATCTTTCTCAGAGAGCTCGTTGGCAAATGCATCAGGTGAGAATCTCTTCTGGCTTTAGAATGAGTTATATCATTCAAAATTCTGCCTTATGCTTTTCCATTCAGACTATCGTATCACCGCAAAATAGCTGCCCTGCTGCCACAAAGCCTGGCTCGCTTCCTTCCGCCCATGCCCCACCCGCAGTTCAAGTACATCGATCCCCTAATTTCCGGCGCCACGTTATCGGAGCAGCTGCTGGCAGTGATGCGCGACAAACAATCCGAAGTCGATAGGATCTTTGCCTTGCTAAGAGGCAATTCGGCGACTACCGAGCTTCGCAAGATCAACGTGTTTACCCAGAACTGTCTGCATCTCAGCTCCAAGTCATTTTCTCATACCTTCGCCACGATAGCCAAGTATCTCCAGGTTTTCAAGGTGAGATTTCTGGCATAGTCCCATGACTGGTAAGACCAGTGATAATCCTTAAACCTCTTCTCTCCCAATTCCCTTGTGTTGTTGACAGGACTTGGCCCGAGGCGAATATGAACAGCATGCTATTCTGGAGGCAATTTTCGAAGTATGGTATAATAATCAGCATTTCATGCTCGTGGTGATCGAGAAAATGATACGGCTTGAGGTGCTCGAGCCCAAGCATGTGGTGTCCTGGATCTTTGGCCCAATGATGCGCCGGGAACTCGCCAAGATGTACATTTGGGAGTTGCTCCATGTCGCTGTGCGCTTTGTCCAAAATCCCCAGAGATTGGGCCCAAAGAAGCGCCACCCTGTGAAGGAGGAGCCCCAGGATTCTACTGTGACTGATACTGCCATCAGAGGCATCCTTCTGGAGATCGTGCAGCGCATCATAAAGATCCTCAGTTCCGAAACCGAAGGTCCAGTCGGATCCGATGAGCACTATCGCTTCCAGTGGATTCTCGGCAGGATGCAGGAGGTTTTATTTACATACGTAGATGAATACCAGAAGCTTGGCAGTAAGCTTGTTAAAATCTCAGAGGACTCCGATCTTAACAATAACATTGCCAAGACCATTCAGGCCTTTTTGGTCTACGTCATGTGATGTGATACTCAAGTATCATTTTTTTATTAAATATAAAATCAATACATATCTCTGATTATTTCTCTCTGTGCACACATTTTTTCGGGGGCTAAAAGTTTGCTGCGCCACTCAAATCAACATAAACTTTGATATATTGTGTGCGGCAATAGGCGCAGTGTCCTGCCAGGCATGTCCTGCGTTGATTTAATGGCCGCCACCCCTGAGGGTCAGAAGCAGTGGCTGTGCGGGGTGCTGGGAGCTGGGAGAAGGGTCGCAGCAGCCAAACTACTTATTACGAACGCCGCTTGTCGCCATTGTTGTCAATTTGGTGCTGTCTTTGACAGCAGGGTCCCGGGACGCGGCAACGGTGCTGAATGCGGTGGTGGCCGGGCATTCAAATTGTAGTCGCATCATCATCTTTATGGCTATTGTGATTTCGGAATTAATTGCCGCCGCACACACACACAGCGATTCGGTGGCGCCACACTGCAGAAGTGCTTAAAGGATTTGGTGTCTTGTTCCGAGTTCAGCGGAGTTAAGTTCGGGGTCCAGGATCCCGGATCCCGGATCAGTGCCCTGCAGGAGCAACAGTTTCCAGCGCGAAACAGCGGACAGGATAGGGCTCCCTTTCCGGTTACTTGATTGCCCTCAAAAGTATGCAATGCTAATAAATTCAGTTTTATGTGGCCGGCGCTCAATTTTCGCTGCCGCTTTTATGACAGATCATTAAAAATTTTTTTCGGGGTCCGGGTCTTATTTTAAGTAGCCTGTTTGTCTTGCCTTTATGGCGCTTGATTCGGCAACTCCTCCCCACGGAGCCCCACGGGGTCCCACGGAGTCAAAGGGTGCATTAATATTGAACTTTATTGTCTTTTGGCGGGTCAGTTTCGGGCTCCGGTTGCCAGTTGCCAGATGCCAGTTGCCAGCTGCCAGTTGCCAGTTTGTGGGGTTTAACTGGCCTCAGCAGAAATGTGTTAATGGCGGTCGCGGGCAAGTGTTTACTGAGCCTAAGTCCGGAAACGGATACTGGGATATGGGTTAAATATTGAAAGCGCGCCCGCCTAATTACGGAGGTCATAATAAATGGGCTAAGAAGGCAACTGCTGGCCATGAATTCGTAATGCTGGCCCGGCTCCAGAGCATATCCAATTATGGCTATGAAAATGCGCAGACAGCTCCAAATCCCATTTCCCAAAGACGCAATCCCCAGCAGAGAACAGAGAACTCGCATCGCACAACAAAAAACAAAAAAAAAAAACATGGGAAAAACATGGAAAAAAACAGACTTCAATCGAGTTACTCCATTTACTGGCTCATATGGTCTCTGACCTCGCATTACGTATACGTATACGCCCCAGCTGTTTTTCAGAGCAGACAATTGCCGATGGTGGTGCTGGTGGTGCACCAGCTTCCGCCGAAAAAGGGCAAATCCTTTGGCAAACATTACGTATACGCAATACTTGTAATAAATGCTGTGGCATGCTTGCAGGGACGTCGTCATCGGCGACACTTTATTATTGAATATGTCATCCGTCCCCCCGCCATACCCACACCCATCCCCTTAGCCATTCCCATCCCCTGCCCCAATCCCATTTGCATAATTGATCGGCAGCGAAGCGCGAATGGCAAACGAGAATTGTAATCGCCAGTCAGACCTCCAATTCCATCTGGAGTTAGCTGCTCTAGTCGGGGGCTCGGAAAACATGGCAACTTCCTCCCCGGCACGCACTGGGAAACGCCCCGTTTTGGGGAAGTGGATGAGAGGTCCTGTCTGTTTTTTTTGCGGCATCAAATATTGATGCACAGCATCGTTGACGGCGCCGCTGACTACGAGCGCTCCATAATTGATGCATGTGTGATTTATGTGCGTCCTCGCCACCGCGTTCAATTGTGCAAATCAATTTCAATAATCGACAACCAGTTGGCGGCAATGATCGAAATGAAATAATAGATACGATACATGTGTGCCCCAGTCCTTGTCCCCGTCCCGAGGGCGGTGGGAGTGGGCCACGACGGTCCCCGGAGAGCTCTTCAGCCCAAATTTGCGGTTCCATAAAACGGTCTTGATGCGGAAATTTATGACAGTGGAAGCGCCGAGGAAGGACACAATTTAGAATGTATTGTGGTGTTTCTGGGGGAAGAACCATTTGTCACAGAATATCCTATTCTTGACATTTTTCCCAATACTTATTGATTTTCCTTTATTTGCTCAAGCCACCGAATAAATGTTATTAATATTAAACTCAGTCCTATTAACTAATTGAACTACAGATAATTAGCATGTCATACCAATGATAAATCATTTCCCTTTGCTTCTGTATTAAAGAATAGTTTCCGGTTGCCGACTAATACACATGAATCCACAGTGCGTGTTGCCAACGTTGCAGGTAACTGCATGGACCACTATCTAGCCACCAGCATTCAGTCAGCCTCAAATTGTTTCTAATTAAGACTCCTCATCGATGGTGGCTAGAGTGTCCTGGCTAACCCCTAGCTGCTCTCCCACCCCAAAACCATATGCCGGCATTGTCGGCTGTGCACTCAAATGTTGTCCATGGCAACGTCTGGCCAAACTTTGGAGTCCACTGTCCACTGGGCGCACAGGTCCCCGGGCCTGTTTACAAGCTCAGTTTGCTGCACACAGACGCAGATGTTGGGATGTACGAGGGCTCGCATGCAGCCAAAGGAATTTAATTATAACTTCTGTAACTAATTTCCGTTTTTGGCAAACGGATGTTAGGGAAATATGCAAAGTGTCTGGCCGAAAATGCTGCACAAATTAATATTTAATGCAACCGAAATGGGCGGACAGCTGTTCATTGAATATAACGCATACGCCCGATGGGCCCGATTTCTTAGCCCCCGGTTAGGGCTCTCTGAGTGCAAAAGTTTTGGCCGTGCTGTCACAGAAATTAACACGTAGCCGGCATAAGCATCAGCATCAGCATCATCATCATCATCATCATCGCCTCATAATCATCGGGCTCATTTACGTGACTCGCCGTGTCCATTAGAGCCACAGGAATAACAACAGCAAGGCCAGCAAGGACGCGAACAAGACAACCCAAAGGATTACAGCGTCCCAGGGAGTTATTAGACCTATCAGCATTAGCAGGGACAACCGGAGCAGAGTTAGGTAGCATCAGCGACAGCACCAGCAGAAAAAAAAGCCGGGGGAAAAAGCATGAATGAAACTTTTTCTGCCCCAACTTTGGCCTTGGCTTAACCCACAGCCACACAGCTTAACCCCACTTATGCACAAGGGGATCGGGCTCGGGATCGACGGCGCTCTCGGGCTAATTTAAAGTTTGTTTTATTTAAAATAAAATAAAATATTAAACAAGCATAAACGAAAAGGGACAGCTCAGCAGAAGCAGGGCCGAAAAAGACAAAGAAGAGGAGCGTCAGCGTCAGCGTCAGGCCGAGCAATTTTCATTTGCACTTTTGATAAATTAATTAAAAGCGAGAAAAAAGGACGAGGACGAGAATCTTTAAAATAATTAATTAAATAAACGAACGCAGATAGCAAGGAATCAAACTGGGGGAGAAGGGGAGTTGCGAAAGCATGAAAACCGAAAACAAAACCAAACTGAATGCCAAATGATGAATGCGCGTCAAAGCAGCCAAAGCAAATGAAAGGAGCAGAGCGGATGGGGAAAAGAGGAAAAGCCGAAATTATGGCAACCAACTGACACAGAAATCCATTTTTCATTTTCAGTCACAAGCCCTCGGCTCGCACCCCTTTAGCTCCCGCACCCCTACGGCCCATGGTCCATGGGCCTTTGCCTACTTATTTATGAGCTTGTACGTTGTAGTTGGTCAAACACACCAAATAGCAAAGGGAAAAAAGAAAGCTGGCTTTCCCCCACACACACAAATACGCCGAGAGACAGACAGCAAGCGGCAACAAAAAAGGGGTTGAGATTACAAACGAAAAATAAATAAAAATAAAAAGCAACAGCAGTAACATGCTGCTTACTGATTCTCCTTACTGATTGTTGCTGCCTTTGCTACTGGTGTGCCGAATAAAAAAAATAATAATAACAACAACAGCAAAAAACATCCCAGAAAATCGAAAAACAAGCCGAAACAATGGCCAGAAAACTGATGAACGAACTTCGGATTCCCTTGAGCCTGCGTTGTAATTCCTTCCATTTGTATAGAATACTTGGCATAACTTTTGGGTTCGGGCATTCAAAACTTTTTCGCATTTAAGGTAAGCATTCAATCTTGTTTAATTGTAGTGGCATTCCAAGTTTATTCATATTGATATATAAATATAGAGAAGTCGAAATCTTTTCTTTATCTAGGTATCTTCTCCCTCCCTTTGCATAATCAACCCCATTTGTTCCGGTTCCAGTTCTGTGTGTACTACAGCTTCGCTCTATGGAAATCAACAAATATTTGCATTTCATGTTTATTTAGAATACATATTAGAAAGATATTTTAAGATGTTTTCTATACATTGTTATTTTAAAGAAAATGATGTTAACTACATTATAGATGTCATTTTAAGTTATAAACATACAGTTGATGTGATTAAAATAATTATACATGTGCGTTAATTATAAGTATTTTTCATACAACATAAATGTGTTGTTACAATAAGATTACCCATTGTTTACTCATATATAAGTCATGACATTTTTCAATTAAAATAATCTTGAATACCCCTAAATGAAAGATATAAATATTTCAATTTTAATTTATTGAAAAACCTCCTATTTCCTACTTTAGCCGTTTCATTAATCTTATTGACTTGCCTCGTGATGTGTGAAATTCTCCCTTCGTTGGGAGCTATCGCAAAGTTAATACTAAAACTACCTGAACCCTTTCGACAGCTAGGGCATCCATCCACATCCCGAACCGACTCAGTCAAAGACCTTTCCTTGTTTTTTATCCACCTTTTTTCCGTTGTTTTGTTTGGTAAAGCGCCTTTCTTTCACATCGGTCTTTCGTCTTCGCTTTGGCATTGTCTGTTAAATTACGTATACGCCTCGCAGCGCACAACTTTCAACCGAACCGTCTGCTGGTGCATTTGGGTGTGTGTCTCTGTGTGTATCAGTGTGGGTGTGTGTGGGTGTGTGTCTATGGCATGCAAACAAAAGCCGCTGTCTGTCAGAGTCGAACTTGAAAACTTTCTTGCGTCGACATTTTATTTTTTTTCGGTTTAGGGCGCAAAACACAAAAAAAAAAGAGTTGTAAATGTCAAAAGCGTTTGGAGGATGCCATAGACAATTTTCAAATGCTGGCAATCTGCAAAGCAATTTGAAGGGAAATGAAAATATGCGCAATAATTTACACCCTAGGCCATTTCTTTCACGCCATGTCCCTTAGTATATTCAATTCCTACGCGGTACTAGCACGGGAGGGGTAGTTACCTTCCAGCAGTGTGTTTCATAGGTTTTTAATTATCACAGAAATATATGTTCTTGTTTAGACTAAACAAAAATATAAGAAAAAGGCACACACAAATTGCAATTTATAATTCGATTTTCAGGTTTTTCTCTTTTCGTGTTTTCTGTTTTCAATTCAGAATTTATTTCAGGTCAATAACAATTGCTCAAAAAAATGTATATACCTAAAAATGCTTCGCTTTCTGAAGACTTAACAATTATTTGAAATAAAATTGTACATACACAGCTAAGGAATAGTTGAAAACATATCCCAACGTTGTGAGGCAGCAGTTATTCGACATTTCCATTAGTATTTTAAGTGAGTTACTGAAAAATAAAAACAGGCACCATTAGTCCAATGGTTATTGAATTACGAGTTTGCAAAATATAAAAATGGTTTTTGTGTTGATTTATTGCGGGCACACTGGAATAATAAATCAAGGCATGATAACCACGATTTTCTGCCAAATATTATTACAAATGTATGCTTAAATAATTAAATGATCAACATCAAACCTAAATCAGGAACACATATTTGGAACACGGCATATTATCAAAATTTAAATCAAATTTTAAAACGTAGTTTAAATTAATCGACTTCTATCAGTTGTCCATATTTCAGTGTACCGCATCGCAGTTACCCTGAAACATCCAATGCCAGACTCTGATTCCCAAAAATGCAATTATATTTGCAGTAGTGGGAAGCCAGCAAAAGCAATGTGATTATGGGGTATCAGGGAGTCGAAAAAAGAGGCTAGCTTTGCCGCTCCCACGTCTCCCCTGGCATGACAACTCTTCAGAGGGCGAATGACGATTCTGATGGCCACCCATGTGTGTTTTGGCTGTAAGCAGCTGTCAGTGATTTCTGACAAATTGATTTGACAGTCGACAGGCGACAGGCGACCGGGGGGAGCGGAGCTCGAGTGCGGAACGAAGCGGCGTGCGGAATGCGGCCGAACTTTCGGCCATATCAGGCGGCAAGTCTCCGGCGCGTGTGCTAAAAAAAGATGAAAGCCACTGCCGTTGCTACCACTTTTGTTGCCATGTCTAAGCGTGGGGGTCTCACAGGAATGGGGAGGGGAGGCTGAGGGCTGAAGCTGGTAGAAGCGACAGGAGAGAGAGCGAGGAGAGGCTGGGCGGCTCTCCTAGACGAAAGAGAAAGCAGCCAAGTAAAAGGCAAAGCCAAAGAGTTGTTGGCCCAAAGAGCGAAGCGTGGTGAATTTTTTATGCTGCCTGAGCTGGGTCTGTGTGTATATGGATTTGTTATTGTCCTTTACCCTGCAGGCCAAGGTGCATGCCGCCAAACTAGACTCAAAAACTGGGTTCTATTTAGATTTACAAATTTGAAAGGATTTTTAAGAGTAGATATGTTTTAATTTGTATTCTGAAATAAACAATATAAATATATATAACTATTTAATACATATTTGTTTAATTTTCAGCACTAGCTCATTAAAGCTATTATACTTAAGTATAATATATATATATACTTTAAGTGCAGATTCATTAACTACAAAAATAATGTTCATTTATATAAAATGAAGATAAAATAAAACATAGAAATATATTGTATTACAGGCTATTACATTAAGTTACGTTTCTTTTATAGATTAACTTGACCTTATAATTAACTAAAAGCTGATTATTTATATTTTAAGCATTTCAAATTGCTAAGAATTCCTAACCCATTGTTTTTATTATATTCCCCAAAGCTTGTAATGTGTACTTATTTTTTTAAGCTGCAATAAAGAGCTTGTGGTTCGCCTTAGGCTATGCAATACAGCTAAGAAATAGTTGGCTTAAAATGCACTCCATATCGGTTTCCAATTCGCTTAACGCTTCTTCTATATTGCAATAAAAATGGTTAAAGTTTCATTGGCTTTAAAGGACTTCCCAGGAAGCGCCCCGCTTGTGTGGCAGTTTACTTTGCTTCTGACTGGCTGGCCAGTTAGCTACCTGCTGCGCCGGGCTCCGAGCAGTAACTTTAGCTGCTGCTTGATTGACGTTCCAACTGATTGACTAGACTAGTGACTGACGGACTGGACTGAAATCGGAGGGAGCCCGGAGTTTGGGGGCAGTCCCTGCAGCATAACAAATGGTTGGGGTGGCTGCTCGGGAGGGGACTTTAAACAGGCATGGGAAAATGCCATTAGATGAGCAGCTGCCAACGTCAGTGAACGCCGTCTCTCACTTGACAGTTTTATTTATAAACTGTGCAAATAAAACTGTAAATCACTAGGGACAACACACCAAGGAAAGTGGAAATGGAAAAGTGACCTACATAGATGGCAACGGGCAGGGCCAAAAAAAAAATACACGAAAAATAAGCCAGCAGCCAGCAGCACAGTGGGAAAACGAAAACGGGCGATGCCGCCACAAATCAAACAATTAATTTTACTGTCTGAAATTCCAGCACTAAATCAACAGCCAAACAATTGAACCATTTAACTATGTAAATAAAATTAATGCTCCCTGAAAGTGGAGGCTGCTTGAATGGGATTGGGTGGATTGCAGGACGGCAGGATGGCAAGGATATCGGACAGTGCCACCTTATGCCGCTAGCGAAGCAAAATATCCATTAAAAAGCAATCAATATATGGAAAATAAATGCCAGTCACTTTCCTTTTCGGCTCCACCATTCGTTCTCATCTCATCTCATTTCATTTCATCTTGTTAAGAGCCTCTGCCAGCCGCATAATCTGAATTTAATTTACCCCCGCCAAGCACCACACACACACAACAAAACACAGCAACAAGAAGAAAAAAAACATCTCGGCAGCAAACAAAAATTGAAAAATGTCAAAAACGAAAATGAACTTTCCAGGGGGTTTTCAGTTTTCAGTTCGCTGTTGCTGTTGCTGTTGCTGTTGGTGGGCAAATGAATGGCCATTAAGTAGCACACCCATATAAAGGACCCAGAAAGGACCCAAGAACCTCAAGCTCAAGGTGAGTTTGCCAGAGCGAGATGGGCGTACCAGCGAGAAAGAGAGAGCGAGATAGAGAGCGCGCAAAGCAGCCGAAAATATTCCACAGTGAGTTGCCATTTTTGCTGCTCCAACATAATTTGTATGCCCCGGCCCAGCTCAGCCTCCATTTCCCCCCCCTGCCCCCCCCCCCTTCGTCCTTGCACCGCTCCTTTTTTGACCTGATTCTGGTGACGTCATTCGGGCAGGCCTCACTGCGAATACGTAATGTGCGAATCGGGCTGCATTAGACTGGGGAAGGAGCTGGCGAAGCGGACCGAGTGGATAACTTGATTAAATAGGAAGTTGGCCCGGCGAATACGCCATTTGTTCGAGCACAATGGAGCAGCACAAAAGGTATGGCCGTCAGACTTCGTTCAAGGGGATTTTATATTAAGTACAGTTCAACTTTTATCAGGTGAAACTTAGCCATAGCTTTAGAATTAATAAGTTACTGCCTACTAGGCATAGGTAAATGTAAATCAAAGTCCTCTTGCAAACGGATTGTTTAATAAAAGCTGGCCGCACTGGCATATTGCAGGATGGTTTTGGAAGAATAACTCTTAGCCAGCTTGCTCCTCTGTTTGTTTTGAAATGCCATTGACCAGCCACAAATCCGATATCTTCAATTTTCAGCTGCAACTTCGTGGGGAACGGAGAACGTGGCATAGAATATCGGAGCCAGCATGCAACTTTCAAGGCAGCGAGAAAACTGACAGCTGGCACCAACTTATAACTCAAAGTGCTGTGGATCCGGGAGGCGGCCCTGCGGCAGCTCCCCTCGAATGCGAGTAGGAATAAAAACACACACACGCGCTTTCACTGGCGCTGAAGAGGATGCTGGTGTCGGTGAATAGATACAAAACTTGCAAAAATAAGAGAGAAAAGGAAAAGTTTCAGTTACGTGCTGTTGCTTTTAATTGAATTTTTTTCCACTGTAGCTTCTGCTGGCTCCCTAACTGGCCAATGGTCCAATGGCCTGACCAAGCACATCCGCCCCGCCGTTTCCGCCATCCCCCTAGCCCAGGCCCCTGCTTACCACTCACTGCTGTGGGGCCGGGGGTTGCCGCTTCTTTTCCCATCTCCCCCCATTGCAGAACCAACAAACACGAGCAGACTCCTGCTGGAGGGCAGTTTCCTTGTTATTTCCATCGCGCTGCCAAGTCGCAAGTCCTTAAGCGGTTTATTTTGCTTCACACTGATTTGCAGGCAACGGAGGTGTCTCGAGGATGGGTCCTATCCTTCTCCCCCTCTATACACTTTAAATTAAAAATAAGGATTATGGCAAACTAAATACAAGTTATGGGGCGAGGTTTTTTAAGGATATACTTAAGGGAATGTTTTCCTCAGCTCTTAATCGAAAAAGTAAATATTTACATAGAACTTCATTTAACAAAGGGAAGTTTTTCCTGTAGGATTTACATTCTATATTCTTAAGCTATTTATATCTAAATTTCAAATGGAATTTAAGTAAAACAAAATAATTTTTAATAAGTAACTACAAGAGAAATCTTATTTCGCAGTGCACCTTCCCTCGATTTTCTGCTGCCGGTTTTTATGCAGCAAGTTTTTAATTAAGAAGTTTCCATTTAACATTGCCCATAGACTGCACTTGGCTCTCCAAAAGCGCATTATCATAATAATTTACTTACTCACTTAGCGGGAATCATGCGGTGCCGGGGCAGACCTTTCGAGGCTTCTTCTCCCACTTCCCAGAGCTCTCAGTGGCACTGAGTTAGCTTTCAAGCTCACCTTTACATTTTAAAAACCCTATTGTGGATCCATGTTACTCACTTTTTTGAGTAGCTCCCCTGAAAAGATGTCAAATCATGTGCCATGTCTGGTATTCTTGTTCTTGATCTGCTTATTAGTTTTGTTGTTTGGAGGCTACTACACCTACAAGTATAAAAAGGAGACCAGTAAGTAGTGAACCTGAAGCTGAGCTCATATTCCGATCCTGATGCCCGATCTGCCCGCAGTTCTGACCAGCTGCTATCACGTCGGAGGGAAATGTATGGAGGTGGAAAAGTGTCTTAACGAAAACCACTATAGGCCGCACGTCACCACGTGTATACACAAGCGAAAGGTGTGCTGCATGCCGGAACCTCAGCGCAATGAAAATCTTGATGATTAGTTAACCTTCCTATGTAGCCTTTCGAATAGTCAGTGGAAAACTAATGGCTGGGTCTGATATTTCTAAAAATATATTGTACATTTGTCATTTATATTCAGAGAAGAAATCGGTCTCAGGGGATTCTTTTAAATTCGATTATTTCGTGAATTAAAAAATTATAGTTTTACAAGCTTAGACATAAATCAAAATGATTAAATTTCTTCTTGCCTTCAACATTTTTACTGTCAGTGCCTTCACGTCTCCACTCGCATCGCACTCTATCCAATTATCCAGACTATCAATTCCACTAGTCCATCAATTGAATCGTTATGCCTGCGATAAGTTTAACATTCCGTCTGGCCAGCATCCTTTTATCCCCCAACCACCGACCACCGACCCCAGCATCCCCCAGAAGCACGGCAGGATTCACCCCTCTGCCCACGCCGGAAGGCCCTGGGCTAATTTAGCGAGTTTGCTTTGCCATTTTCCCCACCAATAACACTCGCAACTCATTTGTCTGGGCCTGGGACTGCTTAGGCCAATCCATTCCCACCGGAGAGGATGGGCACTCGACGAGCAACACTTGGCATTGTCCCACACACAAGCCACACCCCGCTGCCATTGGTATCCATCCATCCATCCCTTCGCTGCCATTCGCCCGCCTCTAATGAAGCGCAAATGTTGATGTAAAAATTTAATTTAGTTCGTTGCCCAACGATGCCGCACACGCAGGTCCTGGCGACTTACATGGCTGGGAAATAGCTGGACGAATGGAATGTCCAAATGTTTATGCATCGTGTGGTGGAACGCGTGTTTACCTTCTAATGTGTGCGTGACATGGACCCATGGGTTATATACGCACACTCGCACACTGACAGCATGCATTGGGTATTACGGATACGCAGCGTTGTCCTTCGGTGCCTCCGATGTGGTGGCACAAAAAATAATAATAAACGATGATGCCACCACGTACATGTATTAAAAACAAAGCGCAGCACAGAAAACGCTGACAGGCCCTTTGCCTTGGAGCGCTCTAGCTATAGCTCCAGCTCCTGCTCCAGGAGTATGCTCCTCCTCCTCGCCATCCTTTGACGACTCCCCTGAAAGCCATGGATGCTGGGACGCCGCGAACCGGCAACAGAAGCCCCTCCTCACACAAAGCAAAGCTAACAAACTGGGAACCGACCAGGATAGAGGCAGCGACCGGAAGAACTGAACAGCAGCGGAGGGGGCTGAAAGGGTTCGAAGGAGACCGCTGTCACCCAGACATTCAATGTCGTTCGCTGGCTGCCAGCAATGTTTGCGAGAACAGTGCCCTCAGGATGGCCAGAAATAAAATGTGCTCGAAAACTAACAACTAGTAGGAAATCCTTTTAAAAACAAGTTAAATTCACTGATAAAAATAAAACTTTAAAACATAACCTAAAATATTATTTCATAATTTCCAAAATGGTAAAATTTGAATTTATTTTGGCCACACCTTCAAACAGTGTCCATGGCAGGCAGTCAAAACTAACAAGCGACATCGCCGGGTCCCGGCAAAGGACATGGTCGCTCACACATGGATGGGGTGAAAGTTTAGCTCCCGCCTTCCCACTGCCAGAGCACCTGCTCGGAGGTCCTTCTACCCTGGTCGCTCCTCTTGTTTATGGCTTTGTTTGCACTTTTGTTTATGGGTGTACATTTTAAACGCCATGAGCACCTGCTCCGCCATATGTGTGTCATGGCAGGGTGTGTGTGTGTGTGTGTGTGGTGCGGCTTGTGTGTGACCGTTCCGTGACTTGTGTTTTCCCACACCCCTGCCCAGATTGCTTCTGCTCCTGGGACGGCGGCCACAAAACGAAGCTCCAGCTCCAGTGTCAGCTGACTGATGCAGTGATTTTAAGCGTCCATCAAAAGCTTCTCTTTGACATTTAATTGTTGCACATTGTTGTCGTTGGTGGCTGCCACCGCCACCACTTTCGCATCAGCGGAGTATCACCGGAGAATCATCGGTCGAGTGCCATGTGCCGTGTGCCGTGTGCCTTGGTCATTGTTCCGTGGATTCAAGGTGAGCTGCGAGCAAATTTAACACGGCCAGGCCATAAAAGACCAAAGTCATGTGCTTTATTACACATTCAACGGCAATGCGGCAGCGGCAAAGATTATACCTTCGAATACATCTGCAGAAATTCAGGTGTTTCGGGCATTGTTGTTAGAGGTGGGAATCAGAGCGTGACTCGGTTGGATCCCTGCGTTTGCATTTCAGCTGGCAGCTTTAATTTGCTTTCCAGAGGATGAGCTGGTAACAAAAAGAAAAATATTCCACTCAAGAGAAGAAAATGACAGATTAAACTTTAAAATTGTAGGACCCTAAATTCATGTCAAGTCATTATAAATACGATACAAGAGAGTAATTTATAAAGGAAAATGTAGTTTACATTTAATATTAAAAGGTAGCTTAATTTCATAAAATCCTAGACGATAAAGCCTTGAAGGCTACTTGTGCTACTGGAATTTTATTTACAAACGTTATATAAAATTTTAAATGTTTCACTGTCAAGCACTCAAGTACGATATTTTTCCTTTAGCAACCCAAAAGGTAATTTATCCACTCATTTGTAAGTGGGATAAATTTTTTATAAAATATGAAAGTTTTTCTATTAAAGTTTAACAAGTTCAGGTGACTGGCATGCGTCCTTTTGACAAGTTGTCCATCCTCTTGGCGCAGACACATAGCCACTTTAGCCTTGGTGGAAAAACTTGCAGAACTTTACACGTGCTGGCAAACGTTTTGTGGCTTTAGTTTTTTGAATTTTTTTTTTTTTTTTGTCTTTCGGGTTGGCTTTTGCCTAATTTCCAACTGTCAGCCGGAGATGGCTTTTGGCCCCCGGACCCCACACACACAAGCACACACACTCGCATAGACGGTCACATGCGGCCATTTTCTAATGGCCTTTTCGTGGTCAAGCATTTAAGCGTTGCGGGCCCGAGCCCCAAAAACTCGTTTAGCCCTCACCTTTGACTTTGTGTCACTTTGGTTTACTTTTGTGCAACCGCAAAAATCGTTGTTGCTGTAGGAGAATCCACACACACACACACACCCGTTTACTCCCTCCCATACATCCATAGTTATCCGTGCACACAGATACACACCTTTTCTGACCAGTTCGCACACGATGTTGCGGTCGTGTTGACATTTTAAATGCCTTTTCATTTGTCTCCCGCCGCACCCTTCGATGCCGGGCGCTAATTTCAGTTCATTTGCACTTTAAACGCCACAAATTAAGACTTGACTTTGTATTAAATTGAAAATTGTGGAATCATAGAATTTGTTCCTAGTAAAATAGTGTCAATTAATAATCGAACATGAACATTATTAAAAAGGAATAAAGTAGATAAAGCTGAGGGTTTTATATTCTGCAATCATTCTTAAACTACTTATAAAACTATTAACAAATTACTGAGACGAAAAGTTGCAAGAGTTTTTAAAAATAATTAAACATCATTACCAACTGACGGGTAGAATGTTTTCTAAATTTTATGCCAGGTTCGGGCATTAAATCTTTCATATATCTCCATAGCGACTTTTAAGCTCTTTATTCTTAAATCTCACATATGAGCTAAATCCTCCAGACACTGACTTATCCTCTCTTTCTGACTTTCTCACTATCTCCTTCTCGCACTCTCGCTGCCTCTGTTCTTGCTTCCGCCAGAGCTTGCCGCAGCCGGTGGAAAACTTTTGCTGCAAATACAAAATATTTTCCATATTAGTTTGAAATTTTCTCCGCCATACCTCCCCCAGCGAGCCCCGGTTTTTCTGGTTTTTAGTGGCGGCATTAATTAAATTTTCATTTGCATTTTCGTTTTCCTAAAGCATATTTCCATCTGTGCTATGGGAAAGCAAGGAGTTTCTAGTTTCCGCTGGCCTCGCTTGGGGACACTTTCGAATTGAATTTTCGGCAGAGCCTTTTGGGGGCAGGAGTCGCTGGCTTTTGTTGCTGGGGCAATTAAAAGCGAATTTTCCGCACGCAGAACTCACAAAGTGTTTTGAATGTAATTAAAAAATATCACGTATACGACGCATGTGCCCCAAGGGACCGATTTGCAAGGCCTATTTATGGCCGACCAGCATGGCTATATTTTTTATCCCCCGCAACTCCCCAACACAAAAGGCGAGTAAGACGGAGTAATGGCTGATTGCCAAAGAAGCACGCACAGTTTTCGGTATTTAATGGTAGCTCCAAGCGAAACTCAGCCGATAATGCCGAAGGAATTCGGACTATTCATTAGTCATCTCCCCGAACTTTTCCCCATCACTGCGCTCACTTGCCCAATTAGCACACGCATCAAAGCAGCTGCCAAACAATTAAAGCATATTCATTTCTCATTTAATCGATTTTGAATGCCACTATCGAAACATTAGCGCCTGCCTGCAAGCTCTCAAATAAAACTGTCGACAAATTTTATCACGCTGTCATGCATTAGAAATGGCAAATAATCAAGTAAACCAACAAGCAAGCCAGCAAATAAATAAATAAGTAAGCAAGCAAGAAACAGAGACAAATACAGCGACGGCGACAGCGAAAGATAAAACGTTCCCAGGCAAATATTTGTGAAATTCTAAACTGTAATCAGACCAAAGTGATGGCGGCAGCACCAAGTGTGCTTAATGACAAAACTTTGCAAATCAGTAAAGCATTTTATTGCCACACACACACTACCAGCGGAAGAAAAGGCACGGAGCGGGGGTGACACACATATATCTCTAATATGAAAACCTCATAATCACATCCTGCACAAATGCACAAAACTGTGGAGAAGCCCAAAAACTTTCGCCCAGTCAGTTCGCCAGTCAGCCAGCATGGCAAACTCATTTAACTGCATTAGAATTACCATTTCGGAGCGACAGCAGCCACTTCCTGTCGGCTCCTTCTCCTCGGCAACACACAAAAGGGGCAAAAACATTGCGCATACGACCCGGGCAACCATGCAAAGTTTTCCGCCCAACGCTCAGCTGCAGCTTCGAATTCAGCATCTCTCTGATCCAACTTCTCAGATACAGCTTGAACTCCAGCTCCAGCTCCAGCTGTAACTCCTGCTACAGCATATTTGCCGGTAAATCAGTTATGGAAGCCGAAAAACAACAAGGACCCTCTCAAGATTTTATCGTCCGCCCCCGTTGCCCTCTCGTAAGCCCTGGAACAAGTTCGTTTACCTGTGCAAAAATTTAATTACAACTCGCTTCGCCAGCCAGGAGTGCACGAAATTTTTCATATTTATAATTAAAACTTTTGGCCATGGCATCCAATCTAATCAGCGACCGAAATTTTCCGCAGCAAATTGGTTTGACATTTTCAGTTTATCCGCACCCCCGCTACCATCAGCCCTTGGCTGCCTGATGCTGCTGCTGCTGGTGCTGGTGCCACTGCCGCTAATAAATAAATTATGATTTCAATAAGGTTTTCGCAGACAGCAGCGAGTGAAAAACTAATTTGCCTCTCCCGCTCTTGTCCTCGCCCCGGAAAAACGGTCAACGACGGTCCTGCCATTTAAGCCCGGTTAGTTGTTTTAGGTGCCATTTTCGTATTAGTTGTTTTGTCAGCCAGTTTTGTTATTAGCTGCTGTCTGGGCACTGAATTTCCGAGGGAGGCAGGCAGACAATACTTTAAAATTTATAATATTTTATTTTCTCGACAGCCTTTGCTTTGGCCCCAGCATGGTCCCAATTATGAAGCAATTAGCAATTCATTTTACACAATGTTTATTACAATTTGATTTAGAAGAATATTTTTATATTTTTTCCTAATTATTGGAATTGCAATGTGTCAAGAATAAGGCTTAAGAGAAGGGGGAATTTCACGCAATACAAGTTAGAGATAAGGTATTTAATAAAATGAAGAAGAACAGAATATTATAATCAATAATATTAATAAACGGATGCAAGCAATACTAATAGTATTAATAAAATAGAGAGAGAATAGAACACGTTTTTACAAATTAAATACTCCAATAAAAAATTACAAAATTTATTTTTTTATAAAATACGATAATTTACCACTTTGAATGTGTATTAAAATAATACTATCGAGTTCTGTAAGTATTTAAATATAATAAAGAAGTGGTTAAAACCTTTGGCAGGCTTCACTTGCCATCTGTTTGTTTTCCGATTAAGATCCAAGGAGCAATATGGTAGTTCAGATGCTGCGTGGACGTACACACTCCCAGCAGCCACGAACAACGAGCTTAGCGCCTCAGTACAAGCTACAAGTCAAGCAGTCGCCTGCAGACAGCAGCTGGGGAATCTCCGGCTTTCCGGCATCCTGGATTCATCTGCATTCGACGCCCCCAAGCACACACACAGCCGGAGACAGGATTTGCAGTTCCAGGTCATGGACAAAATGGCGACGCCTACGCAGTAGCAGCAGCAGCAGCAGCACCGCCAGATAGATAGATATATGGATATAGAGTGAGAGTGCAAGAGAACTGGTGGCGAGAAAAAATATATGCGAGAATTTGCTGTTAAGAGCAAAACGCGAACGAAGCGCTCATGTCCGTATTCCGTTTCCCATGGTTTGCAGTCAGTCCTCAGCTCGTTGTCCGCCGTCCGTTGTCCGTGGTCCGTGGTCCCTGTTCCGTGGTCCTTATTCCGTGTCCAAGTCCAGGCCTCTTGGCAAATAGCCAGCCGCACGTATGAGTGTGTATGTGCCTATGTGCGCCTGACAATAATCCAAAAGTTTTACAAGCAAAACGAGAGACCATTACATGGCGAAAGGGCTGGCAGAGTCAGAGTCAGAGCCAGGACAGAAACAGAAACCACTTGCAAGCAATTTTCATCAGCGATTCCCTTCTTCTTCTTTTTTTATTCGTCCTCCTCGCACGTGTGCGTATGTGTGTGTGAGTGTGGATCTGTGTGAGTGGAACATTTTCCAGTGCCGCTGACAGCTGGCAGCGTGTGGATTTCAGTGGCATGACCGCAGGAGATGCCGCCGCCGCCGCCGCCATCACATCGCCAAGGCCCATCGCAGTAGCCAGCAACAAGAGGAGCAGCAGCACGGCCGACGCCATGACAACAAAAGTCTGCTGCACTGCCGGAAGAGGTGTAGTTATTCTACTAATTTACAGGTTAATTATTTACTTAAATTGAAAAAAAAATCCAAAGATGCCAACTCTATAGCGTTAGTAGAGTCTTCCTTACAGAGTTGCCAGCTTGTACTTAAACTTTAATTAAGTTATTTACTTACTTTATTTTTAACATATTTTTTATACATTTATTTACCTTTTTCATTTTTTTTTTAGTGCATCTCTGAGTCGCTGGCGGACTAGGACTAGAGCTAAAGTTCATTGTCTATGGCAGACGACGCCACAAAAGGTAAACGATTTGAGGCTCTGTTCCCGATCCGAATAAAAGACCAAAAGCCAGTAGTCCTCAGCCGGGGAAAACCACACGGTGGGGTGGTGTTGTGTGGGTCAGTGGGGGATCCCGGAACTCTGGCATTCTGGCACTCTGGCATTCTGCGTTCCTGCTAAGGGGAGTGCTTACCATAAAACTTGGCCAGGCTCGGACTCTTGCACAGGCTTTTGCCCATTTGGCAAATGGAAAAATATGCTGAAATGTGAAAAATAAAAAGTTTGCACTTTACACTGGGCACAATGCGGCCACGCCCGCTCTCGGGTCTTGCTTAGTAGCCGGGTGTTAATAAATTTAAAGTTGGTTTTAGTCGCCTGGCAGGAAAGTAACAGCCGGCAACTTTCTCTTCCCTTTAACAAAAATACCAAAAATTGGTCAAAAACAAAAAACCTCTGGCAGGGGAGGCGGGAGGAGAGGCGAGCAGAGAGGTAAGGCAGAAAAAAAGCACACAGACACATAAAACAGAAAAGTTTCTTTAAACGCTGCACGGATTGTTATTTCTATTTTTCCCATGCCGTCCCACCAGAGCTCTGGAAAACTCGGCAAAACACGTTCTGAAAGGCTGGTTCGGAGGAAAAAAGAGTTTAACAGTCTGTGCCACACTTTTGGCCAGGACATTTATAAGGTTTGTTTTTCAAGTTTTTGCCTCTCAACTGGCAATTCGCTTGACACGCATGCATGTATTCATCCATCAAAAAGTGTACACAAAGTGGATAAAAGTGATCTGTATTCCGAAAGCTGTCATGCTATAGATGAGGACATGACAATATTTTTGAAAATTCGATGTTTTTTGATAAAGAAAGCGGTGCAGTGCACTCTCTGAAATTTTCTCTAAAATATAAATATAATTTTTATCCTTTAAATATAAACACTCTCTTGCTTCTTTCACAAATCCATTCGTTTATTTCCATTTCAATGGGGGCGTAAGTACATACAATATTTTTCACTGAAGCTGTTGTTGTTCTATTTTGTTTCAAAATAAATTATGTTCACTACATATATAATATATTTGTTGTTTGTATAATATATAATATCAATTTAATTAAAACAGGTGCAGCGCACAACATTAAGAACCCTTAGTACTCTTTTGCTCTTGGAATTGCATTTAAAGGTGCTGGGGGGTATAGAGAGCTCCGTAATACTTGAACGTCATTTGATTAACCCTATTTTCTCCGACGGCAAGATAGTTAGTATTTCAGGACATGTAAAATTCACATGGATAACAGGCTTACAAAAGAGGTTACCAATTCTAGAATGTCTTTAGCAAAAGCTAGCCAGCTACCAAGGCACTTCACAGGTGTTCTAAACTAGTCTAATCGAAACGCGCTAACCGTTAACTACTTAAAAGCCTTTTGTCTTTTTTTTTTGTTTTTTGTTTTTGAATCCATGAACAGAGAAGCCTAGCGTGGTGCTTGTATTCGGATTTAGTATGTGGGTCGAAATCCGTTGCGTTGCGAAAGAACCGAATCGGGGCTCTTCAGCTCCATGGCCAGCTTGTAGCCCAGCTCGGGGCGGCGATCTCGACCCTCGGCCATGGCCTTTACCTAAGGAGAGAGACAACGAATTTTGAGTATTGGTTGAACAAAATATAATTGACGATAAATACAAAATTGATTTAATATTTTGCTGTCTTTTTTGTCAGTGTTCAACTGGCAACAACACAGGGCTCCAGTTTTTATCATTTTTATTTAATTTCTCGTAAGAAACGTCCTCCCTCACCTCATTAGTGTGAACGATAACGCCGTCACTGGTGTTCACCTTCTCCTTGGTGTGCTCAATGTCGTGCACATCCGTGCCCCGGCAGCAGTCGTCGATGAGAATGGTCCGGTATCCGGCGGACAGGGCATCCACGGCCGTGGCGCCCACGCACACATCGTAGGCCAGGCCGCACACATAGATGTCCGTGGCTCCCTTCATCTTCAACTGGGCATTTAGGGTGGTGTCCGAGAGCTTTTTGTTGTCCCAGAACACCGAGTACGAGTCCACCTCCGGATTGGTGCCCTTGTACACCTTGATGCCGTGGTCCACCACCTTGAGGTCCTTGTGCAGCTCGGCTCCCCAGGAGTCCTGCACACAGTGACGCGGCCACAGGCGCTGCTTCATCGGCGGCGGACCGGCGAAGATGACCGTGTCAAAGACCTGGGCAGAGTCCGCATCCAACTGGAGGAGGAGTGGGAGAAGCTTGTTAAGTGCCTGGCACTTCCGTGCAATTACCGTGGCTGTCTTACCGCCGACGACTCGTCCATAGCTCGCATTTTGACATTATCAATAAATGAAACATGATCGCTGGGATGCCAGTCCAGTGAGTAGAAGACGGCATCGAAGTCCACCGTATCCAGCAGCTTGTTGATGGGCTCCAGTATCTAAGGAAACGGAAGAGAGAGAACGGGGCCCGGAATGAGAGACTGGTTGGGAGGTGGCACTTTCCTCCTAAACTCAACTCGAGTGCCGCCGAGTCCGTAATGCGACGAGACGGAAGTGCGTGTTATTAATTTTGACAAATTTTCATGTACCAGCCACAGACGATGTCAGTTGCCAGATGGAAATGGAAATGGAAATGCGGCAGCGACAGCGCCAGCGACACTGTTGCAGAGTTGGAGGAGGAAGTGAGAGGGAGCGAGAGATCTCGACGACTTCCGGCGTGTGTCGCAGCGCGGATGCGACTTAAGTAAAGCATATCCGCTTCCGGCCCGTGCACTCTCGCACTCCTCCTGCGACTCCTCCTGCGCCTCGTTATCATGCCTCTGCCACCGCAGGATCTGGTATTGAGGTCTGACATCCAGAGCATCCCCCTTGGACCGGCTTATCCTCATCTCATCTGGAGCGGCAATGGCTTTGGCTCTCATCCTGGCGGCGAGCACGACCTGGAGCCCGAACCAAGGCCCTTCATTTTCATTTCTTGTTACGTTTTTATTTTTTTATGTCCTTCCGTCGTCGCCGCTTACCGCACCTGTCGAGGCTAAGCTGCTGGCCAGGTTGCTGCCAGAACTCCACAGCCGAACAGTGCTGGCGCCTTGTCTTGTATTTTTAAGGGAACTTGGCTTTAAAATGTTATTTATTATGCCAGGCTGTTGCCATCATATATTATTTTTTTATATCAATTTAAGTCTTTATAATTTCTTTAAAGTTCTTTGAAATAAAGTCTCCTTTTAATATATTTTTTAAATCAATTAACCATTGAACCGGACAGTAATCTTTAAGCTTTTAAAATAAGAAAAACGAAATAATATCAATATTTTTTTTAGAGTTTATAATTTCTCGTATGCAACTTATGCAAATGTTGTCCAATTTCTCATAATTTTCCTTGTTTAAATTACTGACAGCACTGACTCACCAGCCACGTCCCCAGCCCATTGACACCCCCTGCCATTTGTGACTCCGGCACTCACCTCGTGTCCTTGCTGCTGTGCACTGCAATTACTTATATCCAAGGAACCACTTATAAAATCATTTTGTACATCAACAATGAGGAACGCGTTCACCGGTCGCACAATCTGCCAGAAAAGGGAGAAAGGGAGAAGGATGGGGAAAACGTTAGAGCTGGGCAACATGAGCAGCCACGAAAAAACGTGAGAAAAGGAAAACAGGAGCAGCGACAGCGACACACAAAAAAAATGAAAGAAAATCGTAAGAAAAATTGTATGGGCCAAAGTAAGTGAAGCAGACGCCACAAGGGCGGCGAGGTGAGGGTTTTTTCAGGGCGGACCCAAAGTACCTAAGCACAAACATGAAAAGCTAAAAAGAAAATTTGTATACATATATGGGCTCTGCATTAGCGGTGTATCAGAGTGTGTGTGTGTGTGTGTGTGTGTCTGTGTCGACTGATGAGTTTCTTTTTTCGCCGCCGCCCTGCGTTATAAATGCGTTTTAAATGAAGTAAAAGCCAGTTGAAAAAATGAGCGAATAAGAAAAATAGAAATCTTAAAGGACCTTTGGCAAGGTACCAACGAACATTGGATGCTCTAAATAATGTCCCTGGGGAAATGTGATAAATGGGTAAGGAATATTATAATAGAAATATTTATAGGCAAACGATTTTATGATCTAATGATGATAAATGGGTTAAGAATTAGTGGGACTATTATCTCTTATAATAGAAATATTAAAGATCTTTGGCCCATAAATATTTCAGTATTTTGCGTAGGTGTTTTTCAGATTTAATTGAAATAAAATTTTTTATTTTAGACATAGGAAATATGTATATAGCAAAGCATTGAAAGAATTACATAAAAATGCGAAAAAAAAACTCTATAAAAATCACAAAAAATTAAATATTTTATGAAGAGATTTTTAACAAGTTTCGATACAAAAAATGTATTGTCTTTTACAACTAAAAATATGTATTGTACTTAGAACTTTGTTGAAATAAATTTTGAACTACTAAATTAGTAAACTTTCTATACCAAAATTGTTATAATACATTGAATATGTACCAATTTTATACAAAGTAATTAAAAAAAGGCAAGTATTATTGGACATATCAGTAACCCCTTCATTTCTTATTTTATACATATTTATCTATAATTATTTTATGTTTTCAGCTATTTAAATAATTTTTTAGGAAATATTGTTAATGGATATTTTTGACCAAATTAAGAAGTATTACGCTCCACTTGGGATTCATTTTCATTCCCTGGCCAAACTATAATAGACATGCATAATATCCTATTTTTAAGAGCATCTAAATTTCTCTCCTGCACGCACACAGCACGCGCAGACACAGACACAGGGACAGACAAACACACACACACACACAGCTCGTTAGGTTGTCATTGCTATCTTGACTGGCAGCAGGAGCAGGAGCAGCGGCATCATCAACAGTGGCGAAAGCATCATCAACGTCGCCATCCCCCCTCCCGCTCCATCTCGCTTCCAGCCCCTGTGCCAGCCCCTATGATCCTGCTCATCCTCATCCTTGTCGCTGGCTGTGGCTCACTGTAAGCTGATTATGTTCGAGCATATTTAAAATTAGTGAAGCGCTTTTAATTTGTTATTTATGTGCACGCTGATTATGAATGATTATGATCTATGCGCAAACAGAGGCGAGACGCAGTTGCAGCTCCTGGTGCTGCTCCTGCTTCTCCTCCGGCTGCTGCTCCTTGTGATTTGTGTTGTTTGGGCTAGCAGGGCATTTAAAATATGTCATCCAGCTAAATGCCTTAAAGCGCTGGAACGTGAGCTGCAGCGGCTGCGCAGGCAGGTGAACCGAAGGAGACTGGAAGGCGGGCAGACAACGCTTAAGCAGTTGATGATTTATCACCATGTTGGCAGTCGCAGTTGCCACTGGGATGCAACCACTTTGGATGCCAGGAGCGGAGTAGGGAGCAGGGATAGTACGGAGTAGACCGAGTCGAGAGGAAGTGATTTACATTTACATGGCGAACATTCTCAACATTTTGAGAATAGTTTCCAGCAGAGGAGGGGAAGCGGAGATAATAGTCGGATCAAGGTAGTTAATGTATCAATTTAGCCCCGGTTCCAGACCCCCGGGCTTCGAGTGCTTTCCGAATGTCTAAGTGAAAGGAAGTGCCGGGTAATTTGCGTTCAGGGAATTCCCGGGCAAGATTAAATGTCCGGGATATAGCTACCGACATTGAATAAGGAAGACGGTAAAGACGGATCTGCAAGCTAATACGATAATAACTTTCAACGCAACGGCGACATGCATATGCCAGAAACGAAATTGTCTGCAACAAGTGTGGTTACGCATACGACCCGTTGTCTCCCCAGCAAGATTTGTAACGACTGCAAACTCACTGAAAACATTTGCCACAATCGAAACATTTTGATCTGAAACTTTTGATATTTCGTCAGTCTTCATTTAGAGAAGCCCGACGGCTCTTGGCCCTTGTTAATGCAACTACAAATCAAGAGCAGCCTCCCCTTAAACCGAACCCAACTCCAAACAATTAAGCCAGACACATTGGACAAGCCAGGGAGTTGATCCCAGTTGATAACTGGGGGCAAACATGGCCAAAGCCACAAAAGGCTTCGAACAACAGGCCCGGAGCCCAAGACTTGGCCGCAATTTGCACATCAAGTTGTTGCTCTTCGCTCACCTCAAGAAACCAAGGCATCCCGGCATCCAATTACGGCCCATCTGGCACAGATGCTGTCCAGGACGCTGGCTCCTGGCTCATCATCATCGCCCATCATCTTCCTGGTGCTGCAAAACTTGGCAAATTAACACGCGCCCGATTTCACCAGTATAAACCACTGACCTCTGGGCCTTTGTTATGGCCTGGCTTATACAGCCCCCCCGGAACTCCCTCACCGAAATCAACATCTTAATTTAAAGTTAAAACTATGAATCTCTGATGATGCTAGGGGAGTCCCAGTACCCCGTCCACAAAAATGTTTCAGTTAAATTAATTATTGAAGTGGGTTTTACGGGGAGAAGGAACCACAGTTTCCACAGTGACTGTGGGCAGGGGGCAAAGAGTTGCTGGCACCTTTCGGCTACCACAGCAAATCTTAAATTCAAATTACACTTCAGACCCGGAACAAAAGGAGCAAGTTATAGAAATAACTCTGCCAGATCCACACACAGAACTAAGGTGGAAGCGAAACTTTCCTCCGACTACGCTCGAGTCGATTTCGAAATCAGTAAAACCCAGGGCGCCGACGTTTTTGGGCTTAGGGTTCATTCCAGAGCCGGCTGAGGCTTCCTCCTACCTACCTACCTACCTCCCTCCCTCCCTATGGGCCAACTCCGATTCAGCCAGGCAGACAAACTGTCAAAGTGTGAGCCAAAAAAGTTACCAAGCTAAACGAGTGACGACGAGACGAGCGCCCCGAATCGAATGGAATCCTGCTTGCTATTGAAGTATGTGCCAAAAAGACGAACGTGCCGAGGCCCGGCCCTACCAAACACAGACGCCCTTACCAGCTATATATATATATACGAGCTATATCTATATATTTGTGGTGTCACACACATACCCCGCAAACGTGCACCTTTCGGGGCGGACGCGAGGAGGCAGGTGCTAAAGCAATTTCCGCTCCGAAATTGTTGCATAAGTTGGTCGGCGGCTTCCCAATATACGTATGTATACACCGATATGTGCAGAGATATATGCACAGATATATTTGGCATAGGCAGACAGTCCTCATCGTCCTGACAGTTTTGTGGATTTGTGGGCTGAGCCGGGCTGGCTCTGTCAGTCGGTGGAAAATTACATTATACAATTTATGCGGCTGCCAGACAGCGTTGGCGGAGGAGTTTGCCAGGACCTTCCCGCCGCCAGGAATTGAAGTTGGCGCTGGAGCAGCTAGAGGTGGAAATTGCAGCCGCCAAAAGAAATGAAAACCAACTATAAATAAGCGCCCAAAACTTCTGGGGTTACCGGGGCGAAAGGCGGCGCGAATTCCAGCACGACTTATGGATAGTGTGGAAATTGTTTTGCCTGAGCCGATTTCGATTAAGGCAAAAGTTTTTCGGGAAATGCTGTCCTGACAGCCGAAAGAGCATTACCTGGCAGGCGATTTATGGATTTTGTTTATACCAATACATTTTAGGGGTTTACTATCGAGACTATAAGCAAATTAAATATTGTTTTAATCCTAGTTTATTATCTTCTAAGAAAGTTCCTATATATAAATTGATGAATTAACCAAAGTCCTGGTCACCTTGCTGACAGGCAAACAAATTGTCGGCCCTCAAATTTGGTAAATTTACATTTTAGCCCAAGATGAATGGGGGCCACCCTAGTTAACCTGCCATTTATCGTGTTTTTTCGCTGATTCCGTTCAAGAGCTTAAGAAATGGGGACTCATTTTTCAATAAAGTCCAATCAACTAAAACCAACTCTCAGACTGGTCAGTAAATCAATGAATCTTGTTCCTGCTTGCTCTGCCTCCACTGATTCTCTCTCTTCCTCTCACTTTGTTCATTTCCTGTGACTTTTTCGGGGTATGTTATAAGTCATTAACTTTCTAAATAATCGCCGCAGCGTGTCAACTTTGGTCGTTAAACTTTCATCAGTCGGCAGTTGGAAAGGAAAACGGTGAGGGAAAAATCCAGCGACCAGCAAAAATTAAGCTCGCCGAGGGAACAAGATGGGGAAGGAGATGGGGCGACGGTGGAAAAACTGAGCGAAATTTATAGCACGATATTATTTTCCGCTCGATGAGCAGAGAAGTTGTGAGGCGACTTTTGGCACTCACTGTAATTCTCCTGCCGCCGAGATAGAGGACTCGCCGTGTCCTTTTCGGTGTCGGTGTCGGTGTCGGTGCGTAACTGAGCACAAAAAAATGTGCCACATTTTGTGCCATAAATGAAGACATTATAAACGACACTGTCTCTGCAGGTCTGTGTGTGTGTGTTTATGTATCTGTATTGCTCACTTTCTCCCTGTACGAGTGTGTGTGTGTGTGTGTGTGAGCCAAGATTAACGGTAGACACTGTAAGACACTTAAAGCTGTTGAAGATTTTTTGAGTTGCTTTATGGCCAGGGGTTCAATGAACTATATGATGATGCCTTGTATGATATATGGCTGCCACTCCCACTTGCTCTGCCCACGCCAAGGCACACTTGCTCATAAGTGCACTGAGAGAAAGGTGGGGAAGGAGAAAGGTATAATTTATTTGGATTTTTACTGTACTGTTTAACTGATTACCTAAATTTATATTTGCTGATTTAATTTACAAAAGTCAAGATGTTGAATGATTTAAGACTTAAATTACACGATCATTAGCTTTAAAAATTAATTCTTTCATAACTTAATCATAAATACTTTCATATAACTCCTGGATCAAATATTTTTTCTCGTGCACATGAGTTTACTACAAAGGAGAAAACGAGCAGGTGAGGTGGCCATAAATTTATTATACGAGAAATAAAAGCAGTTTAAAGAAATGAAATATTTACGAACAAAAGCCCGAAATGACAAAAAAAAAGGTATGGTGGCTCATGGTGGTGGTGTGGTACTTGTGCATGAAAAGAATGGTCCTTTCAAGCGGCGCTCGCAGTCAATTGAGAGAACCGAAAATGTCAAAGGAAGGCATAAACAAAAGAAATAGATTCGCATTAAATAAAGTGCCAGTCCAGCGAGTTTATCAGGAAAACTCGCCTGAATGTGTCCTTTTCACCTTTGTCAATTAGTATTTTAAGAAGAATGAGAAAGCTGGGACCCAAACTGGAAACCGAAATCAGGCCCAGGCTTCAGCTCAAGGCTTGTCCCTCGTCAAAAACTGGGCGGGGGCCCCGTTCGTTGTTGTTTTCCCAGAAATGCGAAAGCCGCAGCATTCCACGCTCGGGGCAACTTTCGCCTGGCCTCCGCCTCAGCGGTAGGTAACCTCTCTCTTTCTCGCTGTGCAGCTGGTTAAAAAAGCATTTTCTGCACATTTAAGCACATAAATTACGCACTTTTGGGTAAATGCAAACACAATAAAAACATCAAAACGTAAGCGCGTCACATTGAATTATACGTATAAATCAAAATTGGGGTAAATAATGGACCGGGGTTCGCGACTACCTTTTACATTCAAATGAATTCTGGACACGCGCAATCACTCCATTGGCGCTGCGGCCCTTCGGTCATATTATTTCCATAAATTTGCTTTCATTTCCATTTCCGTTTCCGCAGCTTCAATCGATTTCAATGTGCAATCCCAGCACAGATACACAGACACGGATACGGATACACAGATACACAGATACATTTACAGGCAGCCGCAGGAGCCGCAAAATAATTAGCGACCGATGCAAATGATTTATGGCGCTAATGTTCTATTTATGCGTTTATTTAATTTGCCTCTGCGGCTGTGTGTGTGCTTGTGTGCCGAAGTTTCATCCTCATAATTCTAAGCTCAACCCTCCGCGGCTGCCCTCCATCCGTTGATTTGTTTATTATGCAAATTTTTCGGCTTGTTTGTTGTTTTCTCTATTATTTTTTTTTGGCGCTTCGCTTGTCTCTCTCGCGTCCTCTCCGATTTCCCCGCCTCACGCTTTATGCAAACGTTAAACTGCAAAATTACCATTTATGCAATTCATGCGGAAATACAAACAAAAGTCTATTTTATGGGCCAGCATTTCTCTTTTTCTTTTCCATCGAATTTATTTTATTTTTTCCTGGGGAAAACTGTGACTGCAGGAGGCGGGTGGAGTGTGGGGTTTCGTTAGGGACTGTCATTTTTTTAAGTGTTGCCGTTATTACAAAATCAGCTGCCGGAAGATTTCATTCGGCCTGCTCTTTTATGCGTTAATAAATTTTTTATACAATATTACGCAATTCTGGGCAAACGGGCGGAAGGGGCGGGCCATGTGGGCGGGGTAAATGGCATATCAAAAATAAAATGATTATTCCTTTTTCCCTGCTTCTCAAATAATTTGTCGCGTGACAATGGAGGGCAGGACTCAACAGGCTACACATAAGCTGCCGCCACCATGGCGTATACGTAATGGGGCCGGGATTTCAGATTTCAGGAGGTGTGTGCATTGTTTGTATGTCTGCCCGGGGAGGGGGGAGTGGGTAGAGGGTAGAGGGGTCATCAATGTTGATGCCTATCTGCCATAGGTGGGATAAATAAACACGCTGCTGGCTTACCATAGCCAGAGCTCGTAAAGTTCTAAAAATAGGATTAAAATAACAGGAGGTGCCATAAAAATGTTATAAAACTTGCACACCAACATTTTGCATTTACATTATCCATTTGGGGTTTTGACAATAATTTGGAAATGCCTAATAAAGCCATAGGAAGCCATTAGAGAACGTACATAAAATGATTAAGTTCTTAAATTGTAATTAGAAAAAGATTCTAATGTAAGTCAAGCTTTAATTTGTATTTTACTTTTAATCTTAGGTATCTTTTAAGCTGAAATAAAGATGTGCAAGGAGTCTCAGGACTTCTATTATATTTGTAAGCATTAATAACAAAACAAAACCCAAACTTATGAATACAACAAATTCTCACTCTTCGCCAAAACTTAAAGGCAGATTTAGGAGTTTGTTTGGGGGATAAAGGATTCATTTCATTCTTAAATTTGTAATATAAACTTTACAATTTAAAACATTTTTTTTGGAAAAGTTAGTTATTATATCCTTTCCCCTTGGATTGTTTTATCAGCAATCGAAAGTTTGCAAAGAAAATTTCCCATCGAACTTTGAATTCAATGAATAGAAAAGAAACAAAAAAACTTGAATAAAATTCAAAATTTACTTTGCCGCTTCAAGTGGCTTAAAGCAAGGCGCAAAATAAAGAAGTCCCTGCAACACTTGCCCCATCACGTACGCAATTTTATGGCAGCGACTGTGGCAAACAAAGTTGTGATGCCGAGATGGAGATGTGCAAAAGTCATAGACTACGACAATAAAATTATTTGAAATTTTTTCGTTCATTTCTATTTTAATATGCCGGGAAGAAGTCTTGAATGCAGCCGCCCGGCGCGGCATCCCTTCATGTTTTCTACCCCAGTTCTGTGGCATTTTATTTGTCACGCGTTTTTATCACTTTACGTGCGGAGTGTGGCCACTGTGAGAGTGTGTGCGAGAGTGTGTGCCAGTGTGTGTATATGTGTATCTGTGTTAGGCAGTCCCAGCATCGGATTATCACATTTGCATATGCCGCCGACTGCCACTCCCTCTGACTCTGTCTCTTACTGACAGGCCAGCGCCGGACAGTGGTGCAAAAGTGGCATATGTCAAGTTTTGGAAAATATCAAATATCTTAAAATGAAAAAGAATAACAAGAGTATTTTTTGGGAAAGTTTTAAGGAGGTAAATAGATGTAAAATAAATAATGAAAATAATTCATTAAAGAATTGTAAAAAATTATCATTCCATCATACTTTTTTATACAATTATAAATATAATATAAATTTCTTTTAAACATATACAAAGCAATATTATTTTCTGGCACATAAATTTTAAAAATTCAATGAGAAATTTAAATTTTAATGAACTCCCCACTGTGCAAAGTCCTGATGATGATGATGGAAGTGGATGTGGAAATGGAAGTGGGAATGGGAATGGGAATGCGGATGGGAAATACGAAATGCGGAATGGAAATGATGATGAAAGCAATCACCCACACACCCTACCACCCTCCCACCCACACACACACCAACGCATGCACTGTAGCCCCATGACGTGTGACATTCGCTGTAAGCGACATTTTACCGCTGCCCAAGCCCCCAAAATCCCAAAGATGAAAAACCCCCTCGGAAGCTCTGGGACTGGGACTGATCAGGATTGAATTACACACACAATCCGAGTACTCGGCCACTTTGATTGCAAATTTTAGCTTCATGTGTGTGTGTGGGATGTGTGCGTTGGGGGGAAACATGTTGACAAATATTTTATTATCACATTTTTTATGATTTTACGAGTCCCCGGATATGAATCACTGAATAACGCTGAAAACGTTAACCGCAAAACAAGAATCCATAAATAAATAGTATGGGATGCGGGAGTGTGTCCCAAATTCGACTCACCGTTTTTATCCACTGGTTCCAGCAGAATTTAAACTCCTCCCTGTCGATGAAGCCATCGCCATTCGTGTCGAACACGGCAAAGATCTGCTCCAGGCGCTCCGGCGGCACATCGTAGATATGTCCTTTGTCGTTCCGGAACAGGGCACGGCATATTATCGAAAACTCGGACAGATTGAGGCGATCATCGCTGCGAATAAGGATGCCAAGTTAAATGAGAAAGAATATATAAAAGAAATTTTAATTCTCTACAACGAAAAACTATTTTTACATGTCATTGGGAAATCGTTGTTAAAATGGTTTATTGAAAACTCCGACTGAAGTGTCTAGGTAATTGGATAATATATCTGTTTATATTTTTTTAAAAAGTTTTCAGTCACAACACTTAATATAAAAACCTTTGAGTAGTTCAAATTGCACTAATTAATATCACTTTAAATTAAAATGCTTAACCATAAATATAATATTTGACCTTGTTAAAAGATATGCAGCTCAATTTCCACCGTTAATTTTTGCATTTGCATATATTGATTTAATATTAAAAAGGTGTCGCACAAAAAACATTTCCAGTTGTCAATTAGATTTAATGCATTAACGATGTTAAAAAGGTAATTTATTTTTGCACTTTTGCACAACTTGCAGTTGTGGGACTAAAACATTTTATTAAAAAAACCGATTTATTTATTTATATTAGCAAGTGTCGAATTTGCTATGAATATATTTTTCAGCGCATTTAATTGTTCGTTTATTTGTTTTGTCAAATAATTTACTTTGCGGCTTGCGGTGTGACAGTTCACAATATATATATATTATAAATTAGTTCTAACAAAACCGATGGCTAGCATTTTAATTTAAGATTACATAATTGCAGGATTAATATAAATAATTGATCAAATAGAATACGAAATTTTCGAGAATTTCTGCAATTTAATTGAGGGAATTTTATTCACCATCACTCACTCACCCATCTTTGTCAAATGCCGTGAAACAGGCATCCATTGCTGAACCGTTTGAATCTTCGATGACAATTGGCGGTGTAGGTGAATCCATAACGGCGTCGATGTTGCCAACGTCCAAACAAAGCCAACAAATCCAACAGCCAACTCTCACTTAATGAAGCTCCGCAGCCAGCTGCAAGTTAAAGTGAAGCCATCAATAATAACAACCGCACACAGCCAGGCACACACACACACACACACACACACACACAACTCGGCGCACACGTAAACACCCGGGGAAGCTACATATTTTCCTGCCATTTTCCCAGCTAAGCTATTTTCCCGCCACCCACCGACCCACCGACCCACTCACTGTCTCGCTCTCGCTCGCTCCCGCTGTGTGCTCTGGGCCCGGCTTAGCCCGCTCGGCTTGAACGCTTGCCAGTTACTGAAAAAGAGTCGCTCTCGCTTCGCGATTCTGCTGCCGTTCCGATGGCCAAGCGCCGCTGATTTTCGCCTTGCCATAGATTTATCGAATAAACAAACGCTCGTTCCGCCCGCCCGCACTTCTCCCATTGTCATGGCGACGACGTCATCTTGTGGTTTATTTTATTTATTTGATTTTCACCAGGCTAGCGCACTCCCAACGTCCCCATGTCCCCGTTTCCAGTTTTCCGCATTTCCCATTTACACGCCGCCCACTGTAAGCTTTTGTGGCAACGCCCGCAGACGATTAGTTGGCGTTTTTCTAATCAAAAAGTACGCCTTTTACACTGCAATGGTGCGAAAATTGTAATCCCTTTACAGTTTTTCACTGGAAATAATAAAATGTATTTAAGGCTTTCGAAGAGCTCCCCTTTAGCCAACCCAGTTTTAGTTACAAAAAGAGCTAATACAATGCACAAGTAGTAATTCAGCGACACAGAAAGGCAGTTCCTTGTTTGCTCAACATAATATTCTGGTCTTTATATATGCGAATTAGGCCAGCAAAAAGGTATATTTAAAATTTATAAATATTTTAAATAAATAAACCAGATAAATAACACTAATTTCATAGGGCTTTGAATCAATCTCAACATTTTTGTCCTCTGTATATGCAGTGTTTTCCGGTACTGTTTTCTGGTAGCTTCCCACCGGGTTTTCGGGCCAGAGAGTTAATGACGGGACACACCAGCCAGGAGGCAAAATGCGAAAGTTTTTGACATTTAGCCCCGAAATGCGGGCCTCCTCCTGCTGGCGTCGCAAGTCACGAATCGCAGTTGATTGTTGCGGATATGTAAGAGCGTTTTGAAAAGCGTCAAATAAGTGGACGAAGTTGAAGGATCTAAAGGAGCCAAAGGAGACAGAACCGAAGCCCGTACAGTTGCGCCCAGGGTTCATGAGTTTCTGAGTTTCTGAGCCACCTGCTAACAAGGCCAATTGCTGTGGCTGCTTTGGCATTTCTGAGTGATTTCTCCACGCTCAAGTGTCAACTTTTCATCCAACTTAACGAGGCAACTCCGCCATCGCACTGTCAGTTTCACCCACACCGCCTGCTTCATTCCATTGTTATACTTTCCTTTTGCAGATTTTAGTTTTTAAGCCCGCGCTTGGTTTTCTTTTATTTGAGTTTCGTTTTACTCGAAAACAGAACAAAAAAAGAAATATCCTTTTCTGCATACATTTACCTGCAGCTTAAAATATTTCCATTTGCCCGTTTGCCTAGGCCCAAAAACCCCTTTTGTCCGCCTCTCAGCTGCCGGTGGTACAATAAGCCACAAAGCCATAGATTTCCATTTAACTTTTAGTCCTATTTCATCCAGAGCTACCCGGGCTAAGCTCCCAACAATGTGTCCTGGTCCCGGACTGATTTTTTCCTCTTTCTAGTACAACTAATGCGCAGCAGGCGATAAATTTAAATTTAGACGTGAATATATGTGGTGTTTACTTAATATTAAAGATTTATGCACAATATGTTGGCCGCATAAGGTACAAAAGACCGCAATAAAATAAAAAATATTGCCCATGATTTATGTGGAAAGGCACAAAAGTCAAAGGCGCCCGCCCAGATTCCAGCCGATGGCCCTAAATGATCGCCGCCGAATACCGCTTTAAATTGCTTACAAAAGATGGATTCCGATACAATAACAAGTTTCGGTTTAATTTGGCCAATAGCTTCTGGTCGCAGATAAACAAACATAAACATGAACAAAACGCCGGCGAGCGATAAAAATGCGCATAATTTCGTTGAGCTCGGCAGAAAGTTTGGCCAAATAAACTTGACTACAACTCCAAGGTCCCCCCGGGGGAAAATACAATCGGAAGACCCTGCTCAGACAGAGGCGCCCCGAAACACACTAATTGAAAACTATTTTTGGACGGCAGCTCTCCTGGGGACGTGGGCTCTGGGTACTTAGGAGCACAGCCTTTCGGCTTTGGGCTTTGGGTCCTGAGTCCTGGGATTCGGGTTTCGGGTTTCGGGTTAATATGTAAATGGCGGATAACGCGAAATGTGCAAACTTTGGCTGCGAAACAATTTACGCGGCATTAAGCGAAACGCGTGCGCACACCTCACCTCAGAGGGAAGTCAGTCGACTTGGGACCCGGCTTCAGATTGCTTTCGATTAAAGTTGTCGACGTCAAAGTCATTGACTAAATAAGTAGCATCCATAAAAGCCAGCAAAAAGCGGCAAAGTAGTTAGCCCCATCGAGCAAGCCGCCCCCCAAAAAAAAAAAAAAAAATAATGGTGGGAAAACGCAGGGAAAGAGAAAAAACTTTGACAATTTGAAAAGGCTGAGGTGGGGGAGGAGGCTAAAAACGAAAGTTCCGTAAATGAAAGCCAGGCAAAGAATAAGAGAGAAATAACGAAGCCAGCACGTGTCCCGATTATGAGTTTGACTGCCAAAGGTGACGCCGGGTGGGGCTTTCGGGGGTTAAAACTTCAATTGTGATACAGCACAGAACAGATTTCAAGTTTGCCCCCAATAGATTTTGATGGCCGTGAATTGCTGTTGGCTGCGTGATGCCGCGCAACCTTGAAGGTTAAACAACTTCAGGTAGAACGATTTTTTGTCGATCTTAAGAACTCTTCAAACTGCACTTGTGTAAATAATTGTTCTGATTAAGTATAAACTTATCTTCAAGCTGTTTGGAAATATTAAATGATAGTTATTTCAGGGAAATTATATTAAGAGTAGAGCTACCGAATAAAATTCAAGGACAACTGTAAAATTCACATGATCATTTTCGTTAATTAAATAACATGCAATTCGCTCTCTGAAAATAATTTAATATTCTTCATGGATAATTACATTTCCAAGCTATCACCTTACAAGGCAATAATAATCCATAAGAGATAACCGAAAAATGCACATCATTATTTTCATAAACTAGTTGATACATTCTGTCAGTTAAAATCATTGAATATTCTGTTTGTTCATACTATTTGCTTAGACAAATTGCGATTTCTTTGAATCAATCAAACGTATTTACTTTAAAGATTAATCAGACAGTCACGACCCAAAATTGAACTTGTTCTTTCAATTTTCAAAGGAACTTCCGCCGCCCTCCGAATCCGCAAAGCACTTGAAAACTTCTAATGCTCTTTCCGAGCACGAAAAACGAGGGAAACTTTAAGCTGCTACCATAATTCAGCAGAGCAAGGGGAAGGGGGTTAAGCGGATGGAGATGGTTGCGGAAAAGTTCAGGGTAAGGGCGAAGGGGGAATGGCGGGGAAATGTCTTGCATAATTTGCCTGCAGAGCGCTGAAAAGTAAATTACCGCCTAAGACTTCCTGTATTTGTTGTTTCGGCGGTGGGCGTGTCAAAAGTAGCTTGTCAGGACGATGGGATCAGCTAATAAACCACGCATCCCAGTCCAGGACACGAGCTCCAGGAGTAACAGGAGCCAGAGTGCCAGGACTGGCAGACACAGGAAGCAGGAGCCAAGTGGAGCATTTAAAAGCAAACGCCTCTGGGGTTCGTCAATTGAATTGCCAAAAAATTTAGCAGCTTCTGCTCGGGTGGCTTTCTCCCCCTCTCGCTGGATGGGGTGGATTCCGAGTGGATGGGTGATGAGAGCCGGGAAATGGTTCGGTTTTACACCCAGGAAAAATGATATTAAAACGGGTAACCAATTCTGTTTTTATTAAATTTTACAAGTATATTTAACGAGGGTGTATTATGAGATGGTGGCACATTAACAAGTCGAAATATTTATTTATGGAGCCTTACAACCTAGTATTACATTGACCTGGTTTAAAATATTTATAATTGAATTGTTTTTCAAATGTTTCTCAAGGAATAACCTTTTTCCAATGTATAAAAGAAGCCTTCTTTATCTGTTTTCTGATTTTTTTTTTCAAGGTGCAGATGGGCCTTGGCCCAATGTGTGCGCTGCCTATAAAAGGCTTTCAATTTTTCTCTGCTGTCTGCTGCTCCGTGGTCCTTTGTATAGCTTTAATGCAGGCACGTCAGCAGCAGCAATTTGGAAAGGAGCAGCGTTCGCAGGAGCCATGCCAGTGGCAGTGGCAGGATCAGGAGGACGACAGGCTACGACATTGATGGATACGCAGTTAAGGAATGCCGAGTCAGCCTTTGCCTGCAGTAGGTGTCAGTCGGTTCCTCAGTTCGTCAGTCATCACAGCCTTCCATCCATCCATCCATCCATCCTTCCTTCCGTCCGTCTCTCCATCTGAGTGTGTGTGTTTGTGTCTGCTTGGGTGGTACGTGGTTGGCTTTTATCACTTGTTAGTATCTAAAAATACGTGGCCCACATGCCGCCTTTCATTTCATTTCATTTCACTTGGTTCGGTTTGGTTTTTCGTTTGGTTTTCCGTTTGGCCCGCCACTTTCCCGCCGCTCTCACCTGTGCACCGCGCTTAAATACAAAATGATAAATTGCCATTTTGACTGCGGTCCCTGGTGCGGCTCCAGCCCCGACCCCTTGGTCCTATTCGAATTTTCAAAGTCCCCCACCACCCTTTTAGTACCCCCCAGAGTTTGACCCAGCGCCACTGCAGAAACGCAATGAACTCGACTCCTCAGAGTCGCAATTCTGTTATAATCAGTATGCGACTTGGGTAAGGGTATATGGTCTTTATGTAAAAAGCAATCAATAGGAATCAGATGGCTTCTATGCTATCAGAATGATGTATATTTATTGTTTTCTATTATATATCTTCTTGGGAAAATAGTAAATAAGTTAACAAGTTAGATGGAATTTTAAGTAATTTTTGTAATTTATCGGAAGTACCCGGTATTCTGATAGTCGGCTCAATTCCACTTTAACATTCTTACTTGTTTTGGCCTCGCCTGCTGCTTTTTGGCCTGCAAACTGTTTTTGGCGCATTGGTTGGGCTGAAAAATTTCCACGTTACGCGCCGCTGATGTCGACGCCCAGATAACACTAAAACGCGAATACGTGGGGCCGTGCAAACACCACTACCACTACCAATACCAATACCAATACCAAGGCAAACAGCACGCACACGGCCCACATCTGCATGCCCCAATGGAAGAGATACAGAGTAGCGTTAATGGGCCGCCTCGGATCGTTGATTTTGCAAGGGCGGGGCACAGGCACAGTGGAGCAGTAGTTGTTCCAGTGGAACCTCTTTGCTTTCAGAAAACCAAATGGTTCTCAGAACATGTAGGAGGAGAGAACTTCATAGCAGAAAAACAGAGTGCCCAGAGTTATTCGGAATTGGAAGTGACCTTTGCAACTTCAGGGAAAACATTGCAATCATCATACTTCTTTAACCGACTTCAGCATTTTCTTGGTAAAGGTCGCAGGAGGAGCTGGGAAAACTGAATGGTTTCTCAGAAAGAGTAGTTGAGAACGGGCAAACAGTTCGGAATTAAAAGTGACCTTTTGAAACTTCAAGGAAACATTGCAATCAGCATATTTCTTTAACAGATTTCATATTTTCTCGGCACTCTATTCTCAGTAAAGGTCGCATGGGTAGCTTGGAATGCAGGTTATTCTAGTAAAAGATTTTCCTTTCAAAGTAAACGTTTATCTTTGTTCTTATCTAGGCTCAAAAGAACTCTCAGGTAGTCTTTCCCGGAATCCAAGAGTTATTTTAAGCCCAGTTTCTGTCCTGCGTCTAGGATAAACAGTTCATCCGCAAGCTTTAAAGTTTCTTAATCAGCACCTAAGCGAGTTAAGCTAAAGTACAATTTCAACATTTTAAAGGTCAGCACACACATGTCAAGGGCCAATTGAAGTTCGCACATGGTTTCATTAAGTTTTCAACAGCTAACTGCAAACAATCGTAACCTTTGCCCGATTCCATTTTAATCTCCATTGAAATCGCACTTGACGATGGCTTTCTCTGACTTGTCCCGAGTCTGGTGTCCCTATGTCCCTATATCCTTGCCCGGGCCACTAACCCTCGCACCTTATCGGGTGTCTAGTGATAAACACTTTGCCGCACTCTCGGCCACCGCCTCCTCATCCGGCGATACGGAAGCCATCCACACACAATTACCCATGCGAACCCTTTTGGCATTACACCAGCAGCCCCAACGTTCAAAGAGCCCGAACCCCGTCCTCATACACTAATCTGACATTGCAGCTTATCCCCGAACAAAACGACGGAGATGGAGGAGGGTCCGGGATCCGGGATAGGGCGGGACGGGAAGGGGACGGGACAGCAAAAAAGAAACCACTCACCGCAGAGCCAACTCAATTTGGTGGCCATCATTGCAAACGGCCAAAACACGGACAAAACAGTAGCAAACAGAGCAAACTTCAAATGCCAAATGGCGCACAACTTCATTTAAAAGGCATTACGACAAACATTTTGCCCAACAACTCTGATGGGCAACAACAGTTTGCACCTTTTTGGCAAAAGCGTTGACATAAACGCCGGCCCATTAGCATTTTTTATGCATTAATGACAAGCCACAAAAATGGACACATCGTCATGCATATGAATGAGCCAGCCAAGGCGGCGCAGGATGCCCATCGATGTGTGAGTGTGTGACAGGATACGTGGCCACTGTATCTGTGTGTGTGTCTGTCATTGGATGTAGTCGCTCCTGCTGCGGCTATCCCGCACGCGACAATAGACACTAAAACTCATCACGATGCGCCAAACGAGCACAGGATAAAAAGGGTCGAACGGAGCGGAAACTGAACCAAAGATACTCTTCGTACAAATTAATTGAACGGTTTGGAAGAGATGTGTGGAATGTGGTAATGTTTATATATATTTAATAAGGTAATCTTTGATTAATATAATTTCTTATTTGTAACTCTAAAAAAATGTCAATTTTTGATATTAAATCAAAGAGAATCGTCTGCAAGACATAAAGAGCGTTCTGTGGCGAAATCAAAACAGCAGAATATATACAGACTCTTCTGTACTTTGATTCTGACAAAATTATTTTCATCTGAGACTTAGTAGAAACTTGCTATAGGTGAAAATTATCAGAAGGATTGACTTTGCGCTTCTATAAACCCACAAAAATCAAGAAAACATAAGCTTTTATTTGCCTTATTTACGATTATTTAACCAGTTCTATTTATGTTCTGTTATGTGTTAGGATTATATCGTTGAGTATTTCATAACTGAACTAATTTCAATTGGTTTTTTAAATAAATTTATTCTCTTTTTTCAAGACACCTTTAAAAGGGAGTTCCCTTAATTTTTAACTCAAACTTCCTCTGTAAATCTTCATCAAATACTTAAAACTATTAAATAAATATATTAATGTTAATAATAATTATAATAGAAACTTTAGCTTTGTTAAACCTTAAAATTTTCGGAATTTTCCCTCAGCAAAAATGTCAACTATGACCTCTAATAATACTCTTACAAACCAAAACAGATTCCTATGATTTGTTCGACCCAAAATATACATTTTCCAAACATAACTTGCAAACCAATGTGCACACCTCTCCCTCGTGTACATGACGTGTCCGTGGCTTAATAAATTCCGGCTCTAAAAAAGCGCTGGAAAAAAGATTTTTGACAAACTGCGCATAGATGGCGAGCTCTGAAGATGGCGCCTGTGTTGATAAGCGCTCCCAATTGCGGATGTTTTGAATAATCGATGCTTCCTGCTGCCATGAATGTGCCCGCTGTGTGCGGTGTGTGTGTGTGTGTGTGAGCCTGTGCAGGGCTCCCAGCTTATTTTTCTTTTCTATGCGAAACTACGCTTTTTTCCATGCCCATGCCCATGCCACGTTGATTTTTTTCACATAAATTTCAATTCAGAATCGCTCACATTCTGCATTCATATGCAAAATTTCGCCTTTCGTTTGCGCATTTTTATTTGCCAATTAAAAACAGCCACAGGCGCTGCATTCCACGCTGCTGCTCCAGCGGGGAATTTAAATTTAAATACAAATTGTTTGCAGTTTCTTCTATTTTGACACGGACTCTGCTGCTCCTGCTGCACCTGGTCGGCGGACGAGAGGCAGAGCCAATTGCAGGGCGTTGCATTTAAATTGCACATTGAACTTTGACATTCCGATAGCAATGCGGCAGAGCCGAAGCGATGGCAGATAGGATCTGCCAGCTGCAGGCTGTAGCCGGCTTCCAGTTTGCAGTTTGCTCGGGAAGCGCAATTTATTGGCCAAATATGCAAGCGAATCGAACTGCAGCTAAATGCAAGCGAAATGTCAGATGTGGCCAGGTGCTATAGAGTAAAACCAGATGAATGCCACAAGCGAAAACAGTGTAAGTTCTGAGAATAGAATTTTTGTAACTGTGGAACTCCCAAAAGATTAGTAAAATCTATATTTTGAAATCTTCAGATTCCTAAACCATGTGTAATGGCTTAAAAGGGGATACACATACTAAAGATACATACATACATAAAATAAGGCACCTTAGACTCCTTCATAGAATTCTCGAAAAAAAAAAACGTATAAAGCTTCTTCAAATTCCATTTTGAAACCTAGCAACAATAATGTTTCTGAAGTATTTTACAACTTGAAACCCTAAAACCCATTTCATGTTCATTTACTCAAGTCCCACTGTAATCGCTACGTTTGTCAGGACACGTGCTGTTAGTTTACGTTATTGATTGTGTCATGAAATATTGAAAGATTGTTAGGTGAACGGCGGAAGGGTTGACTGCGCGTGGGAATCGCGGGGATTTGTTGGGGTAATTCAATAGGAAATGCAACTCATGCAGCCAACTCGAAATTGAATCAAGGCCGTTCCAGAAACCCGAAAAGGTCACAGCAATAACTAATTTTCAAGTAATTTCATTTTTCAATGGCAGCCAGAAACGGACTTGACGTGGTTAGTCGTCGTTATGGTTAAAGGTCATACGTTTTTATAACTACGATTCTTATTTATAGAAAATCGAATGCTTGTGTTTTTATTTTTGCCAAATTAGCATATGACAATTTGTCAGTATGATGGCTAGCTGGTGATTTGAAAGTGAATTTAAGTTTAAAAATGAATAAATTTTATAATATTAGGCAAAACTTGTTAGTATTATACTTTTCTTGGTAAAAAATAGAACAAAATAACTAATAGAAAGTAGAACGAAATGCATAAATAGTAGATAACAAATAGCTAAAGTATTCTGTTGTACTTAAAAAAATAATAGGCGA
The DNA here is from genome assembly GCA_008042675.1 of Drosophila seguyi. Lineage (NCBI taxonomy): Eukaryota > Metazoa > Arthropoda > Insecta > Diptera > Drosophilidae > Drosophila > Drosophila seguyi. Next base: position 273,969 of record VNJU01009366.1, on the reverse strand, counting down.
TAAAAACTGCTATAGACCAATCTGGTTAAATTCTAATCTGGATTGTTTAAGTTCTGCGTGTAGATGCACTAGCAGAGAAATGTCCCAACTAGCGAATATGATTCTTTAAAATACTTAAAAAAATTGTTAAGAATACTAAACCTAACTTATGATTTTAAGTCAAGGTGTTTTGAAAAGTTTTTGATTTATGCCATTCATTAAATATTAAAAACAAAAACTCAGCTAACTTGTTAAGGGCTTGAAATGTTCATGTTTAATAATATTTCTATTTATAATTGGTATTTATTCTCAGCCTAAGTCCTATTCAATGCTAGACCCACACAAACTTCAAATGAAATCTAATTTTTGAATAAAAGATTAAAGGAAGCTCCCTTTCGTAACCCCAATAAAAACGTGTTCGAAAACGCCTTGTGGAAAACACAAATACACACAAGTAAATATATATATTTATGTAAATATATATATCCTGTTGTGCACACGCATTGAAATGGACAACTGAAGGCATTGAATTCTGGTCACTTGCTCTTGTCCCGGTGCCCTGGAGCCCGAACCCGAGCATAGTTCTGGGGTGGATGAGCGGCAATGATTTGATTTGATTTCAATTTCGGGCCACTTTAAATTGTCTTAACCTAAACACAGGCCAGCGAGACACCGATGGGCATACGCTGATAGGCCTGAGCGAGAGAGCGATGCAGGACCTTTATAGCAGATAAATTAAGTAGCTTAGCAAGACAAAAGGCTGGAGAAGAATGGTCATTGAGCCAAACGGTTAAGCTGCTTAAAATCAGGACCCAAAATATATTCCACCCACCGAAACTAAGCCGGCGGGAAAACTGTGGAAATTGGGGGGAAAACTAAAATAACAGCAAGTGGCGGCGAGGGGCGGACAGAGGGACAGTGTCTCCCTTCAAGTGGAAGCAGCTGCTTGATTGATTGATTGATTTAAATTAAAGGCATTAAGTGGTCGGCCGGACGTTGAATTTAATCGATCAAGGACGACGCCGAGGCACCACAATTTCCCAATTGAAAATTGCTTTATGTGCGCCTTCAGCTGCTTAACTTCATCGTAATGTCATTTTCGAGCCTAGGATGAAGACGAGATTGGTCCAGGACCAGGAGCAGGACACTTCACTATAGCTCAGTTCATATTATGTCTCCGTATTTTACGACACAAACAGGCGGCGCCCGAATTTACGTTGCTCCTTTGAGGCCCATTCTCAGTTGCCGTCTCCTTCTCCCGCTCCTACTCCTCCTCCTGCTCCTGCTCCTTCTCCCTTTTGCTCCGGCATACCAAATAAACCAACAAATCAATTTGCCAGGTGCCAGGACACCGACGTCAGGAGCTACGCTTAGCTTTATTTCACTCTTGGCCGAGATTTATGAGCCAAGGGCGCGTGAGCTGGAAAAAAAGCTTCGAACGGGGGCCAAAAGACGATGATGTAGGGTGTGAGGAGCCGGCAAATTGTTTTTGTCTTTCCTTATTTTTTTTTCTCTCTGAGCAAAGCAAAAAGGACACTTCTCCTGCCAGTCGACCAGCTTTGGCTGACCAGTCAGCATTTATTATTTATAATAGTCGACGGCTCGCCTTTTTGCCTGGCAACCTTTTCTAATAGATGGCACCGGGCCCAACCCATTCCCAATCGCAATCCCTATCCCAGCACGAAATTCCAATCCCTGGCCAATCCACCACCACCCACTAGAGCACTTTGTGCCACATTCAATTGCTTTGCCAGTTTGTTCCTAGCCGGGCTTCTTTTTGCTGCTGCTACTGCTGCTGCTGGTATTGCTATCGGTAAACATTTTATTGTCACACACTTGGCACAAATGGGACATCGCCGGCTGCCTCTATTTCCTTCAGTTTCCTCTGACCCATGGAACGACACCCGGTCCCAGGCCCAGACCCACACCCACACCCACACCGACACCCAAGCCCCAAGCCCCATTCCATACCAGTCCCCAGCATCCTCGTAGATCTCGACTCTTATGCGGCAATCACGGCAGCAAACAGTCAACAATGAGATTTGTTTTTGGTTTAAGAGTCTAAGAGCTTTTCAATGCAATCTGCAATAGTCAAAGGTAATACAGGAATCAAGTGAGCTCTGTAATGGTTTTCTATTCTGTGCAAAGAATTCCATAAAATATGTTAGCTAATAAAAATTGGAATGGAATGCTGAGGAAATTCCTTTTACCAATAATGAAAGCTCTGTGGGAAGTGGGAAAAATTCTAGTTTAAGGCTTAATTCCAGTTTTCAATGCATTAATCTCTTTTGAAAGATGTTATTGGCAAGGAATCGTTTAGGAACACAAAACTTAAGCTGCATTGAAAGTATTATATTTGTAATAGAGGACATAACATTTTTCAAGAATTTTGCGAAGAGTGTTGGCTTACTTAACCTAATTTTGAGTAAACTTAGTTCCGTTCTTAGAGTATTTTTACAATTTGCATTTCATAGTGAAATAAATATAACTTTGAGCTACATCAATAATGATTCTGACTTATTATGAAAAGACACTATATTATCTATACTCCCTTTTGGTCAAATTATTTGCATAGCAAATATATAAAACTTTAAGTAACAACTGTATCCTTTTTTCTATTAATTTGCTTGTTTTATTATATTGTTTTTAAAAATTCGCCAAGTATCTTTAAGTGCTCTAATTTCCTTTTTTTTAATGGCACTAAAAATTTATAATTTAAAGTTATGATCTTTGCATATTTTTTGTACCAATTTATTTGATTTTTCTTTTTTAAATCTTGCACTTACAAGTAAAAGGTTTTTAATATTGTAAATTCCTTAAAGTCTTGCTTAAAAATGAGTAAATATTTAAGTTCGATGTATGTATGAACCCATGGCCCAAGTGCTGTAAAAACGTACTCAAAGACCCACGCGATTCCGAGCCCGGACGTTCAGGAATCATCATTGTTTATTTATCGTTTTTAATTCGCCCGTTCTTTATTCATTTTTTCCCATCGATTTCCTGGCAACGTTTTTTGTTACATTATCCTGATTTTCCGCTTATTGTTGTTGGCTTTTTTCGCAAATAACCCCCCTTTTGGCTTACCTTTCTTACGTTTTTCATGGTCTGTTAAGCCTTTTCGGTCATTTGACTTATTGGTTTTTGTCGAGAGGTGAAAAAGAGATGGTAGTTCCCGGGTCCACCCCCGGTTTCCTCGATATAATGCAGCGGGCCGCAGGGAAACCGGGCAGGTGGATGATGTGGGCGGCGGACTGTGGGCGTGGGTCAGTGTGCGAAATGCGTCCTGCTCCGAAGGCTTTTGGGCTGCAGGGGATCGCTCTGTTTGCACGCCCACTCACATGGAAGAGGCGGCTCCTGTTTGCCTTGTCCACCTATCACGGCCTTGTGTCCTTGCCTTTGTCAGTGTCAGTGTGTGTATATGCGAGTGTTTGTCCATACACAAAGATAACATGGCGAACGAGGCGAGGCGAGGCGAGGCGAGGCTCCAAAGAAAAGGTCGCCATGGCGTCCAAACACACAAACACTCACTGTCGTCGTCGGTGTTGCACAGAAGAAATTGGCGAGCGATTGCAACAAGCAACGTATCGGGTTACACTCTCTGTTTATAGTCACGAGCTGTTTGCAATACCAATTTGTATATCATTCAAATTGATATAAATAATACAGCACACATGTCCGCAGCCAGGACACCGAGCACAGCCATACACATATACCTAGTACATTCATGGAAATGTGATTTGTGGCGCATATTTGTCTTTGAAAATTTGAGATATTTCCTTCGTTCATTGTTGTGTGAATCGGTTTACGAATGGCAATAAAATGGGTATCACGTTCTATTGATGAACTCAAAAGGGGTCAGAGGAATTCGGAGGGGGGAAATGGATTAGAAGTTTAAATTCGTGAAGAACTTAATCAATGATATTGTTCATATTTATATTTTAACTGAGCTAAATTTCCTAAGAACACTGCCTTAAAAAAACAATATTGTAAAAAAGAAAATAAGGAAATGAACTGCATAAAACCAGTCTAAGGGCAGTGTAATCCATCTTTCTGTTTCTCCTTTCCCTTCTTAATAAAAATGTTCTTTACTGCGATGAAGAAGGTTTTGATTGTATAATTTAATTAATTTCAACACTCAGTCTTGGCCCGGAAAACTCTATAAATAACCCATTAAGTGGCCGCGGAAACTTTATCTGCGGCCGCTGGTAATCATTTCAGTTAACCGGAGCTGCCCCGGACTTCAGTCCATTTGAGTGGCTTCGTTCAATTTCAAACTGTTGTGGGCAATTATTGTAAGTTTTTTGCTTGCCGTTCCATCTGCTCTCAATTTCGCTTTAAGTGCTGCCGCCCCCGCCTCCTTCCCAGCCACGGCCACGCCTCGTTTTCAATTAAATGAACACACCCCCGCAGCTTGGGCCCCCAATCGCTGGTTTCATTATTACCAAGTTGCCAAATACAAACAGGCCAGAAAAAAAAAGAGCGAAGCGAAAAACAAAGCAGGCGAAAAGTCCATGAAAATTGTTGCCGCAATATTGAAAATGCGCCGTATTTGGGTTGCTCAAAGTAGCCCGTGCCGCTCCCCCTACAAATTGAGCAACAAATCCGCCCGCTGCCCCTGGAAAAAGCAAGAAGAAAAACAATCGGCAGCAGATTAAGTTCATGCCATGCTGCAGTTACATTTACAGTTACAGATTTTCGCCCCACAGTGCCAACCCCAGCCTGGCAACGTTTGCTCCCTTTTCATATTCATTTTTGCACATTTCCCGTTATATGTGTGGCCCAAAACAAATGTTGCCCGAAACCGATTTTCACCCGCCCTGGGAAAACCCATTCCGAGCATCCTTTCCGACTCTTTTCGTTTGCGCTTTTCAGGATCATTGGCAGCGGCTTGATGGGGCGCGGGAGGGGTTCAAGTTCTCTCTCGACAGTGTAGGGGGGCGGCTGTGAGAAAACGTTGCGAAAATATGTCACAACATTTGTTACACATTTTCGGGTCAATTTTTTATTGCATCTTTCGGGCAGAACACCCCCCTGCATAAGCTGGCCTGAGACCCACATGATCCGAAGTCCTGTCACAGCTGCCAGCAACTGCCCTGCCCTTCCACACTCCTTTTCTCGGAGAAATCCTGCCCGGATAACACCTCCGTACATGAACATCCACCCCTTCCTCCTCGTCCGACGACCCCCCTCTGTCATTGACACTAGCGTGTCTTTTGGTGCTTCCAATTAAAATCCATTCAGCTGTAAAATCGTAAACAGTTTTGTACAGAAAAAACACAGTCAGTCCCCCGGGTCTGCTGATGATGGTGATGAGAAAACTATTTTGTCACTCTTAAAAATACATTGATAGCGCTTGGGAGAGGGAATATGGGTATAAACTAAAGACAAACTCCATTACTGGAACGAACCAGCATCTGTCACGTACTGAAATTTCATTTAAAATTGAATTTTCTGTCAATTTGCACTCAGTGGTTTCACTAAACTCATTTGTTTGCATCGATTTAAACTTGATAAATTATTAACTTCAAGCCCTATTTTAAAATGTAGGTCATATTATTATTTTTTTCACAATTTCAGTCTACCATTGCCACCCCTGAACTACCATTTTACTTTATTGTTATGCAAGCCACGCTAATTTATTAATTTTTTATAGTATTTAATTTATTTGTGAAGAGAGCAAAGGAATTTAGATTCGATTCCGGCGGTAAATAAATTGTATTTTCCAATTTATAACATTTCGAAATTTGAAGGTATTTTATTCAAGTAAAACATCAGCAAATATTTAACACGTTTCTTTTATTCTAAGATTTTTGAAGGCTCGACATATTTTTAAAACTTACATCTCTGTGGCTCCCAACTTCCGGTTGATATGAAACGTACCTTAATTTTGTGGCTAAAGCTAGCCTCTCTTCGAGTTTGGACATTTTTATAAAATATTACATAAAATATTTGCGGTTTTCGTATTTCATCTATCTAACCATTTATATTTATATATTTTACTTCAACAAATGCAATTCTACTGTGTCAATGCATTGGCTGGCCACTCCTAAATTACCATATTAACTTAATTGTTGTGCAAGCCATGCTAATTTATTTATTTTTACACAGTATTTAATTTATTTGTGGAGAGGACAAAAGAATTAGATTCGTTTCCGGGGTAAATAAATTGTATTTTCCAATTAGTAACAATTCGAAATTGGCATGGTATGACGCAAAGGGTATTGTATACTTTTATTCAAGTACAACTTTAGATAATGCAAAAACAGTTCCCACAAAATCAACAAGAAAGCAAGGACATATATTTTTATTTTTATATTAATCTGAAAAAGACTGAAGACTAGCACAATGTGGAAATTATTAAATTGAAATTGTAGTGAAACTTCTCAAGTAAGTACGACACTTTTGCTTTGCTTTCAATATACCAGTCCAAGTGACCTCTTCACCTACTGGGTATCAATACGGCCGACGAATAACGGGAAAATTAATTATGCACAACAAACGGTTGACCCCCAACAGAGCAACACCGACCCGAATGGCGGAACAACAATATACATTTACCATATACAACAACTCGGGGCAACGGCAACACACAACGCCAAATCCAACCGCTGTTCGTCCCTCCAACTGTCCAGTAATTGTTGCTTTAATTGTTGTGCACAATCCCCCTGAACCCAAAACTCAGAACGTAGACCCCAGCTGAATCCAAAGAGCATAGAGCACAGCGACCAGAGATCAAGACCCCACCCAAAAACCAGTCACGATTCAACCGGGCTGAGCTGAGAGGGGAACAGCTTGATCTGAGGCTGCTACGCCAATGTCGACCGCAAATTAATTTACAACGTAAACTGCAAAATTGAAAATTATGTTGTAATTACTCAATTCTGACGTTTTTCCCATTGACCCAAATTTATGGGGCCGTACACACACACACACACACAAACACATATAAATGTACATATATCCACCCCCGCACACTCACACACGAAGGCGCCATCCTTGTGGACTCTTCTTGGCGTTGCTCTTGGATTTGTTTCCACTGAGAGTAGACATTTTTAGTAAATATCTATATATATATTATTAAAGTAAGTTTTAAATATAAATATATACATTTGATAAAACATCCTTATAATAAGCCAATAATGTTCAAAAGGCTGTAGTATATTAAGAAAGGGGAGAACAGTGAAAGGGGTTAATATTTCATAAATAGAATCTAATGAGATTAGGCATAATCTTGAAGCCAGAGCTGCTGGTTTTATTTTAAATATTTATTAAGTTTAATTCCATTAAAACTCCTCCCTAATTAAAATTATATATTTAAATAGCATGGATAATCTCAGATTAAGAATCCTTGTCCCCATTACAGATTGTTCCTTATTCCGCTGAGTGTGTCCTCAGTGTTCGTGTCTGGCCTCAACCTTTGTGCCAATTTAAATGCGTAATTATAACGAGTGCCAGAGAGCAGTTAGAGTCCGTTCTGGCCTGCATATTAATTACGTTCACGGTGCCGCACAAAAGCGGAGCAATGAAAGGGGGAGCGAGTCTTGGCCCGGCCGAAAGCGGACAAGACAATAGGAATTTTAATCAAGGATCAGCGTGCTCGAATTTATTTAAAGGTGGGACAGCAGAGCGTCCCCGCCCCCCACACAGATATCCCTCCCTTACTGGCCCCTCCCCGGAGCATTGGTTGGTAATCTGGTCAGCGTCTTTCAGGCATGTCGAGAATGCCTTTCTCTCGCCCCCTCCTCGCCCCTCGAAGCTGCTGGCCAATTGTGTGTGGAGCGGACAAGTAAGGGCTAATTAAGAGCGGCATGACAAGGCAGAGAAATGGATTTCGTTCAAGCAGTCTTATGCGGTCTCTGGATTTGTTGTTACTGCCACGCAATAAAAATGGGGAACGGTAGATAACCACGATCTTTGGGGCCACCTTCGGAGCGGCTTGGCTTCAGGTGTTTCCGTAGTGTAGCGGTTATCACGTGTGCTTCACACGCACAAGGTCCCCGGTTCGAACCCGGGCGGGAACATATTACAATTCTTTTTTCTATTATGTAACAATAAACTTTTCCTAATAATAATTTTTAATAATTTTCATTATTGTAAAATATTACATGGTAACAATTCGTGTTTTTGTAAATATAGTAACTGTAACATATCAAATTTCCAAATGTGAATTTTTTTCCAGAAACTAATTTTTAAATACGAGGAATAATTTTCCTACAGTTCGTAATCTTTGTTTCCATTTTTAAACATCGAAATGTGTTCTTATTTTATAGCGTCTTTCCGTAGCATTTAAAATATAAAGGCAATAAAAATTAGAAATGAAAGAAAGCATTTCCCCAAAATGATTTCTAATATCATGGAAATGTTTACGTAATTTTGTATATTTCAGTAATATTTTAAAAATAAAACACTTCATTTTAAAAAGCTTTAACCCAAGTACCCAAATGTAAGGGTAGTTTGTTTTTAGTACAAAAATATGTATATTAGACAGAATTCGATTTTAATTAATCGAATTATTGTTATTTTATCCCATTTAAAATAATAATATAATGATTAAATGTCAGCATAAAACTATATTTTTACTATTCCTTTACACTTCCATACATTTTTCCCAAACATTGCCTCAACACAAATTTATCAACTTTTTAAGGGGGTTGTACTACCAGTCAGCTTAAAAAAAGGAATTATAATTATCTGAGAATTTTCTTGCAAATTTAGTTTAGGGCAATTGCGAGCCAAGCTTTAAACTTCCTGAAAACCATATTTTTCAAAATTCCGTGAACGAATACAAATTAACTATAAGAGCAATGTATACAAGTAAAACACAATTTGGTAGACTATTGAATTGCGCAAAAACCAAACTAAGAAAATCATTATTAATAGTTTAAACTTTATTAGAAAACTTTAATAAAAAATAACACAAAATATTTTAACTTAAACTTTTAATCACAATTATAATCTATACTGCGCAGAAAATTGGGAAATGAGATTTTCTGCATAAAGTGCTGCACAAGATTGTTAATAAATCCGTACTTCTTATTTGTTCTGACATTAAACAAAAAATTTTCTGTTTATTAATAAATATAAGTTCAAATATACTGCAAATATTAAACAAATGATATTTGTTGTTTCCATGTTTAAAAAAAAGCCTAAAAACCACCTTTTTTGCAGGTCACTTGTGAAACACGTTTAATAAAAATAAACAACTAGGAATAGAAATGGTGTTTGGGACAACAGCTCGTTAGCTCTGGACGTCTATAAGCCAAACGATCTTCAACAGTTTCCGTAGTGTAGCGGTTATCACGTGTGCTTCACACGCACAAGGTCCCCGGTTCGAACCCGGGCGGGAACAGTCGAAATCTTTTTTGTTTAGTTTTATTTTTTGAAAGTCAATAGGTAAAATATGTAAAATTAAAATGTATTATGGGAAGTTATTGTTCAAGAAATCTGCGTACAAATTATTATTAATTTATTAACCAAAATAATTTGTTTTAAGACCAATTAGTTTAAAAATCATTTACCTGTCTTATAACAATAATTGTATCTAAATATATAAATGAAAAGATATAATTGAATTGTATAAGTGCTTTGTTGTGTTTTTGTGAACAAACTATTTGAACCAATTACAAACTTTCAGGGCTTTTTCGCTTAAATTATAAATTATCGGTATGTTAAAGCTATGAATGCATGTTGGAATCTTCTTTGTTTATTTTCATTTTATTTAAAAATATTCTGGAAAGTTATGGTTCAAGAATTTAGACTAAGAATTTACGAATTAAATAGCAAAAATAGTTTGTTTCAAAACATATAAGGTTGGAACTGTGCTATAATAATAACTTTTGCAATTAAAAATTTATAATTTAGCTGTCTGTTGGTGGTTTGTTCACAAACTGACAAACTGACAAAGCATTTCCGCTTAAATGATAAATTATCGCCAAAGCTATGAATAATTATAAATAATGATAAAGGCTTATGTAACAAGTTTTATCGAATAGAAATACAAATACAATTCTAAAGTGCAGACTGAGTTAAATAATTCATAACAAAATTTATATTTATAAGTCGTATAAAAACCGCTTGTAAGTCGCTCGAAAATGCCAGTAAATACTTATATAGTGTAAATGACCTAAGCATAAAGCTTTTACATGTCAACTTAACATACGTTTTTATGCTAGAGCTTAAAGCTTGTGGCATTTACACTGAACAGCACAAGTGAGGAATAAGATTTTATGTAAAAATAGGAGATACATTTCTTAGTGCCTCTAAAACAATTGTTTCCATTTCTTAGTGACTCAACTATTTCAGGGCAAACTCGAAACCCGCATGACCTTTTTGACCCTAATATGCTCAACACTCTTTCCCTTATAAACGAGCTTTTCTCTCTTACTATTTTGCCATTGTACTTACCACGCGTTTAGCCAAAAAGCTTTGCATAAACAAAACACACGAAGCTTGTTCTGGTCTCACGCACAGCAGCAGAAACAATGTGAAATTTGTGATTATCAGCGCACTAATTGTTCAGTATTATGATTTATAAATACAGTAAATCATTTCAGTAAGTACAGATTGTAATTTAAGTGCTCGAAGGAACACCTTGAACTGCCGAATTGATTAATTATCGAAAAGAACTGGCACTTTGCCGGTGGAGGGAAACCTTTCGCGTCCGTCAGCTGTGAAAGCTTAATGCCGAATGAGCTTATTTTTGAACAATGTAGTTTTCTGAAGAGCAAGTCACTGGAAAGAGAGAGCCGGCAAAAAAAAAACTTTATGCAATTGCTCACGTTTGTTTACCAAGTAATTCCCCAGTAAGAGATACAAAAAAAAGCAACAGCTAGTTGGATGAATGAACTTATCAGGCAGTCCGCATCACCATTGATAATTTGGGGAATGTCAAGCACTATAGTTAATCAGCTGGTAAGCATGAGAATTACTATGTAGCACCCATAACCGATTTTGTTCGAATTTGGTCTGTAATTACTAGGTGCTACTGAATAGTAAATTAATATCAGATTTACACTAATTTGTTTGAGTGTTGTGAATAACAAATCAATTAGTTACGTATCATGGGTTCTGTTCGGGTTACATCACTAGCTAAACGTTCTCGCTCCACAGCGAAATATATTATTGCAGTCAAGTAACTTGCTGTAAAAACTTTACAATCTTTCAAGAAAACACCTTCCCATTTCGTTAAATAATAGTATTATAACTTAATTAACAGACAATGTTCAGTAGAGGAAGCAAGAAGTATTTCCAAACTACATAAATTAAAGATAAACATCACGAATCGATTTAGCCAGGTACATTTGCTTAAAAATTTGTTTCAATTTTTGTAGAAAGCAAATATATTATAAAAACTTTGAGTGTTTAACGAAATCTGTTTTAAAAATTAAATTTAAATATGAAAGTTAAGCTGCAACTGTGTACCTATTTCGCTTGTAGTTACATATTCCTTAAAACTCGTCAATTTAATTTAAGAATTCACCTTTATTGATGGTATTCCGGGAAGAAAAGTTTCAGAGATAGAAATGTGTTAAAAAGCACATCGTTTTTTTTAACACTTAATGCCTTCGGTAAACCCGGTATATATCATAGTTAAGTAACCAATCGCCGACCGGATATAGTCATAAATATATAAATATTTCTTACCCTTAGGAATGCCTGTTTATTTGTCCAAGGTGTTTATATTATTATGTGTATATTTCATATCAATCAATAATCTTTTCTTCACACACTTTATTTATAATCTTTAAATATTTAATAATTTAGTCAACAAATGCTACACATCAGAGCAATGGGCTGCGGTTAATAAATAAGACACTGCACATAGAACAGGAAGAGGACGGGGAGGGACATTAAGAGTATATAGACTAGTGTTACCTAAATTTAGGCTACAGTTACGGCTAAGGTGGATAGGGTGGATCGTCTGTACAATCAGTCCCTCGTATGATCGCGTATCCAGTCCAGATATTCGGTGACGCGGGTGTAGACACCTGCAAAAAGCAAAAGATATAGTAATAGTTAAACATATCTAAAAGTAACTTACCTGGATAGCCAGGTTCACCGCACTTGTTGCCAAACGAAACCACTCCCAGCTGGACCCAGTGGGAGTCATATCGCATCATCAGGGGACCACCAGAGTCTCCCTTTTAACACAGAAAACATAGAAAATGAGTGCCTCCTTTATCAAGGATAAGCTAATTTGACTGACCTGGCAGGCATCTACCCCGCCATCCGAATATCCTGCGCAGATAAAGTTCTCGTTAATGGGCTGGAAGTAGCTGCGATCGCAGTCCTCGTTTCGCCAGATGGGCAGCTCCGCCTGCCTTTGGCTGGTTGACTCCTTGCCGCCATAGTAGGTGGTGCCCCAGCCCACAACTGTGGCCCTGCGTCCGGGCAGGCGCTCCTTGGGCGGCATACGTAGGCCCTTTGGCAGGCACACGGGAATCACGTACTTTGATTTTCGCACCGGCTTGTCCAGCACAAGGATGGCAATGTCATTGTAAAAGCCAATTCGGGAGAAGCTGGAAAGTGAATAGATCGGATTGGTATTAGTTTTTCTTTAATAAAATTATGTACAGCAGACTTACCGCTCGTGGGTGCGTACTTCCTTGACGGCAAAGGTCACAGGATCAGATGGTTCCGCATCCGTGGAAAGATCAATATCTCCCAGACGCACCGTAAACTGTCGGGCAGCGAATCTAGAAAAAACCGGAAGGTTATATCCCTTAAGGGCAACAGCTTTTAATCCTTAAAACTCACGGCTTCTGGCGAGAGTCGCGGGTGCAATGCGCCGCCGTCAGGATATATTTGGTGCCAATCAGGGAGCCGCCGCACCAGAACTCCGTCCGCTTGGGTCCATGAAGGAAAATAGCCGCCATCCAAGGCCACTGACCGTTGGGGGCCTCCACTCCGCCCACAATTCGACCGGTGGAGTACTCCTGCTGGCCGCACTCTTCGGGATCCACAATGTTATTTCCAATCTCATCCAAACCCTCGGGCTCCAGCGGCACCTCTGTCGTCGTGGTCGTCGTCGTCGTTGGTGGCTTCTTCTGGGGAATGAGCACTAGACCCGAGGTAGGTCGCGTCGTGGGTCGCAGGGTTGTCCTTTTGGTAGGCTGAGAGGCCTTCGTCGTGGAAGTAATTAGAGGTGGTCGTGTGGTCAACTTCAGAGGCCTTTGGGTGGTCAAGACGGTAGAACTCTCAGATGAAGCTGCAGTCGACGACAGCGGACAGCAGACTCCAGGAACAAAAAGGCTCTTGAAGCACAGCGACTCTCTCAAGCTGCTGAGATTTAGCAGTAAGGCTGGACAGCTGCTGAGATCCTCACAGCGTCCTGGTCTTCCACTTGGCGTCTTGCAATAGTTTTCCACATCCTTGGCGGTTCCCGCCTCATCACTTGCCACCGCCAACTGATCCAGAGGCCTCAGAGTGGTGGGAGTCACTGCGGTTGAGGTGCTCGTTGTGGTGCGCGGCGTTGTGGGAATCTTGATCTTCTGCTGGGACTGCTGAGCTCCCTGGACCGCCTCCTCATTGGGCTTCTTCACCTTTTGTTTGTTCTTATTCTTCTTTTTCTTTTTCTTCAACTTGAGCTCCTTGTTCTCCACGAACATGGGCGAATGATCGTCCAGCCCGATCCTCTTGGTGGCTACCTGGACAACACTCAAGTTGGCTGGCTTGCCAGCTGGCAGTAAACTATTGGCGGATAGTGTAATGGGCAGAGTGTCTAGTAGTTTTCCGGAGACTCCGGGAAGGGCTTCCGACTTTCCCAAAGGTAAGGATGTTGAAGATGTAGCCACCTCAGTGGTGCTAGGTACATTCGAAGTGGCGCTGGAAGAGCTATCAGCTTGGGTTTTGTCCTCACTCTTCTCCACATTCTCCGTCTTAGACTGATCCTGTCCACCGCGTGTTATGTCCACCAGCATGTGACCCACATGGTTCAGTGCTCCCAAGGTCTCCGAGATGCGCTTAAAGGTGGACTGGGATAGCTGTCTTGGCAGGGATTCGTTGCTGCCCTCGGTCTGCCCCTCATCGCTGTCGTAGTACTCGCTGGAGCCCTCGACATCGTCGTCGTCCTCATCATCATCATCATCGTAGGCAGAGCTGGACTGGCTGCTGGCAGAGGAGCCGCTCCCCGTGCTGGCCGAACTTAGGCTCAGGCCCAAGTCTTCACTCAGCTGGCGGCCAAGGCGCCTATCGTGCAGGTGCGGCTGAAAGAAAGACGCTGCCTTAAAAGTTAAAGTTGTGAATGTCCGTGACAGCGATGCGCATCCTGGTGGCACTTACCGTCGTTGGTCAAGTGAAGAGGCTGCTCCTCGTCCAGGACATCATCGGATTGTGCTCTAGTGGGGAGTACCGTTACGGCGGAGAGTACTGAATGGGGAAGGAGGTTTTATAATTTGGTTAATTATATGAAGAAAGTCATTTTAATTAAAGTCAAACATTTGAATAGTATATATATATATATATATTTGAGGTTTAATTTGTATTAACTTTTATTAATATATAATTTTTTCTTGCCAGAAAAATCTAGAAAAATCTAGAAAATATTGCTTATATTGAATATTAGATATTTTTATATATATAAAGAAATCATTTGCACTGAACTATTATATGGGCAACGCTTTTCGAGAAGTAAGCTACATTGATAAATGATTTTGCTGATAAAGTTCATATATAGAGGAAGTATTGATTGACACAAATTACTCATACTTTTACAACTAACTCTTAATCATTAATATTCTATAATCAATCTATAATAAATACAACAAATTAGTTCCCGAAAGGTATTTGTAAAAGAGCTACAAACAACGTAAGTCCCTTGTAATTCTCCTTCAAGTGTTTATTTAATAACAAAGAATTTTGCATTTTCTTTACAATATCAGTTATCAGTTATGAAACGCACTGTCTGTTTGAAAGCAGGAAGCACTAGATATCCGCTAGCTCCTAACTGACCTAGCTCACTTCGAATCGAACAATGGCCCTATGCAAAATCTTCGGACGCCGCGGCGTGGCTTGGCGTCTGTTGAATAATGTCACAAATTGGCATTACGCATCCGCCCCCTTGTCCCTTAAATGGGAAAGTATGTCGGTTATGACTCCAATGGTCCCCCGCCTCCGCGTTCGCCCTGGCCGCCCTTTCTGTTGTCGTTCAACTGAAGCGCTTAATGTTTATTTAGCAGTGTGTTTACTTTGCTTGGCTGCCGTGACATAATCTGAGTCCGTTTGGCTTGGTTTGCTTTGGCATTTTTTTTTCGGGTTCGCCTCCTCGCGGTTTGCTTAATGACTTGACATTTTTCCACAGGTAAGATCTCACCGAAGAGGAACTTCCTCGCGGGCTATTCTTTATGTAAGTGGACGATGGAGCGCCTCAAGGTCGGCAGACACATAAAGATTTCACCGCGCGGCTCGGAAGGAAAACAATATTGATTATCTGGCAGTGATTTGGGTTAAGCTGCTACAGTTACGGCTTAATATCACCTCTTTCTGCTTTTATTTTGATGTTTTCTTGTTTTGCCTTTATGCCAGATCCGAGCGCGGCTGCCTCATTAACATTTTTCGAGGTGTGCACTGCAACTTTGCCACTTTCACTTGGAATAAAATTGCCCATACCAAATGGCAATGCTTTATTTTGTGTTTCAGCTGTCGCTCTGGTTGTGCGCGCCCCAACACAATGAAATGCTGGCCAATTATAGGGCTTATATAGAAATGATTTCTTGGGAAAAAGTGAATGCCCCGAGGGGCCCTAGACAGACTAAGCACATTCGCCACATAAAAGCATGCTCTCCTTTCGGTTCATTGTTCATTTTTCGGACTCTTTTGCATTTTGACCCAAAAAAGTGTCACACATTCCGCCGAAAGGTAAAGAAAAATGGAAAATTAAATTTAATACAATTTAGCACTTCATAATTAAAAAATACAAATATCTTTAGAGGCTTAAGGGAATTATCTTTGCGAGCTATTTAATTTCATGCGATGACTGAAAGAGCTGATTTTTGATAATGAAAGTTGAGAAATATAAATGTTTTCGTTCTAGTTTTGGGTAATGCCTATAATAAAACATAATACCGTCAAGTACTGTCATTAAGGTGCGCTCATAAATGTTGGTTTACAACAATAAACTATTAAATGCTCGCTAGCTCCTAGAAGTAAAAGTTTTTAAGTCAAAACTCTATTAAATGTTTGCTTTTATCTATTTTAGACGTTATACTGTTGGCTTTTATCCAAACTAGACGTTATAATGTCATTTTTTAACATTTAAAAGACGAGAAATCTTAAAATTATAAAGCACATCGACTTAAACCATGAGAAGCAATCAAATAAAAAACCAGACCTCTAAGTTCAAAGGAAAGTATAATAGTTCACGCCGAGTAGCTCTATTATATATTTTATAAACAAAATTATCCCAAACTTAAACCCAGATTTGACATCCCTTAAATAAACAACAAGTGTTGGTGTTAACTCCAAGCGTAATTCAATTAAGAGCCGGCCGGGAGTTTCGTAAGCTCCTGCCAAGCGATTTTCCAGTAATTGCTCGGCCAACGAAAGTGAAAATAATCCAAGAAAGGCATTTGAAGCCACGCTGGAAAAGTACCAACTAATCCGCCAAGAGGGCCGCAGAGAAACTGGCAGCTGTTTGGCCGCACTGACTTCCGAATCCGCGGAGATAACATTAAATTGAACACTTCATGGTCAGGCGGCATCAGCAAACCCGCCGGGACTGGAGTTTTTGGCATCAACGGAGCTAACAGTCAGCGGCGTTGACAAGTTTTTTCTTAGCTTTTTTTAGTGTTTTTAGTTGCATAATAGATGGTCAAGCCTGGCGCTGCTTTAATACTGAGAAACACGTACAAACGTGTACTTGGGACGCGGGGAGATCTACGATTGGCCTTGGTGTCGCCGCATCTACTATGTGTGGTGCGGTGTGTGTGTGATTTGCATGCCAGCTGGTTTCTTTCGGCTCTGACGTCACCGAGCGGAAGCTTTATATTGGCAGCAAAGTGGTGGGCAAAGGAAAGTTGCAAGCAGGCCCGCGTTGCACGAATAATGATCGAAGAAACACTCCCATCATGGGCTGCATTCGAGTTCGTTGCCTAAGTCTTTTGTTTTCCCTCGCTCATTTATTTATTTATTTTTTTGCGCAGCACATTAGCACAAACCAACCATAAGCCGCACATAAATGGTTACAACATGTTCAAAATCGAATTTGAGATTCCAAAACTAGGTTAATTATGCGTTAATTTCGGGCCCCATTTCGTGTTTTATTTTTTATTGTGAATACCAACCCAGGCAGAGCAGAAATGGCGTCGCCTGCATCTTGCCGAACTTCAAATGCTTAAAATGCAGTTTCCGTTTTCGGTTTACAAAAGCAAAGCGTTTAACATTTGCCGACAATTTTAGGTAGTTTCGTTCACTTTTTTGTTTACTATTATTTAACACACTCGACGAACGGCGGCGCGATGACGAACGAACCCAACGAAAACGACTCTGAACGAAAATGAAAGTGTTAAAAAGTGTTAAGCAGCGGCGACGTTTTTTATTTTTCTTTAGTTTATTTTTCGTTTTCAATATCTTGGCCTGGCTTGGGACACAATTTAGCCTTGGCGTTAACTTTTTACGAACTGGCAATTGCTTTAATTGAATTTTGTAATATTTATTTTTATTTCCCGCCGCTCCGATTGCGAAACGGTTTTTGTGAGAAATGCAAAAATTTCACTTTTACGCCTTTTGCTCGAATTAAATCACCAACGAGTGTTATTGACTGAAGTCCAATTGCAGTTGATTTTACGGTTTTGGGCCTTTATAGGGTTTATGTTTTGGGTATTTTTTTTTTATTTTTAGCTGTTTCGGAGCGGAGTGGAGCGGCCTGCTTCCGTGTGCCGTTGCTGCCCGAGTTCGACTGAAATTGAAACTGAAAATGCAGAAGACAAAACGCGACGCGGGCCCAGAGCCGAAGACACTCAGCCAGCAACAACATAACATTTTGTGGCGTCGTTTCCAGGCAGCTTTTGGCCTTAACTCCACTGTTGTTATTGTCGCTGGAGCATTTCGTTTCGTTTTCGTTTCGGCTTTTGTTGTGGAAGATCGGCAGCGATGCAGGCCGGCGGTTACGGAGGGGAACTTAAGAGGCGCGACGGTAGCCGCGAGGTTGTCAGCTGGATTTTTACTTTCTTCAGGCTGGAGCTTGGGCCTGAGCTCCAGCGCTCTCTCTCCCAGTCACAGTTTGGCTCTCCTTCTCTAATAATTCTTATCTATATAGTTTTATAAACTAAAATATTGCCAACCCGAGTTTCCTTGAACAGCAAACCCATTGAACCCAAGAGCTAATTTGCATTGAACACTCGCCCACATGGCGCTCAACCTCAGGTATTCCCGCAGTCCGAAAAAAAAATATATATATATTTAATATTTGCGCAACCTTAGCGTGTTTTTCTCCGCCAATGCAATCCACTTCATCGAGTACTGTGTGTGGCTTTTTGGATGAATCATGCTGTGGTTTCCCCAAAAAACCGAAGCGAACTCTTTGGCCTGGCCTACTTCAAATGCAAATGGTTAAACCGAAAAAACAAACACACATAAACGGGCCAACACACATGATTGATGGTAGTCGTACAAGGCAGAGGAGAAACCCCACAGAAATTAAACAAAAATTTAAGTGGAAATAAGATGGTGGTAAATAATTACAAGGCCCTAATGAAAATACATTCACTTAAATATTCTGTCTTTGATCTGGCAGATGGTATATCTTATAGTATCTCATCCATAATGTCATCTTATCTGCGACTCAATTGGTACATTTTGTCTACATTTTTTTAACCTTTTTCACTTTATTGCCGCGGCGTCACTAACGACCGTGAAAAGGAAAAAGTGTAGAAGAGCGTGTGACCAACATAATTAATTGGGTATTCATAAGTCTCTGCCTCCGTAGAAATCCGAGCAGGCCCCATTGTTCGACCCAATGTTGACACCTTTAAAAGAAAAAGCAGCGCGAAATAAACGTATAACTGCTGAGGAATAAAAAAATCAACAACAAGAAGCAAAAAAAAAGGTGTTAAAAAATGAATGGTCTGGCCAAAACGGCTGAGAAACTATTATGCGAAAATACAGGCCAACCGGGGGAAGGTACAACCATTGTTAACAGATTTCAGGCCATGTTCCTTGACTGAACTTTTTAAAAAGCTATTTTTAAGCTTTGAGCTTAAGTCTTCGAAGGATTTAGTACGTTATTACGACCAGAAAAGCTAGAGTCCTTTTTTAATGATTTCTCTATTTATTTACAATTAAAAGCATTTGTTGGAGACATTTAATTACAATTCACTTAAGCTACAGCAGCTACGGCGACGTCGCCTGATTAACTTTAAGCATCTTAGGAATTGAATTGATTTTTTGTAATTCGTCTTGAGTTTTTATCTTATTTTTTTGTGGTTCAACAATCGTCTAAGTTTAAAATTCATTGACTTAAAGCTTGTGCGTGAAAGCTTAAGAGTAAATCTGCGGTATACGCTTCGATATATGCGAACAATCAACGTTTAACACTCGGATGGAGCGGCACAGAGAGAGAGAGAGCGAGAGAGCCGGCGAAAGTGTAGTATGTACAGGTCAGAGGTCAGGGGTCTGCTGGCCGATCTTACAGATACTCGTAGAACACACACCAATAGATGCCATTGAGGCTGGCGAAGAGAGCGGGGAACAGGACCCGCGAGGAGCGATCGATGTAGATGGCCCGCTTTAGGCGCTCCTGGGCGGGGGTCAGCTTGGGCTTGGGCAACTCCGGATCGGGCACCGATGGCGGCGGTGGCGGTGGCGGGGGTGCAATGGTCGGGGTCAGAATGATGCGTGACTCCTGGCGCGGAATCCAGGGACCATCAGCATCCAGCGGGGGACGAACCACACGACGAGTGGTGGTCACAATCTAGGTAAGAATATACGTAGTATGTAAGCTATAGACGTGTACTCATATTCCTTCCACTCACCCTCTTGTTCCTGGTCATCTCATCAAAGATTTTCTCGATCTTTTCAATTTTCTCATCGGCCAGGGGCAGCATGGTGGCCTGCTTAGTGCCCGCCGTGTTGCTTCCTCCTGGAGGGGCACCACCCTCCCCCTCCTTTTTGGTGCCATCCCCCGGAACCGGCTTGGGCGGATAGGCCATCGGCTTCGGTATGGGCGTGTCGCTCAGGACAATGTTGATCAGACAGTACTCCATGAGGGCCATGAACACGAACACCGTGCAGACGGACATGAAGGCGTCCACGGCCTTGAGATAGGAAACTGGCGGCAGCGATGACTGTGACTTGGCGTGCTGCGTGGATAGAGTAAGCAGCGAGGTGACGCCTAGGGTGACCCGAGCGGGAGCCGCCTCCGGCTTGATCCAGAATGAGACCCAGGACATGATCACGATCATGCAAGTGGGTATGTAGGTGTTGAAAACATAGTACACCAGGCGCCGCTTGAGGGTGAAAACCACCTCCAGGCAGGTGAAATTGCCCGTAGAGTAGACCTGGGTACAGTCCGCGGTCTCGTTACGGATTAAAGCCACCTGCGGCAGCTCGATGTTCTCGTCCACAACGAGCGGTGTGGTGGGGTCCCACTGGAAGATCAGGTCGTCCGTGGTGTGCGACACTAAATAAAGTTTAATTTTTATTACCCATACTAAAATTACTAAAAATTGTCAAAGACGCTTACAACTCTCCATTTGCAGCTTGCACTCCTGAGTGTCGTGGGGATATATGGCGAAATTCATGATGCAGGACAGCTTGAGCGTTAACTTGACCATGTACAGGATCGTCTTGTCCTTGTACAGCCACATATAATGGTTGGGTATGGTCATGGTCTGGAAAGTGACCGATTTGGCGTTCTTGAAGAAGGAATCTGGTCGCCACATGTTCTTCAGCCAGTCCACTTCCAGCAACCGATACTCCTGGGTCATATTCTCCGGCAACCGCAGACGGTGATCCTTCCAGGTCTGAGCAAAGAACACATCTGCCACGTAGGTCATTGAGTTCTCATCGATGGAGTCCAGGCCCATTACTGTCACATGAAAGTAGACTATCGTGGGCTGCCCCTCCTTTTTGGGCGGTCGCATTTTGTCGTATCGCTTAATATCCTCGGGCAGGATGTCGGTGATGGCCAGACTTTGTCTGTATTGAATTTTGATTTAGGATTTCGGTTGATTTTGTTAATTTTAAAGTTTTTTACTCACTGAAACTCCCCTTTGGCATAGTGCTTGAGACAGATGGTGCAGATCACCAGGATAATTATTTGGAATACCATTTCTGCCCTCTTACTAAGTAAAGGAAATAGGAAAAGGAAAAAAGATCGTATTTATAGTTAGTTCTTAAGTAAATACCAAAAACCAAACAACGGAACGGCATTTCCAAGGAAACTATCACAGGATTTGGCATTCAATAAGATCTGTTCAAGGATATAGAATTTTATATTTACATTAATAAAAGTCCTTCCTGAACACTTGCTTCCAATGGGTATTAGTCATAATATATTCCACCATTTCAGGGCTCTTCCTGCACAATGAAGGTGACACCGACTGGCAAACAAATTGAAACGATTTTCAGGTCTCTGCCTTGACCTTGCCATCAGGTGGGCAGGATCAAAAGCGAGAGTCGGCACTCGAAGAGTCCCCCTGGCATTGACAGTGCATCGAGAGCGATTGCCACGAAAATAGCAACAATTATGCCGCTTAACAAAGTAAATAAAATGGGGGAGAATCGGACCGAGACAAAGGGACAGTGGCCCTCGACAATAGATAGCCTCGGCATTGACAGATGTCGCAACCGACAACCGGGGTTTTGGCAACCCTGGCAGCGGTACCTGTCGCCGTCTCATTCGCTCGCCGCACAATACCGTCTTAATTCACAATTAAAGCCACTCGAGGGGCGGCTAGGAGGCGGTAGGTGGCTGGAGGCTGGAGAGCCGTGCCTTAAGTGGCCCATGCGCCTTTCTATGCGCTCGCGAGGATGCCTGCCTGTGCCCCTGCTCACATGGCGAACGTGGAGAAGAAAGCGGGCGATGAAAGAATCCTGCCAATGCTGCAGAGCCCCCATTAGACAAGGACAATTGCCGCGGTACTTGGCGAGGCAGAAGTCTGTAGTTCCCCTTCTGGTTGGCAAATTGGGCCAACTTAAAGAATCAATACATTTAAATTTGGAATAAATTTATAGGCGTCATTAATTAATTTCCTAGGGGCATGATAATTAATTTAGAGATTTATGAATCAGGGATAATTGCTTGGTAACAGGGTTATACTGCTAACAAAATTGATTGATTGCCAAAACTAGACTAAGGCTAGAAAACTTAATACTAAACTTTGATAACTTGTCAATAATTATACATTTTTTCAATACATTTTGCTTTTGGGCAAGTCTTTTTATTGGTTATTCAGCATTTTCCTATTTTGTAAAAATTATACTCTTTAATAAAATATTTGTTGTTAAGGCACCTTTATAATATAGTCCTCAGATTTTGTAATATTATTCTATGATATAATGTTTCTTTTAAACTATAAAAATTAAGTAATGCCTAAGCTCTTCTTATTTTTCCATTAATTTTAATAATTGTCCTTACGACAGCTATACGATATAATCTTCCAGCCTTGTAAGTTCCTTCCCGAACATTTTTAAGTGTAAAGTTTTTTTTATAAAAATAAATCAATAATTCAAAATTGCAGAGCCAAAACATGTCATTTGGTTTTTCAAGAATTTTTTCGCAGAGTATTTAGAATTTGAATATTTAAAACTAGATAAACAAAATAATTTTATACTTTTCTTGATATATTTCTTCAAACATATTGAAGATTATTAAAATGGCACTCAAATTTGATTTCAAATTGTATTTCATTTATAAAAAATCATAAAATCTTACACAGTTAACTGATCAATTCAGAATTAACTTCACTCTGCTGGTAAGCCCGAATACGTTTTTATTTTTAATATTACTGCACTAGTTTCCGATGGATTTCTGGAATCTTCACCGAGATTACATAACCATCAGCTCGACGCACTTGATGGCATTTTTAAAAAATACAGCTTTTTAAGAACTCTGCGTTTTTCGAAATATTTTTTTAAACTTTAATATTTATTTATGGAAAAGTGTATCAGGCTTTGATAAATATTTTTTCCAATTTTTCATTTAATAGCTGACTGAATTTGTTGTAAGATTTTTTCCGATTTGAACGTCTTGGTCGTTCGAACTTTCGCTGACAACTGACAGTTGGAGGCGAGCAGATTTGAATTTAAAACGTTGCCAGGCACGAAGCGAAAGTTCACCAACGAAGGATGCAGGATGCTTGACGCGATGCATGCATGGGGAGGCGAGTCCCGTCCCTTTCCGAGCGACGGTTGGAGAAACAAAAGTGAAAGCCGCCAGAATCGCAGACTTTAATGTTGCGGGAACAAGGAACTATCGGCTGCGAATGTTTGTCCATGCCTCCCATATCCTATATATAGGACAGGGCTGCGGCGCCGTGAGCCGCCTGTGTGTTTGTCTTGCCCGAGTCACTTAACATAATTTCTTCGAGTGCTTTGGCATTGCCTCCGTTTGCCACATAAGCTGCTCGGCTCTGTCGTCATCGACATTGTTGTCATATCTGCCCCGGATGTGGGGTGCAGGACCTTCAATTCTCATCGCGGCAAGATGGGAGACATATGTCTATCGATTCGACAGCGACAGCGATTAAACAATTCGATGGGGGAAATTCTCATTGCATGGCCAAGTTTATGGATTTTATTTTTGCTGCATTGTTCGCACTTGGACTTGGACAGGGATTTCCCTTAGTTTTGAGCATTTTTCAATCAATTTGCTTGTTAGTCGTCCTGCCCTAACAAGCTCTCCGCAAGTTGGCAAGTGGCAATGCCCAGAAGTGGCATTTGTCGCATCCAAAGTTGGGGACAGTGGCGTCCGGACATGGCAGGACTCCGGCTAATGAATGCAGCGCCACGGTAATCCCTTAATCCCGCGCTGCAGTCGCTCGGAGTGCACAAATAGAACTACAAATAACAAAATAAAAATGTCAGCGGAAAATCATGGAAATTTAATGGAAATTCAAGTTAAATGAGATGACTAAAGTGCTTGGAATAAGTGTAAATCGGTAAGTGATGAATAAAAGAATGAAAATACAGCTGAATGGTTAAATTCAGCGTATTATTAAGATCATTAACAACAACATATGGTAAATAACAAAATTAAAATAAAGTAAAATTAAGTAGTGAAAAGAAAATGGATTCTATTATATTTCATATTTTTTGTTCTGAAAATTTAAATCAATATCTTTTAACTGACACATACTCTTTGTTCTTTTAAAAATATTGAGCACCGGTTTAGTAACAAAATTTACAATTAATTGACTTAATTTATTTACTAACATTTCGAAAAAAAACTTTTAAATGAAAAACACTTACAAAGAAATTCATACTGAAAAAGTACTGTCACATTTTATTTTTCGAAGAATTTCGCAAATACAAATAAACACTTTTCAAAAATGTGTTTTAATTTCGTGACAATTAAAAAAAAAACCCAAAAAAATAATAAAATTATAAATTAGTTCACTCAAATCAAATACTCGTAATACTCGTAAAAATCATCCTAAGGACGAAGAAGTTGGGAAGGTTGCTCGAAAAATATCCCTTATTATTCGCCATTTTTTTAAATATTTTTAAATAAGATCTTCAATGTAGAATACCTTTCCAATATCTGCAATTCTTTAAAATCACACTATATCCTAAGATATCTACAGTAAAGAACTAAGAAACTTGCTGCCCCTCCCCGAATTCCTGGTGACCTTCAGGCAGTTGACACCTCACCGTCTCACATGTGTACATGTGAGGTGACTACTCTATTCTATCCAGTCCCTACAAGCACTTGCCGCAACACTCTCGACAGGATTCAACACATCCTTTCTGGCCTCCAAGCCACCGAGAAGAAGAAGACTCGTCGTTATTAAATTATCTCTGATGCGATAATAGCACACTTAAGTTGCCACCAACCTCTCGCCCTCTTCCCTATTGATGGGGCAGCAGCTATAAAAAGCCGCTGATTTTTCTATAGTTTATTCGAATGCAGTCGAGCTTGGACCTGTGCTCTGAGTGCTCCTGCATCGCCCTGCCCCACCAGCCACCCGCGCGCTGCCACCCGCTCCTCCCTAAGTGGTGCTCTTAAGTTTCTGCTGAGGGCAGCAGCAGCATCGGGGAGGTTTCGGTGGCGGCTAAAGCAAATTCGCAAAAGGTTTTTGCCGCACTTGCAATTTGAATACTTTTTGGGTGGGAATACGAGCGAACAAGGCAGCTTTTTAGCTTGTGTTTGGCTTTTGACAAGCGTGCGCTACGTCATAGAAAATTATGTGAAATACATTTGAGTGAAAAATAGAGATACAGAAACCGAAACTACATACTTTACTGGATTGCAAGTAAATAAATAAAGCAGCCACAAGGTCACCGACTATATTTAGTCCGCAGATTGGGTTCTCTCGAGGTGTTCAGCAAGAATCATTGAAGATGAATGTCAGTTTCGTAATCATAAACAAGGAGCTGGATCCCGACGAGGCTTTTATTGTTTTCATAGAGGTAATTAAATTATATAAATTAATTAGCAGTTTAGTTTGTTTAGTTTTTCAAATCTTAATTATTTGTTTATTAGTTTCTGGAATTTGTGCGCTGAAAATTCCGATAAAGGAAATCGGTTACACTCTAGTGTTATATTATTCTATAAATTATATAAATCGGTGATTTGATGCTGCGGGGACGGCCTGCAATTCCTGCCCTGGCTTAGTAGTTGAGTCTCAAAATTATATGGATAAAATAGGGGACTAGAGTCAAAGTTTAAAAAATAGTTTTAGAGACTATTTTTAGACGCTTTTTGTACTATTTTTTAAGAAAGAAAAGAAACGAACTGAACACAATATTAAATTGCATCCTTAAATTCTCGAGGAAGTACAATTGCAGTCAAAACTAAGGTAAAATAATCAAAGTCAAGCAAGAGGATAATAAAAGCATCTGCAGTCTTCCTAAAAAACACAAAAGCAAAAATAATTGCAATACGTATATAGGCATATATAATAATAGCCCAAATCGAACTCTGAAATATCAGGCCGCCATATCTTTTCCGCATCACTTCCTGCCGCTGAAAGGCAGACAAAATCTCATTAAATATTAATCGCTGACTTCAGCGAGCGGGCAAAACCACATAGTGGCACACTGAAAATGTGACCCACATTAGCAGCATGCGGAAGTTCGGTGAATGAAACCCACCATGTCCCCCACATCCCACATGCCGCATCCCAACTCCACAGCCCCATCTACTTCATTCATGAAATTCTCAAAGCGAGGACATTGAACCGCTGAGGGGAAGCTAATCGGGGGAGTTGCTCCAGGGTGGAGCTGGGTGACATTCGGAATGGCTGGTGGTTGGTGGTGGGTCCGTCCAGCAACAGATGTCCCGGAGGGACACCCCAGCAGGGTGGGAAATAGTGGTGGAACAAATGTCGATGTTTATTCGATACTATCGATGTATGAGGATTATTTTTATTATTATTGTTTACAAGTTTCGATTGGTTTTTTAATATTAACTGGCGTTTGAAAATTATTCTTTAGATGGGCCTTGTTATTAAGCTTAATGCAAAACAGTATTTTTGTATGCCCACTACTTCTTAACACAAAATCTAAGAGATCATTCAGTAAGGTTGGGCAACTTATAAGCGACCGAAAAAGCTGCCCGAATGCTCTAACAACAACAAACATTTATAGCTTTATAAAAAGCCATATAAAGAATGCAGAACATTTTTTTTTAACGTCGATTATTAATCGATGGTTTTCATGAAAGGACTCACGAACATCGATGCCGGCAACCATCGATGTTTATCCAGCTCTTGTGGGAAAGAGGGGCAGAGTGGGGCTGATGGTTTCTGGGTCGCCCAGGTGGGACGCCACATTGTTGACAAACAAACCTGTAGCCGCTGGCCAACACGTGTCGGTTGCCTCACTGGGCGGTGGTTTGGGTGGTGACACCGCAATCCCTGCCAGAGCGCATGCTCCAAAATCGTAATCAGCTGGGCGCGAAGCCGTGACGTCGTTATTGATTTTTACACAATCGCCGGACGCGCATCGCTGCAATTGGAGTTGCAAGGAGGCCAGGAGTCGCAGGATGCTCTAAAGGATCTTCAGAGTAACCATCGATAAGCTAAAACTGAGGCATTCCAGCAGGCGCAGCTAGGTGGAAAAGCCGCAACAGCGGCATCGGAACGAAAGATGATCAAACTGCGACCATATGTGCCCTCGAAGAGGATTGCCATACGGGACTCGTCCATCGATGAGGATGCGAGCGATGATGTCGAGGACGAGGTGTTCATCAAGGATGCAAGGTCGGCCAAGGTAAGTTCTCGGGAGTTGGAAATGATCCTCCAACCCGAAGATGAATACGGAGCACCCTAGCCAGCATCTCTTGGGAGCTATATTGTGTAAATATATAATTAAGTTAAGTGCAAAAAGTGGTGTGTCCTATAAAAACGAGGCAACTATATATACGGGGAAAACATTCAAGGTGGCCATATGGCAAGTGGAGCTTTCTGAGAGAACTTTTATTTTAACATTGGAGAAAACGTCAATTAAAAAATACTTAAATATAAATATTTTAAATCTGTAAAGCTTAATATAGAGTGATTTGTGTTTGCACCAACATTATAAGCTAGTTATAGCTTGAAACAAAATATAGTTACTAAATAAGGCTGCTCTGGCTTAGTTCTTAGCATGAACATGAACATTTCCCAAGCTCTTAAGTTCCTCCAGTTATAGAATATCAAATAAATTAATCCTTAACTATGAAATTACTAAAAACTCTTTTGTTTTCTCCTTACAGCGCAGCGAAGAGCAGGGCCTAAAGCGTCCCCTTATGGCCCCGCGGCGAAAGCACAGCTCTAGTGGACCCGGTAACGGATCGGGATCAGGATCTGCCCCCATCATGAAGCAGCACAGACGACGTCGCTGCTGCCGCTGCTGTGAACCCTTTTGCTACGCCCTGGCTGCCTTGACGGTCCTCTGTGCGGTGCTCAGTCTGGCGGCCCTCATGCTAACGCTCTTCCCGCTGCCGCTCCAGCGTATTCGACACTGGTGGCGCACCGATCCCGCCCAGCTGGCAGCCATGTCCTCTAGCTCCGCCCGTATTGGATACGGCAGTTCCCTGGGCAGTGAGTTCGTGCCCTGCACTCAGATCAGTGTCCAGAAACGCTGGAGCCGCAGTCTGCCGCGAATGAACAGCGAAAGTCCGCTGCGTGCGGCCGACCTAAATGGTGATGGGATTATGGATGTGGTGTTTGGCTACGGAGTGGACGATAATATCCACTACGAGGGCATCCCCTTGCCGCGCTGCCAGTCCGCCCAACAGGGCGAGGAGGTGCCCTGCGAGGGTGGAGTGGTGGCCTTGAACGGGCGCGATGGCTCCATCCTGTGGCAGTCGTGGAGCGTGGCTAATGTCTTCTCGCTGCACTGCAGTGCGGATGTGGATGGAGACGGTGGCACGGACTGCGTGGCTGCCGGCAGATTGGGGGTAAGTTCAATCCTAGGACAACCAAGCAACCAGCTAATTCTCTCTTATTGTCCATCAGATGATCTATGCCATCAATGGCCGCACTGGCTCCATAATCTGGCGCTTCCACGAGCTGGAGGTGGAGACAAACTCCCCCATCGTGATGGACCTGTACACCATCAACGAGGTGCGTGATCTGGACGGAGACTCGGTGCCAGAGATTATTGCTGCCCACCTAGAAGAGAGGGAAGAGTCCAAGGCGGGTCACATCAAGCTCATCTCTGGCAAAACCGGCAAGGTGATCCGCAGCATACCAACGCCCTACCGCGAGGAGGTGTTCGTGCCGATACAGCTGCTCACCGAGGCGGATGGCACAGAGCTTCTGCTGATCCTCACCGGTGGTCAGAATACACCTGGAGGTATTTACTCCCTGAGACTGCACTCCCTGATGGCCCATACCAGCGAGAAGCATTTCTCTCCGCTCTACCGGCAGCAGGGATCGGGTCTCATGGTGCCCGCCGTGCTCACCGATCTCAACGGCGATGGCATCTCAGATGTTGTGGTGGCGGCCTTTAACCGCAGTGTCCTCGCCTTTGACGGAGCCAACTACACGATGATGTGGAATTACACATTCCCGGCAAGCGAGTGTGTCAGTGCCATTGTGCCAGGACACTTTGATCACGACAACGTGACGGATTTCATGGTCAAGTACAACACGGGACCGGGCTTCCCCGTATACTACTACTCGCAGACCACAATCCTGGATGGACGCTCGGGACTGCCCCTGCTTAACGCCATGATGACTGATGCCGGTGGCGCCAATAGCCTCCTCGGTGGGGTCTCCATTTCTCAGAGCTTTGGCGGCGACTTCTTCCTACACTGGCAGCTGCAATGCCGGAATCGTCCGGATGCCCGCGATGCCTACGAGTTCGTGCCGGATAGCGACATCATCCTGCAGGCCAGGGCGGATACCTGTCGCCTGCGTTACAACGAGTCCACGGTGCTAAAGCTCTACGGGATTGCCAGGCACATCGAACCGCCGGGTGCTGTACTCTTCAGCACCGATGATCTGGAGGTTCAGCTGAATCGCACACAACGACCGGCTCCAGCCGGGAAGAAATCCCCGCTGAAGCATCCCAAGCTGCTCAAGAAACTGCTGGCCGGCAATCGCGAGCAACTACTGCGCCAGGTGGCTGCCGGCTCAGCGATGGGGAGTATAACCGGCATTGGTACTGGGACAGAGCAGCCAGCGGGCGGAAGAAGGAAGGGCCACCACAGACATAATCCATTAATGGAGCAGCAGCTGCAAGAGCTCTTGCCCCAGGGAGCAGACAACGAGCTGCCCAGTTTTGGAATGGCAGGGGGATACCCCAAGGAGGCTTACAAAGAGTTTGTAAGTAGCACTCACCTTTTGGTTATTGGGAAATATATAACTTAACCATTGTCCTTCCACAGAAGGATTATGATCCCCAGCCGGAGAGTACTAATCCATTGCGCGTGCAGGAGGAATACGATTTGGTGTACAACGACGATGTTCAGCCCTTGCTGGAGCAGGTTGACAGACCCATTCACCTGCGCTCCAAGTATCCCAGCTCGGGAAATCGGGATGTCCGCAGTGATGACCTTGATAAAGATAGCAGCACCACTGCCCAAACAGGCTCCAGCACCACGGGAATGCCCCTGCTTGCGCAGTCCCCGCTTAGCCTTTGGGACTTAGAGCTGGATAACGAGGCCCGGGAGCGGGCAGCTGATGGTGCTGCCGAGGACAGAAGCAAGCTGACTCTCCGTCGACGACGTCGTAAACTGGAGAGTGCTTCCGCTGCCACCACTGCAGCTGGGGAAGAAACTACGGGCGGCGATGATAATAGCGGCCCAGATTGGTACTTGGCTTCCATCTCATCCACCGGCGTGCTGCTCAAGGCGCTCGGCAATGCCAGCTCCTCGCTGGACTTTGCTTTCGTGCTCAACATCCGCGAGTCGGAGGCCTATCCGCCGCTCTTCTCGCCCCAGGATCTGAGCTGCGTGGAGGAAAAGATCAGCGCTTACAAAAGTAAGTCCATATTTTTTAAGGTGTCATTAATCCCAAGTAATCTCCTCCTTGCTCGCAGGTTACACCATCGACAACCTGCGCGTTCTGCGCAAACAGTTCCTGAAGCAGTGCCTCAGCGAGCGACTGGTGGATGCCGAGCCGGCTCTTCCAAAGTTCGAGTCACAGCTGGTGGTGACCCGCATCGGGATCACGTGCACCTGCCGCACTCTGCGACCCGGCGAGGTCTGCTCGGAACTGGATCCGCTGGAAGGGCAGCGCTGGAGGGAGTTCATGGGGAACTCGGGACATGGCTTCTATGCCAACAACTAATCACTAAAACGCTGCCCGAGGGGGGTTTCTCAGCGAGGAACTGCGCCCTTTTGGCCACCGAAGCTGCGAGCCCTCCGCGCCAGCCGCGCTATCTCTTTCTCTCAATGTCTCTGTCAACTCAACAGCCACTATTGTAATTTATTGTCATTTGCGTGTTGTGGGGTTTCTTGTAATCGTAACAGTATTTACCTGCGTGTATTTGTGTATATTTTACGAGTTCTTTTGACAAATAAAAATAATCCAATTGAAATTGTGTGCCATTAGCCATGGATAAGCTTTTAAGCTGTAAAAAATCGGAGTTTTGTTAGCGAAAGTGTATTATAAGAATATAATATAATATTTCAGCTGTGGGTCAAACTTTTGAAAAGGTTCTGAAATTTTAAATAACCTTATTTATTGATTTTGAACATCTTAGTGTTTTTAACCAGACAGATCCCCGCCTTATTTTAAAATATATATCTGGTATGGTATCACTAAATTAGGGATGGAGCAATAATGCTGTGTTCTGATTCAGCATTCGGAAATACATTTTTCTTGAATATCAAATAATAAATTAAATTATAAAGAAAAGAAAAGTTAAAAATAACATTTGGATATATGTTTTTTAAATTTTAATGCATTTTATCGCCACACTTTATATAATGAAAACAGTTTTAGAAAATAAAATAAAATTTAATAAATGTATATAATAATAATTTAAATAAATAATTGTGTGTTCTAAGGATTTTTTTTTTATATTTACTAATATATTTGGTAGGCAAAATTTGTATAAATGCAACAATAAAAAAGTAAACATAAATACGTTAAAGAACAAATATTAAAATATTGAAAATGACAAAGAAAAATAGAAGAAACCAGGAATATAAAAAAAATGTGTCTTTATTTATTTTTAAAAACATAAATAAATAAACATATAAAAGAAAACATGTTTAGACACCTATTATTGTTACACATTAAATCAATTATAAATTTTAATAATTAATAAAAGGTACAACCCAATATCCAATAGGAAATTGCAGGATTTTCTTATTTACAAAATATTCGTATTAGAATAATTGTTCCGCTGTAAAGCTAGCGACGCTATCTTGGCACCCGGAACCATCAGCTGTTCAGGGCTGGAAGCATTACTCCGGGCGACGCACAAAGCTCAATAATAAAAGCGAATCTTGGTGTTTTTTATTTTCACATGCCCGGCCTTTAATTCCGACACCAGCAGAATGGGAATCCTGGAAAAGATAGCCGAGATCGAGCGCGAAATTGCGCGGACACAGAAGAACAAAGGTTTGCGAGAGTTTTTTGTAATAAACCGGGACAAAAGGCCGAAGAGAGAGACAGCTTCGAAATTCGCCGCGCTGGCCATCGGAATTTAGGTTAGGATTTGCTCAGCATCTCTAAACCCGAGTGTGTTTACTCCTTTTTCCCAGCCACCGAGTACCATTTGGGCCTGCTGAAGGCAAAGTTGGCCAAGTACCGCTCCCAGTTGCTGGAACCGTCAAAAAAGGGCGAGAAGGGTGAGGGATTCGATGTGCTGAAGAGCGGCGATGCGCGGGTGGCGCTGATCGGCTTTCCCTCGGTGGGCAAGTCCACAATGCTGTCCACCCTGACAAAGACGGAATCAGAGGCGGGTAAGCTGCAGCAGAATAGCCACACCCCTTGCGATCCCTTAAAGCTCTTTTCCATCTGTGTAAATCCTCAGCAAACTATGAGTTCACCACCTTGACCTGCATTCCGGGTGTGATTGAGTACCAGGGCGCCAACATACAACTGCTGGATCTGCCGGGTATCATCGAAGGCGCCGCCCAGGGCAAGGGGCGTGGTCGCCAGGTCATTGCCGTTGCCCGTACTGCCGATCTGGTGCTTATGATGCTGGACGCCACAAAGCCAAATGTGCACCGGGAGCTGCTCGAGCGCGAGCTGGAGTCCGTGGGCATCAGGCTAAACAAGCGGAAGCCCAACATCTACTTTAAGCAAAAGAAGGGCGGTGGCCTGAGCTTCAACGCCACCTGTGCGCTGTCGCGGTGCAACGAGAAAATGGTTCAGACCATCCTGCACTCCTTCAAAATTTTCAATGCCGAGGTGCTCTTCCGCGAGGACTGCACCGAGGACGAGTTCATCGACGTCGTTACTGCAAACCGTGTGTATCTGCCCTGTCTGTACGTATACAACAAGATCGATCAGATCTCCATCGAGGAGGTGGACCGCCTGGCGCGTCAGCCCAACTCCATTGTCGTCAGTTGCAACATGAAGCTCAATCTGGACTACATGCTGGAGGCCCTCTGGGAGGCGCTGCAGCTGATTAGGGTGTACACAAAGAAGCCCGGAGCACCGCCAGACTTTGACGATGGTCTTATTCTTAGGAAGGCAAGTTGAGCTTATAATCTTCCATTTTCCATTTTAAAGAACTGCCTTAGACCCGTGTACTGACCTCCGTCTCTTCCCACAGGGTGTCAGTGTGGAGCACGTTTGCCACGCCATCCACCGCACGCTGGCAGCCCAGTTTAAATACGCCCTGGTGTGGGGCACCTCTACAAAGTACTCGCCACAGCGCGTCGGAATCGCCCATGTAATGGCCGACGAGGACGTCATTCAAGTCGTAAAGAAGTGAATATTGTTGCAGCTGAAATATATTCTATGCTATACTGAAAGCCGAGTCAAAAGCAGTCTCTCTGGTACATAACGATTTATTTGAAACATGCTAACAATTCAATCTCACTTGGCTGCCGCATTGCTGGCGCTATTGGCCGCCGCCGCCGACGTATACGATTTGTTGAGGCTGCTGATGGCCGTGATATTGGAGAAGGGAGTCGGGCCGCTGCTGATTCTCTGGGGCTCCACCGACGGCAGCGGAGGATTGTCGATCCGCTCAAAGACATTTGTGGCGTCCCTCAATCGGTAGCGCCGCAGATTAAGGTAGTGCTCCTTTTGCTCCTCCACACGCTGGTGCACTTCCTGCAGTCGTCCGGCCAGCGCCATAAAGCTTTCGCTCAGCTGGCGGAAGCAGCGCATCATATCCGTCGGGGAAATGCTCTGTGGGTTGGAGAGGGCGTGCATGAGGCTCTCGGTGTGAGCAATCTTCTGGCGCAACGCTATCAAATCCTGCTCGTACTTGGCCACCAGGCACTGGAAGTACTGGAACGGAGCACTATGCTCGAACTGCAGACCTGCAGGCGTGTCCTGCGTACGCTGTGCCATCTCCAGCGACTGAATGGCCTTAGATGTTTCCTGGCGCAAAAGACGGATCTGCTGATTGTTGGTCTCCACCGAGTTGGACATATTCCGCAGCGCCCACTTCAAGTTGTTGATTTCGTGGGTTACATTGGTGAACTTTGAGGTGGAAGTACGGCTAATATCCGAGGAGGTTGTCTTCTGCTGCTTAATGTATACCTTCAAGGCATCCACGGTTTTGACAATCTCGTCGGGCACTTGGGTCTCCTTGATCTGAAAGGAATGTATGATTGGTTGAAAATCTAAGCTGGTACATTCTCATCCTCACCTTGATGCCATCCTGCTTATTATCCCCCAGTTTGGGCTGCGTAGCGCTTACATCGATCCCGCCCAGGCCCACAAATGTTGAGGGTGCAGCTGCTGCCGATTGGCCCGCCGGCTTTCCAAAAATTCCGCCGCCTCCAAGCGACGTCGTTGCGCTGGTCGTCCCCAATTTTAAGCCAGTATTAAAAGGTTGCGCTGTAGCCGTCGTCGTGATGGTGTTGAAGTTCAGACTGGCCGCCGTTGTGGCTTGCGGCTTGGCAAAAGCGAAAGAGCCAATCCCAGCTGCAGCAGTGGTGGTTGTTGTCCCGAAACCAAAAGCTGGCGGAGCAGTGGTGGGTGCACTCGTCGCCGGCGTTGCGAAGGAGAACGTGGGGGCCACGGTTCCCACAGCGGGTGCAGCAGCTCCAAAGGCAGGCGCTTGTGTGGCCGCCGCGCCGAAGCCCGTGGTAGCAGTAGGAGCAGCTCCAAAAGCGCTAGTGGCACCTGCTGCTGTCCCAAAAGCCGGAGTGGTAGTTGGTGCTGCACCAAAGGCAGGAGTGGCAGCTGGGGCCGCTCCAAAAGCCGGAGTAGCAGCAGGAGCTGCTCCGAAGGCAGGAGTTGCAGCTGGGGCTGCTCCAAAAGCAGGAGTGGCAGCCGGGGCAGCTCCAAAAGCAGGAGTGGCAGCCGGGGCAGCTCCAAAAGCAGGAGTGGCAGCCGGTGCTGCTCCAAACGCCGTGGTGGCGGTGGCTGTTCCAAAGGCAGGAGGAGGAGCCGTCGTTGTCGCCGGACGCGCGCCAAAACCCAGGGCGCCGGGTGCTGCTGCGG
Organism: Drosophila seguyi; assembly: GCA_008042675.1. Lineage (NCBI taxonomy): Eukaryota > Metazoa > Arthropoda > Insecta > Diptera > Drosophilidae > Drosophila > Drosophila seguyi. The sequence continues at coordinate 238,819 of VNJU01009366.1, read as the reverse complement.
CGCCCCCTATCCCGGTGTTTGTGGTGGGTGAGAACGAGAAGGACATCTTCAGTGGGGTCTATAAGCACTTTCCACGCCTAAATTTTGATTAATTCTATATCTTTTACTCTACAATTAGCGAAATTATATTTGTAATGTGCGTCGCCTAGTGTGTAGAGGTGCAAGAACATCGATGAAAACATCGATGCATCGATGTTTTTTTATACCATCGATGTTCTGTGCCACGACTAATAACTAATTTCCAATCGATATGTAGAAAAGGTGTATGATTCCCAATCGGTATGTAGAACAGGTACTTTTGCGGTCGAGTTCCCAATCGGTATGTAGAACATGTACCTTTTGGGGTCGAGTGCCGAATCGGTATGTAGAACATGTACCTTTTGGGGTCGAGTTCCCAATCAGTAAGTAAAATGTGACCCAATCGGTAATTGAGCGGCTCTCCCAACTTAAATTGCTCTCTCTCTTCCTGCATTAGAGGTGCAAGAACATCGATGAAAACATCGATGCAAGTTTTGGGAAGAAACATCGAAAACATCGATGTCTCCATACATCGATGTTTTTGAACCTCTACTAGTGTGACCGCAAAATGAAATAGAGGTCCAAAAACATTGATGAAATCAAGGAATGGATGTATCGTCGGCCTTTATTTATAATAAGTAAAATTTTTTTATTTTATATTTTTATTAAGTAATAGTTTTTTATTTCTATGGATGTGTATACAGCTCGAAGGCAAAAATAGTAAATAACTAAATTTTTGTGGAAAAAAATCAATCGGTATTAGATTAATTGATCTAATATTAAACCCAACTTTTGAACTTATTTTTATTTCTGTTACGTATATAATGAAATATACGAAAGAACGCAATGTAATTAATTTATATAATATGTATAGAGACATCAGCTTTTAAACTTATTTTTACTTGGGTATGAAAATATAAATACGAAACGCAGCATTTTAAGTAAATTAAAATGAAAGAAGAAATAAAATTTATTTGGTCGAAAAAACAAAAAGAATCGATGCACTGGGAATAGATTTTTTTGCATCGGCTCTAAAAAAATACTTATTATACCAGTATATTTGAAAATATACTATGACAAATGTCTAGCTATTTTTCCGTAAAAATCTGTGGTGAGTTTTAAATGTTTTATCAGAATATTTTTTAATTTTCAGTTCTGGAATGAAAAATGTATCTGTCAGTGGACTGTAATGAAACAAAAAAGTTCTACAAGGCCAAATATAAAAATCATATATGATATGTTAAAACTATTGAATTAGCTACATTACTAGGTAATGCGAGCTGTTGAGATACAGCTAAAAACTATTAATAAATACAATATAATTTAAGTTAATCAACACATATAGGAACGTATTACGTATGACTATGCGCATGAACCTTGTCCGATTATTTTCTGTCGTTTTCGTATCACGTTATCATTATGAATGAATACGAAAATATTGTATATGTTGAATATTTTTAACATTATAATGCAGAATTTGAAAAATGCAACTCTAGTGGGAACTGTGCCTTAAACGTCTTCAAAATAAATATTTGTCTTTAGTGAATAGTTTTGTGGCCCCTAAAATAGTTCATTGATGTCACGAGTTCATTTATTTGCAGAATTTAATTGCTCCAATGCTTTAAGGATCATTATACATTTTCAAAATTGCTACATCTAGTATGAAAGCAGCTAATGTGACAGCACTGGCACGCACACCAACACAGATCCGTGGTGAGTTTGCGTGTGTGTACCTCGTCATATGACATTTTTCACGTTCGTAGCTGGAATTAATTCGTCGTCACTTGCTTTTTTCGACTTGCACTGTACACCACGGGAAGAAAAGTTAGACAATAATGGCCAGCCAGACGCAGGGAATCCAGCAGTTGCTCGCTGCCGAGAAGAAGGCCGCCGAGAAGGTCGCCGAGGCCCGCAAACGTAAGTAACTGGAAAATATCACTCCAATTGGAATAAATGGGCGAACCGAGAAACCAACTGTTTTTGCGCCCCTCCCCCCTCAAGTGACCGTTGTCTGCTGGGTCACATGATGTGGTGGAAAAGAGTAAATATTGTAGGGGCTCCAGAGTTGTACTCATTTTTCTCTATTTTTTTCATGGTGCTCCCGCAGGCAAGGCAAGGAGATTGAAGCAGGCCAAGGATGAGGCCACCGAGGAGATCGAGAAGTTCCGTCAGGAGCGGGAGCGCGCCTTCAAGGAGTTCGAGGCCAAGGTGAGTTCTCACAACGGATATGTGCGTAACCCGTGAGATAACTTTTTGTGTAACCCCTGCAGCACATGGGCAGTCGCGAGGGGGTGGCGGCCAAGATCGATGCGGACACCCGCGTGAAGCTGGCGGACATGGAGCGGGCCATCCAGACCCGCAAGGAACCCGTGATCCAGGAGATCCTACAGTACGTCTACAACATCTCGCCCGAGGTGCACAAGAACTACAATCACAAGTAGAGAGGCAGCGGCGTCTAGAGTGCCCTCCAAATTCGATGTCCATGCATAATTTAGCCCCGTAATAATAGTGGTTACTTTACTGAAACACTGCTGTATTATTATTCCATACATTAAAGTGAAATGCGTTGTTGTTCCATATAAAGCTACCGAGAATAGCAGAGTTTGTCTCCCCTTCACCCCATCGCGGGATTGTATTATTTCTGTTTTGTGTTTTGCCCAATACACGTTGTTTTATCTGAGAAGTCATGTGTTTTAATTGTTATGAGTTTCTTCGATTTTTAAATACCGGATTGGTTTAGGTATCTGTTGAAAGGTGCACAGTGTTAGGCACAGTTCGGATTAAATGCAATTAAATACCATGGATGATTAAGTGAAAGCTATTGGTATAATATATGTTTGGCTTAATTTTGCATAGATTGCACCTTTTCCCCCGATGGAGTTTTTTAAACATTTACATATATTTATATTTTTTAAATATTAGAGATTAATTGCTATACATAAGGTTTCGAAAACTATTAAGGAAGAAAAAAAGAATTAATTAAGCAATTTTATAAAAAAGTCAACCTGAAATTCTAATATATTATAATATAATATGCTTTTTGACTTGTTGTTACAAGACCGTTTAAAGAAATTAGTTATTAACGGAAGAAAGGAAAACATGTACAACATAAATATCCCTGCAATAACGGCAATCTAAAATAAAAACAAATCTAAGAAATGATTTTAAAATTTAATACCTTTGTTTCAAGCTGAAAATAATAAACCCATAGATATATTAATTGATAATAATTCCATTGGGTTCAAATTAACCTATTGAATAAAACTGTAATCGAGTAAGAAATCGAGTGTGCTTATCGAAAATTTCTCGACGTTCCGCAAAAACAGCTGAAATAAGCGCTGCCATGTTATGACACCATTATAAGCTAGATTCTGAGCCAAAATAAACTTAAATAGACTTATTATGAAAAAGAAAATGCTTTAAAACAAGCCATAAAATGCTTTAAATCAAGTATACATTATAATTTGCTTAATAATTATAAGATAAAATTACGCCAGATTATAATCTGGCAATTGAAAAACGCTAGATCTAGTGGGAAACTAGCTATATTGGCAACGCCTGAAAGCTAAGAGAAAAAAATAAATACTCTTTGACCGTTAAATCGACTAGACGGAATCCGTTCGAAACAAATGACGAGTGCAATAATTAAATGTGATATTAGATTATAGTTTAGAAAAATGCAACTAAATGGTGGAAAGTTGTTCGTTGCTGGCCTCGCAGCCAATTTTTGCAACTAACATAATGACGTGCGCCCATCTGTTAGATGCCTTGTGAAAGCCCAGCAGAAGTTGGAGGCAGGGGAGGAAGAGTGAAACAGATTATAGCTAAATTTAATACACGCACATAAGCAAAATGCTAAATTTAGGCAGTGCCAAAGTGGCCGCCATGGAGGAGTCCCCTCAGCCTTCTACGAACGATGAAAGCTTCCAGCTGCTAGAGCGGAGCCCGCCGCCCGCCGTACCTTTGGAGCCCCCTTTCACCACTCCCCTTGCGCCCTTCGATATGGAGCTGATGAAGCGTTCCGGGCTCCACGAGCGGCTAGCACCAAGGGAGAGCATCTGGAGGGGAACGGGAGCGCAGCGGTTCGTGGACCAAGAGAGAATATCTGCGTCGCGTGAATCACTCAGTTCCGCTGATAAGAGAGCCAGGTTTGCGGAAAGGTAAGCACGAAGAGCGGGAAAGTCCAATCCGGCTTTTTTAGGCCGAGGAAGTGCCCATTAAAGATAATTAAAGCCGCTGTCAGTGGTCGGTATTTGGTTTTTGTTGTCAACTTTCTGTAATTGAGTTTTCTTTGTTCGGAATATAGGGTGTCTGAAAATATAATAATAAAAATCATTTTGAAGTAGAAAGGAAACAAAATATTCTTGCTGTTCCCTCTGTATTGTATCTGTTATTAATGATGAAAATTAAAAGCAGCTGAAAAAAGTACATTTTATTTACATATATAGTTCGAGTCTGTATAAACCTCATTTATTTCGTTTGTTATTTTGCATATTTCTATTACATTTATTAGAAAATAATGCTTATCATTGTGTTGACTCATTTAAGCCAGGGTACTTCCCCATTTACTGGCTACATTCGCGGAAACCTAGAGTAAATATTGATTGAGATACTTATCTGCCGTATGCGTATCCATGCGACCAACAGCAAACAATTATTGACTCTTTTTCCAAATAAAAACTGAGAAATATTCTTTTATTTACTTTTTGCATCGCATTTGACACTTGAGAGATCAGCATGTGCTCAAAGCTCTCTCTCTTTAGCGTGCTCTTCTTGAAAACAGCTGATTGGGGGGAGACTGGGGCTCTAAAACCCCAACCCGGCGAATGGCCACGCTCTTTGCTCTCTTCGCTTGTAGCCTTGCTCTTTGGCGCACTTGTGGCGCTCTGCTCGACAACTTTTGTGCTTGTTGGGTTGCCGTTGCCAATGCTCGTGAACTTTAATTCATTGTTTAATAAATATTTGCACGGACCGGAGGTGAAAATTTCTCTCAAGACTTTTCGCGGCACATGTGATACAATCAGCTGGTAGGTCGCGAACTTTAACGCAGAATTAAAATCTGGTTCACCCTTTAGAAAAACTGGTTATTGGCCACATTTCCGTTGGTATCGAGTTCCCCCACCGAGTATTAATCATCCGTTTCGGGAGAAAAACAAAAGACAATATTTTCTTTATTCGTGGCTGTGTCGTTTTTTGTGTACTTTGAGTGTTGTTACGATCTTGGCGGATGAATAAGCCTTTAATGCATATAGTAATGCCGATATGAGCGAGCACATTTTAGCATGAGCATCTAAATTATATAAGCTATATGTATACATATGTCTGCCACCTTTCGCCGCTGCAAAAATATCCGAAACAAATCAAACCCCACACATGTTTATTAAATTAATTTCTCTCACACTCTCGTGACCTTGATTAAATTAAAGGCCAACGTGTGGGCCTAGAAAAGATAAGTCTTCATAAAAATGTTTTGTATGTAAATTTTACCATTATTTTTTGTTCAAAAAAGTTGGAGATAATTATGACTTGTGAAGGCCGAAAAATTTGAAAAACTTCCCGATAAACCAAAAAAAGCTCAGACGAACAATAAACAAAAGAGAACGACAAGCCATAATAAATGCCAAGAGCGGGTTAGATTTATGGAAGAAGGGAAGGGAAATTAGTTAAAGTTCTTTGATTTTGTTGTTGTTTACAAAACTACCAATCAATACTTGATTTTTTGTGGAATTATTATGATTAATTAACACCATTAACTAGGCTGAAAAAGCAATTATTTCACTATTACAAGACAATAAAAAAAACACTGGTAAATTCTTACTACTACCAAAAGAAAATATAAATAAGAAGTGACCTTAATTAAAGTTCCGCTCCTTTTATTGTTAAATATGAATAACGACTTTCTTAAATTGATTCAGATTAAAGCTGGATTATACAAGAGTAATGCTGAATTGAAGATAAGGCAGAGGGCATCATTTTTACATTCGTTAAAAATCAGACCAGACAGTTCGCTTCATTGCTTATCAGCCATATAATAAGAGTACAATTATTACTGCTTATACTTACATTATTACTTAATTACTTAATTGATTTTCAGATCTTAAACTTTGTGTAGATATTTATTCAAAAGTCCCTTGAATTTATGTACAATTTTAAATGAGAAACCGTCTATGAATCATTAGAAATGTCTCATCCAGCAAGCTCAACCAGAAATCGAATCACATGAAGCTGTTTTTTTAGCTGGCAAATAGCAAATGTTTGTATGTAATAAAGTGTATTTATTTTCTTTAGGTTTATGGCTCATTATCAACTCACTGCCAGCTACTGTGCTCTGTGAACTCTTTGTGATAGGCCTAACATATGCTGAGATGATAGAGCAAACATTGACTGAGGTCATATTGAGCGCTTCACCTCGGATAATTGTTTAATTAAATTGTTCAGCTCATAAAATTTCACCAGCTTTAGCTCTCCCCCTGGCTGACCTAAATACTGGTCGTTTTGCCCTTAGGGGCTCTCCGCACGCCAGGAGTCGCCATCCGGGAAAATTAACGAGGTTTGCTCCCGTTAATAGCCTTCAAACTGTTTCACATTAACATTAGAGGCTGAAAGCATTCCCGCGTTAGCCATTAAACTGGGCTTAGTTCCTAGGAAACACGAATTTCTCACAAGTTTATCAGAGAAATTTGACCTTTATTCTTCAGGATTATCAATAAATATTATTATATTTTTTGTGTGTTTTGGTTTTACAGATAGTTTAGGTTTCATAAAATTCTACAATTGTGGTTCTGATCTTATTAAGTGAATTACAAGAAATACAGAGATTTATTTAGATAACCAACATTTAATGGAAATTGGTTAATCGGGGCAAAGTTGGGAAGACACCAAAATATTTTATTGTAGGAATTTTTTCGACACCGCAAGTAGATTCTTTGATAAAACTCCAAACATATCGCAAAATAATAAATTTAAATTTAATTGTAATTCCTTTAATTCCAAACTAACCCACACTAGAAGCTACATTTAAACACTCCATCACTGTCCATTCCACAGCAACGCCTCAACACTACAACTGCCAGACGCTGCCGGGCCCCAGGCCAATGGCAAGAAGCCCACTGGGGACAGGACCAACCCATCGAATCTCTCCACACCCCTCCTGCCAATGACTGAGCCGGGCTCGGTAAAGGGCAATGGGAGCAGCGGCCCCTACGACGATCGCGAGTGCAGCTGCCCGAGGGAGTTCTATCAGCGGGGCGAGATCAATGCCTCGCTGTTCTTCGAGGACTGCATACGGTCCATTGACTTTGTGTTGGCCTACAAGATTAATCCCCATGAACCGACGGAGACGGAGAACACGGAGAAGCGGCGGGTCTTCGAGGCGAATCTCGCAAGTCAAGGTCTCGAGGTGGAGGCCAGCCAAAAGGATCAAATCTGCTTCGTGAAGGTCAGTGGGAAATTGAAGAGGAATCTATATAGAGGATATATGTTAATAAATTCGAATTATTTACAGATCCATGCTCCTTTGGAGGTCCTGCGACGCTATGCAGAGATACTTAAACTGCGTATGCCCATGAAGGAGGTGAGTTTGCATTAATTGTATGGTTTATATGGCTTTTATTTCATTCCAACTCCAAATTAAAGCATACTTTTGGGCCCTGTATAAAAACAAGAAAATATAAGTTTTTGGCTGTTTTTTTTCCCCTTATTTGATATTTTCCATTTACTTATTTAATTATTTTATGTTTTGTATGATTATAGTCGTTGTGCAATTTGCGCATATTTGAAAGATCGAATCGTCTACAAAATGCGGCTCAATACCTGTCCAAGAAGGTTGGCCAAAGCGTTGAATCAGTTAAATATTTTATCGTTAATCCTCTTAACTTATTAATTAAATTGATCGTTTAGCAACTGCTACTGTGAGTTATTTAAACCCGAACTTACTTAATCCAAAGCCTAACCAGGATCGTTTACAAATGCAAATACTCCGTATAGCAAGCAATCTTAATTTATTTTTTAATATTTCCAATTTGTATTCTATTGAACCCTTTAAACTCTTTCAGATTCCAGGCATGGGCGTGGTCAATCGCTCAACAAAAAGCATATTTTCTAGTCTCAAAACCGTTTTCAAATTCTTCCTGCGCCACATCTATGTGGATGAGAATGTTTTCCCCAAGAGAGCACATCGCTTCACCGCCATTTACAGTCGCGACAAGGAGTATCTGTGAGTCCAGTTGGGGATTATTATTGAAAAGTGATACTAATATTAATTTTTTTCCGTATTTTTGCGACAGCTTCGACATCCGGCAGGACTGCTTCTTTACCACTGCCGTTCGCTCTCGGATCGTAGAGTTTATCCTGGACCGTCAACGATTTCCTGCCAAGAATCAACATGACATGGCCTTTGGCATCGAACGGCTGATCGCCGAGGGCGTCTACTGTGCCGCCTATCCCTTGCATGATGTGAGTATTAAATAGATATTTCACACAGAGCAAATAAATGTATTTAATTTCTAAAAGTATGTAATGATAAGAAATGCCACTTAAAGTAAATTACAAAAGCATGTTAATTTGCATTTTTGATCTTCAGTTCTTTATTTCACATTTTTAAGAACTTTTTCAATATATTTCCAATTAAAAATTAAAAATACACATTTATATAATTATTAATTATTAAAATTTATAATTAATTAAATTTTCAGGGCGAAATAACAGAGACAGGTACCATGAGAGCTCTGCTTTACAAACATTGGGCATGCGTACACAAATGGTATCGCTATCAGCCCTTAGATGACATCAAGGAATACTTTGGCGTCAAAATTGGTAAGAAAAGAAGACATTTTATTTAAACAAAGATGTTTAGGTGATAATTCTTGAATATTTCCAGGACTGTACTTTGCCTGGCTGGGTTACTATACCTACATGTTGCTGCTGGCCTCGATAGTGGGTGTAATTTGCTTCCTATACTCCTGGTTCTCCCTTAAGAACTATGTGCCTGTGTGAGTTTCCTTTGACTATTTTTAAACTGTTCATTTTTGAGTTACAAAAACCTTTTTCTATCTTTACAGTAAAGATATCTGCCTGCGTGGCAATACAAATATTACTATGTGCCCGCTCTGTGATTGGTGCAACTTCTGGGACCTGAAAGAGACCTGCAACTATGCCAAAGTCACTTACCTCATTGACAATCCCAGCACCGTGTTTTTTGCGGTCTTCATGTCCTTTTGGGCCACCCTGTTCCTGGAGCTGTGGAAGCGCTACTCTGCCGAGATCACGCACCGCTGGGATCTGACGGGCTTCGATGTGCATGAGGAGCATCCGAGGCCGCAGTACCTGGCCCGCCTGGAGCACATACCGCCGACTAGGGTGGATTATGTAACGAATATCAAGGAGCCCACAGTTCCTTTTTGGCGCATGAAGCTACCGGCCACTGTTTTTAGCTTTTCGGTGGTGCTCTTGCTGATAGCTCTGGCTTTTGTGGCCCTGCTGGCCGTGGTAGTCTACCGAATGTCCATGCTGGCGGCTCTTAAAGTGGGCGCCAGTCCCATGACCACATCGAGTGCCATTGTTCTGGCCACCGCATCGGCGGCCTTTGTGAATTTGTGCCTGCTCTACATACTTAATTATGTGAGATATTGTTTGTCAGACTTGCGTTTTATTTTTATATTGATTGAGATTATTATTATCTTTAGATGTACAATCATCTGGCCGAGTACCTAACGGAGCTGGAAATGTGGCGCACCCAAACGCAGTTTGACGACTCTCTGACCCTCAAGATATACTTGCTGCAGTTCGTCAACTACTATGCCTCCATTTTCTACATAGCCTTTTTCAAGGGGAAATTCGTGGGGCATCCCGGGCAGTACAATAAACTGTTTGACTATCGCCAGGAGGAGGTAAGTCTTGATAAAACAAATGTATTAAAAATATTAAATACTCAATACATTATTCCCACAGTGTTCGTCTGGTGGCTGCCTCACCGAACTGTGCATCCAATTGGCCATTATAATGGTCGGCAAGCAGGCATTTAACACCATCCTAGAAGTGTACCTGCCCATGTTTTGGCGCAAGGTTTTGGCCATTCAAGTGGGTCTGTCGCGTCTCTTTAACAATACCCCAAATCCTGATAAGACAAAAGATGAACGCTGGATGCGCGACTTCAAGCTACTGGACTGGGGTGCCCGCGGTCTGTTTCCCGAGTACCTGGAGATGGTTTTGCAGTATGGATTTGTGACAATCTTTGTGGCGGCCTTTCCACTGGCTCCGTTCTTTGCCCTGTTGAATAATATCCTTGAAATGCGACTGGATGCCAAGAAACTGCTAACCCACCACAAGCGTCCTGTGTCGCAGCGAGTTCGGGATATTGGCGTGTGGTACAGGATATTAGATTGCATAGGAAAGCTAAGCGTTATCACAAATGTAAGATATTCAAATAAGGATGCAACGGATTTTATTATGGTTTAATATTTTTTGTAGGGCTTTATCATAGCCTTTACTTCGGACATGATACCGCGTTTGGTGTATCGCAATTACGTTTCCAAGGATGGCACTCTGAATGGTTATTTGGATTTCACCCTGTCCGAGTTTAAAGTCTCTGACTCACCCACCTTGAACAGCCTGGCTGGCGATCTCACTAACATAACCACATGCAGGTAGTAAAAATATTATTTTTATAATTTTTAGATACCCCATTTTTTCTGTTTAATTTTCCAGATACACGGACTTCCGTTTGCCACCATCCTCACCTGAAAAGTACACTCTGAGCAGCATGTTCTACATCATTTTGGCCTGCCGATTGGGCTTTGTGGTGGTCTTCGAGGTTCGTAACTTAAATAATGAACTTTCTTTATATAATTTTATTTACCTATTCCAAAACATTAAGGTGTGGACATGACATTAAGTGTAAGCTTTAAGGATATACCAAGAATCGAAATCAGTTCAAGCATTGAATGTGTGTGGGCTCTGGGGAATTACTTCGAGATTTTCACTGGGCGACGACTTCTTTAGCTTCCGATAGAGGGCATAGATACCATAACAAAATAGGGCATTTAACACTGGAAAATATTAAATAAAAACATTGTAATTATATTACTTAAATGTAGTCCTGAAATAAGCTCACCTATAAAGATACCAAAAATGAGACTTCTTGCTATTCTACGATCCACGGCAGCATCAATTTCGTCAATACGTAACTCCAGACTCACAAAAATGCCCGTCTCAACAACCATTGAAAGGCATGAATTGATCAACCAGGGGGCAATGCAAACGAGTCGTTTCTAAGGATCAAAAAAATAATAATAAACAAGGATTTCGTTGATGCATTTATAGAGAGACCTCTCACCTGCTTGATGCCATCGACTAGAAGGCAGGCCACCATTAGATTTATCAATGCCTTTACCCAAATTATAAGAGTTGCTGTCATATAGAATACCTGCGAGAACTCTCGCACCCACAGATAATCCACTAAAAAACATAAAATTTGATATACATTTTTAACTATTTGAAATTTGTAGAGTTTACCCAAAGTGGAAAAGAAGGTTCCGAATGGCGTTAAAGCCTCCACTTCGTCAGAATGCTCCCATTTTTCAATGTCCACGAAGTCAAAGTACAGGTAATAGCTAGAGGGTGCCAGGACACTGAGAGCTATCAGAACATCCAAACAGGCTATGCCGAGGCCCACCGAGGACAGGCTTAAGAATTCAAAGTTCTTCATTTCAAACTCGTTGAGGATTTAGCAGGAAGATGAGAAGTAAACCCTGAATTTTGGTTCCTTGTAACTTATTGCTAAATTGCTTTTTGTATCGCTTGTTTTCTAATTTTTTTGTAGTGTTTTATCCTTTTTTTTTATTGGGAATCGCGTCCGCTCGACTCTGGCTGTGCACAGCTACTGACCAAGTGTCAGACTCTAAGTAGAACTAGGGCCAATTATCCATTTAGCTGACATTTTATTCTATTTCATTATACTGGCACTTTCTCGCCATTCCTCTGGCCGTATCTTATGCTGCAAAAGCCAAAGTCCGAAGTACATATGTTGCATGTTGGCTTGAAGGTGTGTTTGTTTGCTGTGCCGGTTTTTTGTTCGTTCTATGGGGTTTCTCTTCTCGGAATGGTGCAGAGAGCTCGTACCCAATTCCCTGAATATTAGGGTTGAGGCTAACGCGTTGTCTTAGCTGCATTTAGCCAATCGCATTTACTGCAACTTGGCTGGAAAGTTGGCACTCCCAAGGCTTCCCTTTTGCTAGCCCCAAATTAGCTTGAAGAAATATTGGAAATCAGGGGCAAAAGAGCTGATGTAACAAGGTGCTGAAATAAATATCACCCACTCAACATTGATTTGTTTGCTTGCAGAACTTTGTGGCGCTGGTGATGATTCTAGTGCGTTGGTGCATCCCAGACATGAGCGTAGAGCTAAGAGATCAAATCCGACGCGAAGTCTATGTGACAAATGAAATTATCATCGAGCAGGAGGCGCATCGTGCCCGGTTCGGTAAGAGCTTATTAATTAATTCCTTTATTTAATAATAATAGTAATAAATAATATTTACAGAGCGTGCCAAGCGCAGCAGTTCGGTGCTTCAGACGCCAGTGGACCAGGACTTGGATGCTGCCTCTATTCAGGAGCCCAACGCCAAGTTTATCAATATTGAAAAGTTGCTTACTGAGAATCTCACACAAATTGAAATGGACGCGATTATACATGGCGAGAACCCAATAACAGGCATCTCGGGTGCAGATTGTTAAGACACAAAATGCTCAGTGAACATGAGTACATAAATCTCCTAGTTGTAAGCTCGTTCTCAAAGTGATTCATTGTGTTACCGATGTTCCTTCAGTCACTTAATTAGGCCTTACTTATGACTCATTTATGGAAATTGTTTTATTTATTGCAATTGTGTTGCAATTTGGTTATTAGCTTTACTGGTGTCTCACTTTAATTATGCAAATAACCTAACCTTTATCTAGGTTATTCTTTTCTAAGATAATTTTTTAATCAAAATGCTTTATTGGAGACTTAAGTTTATATATTTATGTATTAAAACAGCCCAAGTGAGTGCCAAGCGACAAACGAGCACAATTATTATAACTCTAAAACTAGTGAATATTACCAACTTTGAAACTCAGACGAAACTCACTCAGTGTTTAAAGTAAATCTCAGGCTCTCACATGACTTGTAAATGAACATTTATTTTAGATAGTGTTACACACACATATACATATGCATAAATATTTATTGGATTCATTGAATTGTATGTATATTGATGTTGATATACTGAAATCTCTATTTAAAGTTGAAAAAATAAATATATATATCACAAGTAGTAATATATAATAATAATATGAAATGTTTTATTTACAGTTAATTATTGTATTAAATATTTGCTTATGCAGCATCTTAAGAGTACGTTTTTTTTACGATAGATGTTTTTAATTAAGAAATATTACAAACCTTCTCTCTTTTATTTATTCATTTATATAAATCTGGGATAATGTTAGATAATTCTTAATTATAGATAGATTTTCTAATCGCACCAATATAAAAATCACCTTTATCTGATCAGCATTAACAGCCGAATCAATCTAGAGTTTTCAGATCATTTTCAGCCTTGTAATTTGGGAGCTATACGAATAGAGAGCTACCGAAATTAGCTATATTTTATATAAAATTAGGAAACACTAATAAAATATGTGAGATTAGGAAGAATATGGGCAAAACAACCAGACCCAGAAAGCCCCATTTAGTCAGCTTAATCATTTAATTTTCAGTATTACCTTCATACTTTTGGATGTTGTATTTAATATATTTTTTTATTTATAACATTTCATCTATTTTATAAAGCTCCTTAACTTTTTCGGAAATGTCTTAAGACCTGTCAGCAAAAAATAGAGAACAAAATCCGATAGTTCTATGGATCCATTATATATTATTAATTATAATTTTTGCTATTATTGTCCACAAATTGATATGCCCGCCCGTTGTCATCGTAGCGCTCTGTGACGCCATCGGCCAGCCCTGGTCTAATAAGAGAGCGACGTCCACGTCTTCCTTCAAACCATGTGGGGTGAAGGGGGTGCGAATGGCGCAACAAGCATGCATTTGTATGAAGCACACTCGGCGCCACAGCAGGCGACTTCCTCGAGATACAGATACTCAGGGCCAGATACTTGGTATCCAAGTATCTCGCTCTCTCTCTCTCTTGGCTGCGCATGAGTTGTGGCGGCAGTGACGTCACTTGAGAAAAGCGTGCGCGCTCCACCGCTCAAAGTGGGGCGGTTCTCAGCTGTTCGCGACCGCCAGCGGCGCGCACATGGCGGCATTGTGAAAATACTACATTTTCATTCGCTTCGCAGTGCAGAGGCTGAGCGAGCGGTGGATACGATTCCTGCCTTAGATTTGGGTTCAGTTTACGGCGCGAATTGGTAGTATCAACATCGCAGGACGCACGCAGGACGCAGGACGACGCGATGCCGGGCTCGATGACCAGTGCATTCGTCTATTGTTCCAAAGCGTTGTGGTGGCCCAGGTTGGAGCCGCAGCTCCCGGCGGCGTTGCCCAAGGATATACTATAAGCTTAGTGGCCATAAGCGTTGTCCTGGCAACGTGCAGTAGCCTTTCAGGGGTTGTGGCGGGTCAAGCTAAGTTGGGAGAAACCACATAGCCTTCCGAATCTCTGGGTGAGTCGTCAATTAGAGCTCTCAGTCAGCTATATTTGTCTTTATTAGTTTCATAATGAAATTGCACGATAAAGTCTTTGAAGCGACGACTTCATTTTCTGCCAATCGAGGCTTTGTGGTTTGCTGCAGGGCCCAAAGGCAGTATGGTGTTAGTCAAACCTGTGTACTATAAAAAATATGACCTTTATTAAAGTAAACCACATCGCAAAACAAACAAGAATGTTAGCCGGTTCCTTATAAATATATTAAATAACATATATATAAAGGGAACACTTGTACCTATTAAAATAATCTATGTAATATTACTTACTTACATTCTTTTTTCCAAAAGTAAAACAATAGTAATGGTTTATAAATAATGTTTATATATATTACAAAAATAATACAATTCGTTGCAATACAATTTAAGGTCAATAAATGCAAGTAAAATATTCCTTAGTCCCTTAATTATGTTAACTAATTTTTTCGGTGCAGCTCCCCACCTCCTCATATCGATTTTTAGTACCTCCGCTCCGCCATTATATTTGTATTTAAGCAAAGAAAGCTGTCGCTTCTGCCGACATTGTTCCGGTAAGCAAGTCCTCCTAGTTGCATTGTCCTTTGTGCGTTTTCCCCATGGAAGCAGTTGTCAGGACTTTGGTTCTTTGTTGCTGACAGACATGTTAAACCCACTAACGGGCACCGATTTATATCAGAGCAACGTACAAAGTTTGATTCCTTTTACGGCAATGAGTTTCTTGAACTTTCACAAAAAAAAAAATAACGAAAACAGAAGGAAAGGGAAACTTCCCCCGAGTTGCAAAAAAAGTTGGCGGCCTTCATGCTAATGAGATTGATAATTTTATTGATTTAATAATTCCGGCTAAGTGAATCACCCCGGCCGTGATATCGTGGTATTATATCCATAATTATAATTACACAAAATCGTAATGACTTCAATCGCTTATGCTGGGCCATTTCAATTATTTACATCCACTCAGTATTGGCTTAGCCGGACAGCTGACGAAATCCCGGCTGGCTGTAATTACCCATCGTCGGGGCGTATCATGGCCAATATTTAACACTCACTCCTGCCAAGCTAACTTTCTCATATTACAAATTTACATTAGGCCTTCGAGTGGGTGCTGAATAATGCACACAGAGTGCAAAGTGTTTCTAGTTTGGTTCCGAGTTCCGTCATCCTTATTTGCTTTTTGCCTGGGACACTCTGTCCTGACATTGAATAATGATGTTAATGCGCTGGTGTTGATAATGCTTCCTGAAGCGTAAATATGAATTTTTAGAATAACATGAACCCATCAAACTAAGCCTGACAACTTACTCAAGTCGAGCATAATTTGACAAAGGATCCCGGGAGGAGCACAGGACACCGCCTCCTGGTTAAATCAATGAAGTGTGTGAAAAATTACGCATACGTCATGTGCTACGGCTTAGGTCTTTTACACAAAAGAAAGCAAAATCAATTTTTCACAAAATTTAGTTAATGGCCTATGAATATTCTAAGAAGGCGATTGCTATGATATGAATTAATCAATTTATTATTTGCCAATCTATTTTTATTTAGCATATAAACCTGAAATCTAATGAATCACCGATTTCTAAATCGTATTTAGCCTTTCAATTTCAATTCAATTATCATTGGAACCGCTTCAATCTGAATTTTATGAACGAATTGCGCAAATTACGTATACGCCGTGTTATTAAAACGAACATTTCCGGTGCTAACCCAAAGAGATTGATATAGACAGACTGAATCAAATGCGCTAATTTAATTTGTATGTTTGCCTTACATATTTATATACAATATATTTAAAAAATGGACTTTTTGGAAATTTTCTTACAATTACCTGTTTATTCTTTCACCTTAAAATCGAGTCGTGTTTACAAATAAGAGCTGCACACGCAGACCATAAGAAACCATGGCTAATTGTTCGGTTACCAAAATACAGAAGCCCAGGAAAAACAACAAGTAAACAATGAAAGCAGTTTCCTTTTGACTTGTAGCATAAAGGAGGAAATCAAAGAACTGCTGAGTCATAGCAACAACTTTCGGCCTTTGTATGCATTTCCCAAACTTTGCGTTCATGAAAATTCATACATGTTATATATATAAATATATGTATATCACTGTGGCACACGCGATTTGCGTGCTTATAAATTAAGGCAAAGTCTGTCTGTGTATATTTGACGTCCTTGAGCAGTTCTATAAATAAACCCGGCAGGCACCCGCCGTGAAGACAGCGGTTCCGAGTTCCATTTACACGCCGGGGGAGACCCTGAGTCGGAGGAGCAACTGCCCCACTTTCCGCCTGCCACATCCCAAGTGCTGTCCATTTCGTTGGCATAGCTGTAATTGTAATTTGCAAAAGTATTAGATGGTAATTTTCCCATCGCAAGCATGAATCCCGGATGATTTACAATGCTATGGATTTCGCGGGAGCAGTTTAGATTTGATTACCGTGGTGAAAGCTTATCGGGTTTCGTTTTGGGATAAACAACCCGAATTTGCGTCACTCGACGACTCCTAATTAGTTTATTATGCCACTCATTCGCATTTAAATTAGCGATCCCATAAATTGAATTTAAAAACAACAGAAAAACCCAGCATAAGCATAACTAATTGTACGAAAATTAAAAACAAATGGAGCCAACTGAATAAGTGCGCTGTGAGGGCTTAGAGTCCCATTAAAATTAATTATAGAAAAATGAAACAAAAATGATTAGCATATAATAAACATAATAAACATAAGTTGACAAAAAGCCACGAATAGAAAACAGTTTGAAAAGCAAGCAAGAATACTATACTTCCACAATTGAATACTGCAATATTTTCTGTTTTGTTTTCTCAGAACTCAACCTCGTAGCCATCAATTAATTGCTTTTAAATTTCCAGAAATATTTCTTTAATATCGTTTAAGCTTCAAGAAATCATTCGATTCATTCTTATATTTCAAACATAAAAGCCAGAAATCTTATTTAATTCATAAAACATAATTAATTAAAAACTTAACCGATAAGTGACACGCTCTTTATATGAAATGGTAGGGGTTCTTATCTATAAAGAATCGTTACGGGTAAAATTGAAGGGGTAATATTTAGAAAAATAAGGTTATTATTCCATATTCAGATATCTAAATTCATTTAAATGGCACAGAAAAGTTCATATTGTTAATAAAAACCAATATGCCATGCATAATAATGGCAAGTGGTGCACGGCCCTTGAATAAATCGTGTGAGACGGAGTCGATTGTCGGGCAAGGTCGTCGGCATATAGGAGCGCTGCCCATTACTAGGGCGCCGCTATATCTAAACCATTAACCCATTTACAATGTAGAATGGTCTGCATGGTCTAATATCACCCAGAGTGCAAATATAGAGTACAAGACTAATTATAATCCTATAGGCAGGCAGCTGAGAGAGTCAACAAATGAGTAAGCAGGCTGATCCGGCGACGCTGCCAAGAATCAACAAATCTCACGAAAATAAAGCATTCCTGCTTAGCCGAATCTCAATGTGAAGGTCGCCAATAGAGATGATAGCGTGTCAACAATATTTTCCAAATGTATATTCCAAATTCTTTTATTTAAACCGTAAATAAGTTCATTAAAAAATTGTTTTGAGATGTAATTACTTATTTCCTTAACTTTAAAGAGGACTTAAGGAGGATTATGTTTCTGTTACTAAAAAACTTTGTTACAACAAATTTTTCTAGGTAAGATAGAGATTTATATTTCTATTTCATGGTGTTATTTCTATAAACTCTCACTATAGTGATTATCACCTCTAGCACCTGGCATCTCGTTGTCTCGTTGATCGTTTATCAGACTTGTTCTCTGGCGGTGAATGCTCTCAAACAAATCCAAGACGTTTAATGAAAGCAAACAAAACAAATAAATTAATTAAATTCGGTGTTTGTAAAGGGTATTCAAGACTGTTGCTGACGTCATTGGTTTGCGGAACAAAAACAAAAAACAAAACTAAAAAGCAAGCGCAAATCGAACCGGTTCCGTTTGGTTAAAACAAAATATGTATAATAAATAATTGTTAACAAAGAACTGCAATAATCGCATTTAATATTGTATGCAGCTTACACTCGCAGCAGGCAAGTACGCTCTTTTGATTTCGTATGTGTGGAAAATGAGGGGTTGTTCCTAGCGGAAAAATTCGAATTCTCATTCCGATTATGTTGGTATTGTTAATTTTGTATTTTTGATTACCTGCAACCACCCGGTAATTGCGTTGTAACGCATCACAAAACCAACTCGACCAGGAATCTGCATCCCGAAGAAGTAGAATTGCGTAGTTTGGTTTTATTAGTAAGGGGGTTGATCTGATCTTTGAGATGCAACGGCCCAACATCCCTAAGGAAGATTCCGCAGTGTGGTTTACCCTGTAGGAGAGCCCTCTTGAAGGCATTCACGCTCAATACCCAGAAGGAACACCATTAAACAGCTGAGCAGAAAACAAAAACAAGTAGGAAGAGAACATATGGTGAAAAACGAGAGAGAATAAGAAATCAAATTAAATTCTAGTTATATCCATTATAGAGAAATAACAAGGAGTATATTTGATATGTAATTTATAAATTATAAAAACAAACTTACATTAGGTTGAATTTACCTTGAATTTCGAATATTATAAATATTGAACAGAAGAAATTTCCAATCAATCATGGGATTTCTGCTGCCTTGTCTCACTTTCTGTTTTTCGTGCATTAGAATTCGCCACTAAATTTCCAACTAATTTATTTAGCAATGGATACGGATTTCGTTAGAAATATATACAATAATCAATTAAAGTAAATTCAGAAACGCGATTTTGCCATTAGTTAATATTAAAAGCAATTTTAGGTATTAAAATATTTTCTTCTCCTTTACCCCAGGGAATCTGGTAGTCGCAACAACCGACAACCCCTTGTACTTGCTTCAGTTTTTCTTTGCCAAAGTCATGGCCGATATTTTGAATACCTGGCGAGCATTGGAACAGTCGCACAACGGCGCTCGCTCAGGAACCCAGAAATCGGGAACGCGGAATCTAAGAATCTCAGAATCTCAAGATCTCAGTATTCGAACTGCAGTCGGTGCAAGATTCATGGTGTAAAATCGGTCAGATATAAGAGTATAGTATCGTACAGAGTTCGGGGGCAAATGCTCAATCGGACCGTTCGAAGTGAGTCCGTCGGGTGGCAAAGTGCACCCAGTCCCAGTGGCAGCATATGTGCTGGCAGTGTGAGTAAACAAACGATTAATTGACGACAATTGAAGTGCAGTCAGCAGCGATCCGGATCGGAAGAGGCAGCATGCAGAGAGTTCCTCACAGGCGAGTGGAAAGTTTTGCGTTCGATCTATTTATTGTCGGTGTGTCGCCAAGTGTCGGCCGTATAAATAGCAATTAACAAATTTATGCAATCGCCCTCGGTCAGTTATATGTTTTCATGCCCGCAAATATGTTTATGCGCACGTGTACGAGAGATTGTGGCCCCCTTTAAAAATAGACCGATGAATGCAGGCGCGCTTTTGTATTCATTTTCCATTTCCCAGTCGCCCAACTGGTTTCAATTTAGTATTTCTGGATCACGGCCAAGACATACACGGTGGCCAGGCCTTGGCCAGTGTAATGGCTCCGTGTGGATTCTCTTAAGTGGCGAACGGAAGCATTTGGGATCGGGAATTGTGAGCCGGCGAAAGGGGCAGGATAAACACGAACGCATCTGAATGCCAATGAGATGTTCTCTGCGGGCAGCTCAGGGACTTTGCGTGACCTTGTTTTCATATTTCATATTTACCAAATGGCTGCTAAATACTTTACTGACTCAAGCAGGAGACGGGAGTGCTGCGATAAACATCTAAGGGATTAAACTTAACAAGGCACAAATTCTATAAATACCCGCTCAAGAGAAATAAACAAGAAATCATAAAAAGAAAGTTGAAAGCCGTCGGTGGTAATAAGCTAATTAAATATAAACTTTATTCGCTGAAATCTCAATATCAACTACATCGAAGGGTGACAAAATAAATGAAAACGAAAAGTTCTTTAAAAATGAAATAACACAGGTGATTCAAGCTAAAAGAAAATAATAAAGAAACGTTTTTTAACACTTACTAGAAGCAATACAATATAAATATCTCAGTTTAGGTTGAGTAAACCATTAGTAAATCATTATAAGTATAAGGTGTTCTTTGTAGGCCAAATCGAAAGTAATAAATAAAAAATACTTTCTCCTTCCTTCCTTTAGTTGGGCTAGAAAAACATCAAGGAAAATATTTTAATAAATCTTATGTCGCTTTCAACTTATTTATAATTGACAGTTGACTTTAAATAACTTCCTCCAAGTACTCTCCAGTTGTGAGGAGTTCAATATTTCTTTGAAGAGCCGTTCGTTCGTGAGCAAAGTGCTTGGGCTTGCTGTGGAAGTGCAAAAGCTGACTTAAAGTGCTCCGAAGTACTTGGAAAGCAATTACACCTGAGCTGCCGGCACAGTTTTCGCAATGCCGCGAGAGAAAGGAAATCAAGCGATCGACGGAGAACTATAGTATTATCTCTGGACAACCAGTTGGATCTGGTATGGACATGCATATTCCTACGGATAGATAATCTTGATTGCGTTCGTGGAAGCAATCTCCCTCCTCCGTGCAGCGGATCTCATAACGTGTTTGGCCTTTTCGCCGTTTGTAACTGGTTTCCATAGTCAAATGACATTTGACCGATGCCGAACTTAAGCCAATAGTTATGTCGATTTTTATCTGGCCCGAGTCGGTGATTGATGCCAGCCGAGTTTCAAAGTAAACTGGTTTGCCTGATACACATCCATTTGATTAACCAGTAATTATGCGCATATATGCGGGCCATAAATTAAAGAACAAACAAAAAAATTAAAGTCACGTTTTTGACTCATTTCTATCGGTTGTGCGTGTGAGTGTGTGTGCGAATACGATAAACTTGTATATAAAATTAAATTTAAAAGTCTTTATGCCGGAGACGTCGTTGCCAAGCTCGTTTGGCTATTGGTTTATTTTTGTTTGTTTGGTTTCTGTCGCCCAGTTGTTTTCGATTGAGGGTCATCGTTGAAAAATCTCTCTGTGTGTCTGGGTTTTGCACTATTTTTTGTTGTGTCTGGCAGGGAGAAAGAGTTGACCAACGTGTTTCGCGATCGAAAGTCTGTTTTGTCAGCGGCCATAACATGTTAATGCGTAGTCTGGCCTGGGCCTGGGTCCGTGTCTGGGTGTGGATCTAGATCTGGGGCCTGTTGTCTATATACTCGCAGCAATCACCGCCAAAGGTATACCTTTGTGCGGCCTTTTGTGATGGCCGGGCTGGCCGGGCTGGGCCATCCGATTCATGCCGGATTGGGTGTTCGGAAAAGCTCAACCCTCTGATCAATTTGTTTTGTGCTGTGGAATATTCCCAACATTTATGCTGGTACGGCATCATCGTGACATCATTTGCATAGCCCGCAGAAGCCTTCTCGGGTGACTTCGAACCAATTGCCCAGCATTTCTCGGTGAGTCGGCACTTTCATTCATCGATTTGTTTATGCAATAATTGATTGTTGTGTTTATGTTTGGCCAGACAATTGACTGGCTTTCTTTCAAATGTGATCATTTAAAAGAAGTGTTTGTTGAATGGGTCAGAGAACTTGTAGGGGAAAATTTTTGACAATTACTTTTTGGTTCTTGCTTGGCTTCGGATGTCACTTTCCCCTCTGCGTAATTTATTTATGGTTTTTGGAGGGCTTAATTGCGGATTGTCTGGCATTAAATATAATTAATTTGTACAGGCTTTTTGTTCTAGTTTCTTCTTTCCAAATGTCAACAATTATTTTTATATGAATTGTGCAGTAAATAATTTCAAAGACGTCTTGAGATATATTAAGGAGTGCTAAATTATCAAGAATGATCTATTTATATAATTTTTAACAAAAATTGTGTTACATATTTTATAAAGTCTAGGAAACTAACAACTAATAAAGCCTTAAATTGCATAAATTAATTCTGTTTACAAAATCGCTTTCCTGATCCATAGGCTTTGATTAATCGTTTGATTTCTAATCCTATAAACATTTCTCAAATAAACCTGAAACATAAACTATTATAGACATTGACATTTAATTGTTGATAAAGTGTGGCCTTTGTTTCTTCTTTTCTGTGACAAACACTCATCAAGGCTTTCTGGTGACTTTCTTTCCAAGTTCAGGCTCTGTCATCACGTTCAGAGCATTGAATTTCATGTTGTTTGCCAAGAATGTCATTTATCAAATGGGCAATATCTTCTCACTATAAATCAGAATAAGGTCCAGAATGATAGAGAGCTGAAAGGAACCGCAAATTAGGGAATTTATGGAGCTCTGACTTTACGACACTTGTTGCGGGCCATTGAATTTTTTTCTTGGTTTTTGGAGGAAATGGAATTTCGCTTTTTTAAAAAACTGCTGACGCCAATCGTCGTCGTCAAGCATACGCCGCATTGTACGAGTCGCGAATGCGAATGGGACTCGTAACGAAAAGTGCTCATGCTGAGCCCGTACTCATAATTGGTTACAACTGACACAAACCAGTCCGGATCGGATGGCCAATTCAAAGAGAGACTGAGTGGGCTTGCCGGAGAGAGTAAGTGAGCTTTATCATTTTCCGGGGAGCCCCGCTCTTTGTGTGAAGTCCTCTTATCACTCGGATCATCTGGACTTTGTTTCGGTTTCGGTGTTGGACACGCTTTTCGAATTTTTGGACAATATATTCCGGTTTGGTGTAGTAACTCTAACACTCCCATCTATCTAATCTGGCCTTCAGCAACGTGCAGCGTCTGGCGGTCGTGGCATTACTCATTTAAAAACTATATTGACTCGATTCTGCGGCGTAATTTTAGAGTATAAAGATATAATTGTAAGCCCCCCTTTATTTTCTAATATTTATCTTCCCGCATTCGAGTAAATCCCATCTGGCAATCTTCCCCTAATTGTTAACCCATTAAAACACTTTGATGTCGTGGCGTTTGTCGCCAAGCGCTCCAAGTGGTGCCATCAGTTTTATACATATATTTATGTGGATATTCATAGAATGACAATTGTTGCTTGTTCCCCAAACAAAAGAAATTGTTCCATTAAAGCTTGATCAGCGGCAAACAAATGCAAACATTCAGCTCAATTCGATGCTAGGAGGGTAAGAGTATAAGCTTAAATAAACAAACATGAATAAGTACCATGAGATACAGTGATATAACAGAATGTTAAACGTTGAAATGATTTGTATTCGCAAATAGTAACATTATAAATTTCTACATTTTTATATGTTCTTTAACGTTACTCATTTACAGTTACGTTACAGTTGCAGCGTGCAGCTTGCAGCGCAACTTCTCTGCTGGCACGCGAAAGCATTTAAAGCCGACAACATTCGTTGAACTTGAAGTCACAACGAATCCATTTGTTCACGCGAGCGGCAGCAATTGATCGCGAGCGAGTCGCGAACAGCTGATCGAAGGGGCAGTGGTACAGAGAGAGAGGGAATCAGGCAGAGGTCGAGTGCGAAGAGAGATCGATTTTCCACTCACTCGTTCACTTGCAAGGAGCAGGGCTACAGTTAGTCGCGAAATGAAAAATTCATAACAATTAATGTTTAATTAGTAAGTTCACTCTCTGATGGCTATTATTATAAAATCCATTTTCGAAATATTTCGCAAGAGTGTGTGAAAAAAAATATATATACGCAAATAACAAATTATGGTAAAAGCGAATTTTTGCGTGCTAAAAAAAACACCAACGGAAAACCACAAAATCGAATGGTTCAAGGACCTAAATTTAAAGGAAATGAGTACAGAAAATAATAATGAATCTATTAGCAAATAAATGTAAATAGTGAAGTTATCCTAAAAAGTGAAAATGCAGTAAAATTTCTTGAATATTTCCTTCAAAAGTGATAAACTAAATATATATTCACCACACAAAAATCCACAAGAAGTGTGAAAATTGTGAAGAATTGCTTTTTTTGGCTGCCAGGCACCAAGATCCTCACCTATATTTGCATTGTTGCGAAGCCCAAAATAATAAAATCGGCGTAGTTAAAGGCAAATATACTCCGTTTAGGCTAACACCTTTGCATAAGCATAATCTAGGCGTTGTTAATATTAGTCTAACGAATTAATACTGGCCCAAAAGGTGATAGTCATAATTCTCACCACCGATTTGTTAGCGCCTTTGATTCGATGCTCGAATTGTTGATGCCTTTTTATTATTTGTTTTTCAAGTATGTGTTAAAGTTAGCCGCAGGGTGTCAGAGGATCAGAGTGATCGCGGAACATAAAAATGTAGCTTAGTCATTCAATGCGGTGAAAATCCCCACATGAACGGTGAACTACGGGGCGTATGCGCGATGATGAGTAATGGACGTTGCTAGAGCATTTCTCCTCCTCTATGCGTTCGAAAGTTTGCAAAGGGCCGGGACAGCTCTACAAGTCTCTTTGTTCCTTTGTTAACTGATGGCAGACAAAGGAGAGGGCAATGCCAGAACCATAAATACGTATTTTCTGAGGGAAAGATCATCCATCTGTCGGGGGTACAGTTGGCCAAATAAGCAACAGAGGCCAGCACGTGTTCCGCCTGGTTTCTTTTTTTTTTTGTTACCCGGGGAAAGTGCGATAAGATCGAACCCGATTTCTGCGCTATAGCATTGAGTTTTTCGGCTACGCACCCCGATTTTATGGCAGCTACTCACTCGCTAGTTAGCACATGGTGGAAGTCGGCTACTTGAGGGCTACAATGTCTGAAATTGGGCATTATCTAATCGCCTCGTACTCGCCTTACCCACTTGATTGGGTTTTAATTGCATTAGGGCATTAGCCGTGAGCTTTGATTTTTGATTAGTGTTGCCAACAAATTGATATTTATTTATGGCTTACTGAAGCGTTGGCTACCACGACGGCTCCTCAAGTGTGTAATAAATTGTCGTCTACTAATTACGGAAGAGAACGACTAGTGATTAATCAGGTTTTGGTTTTTAGAAATTCCCTAAGTCTTGGAGGTTTGTTCTTAGTTAAACTGAGAATGAGTCAAAGGTCACATTCACTTTTGCTATCATATCTTGTCTATCTAGTATAAGCTACGCAGTTTCGTTATTTATTTATTCATGGCTGAAGAGAAACCCTAATTTTAGCTTGTATTACTCTATGTTAATCTTTAATACAGCCTTAATTGTGTTTATGCCCATATAAAAGCTAAGAAAGGTAGCAGGACAGTAGCTTTGTGGCTAAGATCTTGAAATGATAATAATGAAGAACAAATTTAAACAAGTTTTCAACTTAAAAATAATTTCTTCAACAACATTCCAAGAAAAATTGCTATGAAAACCTCTCTTAGAACTTTAACATTATATATTTTATTTTAATTTAAAATAATATAACCCCTTAAATAAAGCCGAAAAACCAAAATAAATAATATAAACACTGACAAGAAGTAATACATATACTATAATTACTAAGCTAAAGTAAGAAAGTATACATTTAACCAGTTAACAAATATATATATCCCAAAATAACAGACATAACAAAAAGAAAGCGACCCCAAAAAACTCCATAAATTAGTACATATTACAAAATCCCACACAAAATGATAAGTTTGTGATGAATAATTAGCGGAATAATCGCAAAGGAGTGAATCAGCCAAGAATTTCCCCTTCCATGTTGCATTATCGAAAAGTCGCTTGCGGTAATTGCTTAATCCGGACTACACTGCGAATAGACTTAACAGATATAAAACCAAATGAAACCGATAGGCTAAACTTATTTATAGGGCAAGTTAATAAAATATACGGGACGGGGACTGGGGAGGGCCGGGGTAGTTGGCTTAAATAATTAGCAGGGCTATTTCCTTTGCATGCGCCACAATCCGATCACAAGGGTGGAGAGTATGAGGATGTAAATCAAATGAAATCGTATCGAATCCAATCAAGTATACGCCGTGTGGTGGCTCGTAAAAGCCCGACAAAAATCACCAAATCTCGAGCTTGGCCGCCTGGCCTGGCAAATTGTTTGTTTTTCACAGGTTTGGATTTAATTATGACCTGTTTCTGGCAGCCCCCCCCTGCCTCCTTCACCACCTCTTGATGTTTTTTGTACCCTGTTGAATACGATTTGCCGCCGCAGTCGCTGCCTTTTTGGCGCTCGACGGCGCAGCAGCGGAACAGCTGTTTGGCGTTTTTAATAAACAATCGTCGGCATTTGGCAGCTCAGTTTGTGAGGAGCGTTCGGCGGACACACATCGCAACTAATCGAGCTCTGGCCAGCTCGTCCCAACGGGCCTAAACGGTTCCGCCAAGTGCTAAAGCCCAGCAACAAAGGCCAAAGAACAAAAAAAGTTTTGAAAATAAAATCAGCTCTGAAAAACTTTGTGTTTAATTCAAGTCAAGCGTGCGCGTTTGTTTTTCGCTTTTCGTGATTATTCAAATAGACAAGACAATTTGAACATCGCTCTCTGTTGACTGTTTTCATTTTTTATTGGCCACGGCGTGTGCGGACAGAGCCATTGAACTTTGAAAACAAAAAAGTATCTGGAAATAGACATAAACAACAGTTCATATACTATAATTTTGTTTGTGGTGCGTCGCAGAAAAACGCTTGTTTCTACGCTGCAAGAATTGTTTAAATTTAAATTTCTGCTTTGCTGGTTCGTTCGTAAACAAATTAGTGGCCTGAGTTTCCCCATTTTCCCAGACCCGAGCACAAAGAGGTAAATAAATATTTTATAAATAAAAATAAATAAAATTTTAGATTTATTAATCGAAATCAAAAATCCAAAGGTGTTCGTTACTTCTGAGATCAATTAAAATGTGTGTTTGGCCCAGCCTTGAATGGTTTCAACACTCGACAAGATTTGTGTATAATGTGTAATCAGCAGGAACCTTGGATCCGTTTCAATTTCATAGAAAACTTACAAAAAAGTTGCTCGGTTCTTGGACAGAGGCCGCCCCTTGAGAGTGCAAAAACTAAACTAGAAACCAGTTGCAGTCACCCGAAATATGCGCGAAGCGCTCAGCAATTTATTCATTTATTTCGCCAAGATGTAAATCATAAATTGCCGGAGCAGACACGCTGTTGTCGAGTGTCCATTGGAACTCCATTAGAAAAAAAAACCGTTCTGAGAAATCTGGACGAGCTTTACGAGGTCTATAGCGTCATCACTCCACACGTGTCTGGGTTCCCCTATTGAGAGTCGATGGCTGTACTTGACAACAGCTAGCCGTCTCAGTTTCCGTGCCCGCGAGTGGAACTATTAGTCAGTGCCCCAGCGTGCCTTTTTTTCGGGTTTTATCTAAATGAACGCCTATATAAATATTTTGCCAGCAGTGATAAGCCCATGTAACTGGCTGGCTGGCCGGCTGGCTGGCTGTGGAGGAACCCGCTCTGGTGACCTTAATTTCCAGCTCGTTCAACATGCCTAACGATGTTTGGCCAAAGTCTGATCGCAGTTGGTTATCATCGGTCTCCGGATTAGCCTACGGTAGCCGGGGGCTTATCTTGTCCAATATGGCTAGCCTAGCTCGTTGGGCAAATATTATTTTCTCATTGATTTTCTCGCCAAATTCCCCGTCAAAGTGCTAAATGAACCTATTTATTTGAGTATTACAATTATTTCGAGCCAATTAGCAGGAAAAACTAGAAGGGAAATTGATGACAGAACGTGGCTAGACACAATGAGCTTAAAAACAATAAAGTAGCAAGTAAACTTATTAAAATTTGATCATATACATGTTTATTAAATAAACTGTTCCATTCTTTTTGCACACTTATGAGTGTGGAAAAAAACTTCAAATATTTTATGTATAAACAAATCAAAGAAAGTGGAATTTCTCCACTCAAGTTGTTTGTAGAAATATTTATTTTGAGCTCTTTTGTCGCCGCCTTATTTATTCAGTATACATCTCAAGACAATAATAATCTTATCTAGATATATATATATAGAACAAATATAAGCCTATTTTTATTTCAAACAAAAGCGCATTGACCCCAATTAATAATGCAAAAAACACACTCTCCCTTGCAGACTAAGCCAAAGCAGCAGATGTGACTTCTAACAATAAATTGTGATACCAAAACACATGTGAACCCCTTTGGCAGTTGGCCTTGTCTCATCTCCTCAGCGCTCGAGGAACATCGTCACCAGCATCCATAGTACAAAAAATCCCAACCAGCCAGAACTCAACTCACTTAGTTCCAATCCAACACTTCCCTCAACATGGATTTCGATCAGATTCTGGCCAAATGTGGCGACTTCAATCGCTACCAGTTCATGATACTCGCCCTCTTCGGGTTTATAAATATCATCGTATCGATGGTGAGTTATAAAAATAATAATAATATAAATAAATACTTACAAATTCTCCTTGCAGCATTACTTTACACAGACAGTCATTAGTTTCGTGCCAGATCATTGGTGCTATCATGATAAGCTAGTGAATATGACCTACAAGGAGATCGGCGAGATCTACGCTCAGTTCGAGAATCCCTCGTGCACCCGACTGGAGGACATCAACGGACACAATGTAACAGTCAGCAAGTTGGCCTGCGAGCGTTGGATCTACAACTATGACTTTGGCTACAGGAGCATGAACACAGAGGTGGGTCTGGAATTTATTATTGTTGATACCCAAAACCAACGATTGTTCTTTAAAATTTGTGCAGCTGAACTGGGTCTGTGACTCGGCGTATAAGGCTCGCATTGGCCAGAGTCTGTTCTTTATCGGCTCCGTGGTGGGAACCCTCTTCTACGGCCTGCTCTCCGATAAGATCGGACGCGTTCCCGCCCTAATCCTGTCCAACTTCTGCGGCTTTGCGGGCGACTTCTCCACCATATTCACCAAGAGCGTGGCCACTTTCACCCTCTGCCGCTTCATTTCAGGCCTTGCCGCCGACACAAATTTCTACCTAATGTACATCATAGGTGGGTTTTTCTTAAATAATCCTTTCATTATCCTTATTGATCCTTTTAAATCCCCCCCCTAGTGCTTGAATATATTCGCCCCAGCATGAGAACTTTGGGCCTGAACATGGCCGTGGGCTTGTTCTACTGCCTGGGCCTTGTGTTCACACCCTGGCTGGCGGTGCTGGCCGGGCACTGGCAGATCTACCTGGCCTGCACCTCGCTGCCCATTCTCCTGGTGGTGCTCTACTACTTTGTGGTGCAGGAGAGCGCCCAGTGGCTGGTCACGCGCAACGACATTGACGGAGCCATTGTGCGGCTGAAGCGGGTGGCCAAGTTCAATGGCTGCCGGGTGACGCAGGCGGACTTCGATGAGTTCCGGCGCCACTGCCAGATGACCCGAGAGATGCAGGGTGGCGATGACAAGAAGCATGCCACGCTCCTGGACATGTTCAGGACGCCGCGCATGCGCAAGAACACGCTCATTTTGTTCTTCAAGAGGTAAGTGCTTCGCTGAATCAAAAGCAGTATAAAATCTTAACTATATTTCTTTGTTTATTAAAATTTCCCTACAGCATGGTAATCACTCTGTGCTATGATGCCGTCTCCCGCAACGTGGAGGGTATGGGGATCTCGCCCTTCATCATGTTCTCCCTGAGCGCTCTGGCCGTGCTGCCTTCGAGCATCCTCTTGGTCCTGCTGCAGGATCGCATTGGACGCAAGGGCATGGCCTCAGGATCATTGCTGGTGGGCGGACTCTTCACCGCCGCCGCTGGCATTGCGATTGCTTACCAGCAGCACAACCACAACGCCATTTTGCTGGCCTGTCTCACGATCGCCGCCAGGTTTGGAGTGGCCATTTCCTATGAGTCCGGATCGCAGTATGCCACCGAGCTGATTCCCACCTGCGTGCGAGGCCAAGGAGTGGCCGCTGTTCATGTGGCCGGCTTTGCCGCATCCTTCCTAGCGCCCTACATCCTCTGGCTGGGCACCTTCTTCAAGGCGGCGCCCTCGATCATCCTGGGCGTGCTCTTCTTTGCTGGCTCCTTTGTGTGCCTGCTGCTGCCAGAGACTCTCAATAGGTTAGTAGGAAGCCAGGATTCCACTAAGAAAGGTTACTCAAATTCCCTTTTACCTTCCAGGAGCCTGCCCACGACCATCGAGGAGGGCGAGGTGTTCGGCAAGGGCGAGCGCATGTTCGACTTCCCGTGCCTGCACAACCGCCACGACGACGAGGAGTCCGACTCGGAGCTGGAGAAGTACAAGCGCAAGCACTCGCTGATCGACGCCAAGCAGATGGAGTCCTCCTCGAACGGAAAGCGCAAGCAGTCCCTGATCGACGCCGATCGCGAGGAGCAGGCCCTGAAGGATGCCAAGCACTGAGCGGCGATCACTAGATCTTAGATTAGCTAACCAATTTTTGCCTAGACCCTAAGACCCAAAGCCCCGAAAGATCCATGCCGGACCAAGCCCCAGGATACTGTGGCCAGCAGGAGGCCCTAAAATGTGCTCAGTATGCGGAAGCCTTTTCTTAATTGTACAGTGTGTACGTGTACCCGATTATATAAATTTATATATACTTATATATAACTACTCTAGCTGGTAAAGACCTAGGGTGTAGAGCTGTACATTTAACTATGTCGAAAATAATCGTTTTTCCAAATCGCTGATTGTGTATAAGATGGAATCGTATAGTTAACACTTAAGCGGCACAAAATCACTTAACTAAACCAATTGAATACTTAGCGTAAGAGTTTTTCATACATACTATATACACTATATATACTGTACATAAGAACGATACTACTTAGGCCAGTAACTGAATGGTTCTATTTTGGATTTCGATCTTTAAGCAAATGAGAACGATTAAGAAAACTGATAATAATTAATTAAATTTAGAAAAACAAAAAATATAAAATATACAAAACAAATCCAATTTAAATGTGGCGGAGATCATTCTTAATTTTTGCAGCATTCCAGTATCAACGTTGGACACACGTTACAGCGGAAAAAGCTAATTGCAATCATAAAATTTGTCAAATCAGCTGCATCATACCATTTTTACCTGACTATAAATGTCAGTGCCGTTTATTGCTAATTGTTTTTAAAGCTTATTACATTATTAATTCAGTTTTGCTTATTTGAAATAGGAATTATATCATTAGACTTTAATCACAACTGTTTCTGCTGCGTTAATTTCTTATCTGAGAACACAAACATTAATCACAAGTCATAACTCGGGTATAAATAATAGCTGCTTGTAATATTTTAATGCCTCATTGGAAGCTTGGATACTTGTATAATAATTAATGAGATAAGCACGCTGAATTTTAATATAACTAATAACGAAAAGCTTTTTTTTATAATTTCTCAATGTAAAATAAGACAATTACTTCCGATCATTGACCTCATTAGCTGAATCATTCACAACATATATACCCCTATAAGAACTCTCTACAAATTTTAAGTATACATTTTATTTGTGCAAGAAAAGGATTACATCATATATATTTATACCAGTTCTGTTTTGAATATATATATAGGGTTAGATATACATAGGTGTATGGTAAAAAACGGTGTTGGTTTAATTACTATGCATCCTTCACATGAGTAATAACTATCAGACCATTGGGTTACTGGGGTCGTCGGGTGGCCCCATCATCAGGTTGTGCAATTAGCAGGTAGGTAAAGCAGGTGCGTTTCAGGTGCAACACTCTCTAGGGTTCAGACTTGAGGTCCTCATGCTTGGTCAGGCTTTCGCGGCGCTTGTGGAAGCATGGGAAATACAGGCAACTCTCGTTCATGGCAAAGCGTTCGCCATCGGCCAGGGTCTCCGGTAGTTTTCTAAATCGCATAAATTGTTTTAAAAAGTTTTCAGTTAATTTTAGGCAATTTCCACTCACTTGTGCAGAGTTTCGGGGAGCGACAGGCAGAGCAGAGCCCCCAAGAACATCAGGCAGCTGATGAAGATCGAGGGCAGGGGCTTGTAGTACTGGGCCAGGTAGATCACGTAGAAGGCCACTGAGCTGGAGGCCAGACCGACGACATGAATGTTGGACACTGCCTGGCCTCGTACACTGGTCGGGATGATCTCCGCCGCGTACTGGATCTCCGCGTCGTAGGAGACGGTGGCTCCGAAGCGACCCAGAGCCACCATACAGGCCAGCAGGACGGCGTTCTCGTTGGGGTCTAGGAAGGCAATCAAGAACCCAGTAACGGCGGTGATAATGGCGCCCACCAATAGGGCTCCGCAGGCCATGCCCTTGCGTCCAATCCTGTTCTGCAGCAGGAGGATCGTAAAGCCCGCTGGCAAGTAAACGCTGGAGGTAAGCGAGAAGAGCTTGAAGGGCGAGGAGCCTAGGCCCTCCATATTCCTGTTGATTACGTCGTAGGACAGCGTAATGATGACCCTGAAGATTTGAATTTACTTTGTTAGGTTAATGTATTGTGATATCAAAGAAGACACTTACGATTTAACTAGCAGCGTGGTAGTGAAGCGACGTAGCCTGGGGGTCTTGAACATTCCCAGGAAGGTGTCCGTCTGCTTGTTCTGCCTGCTCTCCTCGTTCATCTTCTCGCGGTAGTGCTTGACGAACTCATCGAAAATGGAGTCCTCCACCTGGCGGCCATTGAACTTGGCCACTCGCTTCAGACAGGCCACCGCCTCGTCGTACTTCTTCTTGGTCAGCAGCCACTGGGCGCTCTCGCAGATCAGCAGCGGGTAGATGAGCACTCCCAGGGCCGGGAGCGAGGCCAGCCAGAGGTAGCGACGCCAGTTGCCGATCCACATGGCGATCCAGGGTGAGGTCATCAGGCCAAAGCAGTAAAATACTGCCAGAATGATGTTCAGGCCGAAGGTGCGGCGCTTGGGGCTCAGGTACTCGAAGACTGACAAGTAAATTATAATATTTTTTAATTGCTAGTTTATCTTACTTTCTTTAGATGAAGTTTTTAAAGTGAAAATAAAGTGAACTCACCCAATATGTACATAAGGTAGTACATGGTGTCCGTTGACAATCCCGACACAAATCTGGAAAAGGCAAACCAGGGCAGGGTGTGTACAAAGGAGGTGATAAAGTCTCCAGTTGCTCCGGAAATGGCCGCCATCAGCATAGCCGGCAGCCGACCAATATGATCCGACAGAAAGCCAAAGGTTATGGTGCCCACCACAGAGCCCAGGAAGAAGAAGGACTGACCAACCGCCGGCTGGTGGGACTTGTCGCAGACCCACTTTAGCTCGGTGGTCAGACTCTCGTAGCCATTCTCCCGCTCAAAGATCCAGTCGTCACAGGCCTCCTGGGCGGCTACCCCGGTGCCATTGATCACCTCCGAGAGACGAGTGCAGGAGGAGTGGGAAACGTTGGTGTAAATAGAGCGCAGCTCGGCGGCACTCAGGCCCATCAAATCGTCATGGGAGCACCTGTGGGTGGAATGTGATGTTTCCGGAGTTTGTGACTTAACTAAACACCTTTGTTATTTAATTAAAAGCCTTGACTTGACTCACCAATGCTCTGGTGTAAAGGTAATCAGAGTCTGCGAGAAGTAGTGCAGCGAGCTGATTATATTCGTGTAGCCGTACAGAATCAGCAGGACAAACTGAAAGCGGCCAAAGTTTCCGCATTTCTCAAGTACACGATCGAAATCCATTTCGATCTTAATATAACGTTACTGGATGGATCACTCAATATATATCTACTGTATAGCAAAGAGACTTTGTTTATGCGCTGAGACTTTCAGGCGAGAAAGCAGCTACATTCTGTCTGTGCGCGCAGTATTTTGACGCTTGGCTTGGGCCGGTGGCTGCCTTATATAGTATAGTAGAACGATATAGGCGTCGCCTCTGATTAGGATGGGTAATTAGTAACAGAGATTGGGACCAGGCTATCTCCGAGTATCTCCCACGTCTTTTTGGGGTGTGTGCCAATGATAAGGTGTTGAGACCAAGACAAACATTCAGTCGAACAGGTGAGCGAACAACCCTACACAGGATCCGTGGGGTTCACCTAAGTAAAATCGAAATGCACATAAAGTTAAGATGTCATAAATATGCTTTATGTATATAAATATTTTTTTAGAACTCAGCGTCAGTGACCTTGGCTGAGAGAAGCCCTTATGAACAGGGCCTAGATGTACTGCGTCTTTCGCAGCTGCCCGCTTATCAGGCATTTAACTTGGTCAACTGCCCGAGTGACGGACTTTCTCGAAAATTTTCGGCTTGTTGACTTTGTCTTAGATTTATTGTAGAATAAGCCGCAGCTGCTGTGCTGTAAGTCACGCCTGGAACGGAGTGTACTTACCTGGGGATTATCCGGATATGCGAATTCTTTGTTTGGCGCCTGACACTTTAATGGGAGTTCCCGTTTAGAGATATAGATTATATATAGTATAGATTACAGGTCTGCCTCGCAGAGGCGCCAGACGAAGCCTCTCGAAATGCAATAAGAATCCGCTTATCTCTTCGGCGTGTAGTAAAAGTTCCGGAACCGCCGGCGTGATCCACATAAATCAAGTCCTAGCAAGACCCTAAGAGAGTTTAAAACAAGCCGCCTCGTAGGTGCACTCGATCCTAAGCAAGCGTAACAGATGTCTGGACTGCGGCTTTACGGCACATGTGCACTCGCTGATTGCTATCCAAATGTGGTGAAATCGGGCAGTTACAGAAGCAGTAGCACCTCCATACCCGATACCCTTATAAAGTCTTTAACTGATGGGTGTCACTTTGAGTGCTTCCCCCTAAAAGTCCCGTGAACATTTATCTTCTTGTTTATTGTTATTTTTCGTTTTTATTCTCTGTTTTTTATTATCTGTTTAAATACATTTACTACTACTTTGTAATTTCGTTGGCTGACTCCAACTGAGATGCGGATTTGTTTGTCTGCTGTCTGCGCGAGAAGCAGGGAAAGAAGTACCATTTCTCGCCCTTGGCGAACACCTCGCCCTCCTCCAAAGTCTGTGGCAGTTGCCTGAGAGGAAGAAGAAAACACATTAGAATCCAGGAAACAGGAAGGGGAACCCCGATCCAAACACTCACTTGTTAAGGGTCTCGGGCAGGGTCAAACACAGGGCCGCCCCGATCAGCAAAAGGAAGCTAATGAGCAGCGAGGGCAGCGGCTTGAAAAAGGTGCCCAGAAAGATAATGTACGAGCTGAAGAAGGCAAAGGCATTGCCCACCACATGGATGTTGGCCACTCCGCGTCCTCGCACGCTGGTCGGAATGATCTCCGCCGCGTACTGGGCCTCCGCGTCATAGGCCACCGTTCCCCCGTATCTGCCCAGGCTGACCATGAAGCCCAGGAGTATCGAGTAGTGCGCAGGATCGAGAATAGCCACCAGGTAACCGGTGGCCGCTGTGATGATGGCACCGCCCAAGAGCGAGGCACAGGCCATGCCCTTGCGTCCGATCTTGTTTTGGAACAGGATAATGGTGAGGCCAGCGGGCAAGTAGCAGAGTCCGGAGTAGGAGAAGAGCTTGAAGGGTGAGATTCCCACCCCCTCCACATTACGGCTCAGGATATCAAAGGCAATGGTGATGATCATTCTGCGGAGAAGTAAAAAAGAGTTGCAGAGCTTATTCAATACTCATTTCCCCGCCATTAGCTTACGATTTAATCAGCAAAATAATGGTAAACTTTCTCAGCCTCGGCGTCCTCAGCATGCCCATGAATGTGTCCGAGGATGTCTTCTGTGCTGCGTTGCGCTTCTCCCGATAATGCTTTATGAACTCATCGAAAACGGAGTCCTCCACATGTCGCCCATTGAACTTGGCGATGCTCCGGAGACTGCTGACCGCCTTGTCGAACTTGCCCTTGGTAAGCAGCCACTCGGCGCTCTCGTGGAGGCACAGGGGATAGATCAGCATGCCCAGGGCTGGGAGAGACGCTGCCCAAAGGTAACTGCGCCAGCTGCCCAGCCAGATGGCCATCCAGGGCGAGATCACCAGGCCGATGCAGTAGAAGACGCCCAGAATGATGTTCAGACCGAAGGTGCGGTGCTTTGGACTCAAGTACTCGAAGACTAAAAGGAAAGCGATGAGTCCTGGCATCTTTCAAGTCTGGTGCCTGGCTTACCTAGGATATACATCAGGACGTACTGCGTGTCCATGGAGAGACCAGAGATGAAGCGCGTGAACACGAACCAGGGCAGGTCGCTCACAAAGGAGGTGAAGAAGTCACCGGCAGCACCCGTCAGGGTGGACAGGACACAGGCCGGCAGTCGACCAATGCGATCGGCGAGATAGCCAAAGAGAATACTGCCCAGGGCGGAGCCGATGAAGAAGAAGGACTGACCCACCGCCAGTTTGTAGCCGTCGTCGCACACCCACTCCAGCTGTTGCCAATATGCCGGACGCCAGTGTTTAGTCTCGCAAAGTGTTTCCTACTTTTAGGCTGAGCACTTACCTCGGTGGTGATGCTCTCGTAGTCTCTTTCCCTGGCGAATTCCCATGAGTGGCACTTGGAGTCGCCATAGGAAACGTTATCATTGTCGAACTGGCGAACGCTGCAGGAACCAACCTCCAGCAAGGTGACGTTGTCAGGCACGTCCCTTAAGGGTACAATGCATCTGAAAAAAATAAGTGAAAAGAATTCGTATTTGAGAGGTTTCTTTCAAAGGATTATTTTGAATTTTAAGAAGATTCAATAAGATTCCTTAAAAATAATGTTTGTAAGATAACAAAAATAGTAAATGGACAAGCTATGAATTATTTTGTTTACTTTAACTCTTCCTATTCATTTAAATATTGTTATTTTTAATTTAGATATTCCGTTTCTTTAGTTTTGTTTTATTAAGGCACTAAAATTGTATAAGCTGTGCCACACCTAATTTGTTTCTGGGAATTCGTAATTTTTGTAGCTCAGATTGTTGACGAATTCCATAATTTTGTTCAAACCTGTGTGGGGGGGTAAAGCTGATGAGGGTCTGCGAGAAGTAGTGAAAGGAGGACACTATATTTGTGTATCCGTAGAGGCCCAGGAGCAGTATCTGGTAGGGGCCAAAGTTGCCGCACTTCTCCAGGACGCTCTGGAGATCCATGTTTTTTTTTTCCCTTTCGCCACGCGAGACTGCTGCGATCGCGAGCTAAAGACTGATGCCGCCGAAGCGCTCCGAGCAGGTGGGTATATACCCGAATCTGGATCGGAACCCGAGTGCAAATCCGAATCCGAATCCGAGTCCGAGTGCTCACTATATGGCCATATAGCGCTAATACACTGCAAACAATGAATATCTGCTGCTAGTTTTATCTCGCGAAGAAAGCGTTTGAACAATTTCCGACGTCTGGCTTCTGTTGGCGTGTGGAGTGTTTCGGTCCAGTCCCCCAAGGGATCGGATGTGTATACCTAATAATGACGCCTGCTGAGCATAAGTTTACCCGGCCTATCTTTATGGGAGCTTAGGGGGGTGGATAAATTAAAGCTGTCTGGCAAATATAAACAGCTAAGTCTGTCCACACAATGTCGCGTCTATATTACAGGGCCTTAAGCTTCTGGGCACTTTGTTAGAACTTTCCGTAGATACACGTCGGAATTTCATAAGGGTTTCACTAATTTCAAATGAATTCTTTAGATTGCAAATTTAGAATTTAAAGTAAAGTTGGAGAGTTAATTCCGATACTATAAATTGGCAGAAGCAAAGAAGACGCTCCAACCAAGTGGTACTCTTTGTTTGTTTTGTAGAAAAAGCATCCTAAATGATTTGTTTAAAGGTGTATTTCGTATTTTATTTTATTTGCATCTATCTCAGTATATATTCTAGGTTATTAATAACCCCTGCCCATCTTATAAACCGAACATTAGGTGAAAGCTAAAGAAAAAAATATACCTAAAAGTAAACAGACGAATCTGTCGAGTGCGAGTGCATCTTTGAGTTGTGGGTGGCCAGCGTGGTGGCCGATGGGCTACGCTTGTCCAAGAAACTGAAGGTGTACCAGCGGTCATTCTTGCCAAAGTCCTCGCCGTCCTCCAGCGATGTGGGCAGCGTGCGATTGAGCGTCTCCGGCAGCAGGAGGCACAGGCAAGCCCCCAGCAGCGATAGGAGGCCCAGGATAATCTCCGGTAGCGGTGAGAAGATGCTCCGCGTGTACAGGATGAAGGCGCTGAAGAAGGTGAAGGCATAGCCGGCCACATGGACGGCGGCCACACCCTGGCCACGCACACAGGTGGGTATCAGTTCGGTGGCATACTGGGCGCCAGAGTTGTAGGCCACCGTTACCCC
This sequence comes from Drosophila seguyi, assembly GCA_008042675.1. Classification (NCBI taxonomy): domain Eukaryota; kingdom Metazoa; phylum Arthropoda; class Insecta; order Diptera; family Drosophilidae; genus Drosophila; species Drosophila seguyi. The sequence continues at coordinate 200,025 of VNJU01009366.1, read as the reverse complement.
GAAGCGACCGATCACCGAAAGGCTGACCAGCAGAGTCGTGGCTGTAAATCAGACAGAAGAATTAAGGTCTTTTTCAATAAAATTAACATGATTTTAGATACTAGATCTTTAAAAACAATCTCATTCTGAATTAATTTCAGTTTTAAGCTAGACAATTGTTGTGCATTTAAAGCCCACCACGCTAATAGAGTTCAACTCACTTCTGTCGGAGGCTGAGGCGGCATAGAGAATGCCCCCGGTGACCGAGATGAAAATGCCACTCAGCAGCAGCGAGGCAGAGGCCATTGCCTTGCGTCCGATGCGATCTTGCAGAGCGATGATGAGCAGGCAGGCCGGCAGAATGGCGGTAGCACTCAGCGAGAACATAATAAACGGCGAAATGCCAAGGCCCTGGACGTTCCGAGAGACGGCGTCGTAGCAGAGGGTGATGACCATGCTGCTCGTGTGGGCGAATCGGGGGAATTAGGGGAATCGTGCTCATCGAAGACTACTCACGACTTGAAGAAGAGGATGAAGGTGTTGCGGCGCAGGCGCGGTGTCTTGAACAGGTGCAGCAGGTGGGGCGTGGCCTTCTGATTCTGTTGACTGAACTTGCACTCCTCCACAAACTCCTCGAAGGCGCTCTCCTCCACGTGTTGCCCGTTGATCCGGGCCAGGCGCTTCAGGCAGACCACAGCCTGGTCATACTTCTGCTTGGATATTAGCCACTGAATGCTCTCCGGAACAACACAGTAGAATAGCGGCACCACCAGCAGGGGCAGCGAGGTGACCAGCAGAAATCCCCGCCAGCTTCCCATAAGCACAGCAATCCAGGGCGCTGCCATCGAGCCCAAGCAGTAGAAGAAGCCAATGCAAATGCTGAGTCCAAGGGTGCGCAAAGATGGACGCATGTACTCCATAACTGGGAAAGGGATATCTATAGTATATGCTTGGCACATTTTTTAAACTAATAAAAAACCCACCCAGAATGTACATCATCACAAAGTTTGTGTCCGTGGCAATGCCAGAGATCAGGCGGAAGGCACAGAAAAGCGTCAGATTGGTGCCCCAGATGGTCAGCAGATTGCCGGTAAGGGCTATCAGGTTAGCCACAATCAAGATGGGCAAGCGTCCCACAAGATCGGCCAGGTAGCCAAGCACCATGGACCCCACCACAGAGCCCACGAAGAACATTGACTGGCCAAGGGTGAGTTTCCAGGCGTCGCCACAAATCCAGTCCAACTCGCTGGTGAAGCTCTGGTAATCCATGTACAGATCATAGTCGTAGCTGTGGCAAGTGCTGGAGCTATTCTGCCCCAGTGGCAGGCAGCTGGATGTGTCCGGCGGTTTAAAGTTGGCGGGCAAATCGTCAGCACACCTGGGCGTATGAGCAATGCGTTAAGTATACGACGTGGGGGAATCACGCATACGCACCAGTAAGTGGGCACGAAGCTGATGATCGTTTGGGAGTAGTAGTGAAGCGCCGACAACACGTTGACCAGACAGAAGAGCAGCAGCATTAGCAGCTGGAGCCTGCTGCAGTCGCCGCACTTCTCCAGGATCCTGTCCACCTCCAGCATGGTGTTGTCACGCCGCTTCCAGTCGGTCGCCGGTGAGGGCCAAAGACCCTCTGCTCATCTTTGCTGCTGCATCTGCGACTCACTTAATTGCCCGCGTTGAAATTCGTTTGTTTAATTTGCAAAACCAATTAGAGAGCTCGGCAATTCCTGCCAGACAGAGATCAGAAGTAATTCGTGTAGATTATGTTTGACAGCCGTGTCGTTTTCTTATATGCTCTCAGAAGGTTGTTTACTGTTTGAACTAAACTCACTCACGTGATGAAAACAGTTTTATATGTGCTTTAAGCCTCGTTGGATATTGGAGTAATTAAACTAACACTTTAGCTTTATCATTTACCTAGCGAAGAATATAAACTTTATCTCAGCATAACACTTAGTTAAATTCCCTCAAAATTTTAATTATTCCTTGCTGAACTCACACCTGCCAGCTTTTAAGATAGACTAGCTCAGAGATTCCAGGGTGCGCATCTTTTTGTTAAGAACAATGTAGAAATTCACGATAAGAAACCGAATTAACGAATTGCCACAGATTAAATCTGGTATAGTCACTGACCGACAAATCGCGGATCGCGAGCGAAATGGCGATGTCAACCGCACGGAACGAAAGTAAAGTTTGATGTGGGGCTTTCGACTTGCCTGCAGTCGTATTTTTTGCGAAAACGAAATTGCACAATAAATGAATGATACGAATAACACGAAGACTGTATGCACTCAGGCATACTTATTACTGTTTCTTCGCTATTTAAAATATTCTACTTTCTATGGCAAATTTAATTATTTTGTATCCTTTTTTAGGGACAATTAATTCAAAATAATTCAAATTATTACATTTAAGTCTGCCCTACGGTATACATTTTCCTTTTGGCAAGTAAATAAAATAATTGTGACGTTGAACAGCAAAAAATGATAGGCCTTTGTTGGGGTCGAACTGCAGCGACGAGGAGATAAATATAGATTTTTGGGCTCTGTGATTGCCAACATGCAAAGCTGTTTATTTACAGTTATTATAGCGACGATTTCATGAGTGACGTCAAATCAGGCAGTACATTGCGATTGCCAATCGGTGGATGTTTAAGTATGTACTATGATTTAATTCTTGAATAGTTGTTGTCATTGCTAAAATGTTGAGTTTAAAGTAGGCTTATTCTTGGTAATGTTTAAAAATGTAATAATAACCTTGCGATACTTTATAAATCCATCAATGAGCATAGAATTATTTGAATATTTATTCAAATAATCTTATTTGCAATGTCAGACTCGAGGTCGCCTTTGGTTTGTAAAAATTAATAGTAAATATATTATTAATTGGTGGTATAATTAACAATGATTGCATTGTTCGTAGTAATATTGAAATAAAGTTAATTATACCACCAATTAATAGTTAAGTATATAGTAATGCTCTTCTATAAATTCTTAAAATAAAATCATATTTTTAAATAGAATCCGAAATACATTTTTCATTTACTCCTTAAACCCTACCTATCAACATTATATTTCTAGATCCAGTCATGTCTGCTTTCGCCTACTGGTCTTATATGAAGATACAAAATCATAACATATACTTTCGGTAATAGGTGTAATCAGTCTTCGATCGGATACTTTGATGACAGGCAATGAACATTGTACAATGAGCTTTAACACACAGTCTTCAGCCTTCCCTCAGACACTGTCTACCGTAATGCTCTCTCTTTTTTTGTGAAAACAAGGAAAGTACAGGAAACTTTCGTCCAGAGCAAACTTCTCACCATCCGCCAGGGTTTCGGGCAGTTTCCTGGAGTGTAAAAAAAGCATAGTTAAGCAGACCGAAGGGAGTCCGTCAATTCTAACTCACTTGTCCAGCGTCTCCGGCAAGGTAAGACACAATCCGGCGCCGAAGAACATCAGGCAGCTGATGAAGATCGAGGGCAGGGGCTTGTAGTACTGGGCCAGGTAGATCACGTAAAAGGCCAGCGAGCTAGAGGCCAGGCCCACCACATGAATGTTGGACACTGCCTGGCCTCGCACGCTTGTCGGGATGATCTCCGCCGCGTACTGGATCTCCGCGTCGTAGGAGATAGTGGCTCCGAAGCGACCCAAGCCCACCATTATGGCCAGCAGTATGGCGTTGTCTGTGGGATTCAGGTGGGCTATCAGGTATCCAGTCACTGCGGTGATAATGGCGCCCACAAAGAGCGCCCCACAGGCCATGCCCTTGCGCCCAATCTTGTTCTGCAGCAAGAGGATGGCCACTCCGGCGGGTAGGTAGACGATCGAGGTGAAGGAGAAGAGCTTGAAGGGCGAGCTGCCCAAACCCTCCATGTTGCGGTTGATCACATCGCACGAGAGGGTTATTATGACACTAGACAAAGAGAGAGCAGAAGGGAAATATGTAGTAAAAGTTATCCTTTGAAGATCATTCACTTCTAAGTAAAATAATAGAGTATAAAAAGTATTAAACTCACGATTTTAACAGCAAAGTCAGCGTGAATCGGCGCAGGCGGGGTGTCATAAACATGGCGAAGAAATTGTCCTCCCGACTGCTGACCACCTGCACCTCCTTCGCCTTTTGGCTGTAGTGCTTCACGAACTCATCAAACACGGCGTCCTCCACCTGGCGGCCATTGAACTTGGCCACTCGTTTCAGACAGGCCACCGCCTTGTCGTACTTCTTCTTGGTCAGCAGCCACTGGGCGCTCTCGCAGATGAGCAGCGGATAGAAGAGCACTCCCAGGGCAGGGAGCGAGGCCAGCCAGAGGTAGCGACGCCAGTGGCCAATCCATATGGCGGCCCAGGGCGAGGTGACCAGTCCGAAGCAGTAGAAAACTGCCAGAATGATGTTTAGGCCGAAGGTTCGGCTCTTGGGGCTCAGGTACTCAAAGACTGAAGGAGTGCATTGTATTTGTAAGCATAAAAAGGAAAACTTTTACCTTAATTATAATGGCACTCACCCAAAATGTACATGAGATAGTACATGGTATCCGTGGACAAGCCAGACACAAATCTAGAGATGGCGAAACCGGGCAGTGTGTACACAAAGGAGGTGACAAAGTCGCCAGTGGCCCCACACAAGGTGGCCATCAGCAGGGACGGCAGGCGACCGATGCGATCCGAAAGGTAGCCAAAGGTTGTGGTCCCCACCACCGATCCCATGAAAAATAGGGACTGACCCACCGCCGAGTGGTGGGATTTGCCACAAACCCACTTGAGCTAGTTGTAAATCAAAATTAGTATCTTCTTCATCAGTTGGAGCACTGTGTAGTTGCTTACCTCAGTGGTGATACTCTCGTAGCCACTTTCTCGCTTGAAAATCCAGTCCTCGCACTCGCCACCCTCTGCGACCACGCCCGTGCCATTGACAACGCCATGGAGGAGAGTGCAGGATGGGGTGGAGACGTTTGAATATGCTGCTCGGAGCTCCCTTATGCTGAGCCCCTCGAGATCAACATGGGAGCACCTGGAGGCGGGGATAGATCATTATCCAATTAGAAATCTCCCTTTTCTGGGCAGTTGCGAGTCCTACCAATGGTCGGGGGTGAAGGTGATGAGGGTCTGGGAGAAGTAGTGCAACGAGCCCAGAATATTCGTGTAGCCGTACAGCAGAAGGAGCAGTATTTGGAACCTTCCATAGTTGCCACACTTGTCCAGAACCTGACTAAAATCCATCTTTGGCTGGAACCGATCACAATGACTGACACTTTCCAACTCCCTTCGCCAACTGACTATAAGCTTTAAGGCCACCATTGTAATAATACCAAACACCAATTGTTTCGAGCACCAAAAACAGATGGACTTCTGGAGGAATAAAGATAAATTCCCCACTGCTTTCCAATCGGCCCGGTTACAGCCCCGAGATGCCACGTCCGTCGCCAGGGTTTTGTTGGGGATCTTCAATTAGTGTCTGGATTTCCTACTTAACCTTCTTGACGACAATGTTGCATTAGCCTGACACTCGTGTTGATCAATTGCTTTGATCTTCAGGCTAAAAATAGTTAAAACATATGGCATCGACATCGACATCGACTGGCACGACTTTGAGTCTCTGTTATACTTAGTTGTTGGCCGGTAACAACCGCGGCGGAACAATGCATGCAGCTGTCAATAGTTCTCCAGATGGCAGATACAAATTTGTGGCCATAAATTAAGCGCACAAAACGGTAAACAGAAGAATTGTCGCAGACACTTGGCTATCTGAGAAGCTGGATAATTGAAAGTGAATTCAGTTTTGATGAATCATGAAGAGCAAAGTGCACTATTATTAATATATGTTTAATTTTTAAAGACCCGAATAATTCCTATTGAATTAGAGATGCTCCATAAATTATTTATTAATCAGCTGTTTATTACAAAGTATCCCCATAATAAAAATAAACTGCAAGGCTTTTGAATAAAGGTTATAGAAATTAAAACCTTACTGACTAGGGATCTTACTGCCTAGCAGCTTGTGTTTAGACACTGATGAATACCTCTTCCACGTTAATCTTTATTGACACTATACAGCTCTTTAAAGGGTATTATTAATGGCATTATTTGCCTAGACTGAGAGTGGTTATTTTGGCTCGATCTGTGGGCCAGACTAATGTGCCGGCACATTGGCGCGTTGACCTTTCCGCTTTATTAGGCTGTTGCGGCTGCTGGGGCTCCCCAACCTCCCACGATCCCCCTGGCGCTGGGGTTGCCCCCGGCACTCTTGATTCAATTGCAGAACGATTGACCTTTTGCGTATGCACAGCAATTGCCATTTCATATGGAATCGATCCAACCGATCGGAGCGGCCTGTGTTCCGTTCGGCTAATTACGCGGGGAACCCATGCAGCAGCAGCAGCAGCAGGTCCTAGGCCAGTCGATGTTAATTTAACATTTCAATTGTGTGCGGCCAAATAAATTCTCACATAATTGCCAAAAAGTCGCGACGCTGTCCGTCCAATCGAAGCAACAAAAGTGAAAGGGCACCGATCCGACCGGCTCTGACTCTGGGGTCCCTTTAAGTGGTTTAGCGGAAGAATAACCTTTCTAAGTCGACACGATAACTGCGCCAAAGTTGAGGCACAGGCACACGATTTGCCGCCAGGTGGGCAAGAGGCCACCGGGGACCCCTTCCCCGCCAGCGTTTAGCAGAAACTCCTCTGCAACGCCAGCGCCATGTGCATGATCGCTGGCTGAACCGAAACCCACTCGGCCGGGTCTCTCTTGATCTCGAATTAGTGTATTGCCGCGGCTGCTGCTGCGCCATGTGAAGCAGGCGACATTTGGCGCCGGCTGGCAGTATAAATGGCCAGAACCTGTGGCCAGGGCCTGCAGTTTGGGTTACTCCTTCTAGCGCGATCGTCGTCGAATTTAAAGCTACTCAACGGCCACTCTCCGAGGTGGTGTGTGAGTGCGAGCTGAGCCTGTGACAACTGTGAGCGAGTGGCAAGGATATCGTGCAAAGGACAACGTTATGCTGAAGGTGTGAATAAGAAAGGAAATCAGTTTAAGCAGTAATAACAATAATAGGGTAGCATTGCAAACAAAAGGCTTAGCAATCTAAGAGCCTGTTTAATTAAATGTTGGCTCATTCCAAGATCAAAGCTCACTAAATGAAAAATAATTAAGTAATTAGTAGCAACAAAATGAAGATTAATTCAATTTATTCAACTTTGTTTTAATTAAGTTACTTTCCAATCTTTTTGGCCAGTTTTCCCTGCTGAGCGCCCTGCTCGGCATCGCCTATGCAGGCGTAATCGGACCCGGACCCTATTACGGCGGCCCAGCTGGACCCGGACCCCTGCACTCTTATGGCGGCTATGCCCCGCCCCACGGCCCCTATGCCGCTCCCTATGCGGCGCCCAAGCCTGCCGCTCCCGAGCCCTATGACCCCGATCCAAAATACTCCTTCGGATATGACATTCAGGATGGTTACACCGGCGATCTGAAGTCGCAGCACGAGACGCGACACGGTGACGTGGTGAAGGGCAGCTACTCGGTGGTGGATCCGGACGGCACCAAGCGCACCGTTGACTACACGGCGGATCCGCATCACGGCTTCAATGCGGTGGTGCGCAAGGAGCCGCTGGCCTACAAGGCTCCAGCTCATCTGGCTCCGGCTTTGCCCCCCGCTCCGGCACCAGCACCGGCCTACCATCACTTGCCTGGCCCGGCTCCGGCACCACCCTTGCCGCCGGTGCCCAAGGCTCCCCTACTCTCGTATCCGCTGGCCCTGAGTGCTCTCCACCGGTCAGCACCTGCTCCCGCCCCAGCTCCCGCTCCCGCTCCTGCACCAGCACCCATTCCAGTGCCTGTGGCTGCTCCCGTTTTACCTTCTGCCCATTTCCATGCCGCCTACCCCGCCCTGGCACACAGCCCCTATGCCCACTATGCGGCTCCAGGACCGGCAGCAGCCCCTGCACCCCTGCCGGTGGACCCGCACGCCTACTATCACCACTGAGAGCGGACAATGTTCCCAACGATCTGATCTGACTTGATTCGACTTTCCTCCATCCATCCACATTTCGCACGCAGCTTACACTGACCCACAACTGAATCTCCGGCTTACTCTGTGCCAAACGCTGTACACTCAATCTCCTTTGCTGTGTTCTTCGAGGGATTTGATGCCGATCCGATGTGTAGATTGATTAAGGATACGCCTAGCCCATGTACATATCTTAAGTGTATGTTGTTGAATGGTTGGTCTAGACTCTAGATGAATAAACTAAGGAACCCAAAAAGAAAGTGCTGTTTAATTTTTAAACATTTATGGGAGCTCCAGAAAAAGACACCAGGAGTAACGCAATTGATGTGTTTTATTTATTGTATCAACTTTTTCGCAATGGTTCATATATGTATATGTTATATGATATCGTATGTGGCATATCTCATATGTATAATTTATCTGATTATGTATAAATATATGTATGTATGCGTGTTAGTTGTATATAAACGTTTCGAGTATGTCGTCGTATTATATAAATATGTTTAGTTCAATGCAAATTTCCATTTGTATAATTATGTTTTGTGGTATTCTGAATAGGTTCTATGAGCTAACATTCGTAGAACAGACTGAAATGTGTACGATATCGTTATATAGACTTTCCGCTCCCTTGCCTTCGACTTTGACTTCAAAAGTTCATCGTTATGTTGAGTGGGTTTTGGTCTCGCTGCACTCGATTAGGTATACAATTTAAATACGATTATAGTCCTTAGTTTTGTAATAAACGGTATCAAAAGATAGGTACGATTGAGTCATGCCTGCTACCACTAAATTAATATCCAAGCTTCTATTCCAACACAAACGATTAGTTGCCAAGCTCGGGGCCCTGCTGCGCCAGCCTCCGTCGGATGGGTGTGATGTGTGTGTGTTTCGGTATTCGTTATTCGTTATTTTAACTAAGGGCTTTAGGCTGAGATACCATACAAAGTGCTGTGCTCGCTCTGAGGCCTTTACAATTGGACACAATTTAGCTAAGTTGATCGATCATCTGCTTAGAATAAGAGACTAATATACGGTGTGTACTTACGATAAATAAGCGGCTAATATAGCTCACAATACTCCTTGACAAGTGTATATTATTTAATTCATAATTCTTCGTTGATTGTTTGGCGTCGTCTCCGATATCTTCGGATACTCGGATTTATGTGTAAGTTTTAAATCTACCATAGACAACCACTGGATGATGAAGACTATTTCGGGATATGCTTGAATTACTTGCTCGATATCGTTTATCGTTTATCAGTATAAAACTGGGATATGGGGGCTCAAACAAATGGCAGCTTTGGCTATTCTCAACTCGGATCCCTTCGATAAATTCGTCCTCTACTCCTATTAATGGTACGAGTATATATGCCTTTAAATGGGATATGTTTCTCTAACGATTAGATAGTTGATTTAAGCATTTTAGGTTTAGGTTTTAGGTTTTAGGTTTTAGGTTTTGGTTTCGGTTTTGGTTCATTTGTTTATAACTTGAAACGGAGGGTTTTCTTTATTAAACTTGATTGGTTATTGGTAGGACTCCTATTCCACAATTCGATTTGGTATGGTTTGGTACGGTATGGTTAGAAAAATACTCATAGTTGGGACATTTCACTACACAGAAGTGGATGAAAATTTAGCTAACTGCATTTGTATGATAGTATATATATCTATTTATATAATTCATTCTATATCTTAAGTCATTTTTAGTTTGCTAAGTGCCTGGAAATTCTAGTGACAAGTGGAACCTATTTAAAATAAACAAATAGACAGTTTAGATCCCGAAATGATATACAATTTTTATAAAAGTTCCTAAATCTCTTTCCATATTGTCCTCATTTTCGTACTTCATTTCTTTTTTATATAAATTTGGTTAACTAAGGGCGGAAGTTTCCAGACGAATCAACTCAAAAATGATTATAAAAGAATGTATATAGAGCTAGTATCTGATATTTATATATGACTTATGTGTGTATATATGGGTTTGTGTATATATTTATCGATCTGGGCATACCTAGGTTAAAACGTTACTCTCTTTTTGCCTATATCCATTGCTTATATTGATGTATTGTACGATATTGGGTAGACATCTAAATTTATAGATTCGATTAGTTCTCTGTGGTATTTATAGGTAAGTTTAAAGCAGTTTTCGATATCATTTGATTCGTAAGAATATCCATTTGTGTAATTTGACTAGTTGCATTGGAATGTTGTGTGGATTATCTAATGTTTTTCATGGTTCTGGTAGATATTAGATAGTTTTTGATTCGATAAAATAGATAGAAAAGGTGGTCCATTTGGTTATCGTATTCGTCAGCATATGATTAGGTTCACGGAGATCGCGTTATCTACAAAACTCAAAACCAAGGAGATAGTAACAAATAATAGTAAACGATATTCAATATTCAATAATAGTTCTTTAATTAAAAACATTGCAGCACACTTTCAGTTAGCACAGATATTAATATTAAATAATATTAAGAAATAATACACAAGAACTCGGAATAAATAAGGATACAAATAAAAACTGATTGCATGTCTCGACATTTTTACATTGAAATCGCTTATTGTATAAGCTTCCAAATGATATGGGGACTCCATCGCCCGTCCCTATGGTTTTGTATCTCTAAAGTTGATCTTCTTTGTTTTCGACAGTTTTTTGAATAAGTGCGAGTTATAACAGTTTATGATTATGCTTAGATTATGATATAGGTGTTTTCATTATTATATCGTGGGTATATATGTGTGGGCGTTACAGCTTATCTAATCATTAATCGGTTCTGCATTTCTTCCAGCATTCAATATGTCTCACTTAATCGTACTTCGATAGGTGTATATAATATATATAGATTTGTATCTTTCATAACTACTAAAAAAGTTTCCTCAGCTTTCGGCAAGCTCTTCACAAAACTCTCTCCCTCCTCGTATGCATATGTATAATTATATGTATATGTACCACAATAGTTGTATGGATTTGACATTATCTTTAGGTTAGGTTTAGGTATGTTTCTTTTGTTTTGTTTCGAATTTGTTGCAGCCCGCCAATTTGATTTCCGCACTTGCAGCTTTTCCTCTTGAGTTTTTATACTGCTTCTTCGTTTGATAGTTGCATGGCCTGCAGGCGAGTTGCTGTTACTTCTGCAGTTCCACGCAGGTCTTCTCCGTGGTCGTGGTTGTCGTTGTGTTCGTGGTGTTGCTGCTCGACGACTCGTCCAGGTCGTCGTTGGTGCTCTCCATTTCCTGCTCTGTTATGATGGTCACCAGGCCGCTAACGTTCTCTATAGGAAATTGAGAAACATCCTGATTATAATCAATTTTTAATAATTTCTAGATCTAAGTTAAAATTCAAGTGACAACACAAATTTTTGCATTACCGCTTTAATCCAACACTTTCTAGGCAAGATCTGTAGGGCGGGGGCGGAGGAATGAGAGGCAGAGCAAGAGAAATAATCGTGATTAGTATTTCAAGGATAAAAGAGACGACCAAGGCACAACATCGACACAAACATACAAGAGAATCGAGCTAAAAAACCAGGCCACTGAAGGTAAATAAAAATTCTTGCAAAAGTAAATTTAAAATTTATAAAAATAACAAATTAAAAAAATATATTTTCAGTGCACACAACACAAGTTTAAGATCTTCACAATCTCTATAATCAATTTCCTGGACTTTGTGCAAAACAGAACAGAAATTTCGGCGCCCGAAAGTAGGCACCACAAACGAAACACAAGCTCTACAGTGGCGGCCACAAAATTGAGACCGCCACAAGTGACAGTGATTGCTCGCAATTTCCGCACCGTTCAAGTGCTGCTGCTGCTGCTGCTGCTGGAGCTGCTGCTGGTGCTGCATCAGGCTAGAGTGTGGCGGTGGGGGCGGGCGTCCATCATCCCCCAAGTAGCCGCCCGCTGTCTGCATGCCGCCGGACATGTCGATGGAGCCATTGCCTGTCAACAGGCTTCTCTGCTGCGGATGTTGCTGCGGATGCTGCTGCGAGTGGAGCTGCTGTTGCTGCTGCTGTTGATGCAGGGCGTTGAGGGCACCGCTGAGCTGGTGCTGATGATGCTTGGCCGCCAGACTGGCCAGTTGCTGCTGCTGCAGCTCGCCGCCCATTCCCGGCAGCATAATTCCCTCTGCGAGTTTGTGTTTGTGTTTGCGGTTTCAGTATCGATGCGGGGTGGCATATCGATGCGGGGGGTAAGCATTAAGAGGAACGGAGTTTCAAAGGGGGAAACGATAGAACAGACAAGAACAGCACGCAATTAGAGGTTAGTTGGCAAGAGAGACGCCTTTGCCAGTCGGTTGAGAGGTTGTCACTGCTCTCCCCTCCTGTTGGGCCACACATTGGGCAAAGTTCCTAATCTTAAAGTGCTTTTACCTATAAGCACATGGAGAACAGTTTGGGAATCTACTGTTTTTAAGTTTAATTATTATAAATATTTAACATTTTAGGCCTTTCCACTCTAGGCATTATATAGTTATAAAGAATTTAGAAGATTTCCTTTCAAAAGAGTGTATTTTTATACTTTTATAAATATTGTAAATAAAGTTTCTATTAAAGGCTAGTTCTTGGTCTTTAAATCATATTGAAATAGGCTTCCCTGCAAAGGATTTCATCATCACCTTTGCTTTGGCTTTCAAATTAGCCCTTTCTATTGACTAAACCAGGCTTAATCACCCAATTATCATGTATCCCTAGCAACTCCCAGTAATCCCACCCACTTTCAGCCCCCACACTCACTTGAGTTATGCTCGTAGTGGCCGTTCTGCTGGTTCATCTTGGCCGGCGAGTCCGTGTTCAGTTGCGAGGCGGTCACCGAGCGGGTCTGCAGAGTGTTGGGCTTGGAGTTCAGGGCAGAACCAGGGGCGCTGGGCAGACCACTACTGGTGGCACTGCTGCCGCCGCCATTGGGCTCGTCCAGCAGCTGGCGTAGTCGCTGCAGCTGGGCCTCCAGCTGACGATTGTGGTCCTCCAGTATCTGCATGCGAGCCTCAAGACGTCCCTTGTGCTGGCGCAAAAGCTTAGCTTCCGCCATCATGTCCTGAAATCTCATAATTAATAAACATAAACCAATTTAAAGGGTACTAAAAAACCCACCTGTCCCTGCTCGCCTTGGCCAGAGAGACCCGTCATGCTGGAGCCGGAGTGCGTCATGCCGTTGGAATCGTCGGGCGTGACACTCTGCTGCTTGGTGCACAGCTGCTGGTACTCCGCCTGCAGGTTGGCGTTCTCCTCCTCCAGGTCGCGAATGATCGCCTCCAGCTCCTCGCGCTGCTCCGCATCCATGGCGGCCATCACTTGGACGGGCGACTTGGGCGCACTGCCATTGCTGGTGCCGGGCAGGGCCTGGCAATACTGAGCGATAAGCTGATGTTCGTCGTCGCTGTCCGGCGTGGAGTTGGAGCCCGTGCCGCCGTACTCCACCTGGGCCAAGCGCGAGGCGTACATCTCCAGCCGCGAGTGCATGTCGTTCTGCAGCTGGTGGGTGGTGTGCTGCGGGCTGGGTGCCGGACTCTCCAGGGCATCACCTGGTTTAATTATTTTACACTTAATATTTAATATTTACTTTAGAGATTTTCTATTCAAAACTCACCTTCTAGTACACTTTGCACGGGCAGGTAGCCGACACGTGGATGCTTCTTAAAGTATTTGCGACTTTTGAATTTGTTCTTAAGGGCGCGCGTAAAGTCACGAACGTCCTCGGTGGAGGTGGTCTGCATTGAAAGGAATTTAATAATTATAATTAAATTATTAAATTATTAAACTCGTATTATAACAAAACTCACAGTTGTGCAGTACTCGTGCATGGGATGCGTGAGCTTGTGGTTCTTGGCGTTGCGGCCGAAGAAGAAACACTTTTGGCACATGTCGAAGTTGAAGCACTTGAGGCATCTGTAGCGGAAGCCCACGATGGGGTACTCCTTGCAAATATTGCACTTGGCCTGGTGCTTGGCCGCCTCAGCCGCTGCCAGACGGTGGAGCACCGGCAGCCACACCAGACTCTGCGGCTCGTGCTGCAGCCAGCCCAGGAAATGTTGCAGCTCAATCGAGATCTCTTGGTTGCCATCGATGGCCTCCTGCGAGATGCCGGCCTGCTCCAGGCAGGACCGCACCGAGGGCTCAATGTTGGAGCCCCCAAAGGCGGCCACTTCGCCGAGTTGGCGAGGAACCTAAGAAAATTTTCAAATATAATAAGGATACGAATCTTATAACCTTCACCTTCCTTACCTGAATGCAATCATGTAGCAGCAGTCCAAGTCGTCTCTGATCCGCCCGGCGTTCGGTGTCCGCCACCAGCCGGAAGAGGTATCGATACTTCTCCTCCAGGTGGCCCTTGCAGAGCAGGACCAGTCCCACCTTGAAGCTCAGCACACGTATCTGGCCGGTGCGCTGCGAGTCGTAGACATTCAGGATCCAGTTGATGGCCAGGTCCAGCATAAGCGTCAAATCAATTTTATCGATTGTCACGTAGAGCGAATGCAGCACGGTGGTCATGTCGGGTATGTCGATCAGCTTGTCGTTCTGGGCCCGCAGGCCATGTCGGTCGAAGGATTCGCAGGCGGTGGCCATGGTGATCCTGTCGAGAGCTGTTGCAGGAAGAGGAGAAAATTAGCTAAGCGAAAAATAAAGTAGTTTTAGTTAACTCACCCAATCGCTTTTGAACGGATCGCAGTTTCATGGCCGTCCTGTAGGCGGAAAAGCGGATCTCGTTAAGATCCGCCAGGCCCTTCATCAGCTCTATCATCTCCGGATGGTCCCAGTGTGTGGTCTCGCGTTCGTGGCTGTAAAAAAAGGAATTCAATTAAGTTAAAGCTTTATTATTCTTAATCTTTAAGGTTTACTTACTCAATGTAGTAAGGCACATTGGCGGCGGTGGTGGCCCTTTCCCAGGGCGGCTTCACGCTCTGGCCGAGATTGGGCAGCGGTCCGATGGTGCCGCTGTTCGAAGTGGTGCGTCCATCGTCGCCGTTCTCGTGCGTCTGCTGGGCTCCGGCATGGCACAGGACCTTCTGTCGCTCGTCCATTGCAATTTGCAGGAGTTTCATGCTGTTCAAATTAATTAATTTATATTTAATATTTATCTAAAAAATATAGTTTATGAAGCTGAGAACTCACCGCGTGTTCAAATCCTCGAGTTTGGAGAGGCAGGGCGTGGGCACCAGCACCTGGTTGGCGGTGAAGAAGGACTGCTGCTCGTTGCAGTCATCCAGGAGGGCACTGGCCGTGGTCATCTTGTCCCGGAGTCGCTGCAGCTGTTGCATCTGCTCGTTGGCCTCGCCCACGGAGACGGGTGGCTGCCACGAGGCCTTTGTCTGATCGGCAGAGGCAACGCGGGAGCTCAGATCCTCCAGGATCTTCTGGAATTGACGCATTTTCTGTAAGCAAATGAACAAAAGACCGGGTTAGTTAGGTGGAAATGCAGCATCTGACAGCATTGTTTAATGGACATAATGTGAAATTCTTTGCACCGATTTTCCTCCTTCGAATAGAACTTAATTTTCCCCAGACAATGAAGGAACCCAATGAACCCACACAGGCAGGCGAGAAAATGCGTTTAATGTGACCGCCCACAAAACTACCGCCTTTGTTGCCTGCTTGTGTGGCGTCTTTTACATTTTTAATTATGTTTATGAGCCTGGTTGGGCTTTTGATGCCATAACGGCTTATTATGGCCAGCCGAGACAGACAAACTGGGTTTATATTAGAAACTTGTCCATAAAGGCAATTTAAATTGATGATTAAATTAAAGAGAATATTTGTACAAGTTTTAAAGCATAATTTTCAGCTTAATAACTATTATGTCAAATCTATCTTTGCATTTTAAAATCCCGCCTTACTTAGCTCTCAATTCAACCCCAAAAAGGGATCTTAACCATAATTTTTTTTGGTAAGTATGTGTGAATCAAAGACAGCTGCTCAATTTGCGTTGCCTTCGCCCCGTTCCTGTTTTTAGAACGTGTCCAAAGTAGCTTCTTCATTAGCAATTAAAAGCAGCCAGCTTGAGCTTTAACGTTTATGTGCTTTGTATGCACTGAGAGCCCCGAAAACCCCACGGCAACCCCCTTGGTCACACCCCTGGCTGCTCCTTTCCGGTGCGCCAATTTGGCTCTTTGTAACTCCAAACTGTGAAAAGGGCAGCACTCGATCCGGGACGAAAAGGAGCAACATCTGCGCACGTTTCATTTGGCCCATTTTCACCCAGCGCCCAGCTAACACACACACCAAAGCACACTTCCCTTGAGAAAATTTTCGCTTTTCAATTTTTACCTTGGCGTTTCCCATTCTCTATTCGCCATTCTCCATTCTCCATTTTCCATTTCCATAAACCGGCAACAAAAACTTTCATTGCCTGGCGTTTTGCATGCAACAAGCAAAATGCATTTACCTTGGCAAAGCAAAAGTTTGTGCCAGGAGCCAGGACGAAGTCCTAGATCCCACCCACAAGGCCCCTTCTCCGTTTACTTTATTATTTCATTTAGTTTTCCCAGGCTCTCGCCCCGGCTGCCTCATCGGATCCTCTCCTTTTTGGCTTCTGTGTAGTTTTTAATTTAGTTTTCTTCGAGTTTGTGTTTTTGATTTGGAACTTTTGCCTTAGCTTTTGCAGCCTTTAACTCTTTGTGGCTCCCGGGGGCGAGTTTAACCCCATAATGCACTTGTATGGCCGGTTGCCCCCATGCATGGCCATGTGTATTGTTTGTGGCATTTCCCAAGGGCGGCCGTTCAGGAAAATGGAAATTTGTGCATTGTCTTTAAGAGTTGACTAATGAAAAAAGACATTTAAGAAATTGTGTTGTGTTAGGAATTCACATGAAGACAGCTGACAGAATGTGTGTGTGTGTGGGATTTACATTCTTTGGGGGAATCCTTCAGACACAGGTATAAATGTTCATATTTCGTTTCTAATTGAGACATTTCAATTAGTTTCATTTCTATTTTCTCTTCTGTTATCTAGTTTCAGTAGTTTGTTATCATTCCCCTCCCTCATTCTGGTTGCAATTCTTTCCACTTTTGCAATCTTCTGCCTGCTAATTAAGCACACAAATTATTTCCTGCAACTCCAGTGGAAAGCCTTTGTGCGAGTCTCCTTTGAGCTGTGCCTGCTATTTCTTTTTTAATTAGCGAAGCGGCGAATGCGGCCAACAAAGGCGCCCAAAGGCTGCGCCCAACTTGTCGCTGGCAATCAATAATTTGTTGTTTACAATAAATATGCAACCCCCGCGACCCCTCACTTATCCCTCACTCATAAACGCCGCAATGACGGCACCTCCATTAATTAGTGGCAAAAAGCCAGGAAAGTGAGCCCCGCAACAAAGGGACAAGATGAAGGCTGTCTGCCATCGAAGTCGCTGTGAAAAGGCATCGGGGGGATGCACTGATAACAGGGCATTGTACTTTTAAAGCTGCCTGTGCTCCTTGGGCCCCGTGTTGAGCCCCGTGTTGTTTAATCAGTGAGCGAGCGAGCGAGGAGGAGGAGGAGGAGGGGTCTGCTCCACGTGCATTCTGCGACTCCGGCAAAGGAATCCCTGCAAAGCCAACAAGGAGCGGAAGCCCTGGCCATAGTTGTGGGTGTTTGGCCAAGGCGTGTGCTCAAAAAGCGCAACTCTGTGTAATTTGATACCAACCGCTTGACTCCATAACAGTTGCTAGGCTCGGCTCCACCTGCGGCTGCCAAGCAGGGGACTTGGTTAAGTTAAATAAAGAAAACTCTGTCGCCAGACTTTCTAAGGCATCCACAAAGAGTGCACGAAGTTTTAACTGGATTTTAGCTTGGTAATATAAAAAGGTCTTAGTATAGGATGTTGATTAATTTTTGCCATATTTTGCAGCCTAGCTAATTCAATGTTTTCAAGACAAATTCCCTGTATAGTAAGGAGTAATTTCTTTCTAAATTTTATTCCTCTAAAGTTCTTGAATTAGACTTTTTCTTTATAAATCTACAATTATTTGTTTCTGTACATAACTGGCACCACTCTCTAAGCCTTTTACAAATCCTTTGCATTTTGCCTTGGAATGAAAAGTCATGTGCCACAGCCATGGCGGTTACTTTTTCATTTTGCGGTGAAAATGTCGACTTAAACAGGAGTTAAATCAATCAATATATCAAAACTTTTGCAACTTTATGTTCCTTATTATTCCCCTCTCTCTCTGCATCTCTTACTCCTTGCTCATTGAGGCTTGAAACGGAAATCCTTGCTTGCATTAATTAATTGAAATTGCAAGTGATACCGAAAAAAGTTTCACTCAAACGAATGAGGAGGAATGAGGGCAAAAAAAAAAAATGAGCAAATGAAGGAGAGAAAGGAAAACTCGGCTTACAGCTTGGTCATTCTTATTTTTAACAAGGACACATCTACTTAAATAAATTACAACCAACAAGGAAAATGAATCCTTTATGGCTGTGGGTGGGAATTAATAATGATTTCAAAGGAAATGTTGGAAGAAACAGGCAGAGGAAAGAAAAGAAACTGTTTAATTAAAATGGAAAATTATAATTTGTGAATTGTAATCAGACAGTATGCAAAAAGGGTTAAATCTTATTTTAAGGAAATTTAAAAAGGCCAAGAGTGGTTAGTAAACCGATATTAAGGGAATATTTTCAAAGTAAAGTAAGCTTATAAGTTAATTGATAATTGCTTTCAGCTTACAACCTTTTGGAATTAGATTTTTATCAAAATATAATATATATATAATATAATAGCAAAATACAAAGTAATCTCTGGCAACTTATGACCAGTAACAATATTCGGACCACGTCTGTTAGCCGATGCACAAACCTCGTTCTCGTCGCGCAATATTCCCACAACCTGGAGGAACATCCGCTCGGCCTCGTTCTGTGGATCATAGTTGGAGTACGTGTCGTCCACCAGTGTGATGTCGCCCAGGCGACAGTGCAGCTGCTCCTCGGAGGACGACGAGTACAGCGACAAAAAGTTGCGTCGCCGCTCATCGGCAACGTGTTGCACGGCGGCAGCAACTGTGACCGGTGGATCCTCGGGCGGGGCCTCCATTGGTGGCTCTGCCTCGTCGCATCCGCTGCTGCTTAGCTGAGAGTAGCTCAGGCTTAGCTCGTCCATCTCCCCACCTTCATCATCATCATCTTCCTCGTCCTCCTCCTCCTCCTCGTCCTCTTCCCCGTCATCCTGCTCCATGTCGTGCTCCAGTTCGGTGCCGCCGGTGCCACTGTCCCCGCTCTGCGAGCTAGCCTTGGCCTTGGCCTTGGCCACGCCCACACTGCCCGTCGCCGCCCCGACATTGACCACCACCAAATTGTTCAGGTTGCTCAGGTGGCTCAGGTGGTGGCTAAAGTGGTGCGATTCGTTGCTGCTGCTGCTGCTCCGACTGCGACGCTTCATCGAGCGAAAGGGGGCGAGGAGCCGACGCCGCGTGCTGCAGGTGGGCGTGGCATAGGGGGGCAGCATCTCCGCTGTCTGCGGATGGATCTTGGGAGCTCCCGAATAGCGCTCCAGTGACCTTGACTTGGCCCCATTGCTTCTGGTATGAGAGTTCTCAATAATCTCGCCAGCCTCATCGCTAGAACTGTTGCCAACCGGCGGCAAAGTGGCAGCTTGGCTAGAGAACAGTCGCATCCTGGAGATCGTGATTCCAAGTAGCTACTCTTAATGGGATTTCTATAACTGTAGCTCAAAGATATAGCTTTGCTAAAGTTACTACCGCTCCTTTAAGTGCTGATGAGATGTGCCTGTCGTTGCTGCTGATATTCCTTCAGCCGTTGCCGTTGCTCTTCTCTGATTCTGTTGATGCTTCTGATGCTGCTTAATTAATCTTCCTCTATGCAGATTTCAGGTTTTCGCCCCTCCTTCGGCTGCTGCTTCTCCCGGTGAAAATCTTAGGCACTTGGCTGCATCGTTTTAGGGCACATTCTTGCGTAATGAACGTTGTTTTTATGCGCTTATCTATTTATATAAACCGGTTCGACAGGATTCAGCGTTTATTATTCCGTTTTCTCTCCCTTTTCTTTTCCATTTCTGGCCAAATATGACAAAGGCATACCACGATGTACACACCAAACAGTACAAGTACGATTCGTGTGTGATTCCCCCTACAAATACGCATGGCCAAGTCAATAAGCCACTCAATTACGCCGAAATTTCCCAGCTCGCGCCGCCCCTCTTCGCCGCCCAACTTTTGACTAGCGTTAATTATCCAGACATCGCGAGTTGTTTGCCAAGCAAAAAGGTTGACTGCATTCTGTTTACCTTGGGCCCCCATCTACCTCATCTCGCCCCTTGTGAGTCTACTCTGCCATGGATGGGTGTAAATTATGTTGGGCAATATTTACCCGCCGATAAGCCAACTCCAATGTTTCAGTTAAGATATATATTGTCTTGGGATGGGTTCTTGGTTCTGTACTGGGTTCTGTTCTGGGTTCTGGGTTCTGGGTTCTCGTCTGTGTTTTGTTCTGCTCATTTGGACCCATGACATTGCCAAGGTGCGATAAGTGGAATGGTGAAATGTGAGGGACGGGGGAAGAGCAAAGGTGTTTGGGAAAAGCCAATAAAAAGTGGGATAGGTTAGTGGAACGATCGTTTATTGAAGAACAAACTGAGGGAACCACTTGTACCAGTTTCAGATGAGGAAATGAGGGGAGTAAGTCTTGGTTTCTTTTAAGGAGTTCTTCGTTAGCAAAGTTTATTGGAAAGAGGAAGTGATACTAGTAAATGGGTCAGTATTATAAGTATCTCTAATGAAATATAAAAACTTGGTATAAGAATAATTCTACTAGTAGAACTTCTTATAGAACTTCTACAAATTTAAAATAATTAAATTTTTTCAGGGCTCCCAAAGAAGGTTAAGGCTTCGCGTCGCTTTCCCCACAAAACCTGTCACCCTTGAGACTAGAGAAAAAAGTTCTGCTTTCCATGGATTATTAAGTAGAGGTCTTGGACAAAAAAGTAAGTCTCAAGTGAATGCGGCTAGGCAATGACCCCGCTTAAACCCCAAAAGGAAAAACAACAGGAAAAGTGTGCAAAGAACAAGCTTCAAAAATAGATGACATTCAAGAGTGAATGAAGTGACTTAACGAAAAGCGGAAAAACAACGAGAACTACTGGAAAAAAAGAAAAGGAAAGAAGAGGCCATAAGAAGTGCGAGGCAGACGAAAGCTCATTAAAAATTCTAAGCCGTACGGCAAAACAAAGTTTTAAATAAAGTCCAAGGTGGCAGGGGCAGGGCGGAGACAAGTAAACTAACAAGCCATTGACAAAGACTTCACCGCCTTGATGAGTGAGTGCGGCGTAAAGGGGGAAGTCCCCTCGTCGCTGCTCAGAGAAAGAGAGGAGGGGGCGATGGTGGGGCAGTGAAATGCCAGCAAGTAATGCCGGTAATGACATTGTAACGGTATTTATTACAACATTACGACGACGAATGACAAGTGTCTAATTAGTTAAAGCAACATTCCACTCCCTCCAGGTATCCGTCTCGCTTTGGCTCTGCATAAATTTTGTTTTCAGTTTGGAGTTGCACTGCCATGGCAACCGAAGTCTAATTGGAAAACGTAGCCGCATGCAACATGGAAAATGCAGAAAATATTTGTGGCACGAGCGCTTTTTAGACAGAAATCAAAAATGTAGAATATTTATAGCATTATTTTTTTTGCCATTAACATGGTTAAGTGCATTACGAAATATGCTAAAAGAGGGCGGGAGCTGCATTTCAATTTGATTGATGTACTTTATGGGCAGCGTGAGGGAAATCCAAATGAATTTCATTATAATTTTCACATTTTTCCTCCGCAGAGATAACAGTCAACGTTGCTCTGCATACAAAATAGCCCTCCTTACATATTCCGTATACATTTTGTATATTGCAATATGAATTGATATTGATGGAATGTACATATGTGTGTGGCTCGGATGTGTTATTGCCATTGGAAATGCAAATATTTTGCAGTTTGGCTGCAAAAAGGATACGCGCACAGATACATATTGCCAATAATTGAAATGCAACAGATTGAAGTCGATTCCCCAGGCATTAAAACGAAAGGAAAACAGTGGAATAATCTCATAGATTCAGAGCCAAAGCAACTCGACTCAGTGCTGTGCTTAATTATTCACTCCGCACAAACAAATTTGAATGTTATCAGCTCGGCAAATCAAAAGTGTGTGTATTTTCACTTTCAGTTTGGGTTTTTTTTTGGCAAAACTAATCCACAATGCTCAGCACATGTGGGGAAGCTAAACATTTTACTGACTTCACTGCCGAGACGATAATAAATCACCAAAGTGAGAAGCCACAGGGAGTCGAGTCAAGCACGAGGAAAGCACCGAAAAATAATCCGTTTACCTGCCTTTGAGATTCGGCTTTTGTTTATCAACAACCAAACTAATTAAGTTGCCCAGCAGAGCTCTTCTGAGGCCGCGTGTATCCCAAAGATACAAAGAAATAGAAAGCCCTGCGGTCACACTCTCGTATCATTCCTCGCTTTGTGAGCTCATGTACTGGGAAAAATAGTTAGGATATTACTTGGATTTATATTTTCGGATCTTTTTCTCTGTTTTCTCTACATATAACTAGTTTTTATTAAAAGTTTTTAATATTTACTAGCTAGTTTTGAAAATATATTTTACCTAAACTTCAATCAGCTTTTCTTTTTGTGTAGAAAATATCGAAAATCCAGCAAGATCTCTAGAATGCGAGTGCTGAGTCATGGATCGCAATGGAATATCGCTGTGAAAATGGCCCAACATAAATCAAAAGCGTCACGAATCGTAGATCCCACCCCGCACCCACGACTCGGGGGACCCAACCACGTGCTTACGATAATTGCAATTTGATTGAACCCAAAAAGCTGGGCTCGAACTCGAAAGCCCGGTGTGTCCAGAATTTTTGAGCAGGGGCCCCGGTGGGGAGAGTCATTCAACTTTGAAAACAACAAATAACACAAATAAGAATCCGAATCATGCAAAGCCGCGTCTCTGCCGGATTACACAAAAGCCCAACCGGAAATTTCAGATGGAAAACGAGCAGAAAAAAAGGAGGCAAAAAAGAGAGACTCACCAAAAAAAGTAGAAAAAGAAAAACAAGTCAAAAAAAAAAAGCAAAAGTGCATTATGCGACCCTCGCTTCTGGGGTTTTTGTTTAGAGCTGGTCTCGCTCTGCTTGGTTTATGCATTTTCACAGCGAGAAAAACAGAGAGAGAAGGAGCGAATTTCCCTCCCTTCCCTGTCTGAGTTCTGAGTGGCCGACCATGAATAATTTTCCAGTTGTGACTTCTTTTGTTTTCCGATTGTCAAATCCATACAAATGATGAACAAAAGAGTAAAATGTGAGGGCGTAGAGCTTGTTAATGTCTTTAATGGGATATGCAAAGCAAAAATATCAGTGATATGACACTAGAAATTAAATTTTGAGAAATGCCTTTGAAAACTACATTTACTTATTTAAGCCATTTTTCATTGTCTTCAGACAATTTCCTTCATTTCTCATTCTCTGCTCATACAACCTCAGTCCCACAATGTTTGTGGCTTAGAATTCCATTGAAATCAAATTCCTTTCACTTGCTTAAACCAAATCAAATCCAATCAATAAAGAACACAGATTTCAATATATTTTATTTTTCTTCCACATATTTTTTAGCTCACTCAACCTCAAACTCTGGGGAATAAAAAGAAAAAAGGATGCAAAAACGCTTGCAAAAAGGAGCGGAAATTTCATGCGTCATGCGGGAAAATTGAAACCGCAAAAGTCACTCCCCCCTCAATGCCAATGCATTTGCAAGGCTCAACGAGAATAATTCTATATGTACATGAGAGCCGGGAATGCTGCCTGAAATTGGCGTTGAAAAATGATATCAAATTTGTATTTGCGGCTGGCTCACACAAACTTGTCGCGCGGCAAATAAACTGAAAGCGACTGACAAAGCCCACGAACCCAACAGTGCATTGCATTTGGGCCAAGTTACCCAGTTTCAGTTGCAGCAAGAAGTAAAAAAAAACGAAATGAAAAAGGCGGCCAAAGACTTTTTGATGGCCAGACTGTGGACTTGCCCATGGCCAGCAATAAAAGTCAAGAGTGCCAGGCGACATGAAGCAATTTATCACAGGCAAATGATCAAAACAAGGCACAAGGATCGGGCGAGAGTCCTGCCCCGAGGGGGTGCTGCTGCGGGGGCGTGGCAGCCAAGGCTCTGGATAAAAACGAATTTTCATATCAATTTCCCTCGCCTTGGCTGGGCCGGTGGAGGAGAAACGCTTTGGATTCAATTGTTGAGTTTTCCGCACACAGAACGAACGAACGTGGCCGCTGGCGAAAATAACGTGGAAAATTTACAAGATGTTTTCGTTGCGATAAATAAAGTTGCAAATGTGAACTGCATCAGCTGGCTCTGGCACTGGCTCTGGCTCTGGCGACCAGGAGCCTTAGCTTCCTCCCTTGCCACTCCTCCGGCTCATCCTGCTCCACCGTCCTATTCATCTATGGCAATTTGCCTCAAATTGCCAGCTCTACGCATTCGTACAAATTGAAGGTCTGCATTTGTAGCTGAAGACAGTGCAGCCTCGAAAAGGCGAACTTAAATCAATCAGTGTTTAGATATTTTCTGGTTTATTAAGATACGAAATATTTATAAGACATGCAGACACGCAGTTGGTAGAGTTTTAGAACAGAACGAAGCTCAAGAGGCCACTGCCACACTGCTTACCTTTTAAACTTTTGGTATTTAAACAATATTTTATCATAATATTTTAAGGGAAATAAGAAATGAGTTTTTTATTATTTATTAATTTAAACCAGCAGACTTTAAATAGAAATTCCATCATCCACAGACTTCACTGTATTTGATACTGCGCCTGGTGCTTAAACTGGTTCAAACTGAGCCTGTCAGGAGAGCTTTAAGACATGTTTATTGGCCAGATACAAATGTTTCTTTTTGGCTCTTCGAGTGGGTGGAGTTTTTTCGCCTTTTCGAGTGGCTGTGCGTCCCCAGGTGAGTCTCGCTTGAACTGAAATTAATTGACTAACTTAAGCTCGAGTTTCCTCTCCTGTCGGCAGTTCCACTTTAAGGTTTTTCCTTTTAGAGCCAAAATCAAGACTCTATATACCAACGGCGGCAGCAGCAAAAGTCATTTTCACAACATTTTATGGGCACGCATTTGGATTAATAATAAATGCAACTCCATGTGGGAGGAGGGAGCGCATAATAATATGCGAATATTTATGGCAATAGTAAAATGTTATGAGAGACTCCGCTTATGACAGCAGCAGGAACAGGAAGAGGAACAGGAACAGGAGCAGGACACAGCCGGAATAAAATTAGTTGAAACTTTGATGTGGCTTCGGGGTCATTAAAGAGCTGACCCCGTAATCTATTCAATTAGAAGAGCTGCGTCTGACCATCCTGCTGCTGGCTAGCAGGAAAAAGTGCAAACAGTTTTGCACGTAGTTCTAGCAAGGATGCGAACGTGAGCCTGGCCCATTGTTTGTGAAAATTATTTTATAATCATTTTATCACATTTTCCAGCCAAGTGCCAGCAGCCGCCAGGAGCAGCTGGGAGCCAAGGGGGAGGCACACCTGATGCCAGGATAAATTCGTATCCTTCGAGCAACAACAATGGCCCAAAGGCGAAAACTAAAGCATGCTGGTAACTTTTGTCCTGCCATTGATGCCTGGATACCCCCGCACACTCACCCCCACAGACACACTCACATGTCCGCCCGTTTATGGCTTTGAATCTTCATTTTCCTTAGACAACGGCAAAAATGGAGGATAATAGATAAAATTAAGTGCAACTGCAGCAGACAAGGACAAGGGCTGGGGCTCGCAGCAGGATATGACTGGCTTTCTCGGGGCTGGGCCCCATTGTCGCAGCCAAGTCATGGATGCCATTAATAAAGTGCATTGGATTGGCTGCCCGGCACTCAGCAGAAAATGGCTTCCCTCTCGTTTTTGGCCTGCAAAACGTTTAGCGAAAATTGTTGAACAAACAAGGTTGAGTGAGTTATGGTACGGCCAGCGATGCCAGAAGTGAGATAACACGTTGTGAGTGAGAAATTCTCCATTGTTTCTGGTTGAATATTGAATTCTTTACCTGTTAATCGATGTGTCATTATCAGCTTACTCGATAGTTTATCGCAAATTAAGAAATTTAACTTTAATAAAGAGTTATGCAGCCATCTGCTTATCGTGTACATTATACTAATATCTCGTTAAGTGAAAAACTTAAATAAAACATGAACAGAGCAAGGCAGATAAGGCAAACAGATATTCAAAACAGGGCCCAACAGGTATTGTATTACTGTTTAATCTATGGATTTCGAGCACTTCCGGAAGATACCAGCGATTGGGTCCATCGAAGAGCTGTTATCGTTATCACTTCCACCTCACTTCCCACAACATTCCAACACCAGCTGCTTATAATCAACTTTCCCCGAAACCAGGGGAAATATTAGTTCAACAAATTGAATTAAACATTCCGGGAAGCACTCCAAGCAAGACCCTGGCTGGCTGCCACCCCAAGCTCATTTTCAAAACGCCTTTAACGCCTTACGTTGAGCCGAAAACTTTGCGTAACCTTTTCGCGGAAAATTCGTGGGAACTGAGCAGCAGCCTCAAGCAAACTTCTGAACCCAACTGTAACAAGAACAAAACGAGTTTTAACCTTTGCCACCTTTTCACCTCGTGTTTCGCCTCGAGTTTCATCAAAATGTTGCCGCAGAACTTGACGCAAATTTCTATTTTGTAATAACTTAAAAGGCTGCCCCCCAAGGGAAAAGGGTTTCGCAATTGACACCTACACAAGGGTCTCCAGAAATAAAAAGGCAATCCTTGGCCACAGCTCATCCTGGCACTTAGCCATCATCCTTCTGAAGAAACAATAATAATTTTTAATGAGTTGTAAAGTATTTTTACAACTCTTCTTTACGGCTTCGCGGGAGAGAGGAAAACGGCGAAAGCGAAAGTCGGGCACCTGAATGCATATATATTTATCATGTATATTCGGTTATACATTATTTTTGATGGCTCAATTTCCGTTGCGGTGCCAACTTCCGTGCGCCGCCTTCAGCGAGTCGAGACAAAAACACGCCCAGTAACAAAACGAAAATTAAAACTCGAAAAATTTAAACCAAAAAGCAAACAACTTGGCACAAAAGCTCGGAAAGTTGGGTGATATGCGTGATTAAGCACCGACAGATCCCCTCCCCATTTTTTGTTTTGGTATTTTTGCACCAAGCCCAGCTTTACACGATTGCTCCCCCCTTTATTCGGGGACAAAAAGTGAAGCAGAAAAAAATAATGATAAATATGCTGGCATCTATTTCCAAGGGGGGAGCATTTTTGTAGGCGGGTGTGTCACTTAATGACTTTTCCGCTGAATGCCAAATGAACAAGTCCCGGAGCAGATGGAGTCGCGGCGATGCTACATTGTGTTGTTCCCAGGGCGCTTCTCTGTCGAAATCGAAAACGAAATCCAGTTGGCAAGGTAACAGAACTCCGATTTGTCAGATTGCTTTGTTTCGGAAATAATGGTTGGGTAATTTACTTTAAAAAGTACTGTAAATGGGTTGTTTTTTAAATAAAAAAAGAGGGGGTTTACGAGACAAGAACATGTACTCTAAATTCATGTTAGTGTTTAGGTAATAAATTTAAATATACGTATAATATTAAACATAAAAATATATACTCAATTCTTAAAACAAGAAAATATACGCAATGTAGGAAAATATTATTTAAACTAAACGCTAAGCAAGAGACATTTCAAATTTAGAGAGTCTTGTTTCGCTTTCCCTGAAAACTAAATCCAATTAAGGCGATTTTCAATTCGAAATCAATTGACGAAGGTACTCAAACTCATTTTCAATTTCCTGATTTATTGGCCGGCCCCCTGCGTTTGCCCGAGGAAAATCAGCTTAAATGTGATTTGCTGCGACTGTATTTTTTCCCTCCACCCGCTGTTTGTTAGTTGCAGTTCACTAATTAAGTGGATCTAAGCGCTTTCCAAACAAACCAAATGCGAATGGCAGACGCGGAGCTTTGAAGCCTCACTCCCGGACTGGAATCGAGTCTCGCCGGGAAGAGCGACAATCTGGGGTCTATGCCGCGCTGGCTATCGTAATATATTTGCATTAACCCAGTGACACATTTTGACATAATCTGATTAATTGGCGTGTAAAGGAGAAATAAATTGAGCGGCGACTAATGAAGCGAAGGCCGGCGGGGAAGCTGGAAAAGCTGGGAAAGCTGGCTGCCATTTGGCGCCGGGAAACCGCCCACATGTTAAGTGGATGGATTCTGAAAGGGGTCTCTACAGCTGCGATACCATCATCGTCATCGCCACGAAAAACTTCCTGCAATGCAATAATTTTCCTTAACGAATGTTGATCGTTTTTGTATAGCTATACTGTAAAAAACTGGGGGAACACTAGTTTAGGTTTGTCTAAAAGTGACTCAAAAATATTTAAAATATTCTCAGAATAGGTCAAAGTACCCCTGTTAATTTCGATTAATTTCGATTAATTTATTTTCTAAGTTTTGTTGAGAACTATCTTCTGTGTAGTCTATCTCCGATAGCTAATTGATGTCAACGGCTTGGCTGCTAGGCAGCTGAAACCAGGAAGATTGAGCAACCAGGCCAGACCGCAAAATGTTGCTCCTATACCCCATCCGACCTGATCCGATCCAAGCCGATCCGACTCCGCTGGCGACTCTATCGACTCTATCGACTCCATCCAAGACGTGTCAAGAGCTCGCAGGCGGCAGGCGGCAGAAGGCAGAAGGCAGACAGCTGGCGGCTTTTCGGCGCTCGGCTTTTCTTGTGGTTCGCGTCTCGGTGTCTCAAAGTCCGCCACTTAAACCGCCAACGCCGCAGAATCAATCAGGCATGAGAAAAGCCAACCCGCGACGCCCTTAGCTCGGCTTTTTCAATTTATTAAATGACATTTGTTTAGCATATGCCCGCGCCTAGATATTTCTGCGCCGTCGCCGGCGGCCCCAAAGCATCAATTTTTAATTTCATTAGCATGGAGGGCATAACCTACTTCACCCCCCAGTAGCCGCTCTGCTTTTTCTGGATTTTTTTCATTATCTGCTTTTCCAATTTGCATTCGCCGGTTTTCGCTTTTCGGTTTCCTTGCTCGCCATTTTCCGGTTCATGCGTTGCTCGTATTTGAATTTGAAATGATTATTGATTTTACAATGCTGCCTGTGTGCTATATAGAAAACTGTATAAATTCCCACAGATTTCGGCCTATTTTTAGGGCAATTCGGTAGTGGTCTCTGCTCAGGGTCAAATATAACCAGCTAATTACCCAAAGTGCATGGTTCAAGATCTCTGAACTAAGGCACAAAAAATGTAAACAATTCACAGCGATGGCTGAATAAATGTTTATGAAGAAATAAACAAAAGGTGGGCAGCAGCGGGAGAAAAACAGATGTCGGATGGTGTCCATCCAGCTACCTCAATTACTCAACTGGTCAGCAGATGTGCCTGATTTGGCATCTTGGACGCAATTTGATCGATATTCATAAATTGTACTTAAAATCAAATTATTTCCAGGTGGAAAGCAACCCCATATCAGTGGGGCTTTAAAGATGTTTTGCATTATTTAAAAGATTATGCCAGCTTAGACCCAGAGCAGCCTCACTTTAACTCGAATTATCTAATTTGTGTCGGCTTTGTGTTTGCCCATTGAAAACAAATTTCGAAGCCAGAAAACATTTTTAGATAAAAGCTCTGACTAATCAGAACGGCAGCCCGAAAAAAGCCGACCCGACACACCGACCGTCCATAAAGGTAATCGGAAAATGTTTATTTAATAAATAAATTGGAGAGAAATGGCGCAGCTTTGTCGGAATGGGTGGCTTGTTTTGCTTGTTTCGGTCACAGACCGAACGTATTTATTCAATTAAAATAATCATAAAGAGAAATGTTTGTACTGCTGCTGTGCAAATATAAATAAAATAGCCAAAAAATATTGTTATGCATGTACGAATTCCGGACATGCAGACTAAAAATCAATACAATTATTTTCAATAGAATTCCAAGTATTTTTTGAACATTTCTTTAGAAAGAATATTTAATTTCCAATTTGAGTTGCAGGTTTCCTACTCAAACTTTCCCTTTTTTAAGTCCGCTTTACAATAGCTCCGGTAATGCTTCACGGCTGACCGACCAAGTACGCCGGATCCGATTTGGCCTGCAGTCTTTGATGCGGGCCGAGCTCTGACGTTGATTAATGACCAAAGTCGGATGGATAACTAAATGAATTTTCCCAAGCCTCCCCCCGCACGCACTTAACCATTTTCTGCCCAATTGGGTTGTCAACATTTGGACAAACATTCGAGCTCATTAGAGCATTCTGAATTATGAATACTTGACTTCAGTCGGAGTCACAGTCGCAGAGTGCCTTTTGGGTAATCCGTTTGCTCCAGTGATTTGCATAAAATGAGATTTGCCGATGAATGACAGAGGCTGGGGATCCCGAGCCATTCACTTTGGCCCGGGTTCAAACTCAACAGTTTAGCCGGGAGCATTCCAGACCTAATTGAGCTGTCTCCGCATCGAAAAAGAGGCGCAGGAAATTTAATTGAGTGCAACTGCATAATTGTTCAATTAAAGTGATTGTGTCAGCACTGCGAGCGCACAATTAGTGCAGCAATTTTTATTTAATTGATTGAAACACAACCGACATCGACTCCCCATTGACAGCTGCCACTGTTCCAGAGCTTCAGTGCGTGAGGAAGGGCAAAAAAACTTATCGCTGGCCAGCTGCCTTTAACCCGCCATTACGTGTGAAAGAGCCCCGTTTAGGCAATAAAATTGTCCCAATCTGTAAGTATTTCGCACGGCCATGGAGCCATGGAGCCATGGAGACCGAGAACAATGCGAACAAAGCGAAGCTGCCAATTCCGATTACCTGAATTGCGCCATTTGCCAGATACTTTTTATGCCTTCGCTTTGTATTTGGCAGATAGCTTGGCTGGAAATGCCACTTGTTCATTGAGATGCATGCTTTGATTCATGCATGCGACTGTCGAGCTGCATACTCCGGGAAATTTGTCACACTTTTGGCCAGATATTTATGTATATATTATTCACCAGACAGAGATGCTTTTTGGCTCAGCGAGTGGCAGATATCTCAGAGTGTCTGACTCAGACAGCGATAGAAAAATGTAACTCCTCTTGTAGCTTTGATGAATTTTGATAGTTTAATCTGTAAGCTATTTTAGCCTTTATTATATTGTTTTTTCCAGGATATTCTCTTGACCTGATTGCAAAGTTCTACCTAGCAAAGATATCGTTATCCTATAACTTTCCATCTTCATCTGCTTTTCGCTTAGCCAACACATTAGATATTTATTCGTAGTGAGTTACGCTCCCAGGACACATCTAGATAGATGGTGGAACTTGAGCTGGGGACTGGGCTGTATTCCACACCCTGACATGCCCGACTTTCTTATGCAATCCGGCAGATACAACGTCCCTGCCTCCTCCGCTGAGACCAAATTGACATGCAAAATGTGTGCAATGGCGCCATGGCTGCTGATGTCTGAGCTGCGACTGCCAGCCATTTATTTGGCGCTGGTGGAATTGAGTTGCATTTGCCATTTTCCATTTTCCACTTTCCGCCGCTTGCCATTTGCAGTGGCATCTGCGGGCCTATAAATAAGCATGTCACACCGTTAACACCATTAACTGCATATTAATTGGCCGAAATAGACACCGGGGACTAAGCCACGATCCGCCGACTCTCGCCTGACATTTGTCCAAGTTTAGAGATACGTTTTGGCCAAAGAAGGTTTGGGGTGTGTGCTCCTACGATGGGAAACCTAATGTCATTGGGAATTTTTCTCAGCTTAGAATGTGTTTTGAAAGGTAATAAAAAAGTATAATATATACTATAACCATTATCTAAAAAAATAAGCTTTGGGACCAACTAATAATCAACTTGAATGTCTTTATATTCTGATCCGAATTAGTAATCATTTTGTATAAAAACCTTACCCTTAAACAATATTTTTATTGTAGTTTCCACTACATTTTTGCCCATTCTCGCTAACTATCCAGCGAGGAAGACATTTTGCGGGAGCAAGTATCTTGCAGTCACATTCCTGAACTCGCACGCACACACATTCATCAGGCAGTGAACGCATGCATAAATTAAGTGCAATTAGCATAAACAATTTTCGGCTTTTAACTGTGCTGAGGGGCGGCCAAGCCAAAAGGGGGGGCCTGTGGGTGAAACTTGAAAGGGGAAGCTGGCGAACACATGCTCGGTGGCAGCCATGGAACAACACAGATTCTGTGGCCACAATGCAAGACGCTCTGCATATAAGGCTGCGGCCAGAAATGCAGCTTTTTGAAGATAGATTACTTTTGGCCAAATTTGGCAAGGAGTGCAAATCGCAGAGGGACTGGAGGGAAGAGACCGAGGAACGACCGAAGACGCAATAAGTTGAGGGTACTCGGGAAATATGGGTTTATTTTCCGGCACAACAAGTATACAGTTCTTTTATACCAGAAAATAAGAATTTCCTATTCAATTTTTACAAAATCAATATGAAAATGTTGAGTCAATTGATCAGTTTTTATTTGAATAAATTTAATATAATATATGTAAATCGATAAAATTGTTAATAAGACCTCTGTGCACCTTTCAAGTTCTCTCTGCTATCAGAAATCCCTATATTATACTGACTGTACATATTTTCCTCTGATATTTACACCCCCTTGAGTCTCCCTAATGTGACCGACCCATCCTATCTGTTTATCTGATGATTTCATTATGCAGCTGCCAAAGTTTCAAGTAACGAATTTTGTTCTTTTGTGCAAAGATCCCTCCTTTTCATATTTTTCGAAAAGCTCTTAATGTATACACATATGAATGTACTTAAACTCCAAAGTAACCAAAGTCCAGAGGCCCTTCTTCGACCCAGAGATCCCAGTGGAACGGCATAAAGAGCAGCACATGGGGAATCCGATCGCAGTCGCTGGTGTTTGTTTACAGACTTTTACACAGACAGCAGCATACAGTGCATGTGCACATGCATATTTAAATGTGGTGTTTAAATGGCGTTTAGTACGTGAAATGCACGAAAATGTCGAGCACATGGCAAACAACAGGCGGCAATCGCAAATTCGCAGACCGCGGCTGGCAAATACCACACAGAACACAAATAAATACAGACACAAATGAATAAGTGAATTCGTGAAATTTAAATGAATTTCGCAAAGGGGGAAGACGTGGCTTGGCAGCGGGAAAGCGCCGCCTCATCAGAATCGAATATCGAATATCGGATAGTCGAAAAGTATTTATATTATGATTACTACTGAAAGCCGATCTTTGTGTGGGAACTGGGGCCAATCCCGTATGGGGGTTGCTTGGTTATCGGTTGTGCAAGCGGGTCCCAAGGTCGAATCCGTTTCGGGTTGTCAGTGTCAAATGGGCTGAACTAGATTCGTACGTAGCGTCTCGTAGTGGGGCAAACGATTGTGTTCGCCTCGAATTAATCCAGCTGACAGCTGTAGAACATTTCCATAATTGGCCATTGCTCGCTCCGGTTGGGGGGGGGGGGGGGGGGGGAGGAAAAATCAAAATATTTTGTGAGTCACAATTAACATTTCGGGATCCAATTGAGACTTATGAGAAGAGAATTCTACTTTCTTATCGCGTCGATTCAAGTGGGTCAACCCCCATTCTACGCGAGAGTTCAAAAATCCCCACATGCATTTTATTGGCCGGCGGCGGCATTAATTATAAATGCTTGTCAACAGCTTCGCTTCAATAAAGAGCCCGCAAACAAATGAACAAACATTCACAAAAAACAGAACCATATCATATGGGAGATATGGCTCTCAAGACCCCCTTAAAGTAGGAAGAGTTATCTGTTGTTATAGATAAATGTGTCACATTGAGGATGCTCTACTGGTAGTCGGAATGCAAATGGGTATGGATATCGCCCCTGAGCCAAATGAATATTATGGTTATTGGGTGAGATTGTTCAAGGGATCGGGGGCCCAACACTTGTTTTGTTTTTGGTTTTATTCGGTGCTCATGGGTTAATTGAAACAACAGACAGTAAATGAGAAAACAAAAGAAAGGAAAACATACTTTTAGCGTGTTGGAAATTAGAATTTCCGATACAACCGAAACAGAGTGCGGCTGGAAGAATAAAACAAGAAATTTTATCACTTAAGACGGGAAATTAATCGGGGGATCGTAAGCTAGATAAAAACAAAACAAAAAAAAACTGCAAAGAAAAGAAACACGGTATGTATTAATGGGTATTATTTGCTCCAACTCGAATTCCACAGATGACATCATCAGTGGAGCGATCGCGGAGGGGATACAAATTTGGCAGGGGTTAAACAACGGAAATCGACGAGAATTTGGGGCACAGCAGGCGGTGGACCAGCGAATAATAATAAATTACCGATTTATTGATGGAGTTTAGAAAGTTTTAGTTTTTTTTAGAGGCGAGAAGAATCGAACTTGAGTCATGTGCGCTCTAATTAACCAACTGCTGACACTGACACCCGACCGAAAACGGAGGAGAAGAATCCACCAAGCAAACATCCAACAAGTATGCGAATGAGCAACAGAGGAGCTGCAGAAGATAAAGCGTTGCACACACAGGCACAGTCAGCCTCAAGAAGCTGCCAGACAATGTAAATCCAGTTGAGATACAAAGATACATGCACACATCCCTCATATGGAAACAAGGCGCGTTGGAGTAACACTCGGATGATGACAAAGATAAAGTGAGCCACTGCCAAGGATACGGAAAGATGGGAAGGGGAGCGAGGCGCAGAAGCGAAGTAAAGCGACAACTTTAACAAATAAACTGTACCCTGAGCAACAACGACTAAATCCCATACAGAAAAATTCAATAACATGCAAAGTAAATAATAATAAACGACCTTGCCAGGGAGAGCAGCCTCCTCGGGATATGAAAACATATCCACATATATATTTTATCCTCCTTTTTGACAGTCAAGCGTGGGATATTAAAAGTGGAAAACCTGTGAAGATGCAAATGAGATTTCCCTTGCAGAAATTGGAGCAGCTTATCTATGGGAGCATCTCGGGCAGGCAATTAAATGGACAAGTCTCTGGCACCGATCTCAATCGCAACACAAATATCTGACAGAATGCAATACTTCGGGGAAGCGGCTCATGCATTGAGTTACCAACAGGTGGCAAAGAAGCTGTCTATCAACACAAGGGGAAAATAATGTTTAAGTTCAAGGAAAACTTAAGACATTTTATAAATTAATAGAAAATTCATATCGATTTTCATAACCAATTCTGAAGAATAATTACTCTTAGAATAATAAGAAAAGTAGTACAAGAGGTATGCTATATTTATGATATAGTTTACCTTGTCTTTCATTTAAGAAACCCTCGTTCCTTTTTACTTAACAAATAAATCCTAGTCAGTAAATATCCCAAGTATAAATTCAGCGACCTATCCACGACTTTCTAGAATATTATTGCTGATGAAGTTATTGGATAAAACCCGAAAATTAATTTTAAAATCTTACAAGTTTACAAAATATATGCAGTATTTCTTTCATTTTCTATAGAGTAACCATTAAGTCGTGTTCTCTTTAAATGTAAGATAAGTATTTTCCCCTTTACAGTTAAATAAATTCCCATTGCGTTTGCCATTTTATAATTTTCACTCGTCAAAAGCTGAGACAGCAAGAATTTTTCTTAACGCCGTTGTCATATTTTTTACAAGTCGGCTTGTTCCCATCGCCAGAGAGAGAGAAAACGGAAAGCTGAAGCACTTATATTATATAAATATATATTTTTTAGCGGGTTGTTTTATTTGCGGTTAACATAATGTTGTATTGAACACGCGCTGCCAGAATCTGGCCAAAAAGAAAAGTTGGTGAAAAGTGCGCACAGTTTTAAACGTGACTGTTACAAAGAATTTTTGTTTCATTTGCCACACACACACAAATATACACACAATGCTGGTGTTATTCTTGTTATAATTCTTGCTATTGTTGTTGTTGTTGTTATTGTTTTTGTTGTTGCAGCGTTGACGAAAAATGATTATTATAAATTCGACCTTATTACTCTTGTTACTCTCGTTTGTTTTGCTGCCACAAAAAATACATATAAAATAATAATAACACCAAAACAATTTATTTCTGCAATTTTTCTTTCCGCGGCGTCGGTTTACATTTTGTGTGGAAAGAAGGTGAATACTTTTCGCACTTTAAACACTTTTTCTTCGTGGAGGTTACATCCTTGAGCTAGGAATTTTATTTTTTTGATTTTTTTTCGCTCGCAATTCTCTTGTTTTATTTTCTTTTATATCTTTGGGATTTTTTATTTTACCGGCAGATCGCGATCGCGACAAAAAACGCAACCAACTTACGCGCCGCCGCTTCGAAAACTGAAAAGTGAGCCAACAACAAAGCCGGCTGCAGCCACTTTGCACTCAAAATAGCACTCGAAACACTCACACTCGCACTCACACTCCCAAAAAACGGAACTTGTTCGCTCTCTCCGAACTTGTTGCTCGGACTTTGAGTGCTGTTTATGCATTGTTTATGCTGTCTGTCTTCCCGTTCTCTCTCTGTGGCCCCACACTCGCTCCTACTCTGCGACTCACCCACTCACACGCTCATTAAGTGGTTGTCTTTTTGAGTGGACCCATCGAGTGGCCCTATCGAGAGTGTTGTTATAATTTTTCAATCTGCCAGATACTTTGCATTACCTTCCGCTGCTGCTGGCTTATTTATTGCCCGAGTTTGGGCTTTATTTCGATACAATTTATAAATGCATTTGAATGGCCTGTTTTTTATCTTCCCGCATATTCGTTTCGTTTCGTTTCGCTTTGTTTCTGGTTTTGTTTGTTTTTTGTTTTGGTTTTATTCGTTTGTTTTTATGGCCTTTTTATTTGATAATTTACACGCATTTCGTGTGCGATTTTTTGTTCTCGAAAGCTTGGGTTCTGAATGAATGACATTTTGTGACTCACAATGAATATGATTGAGCATGTTGGGGGAACAAATAAAAATTAAATAAAAAAAAGTAAAGGATTGTTCAGAGTCTGCCGTTTTTTGGTTACCTTAATTAAATTTTTAAACAAACCACTTTTGATTCCAAAAAAATGGATTGGGGTCAGAGTTCAGAAAAAATTGTACTAACAAGTTTGAAAAATTACATTTCATTTCATGGGCAGACCCTATTAATTGTCTTTTATTTATTAACTATAGTAGGAAAAACTAAATTTTTATACGATATAAAAATGATTAACAAATTGCTTCGAAAAATTAAAAGTAAATCCCATCCGTAAAACATTCAAAATTATTTCCTTCTTACTCCCATTTCCCCTCACGTCGTCTGTCAACCAAAAATCATAAAGAAAACTCTAAAGATTAAATGTGTTTCCTTATGTTTTCTTAGCCTACAAAAAAGAGAGAAAAACAAGCACAAAAAGAAAATTAAAGGAGAAATGCAAAATTGGCAAATAATTTTTCTTTTTTTACCGTCGCGCCTCTCACACGTGACAAAGTGTGAA
Source organism: Drosophila seguyi (assembly GCA_008042675.1). Taxonomy (NCBI): domain Eukaryota; kingdom Metazoa; phylum Arthropoda; class Insecta; order Diptera; family Drosophilidae; genus Drosophila; species Drosophila seguyi. Next base: position 162,546 of record VNJU01009366.1, on the reverse strand, counting down.
AAATGCCTCCAACTCATAAGCGAGGAAACGCTGTTCGTCTGTTTTCCTTTTCTCTGGGATTTTCTTAAGCCTACACTTGCCACAAAAGGCAGGGGGAAAGGATGTGGCAAAAGAAAATTTATGAACTGCAGACGCGGCAGAGAGCGAGCGAGCGAAAAGGGAGATACAAACTTTTGTCTTTGTCTCCGTAGTGCAGCCGGAAAATCTATTTTCGACCGCATAATTTTCTTTTCCAGTCTGCCACCTTGTAGGGCAGTTTTTCCTCCCTCCCTGGACTTCTGCCTCCCATCCCAAAATTTATCTTCGGCAAGGCGATTTGTAGTCTGCCAAGGCAAAAAAAAAGAGGAAATCCAGAGGCCAAAAATGTCTCTGAAAAATTGTAGAGTTTACTGTGCATTTGGATTTTATGAATTTCCGAAAAATCGAAATTGAATTCTCCTGCTTCTAATTGTTTTTTGTGGTCTTTGCATGCATTTTCATTCAAGTTTCTCAGTTTTATCTGTGGCATGTATTAATGATGATGAATGGTGCGAAGTTTCCCAAGGAAAATACCTTATAATTGGAAATACTAAGAAAGGAAAAACTAGACCACATGATATTGATTGTCTGTTTCCAATTAATTTTTTAGTTGGGGAATATTTAGTTTAGGTTTGAAATCAGCATTAAAACTGTACGTACCCGATAAGTATTTCTATTTCTAAAATAGCTTTGGTATAATTTAATTGGTATAAACAACAATTCGTAAAAGTGAGATTAATCAAGATATATTGTTACTGTTTTTGTGGGAAAAAACAGAAGTGATACCATGAAAACATATTCCATGAAAATATTTTCATAGCGATAGTAAATATGTTACTTAATATGCCAGTTGTACCAGCTTCGATCCTTTCCCCCTTTCAATTAATTGGAAAGCAAAGCCAATTAGAGAACTATTTCATGCCATATTGTGGCCCCGGGCAAATATTTACCAAATGTTTGTTTTTACCCCGTGTTCCGCTCCGCCAGCAAGAGAAAACATACACAGGGAGAAGGGCAAATATTTATGAAATGAAAATCCTCGACGCTACTAGAAGGGTCAAGTGGGCGAAATTGGAAATGGAAAAAGTTGACTACCGCCACAAAATGGCGCCGTTGGTCAATGGAAAAAGGGGAGCTGGAATATTGACAGGCCAAATGAATTGGCCACATGGCGAGCCACGTTCTGCAGCTGGGTGTGTGTGTGCGTGTGTTTGTGTGTGGCAATATAAAGCACAACACGTTTGACAATTATACATTGGTTACATTTCGTGGCATATTTGTGCAGTTGGGGCAAATAACAAAAGCCAGAAAAAAAAGCAAATGGGAACAAATAAATGGAGGATGCTGCAAAAAGTCAGATGGGGAGCACTGCAATATGCGGTTGAAACATTGATTGTGGGCGGAAAGGGATCCTTACACACACACAGAAGCACACAGCCAGGCAGACAAACAGACAGACAGACAGTCAACGTATTAACAATAACTTCCAAGCGAGACATTGCATAGCCAAAGCATTTTAGCGGCACAATCAATTGATTTCCCCAGAGGTTGACAAGAGAGATGAAATATTTCAGCCTGTTCTGAAGGCCCTCATCCTTTCCACATCAGAGTCTTTTTTTTATCACTTTTTGTTGGCATTTAAAGGATTTAATGGTGTATAATAGATTACGACCAGAAATATCTATATACAAATCCTTTGTTGGCTGTTGCTTTTCAAACAATAAAGTAAATTTAAATTATTTAGTCCCCATTAACTGGTACATAAAGCAGATAAGTGATTAATTTGGTTGATTGAAATGTGTAAAGGCAATATTTTTTTATATATATGATATCAGAAAGAATTTAAAAAGTTTTATAATTTTACAATGCAGTTATTAAAATGTATTACATTTACTTTAAAAAGCAATATTATCTGCAAATGTTTGAATATTTAATTGAATGGTATTTTGAAGCTTTTATTTTATATTTTCTTAAAAGAAATGTTATTGTTATTTATGCTTAAAATATTTTATAATTAATTTCAGCTTTAAATAATAATGATTAAGGAACAAATTAATTTTTACTTAAACAATAATTGCAGCATACTTCTAGGCAGTGTTTCTTGCCTGGTTTGGCTCTCGGCTAACAACAACAACACCAAATGTGTGTTCGAAGTTCGGAAAATAGTTTTATTAGCCTTTGTTAGTCAGTTACGAGCAGAGTAATCTCTGCTGCTAAATCAAAATTTCCATAGATAATATTTCTTCTCCGTGTCAACCGGGGCAACTTCGTAAAGTGTGCACATAAATCACAGGCAGCAACACACGCTGCGTATGAGTGATTTATTAAACTGTTTTGTGCCGAAGCGAGAGGGCGAGCAGAGCAACTAAATTGATTTCATTGTGTGTCCCTGGCCTGCATAATAATAAACCAAACAAACTGCAACGAAAACTTTCAACTTTTACATGGGACATTTTTCAGCTTTTAAGGAGCCAGAGGACATGGACCAACGCAGTCCTTGGTAGCCATGGGAGCCCTGGCTGGCCCAAGGAGCAGCAGTTGCGGCCGAGTGGTCATAAGGGGTTAAATGAGTTGCCTCTGTGTTGCCAGTAGTGTGTCCTGCTCCAATATCGACCACATGTGGTTAAATTATGGCCAGAGCTGACCGCCCTTCACCATTTTCGTGCCATTTTTCCAGCAGTTTTCCGGGAAATCAATGAAACATATTTCAAAGCGTTAAGCAATTGCTTTTTAGCGTTCATTCGGCATGCCATTGCGGACTGCCAATTCCCCACAATTTGTACCCCACAATCCGCATTTTAAGTGGTCGGGTGCGATTCGATTGGATTGGATTCTCTGGAGCATGTCCCTTATGGGGATTCTGGGAGCCAATTCCCCGACTCTCGTCGGGTTAACTCAATAAAATTCAGAGTCCAGCATTATTTGCCAAATGAGCCAGAAGTAGTTCTGGGCCATTGTCTTCCTCCTAATGCTCTGGACTCTGGACCAACCCTTTTCATTAGCATGGCACCCGACATTCCACATTTGATTGAGTTTGCGGCCCAAAGCCAAGGAATGCTGATGGGTGGCAATGCATCATTCCAAGGGGTTCAACGGTGACCCCCGACCCCCACATTGATGGATGACCCTGCAGGAGGCACACTGCATTGAGTTCTGGCTAGGCAAGTACCAATCAGACTTCATTAGGGCCGCCGGCTTGATTGCAAATCCTAGCCGCAGGCCATGATGTGCCACGACTTAAAGTTGCTGCAAGGATTTTGTGTCTCACCTGCAGGGGCGCACTTTAATTTTATTAAAAATTTTAACAAGCCAGTGTCAGCAGGAAAATTCAAAGTGTTCTTCAGTTTATTCTCACGGTAAAAAATCTTAAAGTGAGAAATTGCATTAAGGAAGCTACCAATATTAATTGATATTATCAATTTTACAAATTACTGATCATGAAATTAAGTTTTAATGAAAAAATCTCCAGACATAATTGAATATATGTTTGCCATCTGCAGTAATGGCATGTATATGTACAGTGTGTAATGTTGGCCTGCTGTCAGCGGTTTCCTCAACTTTTGCTGGCCACGTACGGGTCGTATACGTAACTTGTGCAAAAATGCAATGGCAGGCAGAAAAAACCCCCCGTTTCTCTGCTTTCTGCTATGCAAATGAAATTTCCCCCAGAGAAACTTTTTATTCAATTAATAGAAAATTTCTTGGAGTGGTCAATTAACCACGTGGCCACTGAGCTGCGGCTCAGCAGGGTGCAGGTCGGGGTAGGGGATTTTGGTTACTAGAACGGCTAAACTTTGCCTCAGCTATTTGGCGACTTCATTTAACGTGGCCCGAACGGACTTTCATGAAACCATTGCAAAGTTTTCACGCCCATTCCTTCGCCTGTCCTGTAATTGTTTTAACTTGCATTTATTTTAGTTTTCTTTTTTTTAGCATTCTTTTTTAATTATTCCCAGCGATCCGACTTTCCAGCAAACTTTATTCTTTCATTCCCATTTTCCCATTTTAATTTTTACTTTATTTTACCTTTTTAATGCCTTCGCCCCCCTAGATTTTTTCACATTGTTAATTTTGTTCAAGTTTCCCCTATCAGTTTTTTCCGCTCGCATAAAAAATACATTTTTGTGTAAACAGGGGAAAAGTGTGGATAAAATAGTTTTTCAAACTTTTGCATGAAGGTAGGTGGTGGTGGTCGAGCTTGTTATCGCCGCTTTTAAGGTAATTTTTGTGCGAGCCCGAAAAAAATATTAAATGCACACAATTCCAAGCACTTTCGAGGAGTCTGCATTTTTTTCGGGGCGTCGAGTGCCATTGAGAGATTATTTTCAAAGCGATTTGCGCTGCAAATTGAATTGATTGCGAGGCAAAACGAATTTGTTAAGGATCCTTTGGAAAAACGGCGCTCTGGTAGAGTAAAAGCGGAAAGTTTTTGGCTTTATTTATTTTTGAATTTAAGCGGTTTACCCTAACTAGGCCATCGACACCATCAAATTTGTACATAAATATTTGCAGCTTTTTCATATTGAACCATCAATAACGGGTTCAACATTTTGTTTTTTGATTAGATCTGCCTGAAAAAATGCTAAATTTGACCCAGTAAATTGTTAAATCGTTCCCTGATGTGAAATTTGTCAGTACAACAAAAGTACGGGGCATGAAAAAAGAAGGAAAACTACATGAAGGCTTATTGTTTAAGAATAATCTTGTTTATGATTTATCTTGTTTATGTTTTGTGGGTTTGTATGCTGTATTATTTTATAGCAGAATAAATCAGAATTGAAATCTCAAGGGCCGTGAAATATTTTTTAAATTAATTTCCAAATTGTATTCCTTTTCATTAGGTTTGCATGGTAAATTTTTCTCTTGACATACTTTAAATAATCGAAATTACCTTCTTTTGTTTCTTTCAAAAATGTTGGGTTGAAACTAACTTACAAAACACTTGTACCGGTTATAAATATTTATATATTCCATGGCAAACATAGAAATACGTGTATAAGTGAAGCTAGTATATATAAAATATCCAATAAAAATATTCTGAAACTCGAAACAAAATCCCCTAAAATTATTTTCTAATTCCATATTTCGGTAATCTCTTTTTTGTGAGGTTTTTCTTGCCTTTTTGATCTGATGTTTTCCAGATTCTTTACGACTTTGGCCATTTTGGTGTGGCATTGTTTTCCTCGATACGATTTTCCCGCTCTACATTCGCATTGATTTTCGCCCCAATGGCCGCGAAGAGAATGCCACACAAGCACTGTGACACACAGAGGCACAACACACACCTACGGCCACGCATACACCCGCAAACAAACATACAAAACACAGACGAGTTTCGCATACAATATGTGCACTTTATGCGCTTTGATATTTTATACATTTTGTGCGGCCCACTCAACGAGTTGTTTTTGCTTTGCCCGAACTGGTCCCATGTTGTATCCATTGTTTGCACAGTCTGTGCGACATTTTTATGCTATCAAACATTGTTGCATCGAATTTACGGTGCGTATGAGTAACGACGACGAGGCAGTGGCAGTGGCAGTGGCAACCGCAGCAGCAGAAGCAGACATCAGAAATAACCCCCTTTCGAAACATTTGTGGTGGAATATATTATGTTGTTGCCTTGTGACAGACTGAAGCCCGAACGACAGGCGTCATAAAAAACACACTTGCATTTATTAGCACTGCCCCCTCTCTCACAAAAAAACAAAAAATAAGACACGAAAAAGGACAAAATGTATCCTGGACTGGCGAAACTTGTGTTTTGCTGTTTTATTTTTTCAACGTTGTGGCCAGAGAAAATGTAATTGAATAAAGTATTTTTCACATTCGGTCGGCCAAAGGAAAATGTGTGGGGAATGCGAAATAAATGCAGGATTCCAAATTCAGGACACCCTGAACTCATTCAAGTAGTTTTGGCATTTTCACGCTCAACTTTTTCAAAAGCAAACCCACTTCGATTCGCTCCTCTCCAAATAATGCGATTTAACGAGCAGTTGTAAAAGCAAATTGCTCGCTGTCGGAACATTTCCATAAGCCCCACTCAAATTATGAATGAAAATGTCACGCGGATAGGAAAAACGAAAACGAAAATGAGGAGGAAAAGTTGAGAATTGAGAATCGAGAATCTCGAATCTGACTTACCGTCATGTACTCATCCAGGCGATGCTTCCAATTGTCAGATCTATCGATTAGATTGTTCCACTGCTCGGAAAGTTTTCCCACCTCCCGCCGGATGCTGCGTGTTAGCTCCCGGCTCTGCTCCTCGGCGGACATGTAACGCGACTCGGAGTCATGGTTGGCTAAAAGAACGAGAGATTATTATGATAAGAAAGCGCTGGCAAATTTATGAAAATCAACTCGAGTCAAAGACAAAGTTCCGCAAAAAAAACAAGAAAATACGGAGAAAGCACAATTGCTGCGCCATTAAATTGGGGAGGATGCCGTCTCACGTGCCGGAGTTTATGAATTAGAGATGATATTATGGCTCTTAATGCCCGCCCGGGTCGATGATTCTCCTCTGGCAGCCTTGATTATGCTGATTGCAGGCTGTGATTAAATTTGCAATAAAATAATCCTACGGACAGGCAAGCTCTGGGGAGAAGTCCAGGCAGAAGCTCAAAGTTGAGTGAAAACAAAGGGAAACTCTAATTTGGCCACCGGGGTAATCAATTAGCCAGGCTTTAGCACAGGACTCGAGTCCCGAGGTAAATTCAATACATATCAATGTCTTTAAGCCATCGATTAGTTTCAGCTCAGCTCGGCCCTAGACACTTCTATCGCTTCCGCAACAATAACAATGATGGCAGATGAAAGGCAGAGGGAAAATCGAAAAGGAAAAGTGTCAGGAAATTTGAAAGACAAACTGACGCGCTCTTGCGGCGAAGGGAAATGCAATCCGATACGGAAAGGGAGACGGAGAAGGAGACTCACCAACGGACGGACGGACGACCAACTGACTGACAGACGAGTGGCAGCTGCTGCTGCTGCTGCTGCTGTAAGCCAACACAGTGACACAAAAAAGAACGGCAACGGGGCCAACTCGTCTCGGCTGAAACTCAAAGTTGGCTAAATCCGAATTTAATTTAATGCACGGACGGAGACAGCGAGCAACTTTTATGGCCAAAGGAGAGGTTGGACAGCTGGTAATGTGATGCCGGGCAAATATCGAGAGTTGAATACTTTTCCTCCAACTCCCCGCCAAGTTTTGTCGTAATATTCAAATTCAATTTAAAGATTGAGTTTATCGCTTGCATGTTTTCTGCTTTTTGCCCGCCTCACTGACTCGCCGGCGTGCTGGCTGAAACTTTTCGTTTTCAATTTTGAATGCACAGGGAAATATTAAAAAAGGCGGAATATTGAAATATGTTCTCCATATATGCAGGACATTTCTATAAGCACTCGGGAAAATGTTTAAAAAGTTTGATTGATATTTGCTTTTATAGTAAAACATAATCAAAAATTGCAAAAGTTTTATGCGTTGAAATTAATTCATGTTCCCGAATTTAATTCAATTATTTCCACATCAAGTTCTTTTCTATTTAAGCTTCAAAGAAAATCCAACTTTTATTCAATTTCAATAATCATTAAAATTCATTTGGCCCCGTTTTCAAAGCCGACAGCCAGAGTGATTGGTGAACCACAAAATAGAGAGCAGAATGGCCAAAATCAAAGGCCAAAAGCGGGTCGGGCCAAATATCTCTCCCGCAGCTGATGGCTGGCACTAATAGCGTACTAATCGTACTAATTGCTCTGGTCGCAATTATCCTCGACGGCTCCCATTGCCGCCCACTGGCTGGATGAGGCCACAAAAAAATCGAAAACAAATCCCCAGCCAGTCACTAACCTCACCCACCGAGCTGCAGCCACATAGCCATTTGCTAAATTGTTAACTACAGTCTAAAAAAAAGGAACTCCGATGAGAACTAAAGCCAGATCTGAGGCAGCGAGGGGTTTGGTGTGTGAGTGGTGTGCGCCTGCTGGTGGTGCAAAATCAATTGCCAATTCTCTGGTTGCCCAACAACAGTTGTCTACTTTTAGGCGCTCACGTACCAAAGTCCTATCCTTGGCCCTGGCTGTGTGTGCGTGTGCGGTTTTTGAGCTTGCTAAGCTTTTGTAAAATAGTTAAAGCAAATTCTTACATTTTAGTTTTCGTTGATTCGTGAGAGATATTCGACAGAGAGTTCAATCAATTGTGAAATCCTCAGGGGAGTAGTGTGTGCAGGAGTTGTGGGGGCTGGGTTTTAAAATTAAAAAGGTTCCGACTGAATTCTATTGAGAATCATTTAATGTGAAATAAGATTGCTTGCATATACCACTCTGGAGGGTCTTATTTAAATCGTTTAATGTGTCCCGAAAAGGGAATAATTGCAGGCATTTTTAATATTTTTTTGTATGTTTAATTTTGACTCTTTGCTTTCTTCGAGTGATGTTAGAGAAAGCAAAAGCATAATGCATCTGGTTCAAAATTGTTGTATTAATACGAATCATGTTTTTTTATGTTGTTCTTGATCAAAATCTCGTCTGCGTTAATTTGCATTTGAATATTTGAAAATTTGGTGTAGAATATGATAACGTGCCTAAAAATTGATTATTTTGAATACTTCATAATGTAACTATGCAGAAAAAAATAATTTAAAAAAAATTTTTAAGTTCGGAGATCGACATATCTACATTTTAAAACTGAAGATTCTAAGAAACTAAATATCCTACTTCGCTGCAGATTTAAAACCATGCCTGAAACTAGGAAATATACAACATATTGGTAGCATTTTAATTGACTTTCTAGTTCTGTTTGGCAATCCAGCATATTAAGGTTTAAAGATATGCGAAAAAAAAAACACTAGAAGAACCAAAAGGAGTGCGCCAGATAACCCTATAACTATCCCATTACTAAGGGATTGTCCATCATTGCCTTAGCAGTTTATAGATCATGATTTTCTACCCAACCCCGCGACCCCTCAAAAAAAATCCAATTTCAGTTTTGGCCAACGGACACTTGACGCGCTCTTCGTGGCGAACCTTTTTGTGGTCCACTTAATGGGCAGTTTAGTGGGGCGACTTTTTAGTGTGTGGTGGCGTTGCGGTGGCGGTGGCGGTGGTCATAAAAATAAAACTTACCCTCCGTATCGCTAGTATCCGAGACGGCGGCTTCGTTGGCGATGTACTGACGACCGCTCGTTAAATTGCTCTCGACAATTGGCCGCTTATCCTCCAATTGGCGGCGAAAGGCTTTATGATCGTCCTGCAAGTGGAAGGGCAATGAATGCAATACATGAATGAACGAATGGCTGGAGCTTCACAAAAATACACAAAAATATATATAGTAGAATGGCGAACGAAATGGCGGATATTTTCGGGGCGATGATATTTGCCAGGACCATCAAAAATATAGTTCAAGTGGTCAGGGCCCATAAACTATCAGAGGAATGGCATCCTCTGCAGCTCGAGGCAATAAATTCTCGTGTTTAATGCATTTAGTTGGGGCATAACAAAATGCAACAATATAAAACCCTGGCCCAGGGTCTGCTGTGGCCCTCCGAATCCTTCGTTCGCCGGCAAATAAAATCTTCAAGCCGAAATGTAAATGTTCGGCAGACCGTAACTTAGTGGCAGGCAATAGATTTACCCAGTGTGCCCCCTGCTGATCCCCCTTTTCGGCCGCCGGCCTCCTTCTCTGCGGGGTGAAAGTTGACTCATTTTTTTTTATTCCAGCTGCTTCTCCGCTTTCTTTTCCTGGTACCGGCGCTCTAAGTGGGGGCAAGTGAAATTCAAGTGGCTCATGCTGTGTTAGACAGTGTTTCCCCATTCCGAAAGTGGCCGCCTGCCTGCCTGGCTTCGGTTTTCCACTTTTTTCCTTGCGTTTCCCCAGCTTCCTCTTCTTCCGTTACGTTCCTGGCAGGTTCCTAAGTGATTCCCCCCATGTGAGGGCGATGTGTGGTTGGTTGTGTGTGGTTCGTGTTTTTGACATAACAAGCATCATTTAACAATTATTTAAGAATTCCATGCTCAACTGTGGGCGTGGTCGAGTCCGCAATTTGGTCAAGGTGGATCAGTTCGAAAGAGGAGGTCCAATGGCTACTTGAGCGAAAGTTCCAACTAAACTCGGGTTTGTATTGCAGGCCATTAAATACGTTTAGTAACCCAAGCCAATTGAAATTTATGGGTTTTGAAGGGGAAAGCAAAGGAAAAGGAAACAAGAAGGAAGTATTCTACGACATATTTTGGTTTCCGTAATAAGCATTAAAGTCTAAAATCAATGTTAAAAACATGTTGAAATCAATTAATTGATAAATAAAATCAAAAAATGTACTATTCAGACAATTTAAGCCACAAAGAAATTGACATGTTAATATTAAGTTTCAATAGATAACCAATGTAATTGGGAAAATTACAAAATAATTGCCTGCTTTTCAAATCCAACTGCCATTAACAGATCAGTAGACAATAGCAAATTGACTGGAATGCACATTAAAATGGCCTACACTTTTGGTTTATTATTTAATTATGTACAAAGCTATATTTGCTTAAATTATGCAACCAAAAATGGCAGTAACCCAAGCCACTTTTGGCATCGTTAAGCCCCTGGAAACGGGTCAAGAGACCACAGAAAACCAGTACTTTCACACAATTAGTTGGCATCAAATTGAGGGGCAGCCCCCGGGGAGCTAAAGGTTGAAATTGGGTCGTTGACAAAACGTGGAAAAAGAAAAAAGGTTTGAGTGACCCAAAAAAAAATAATAAAAAAGAATGAAGGAAAACTTACCAACTGCTTTTGCAAACTGGCGGCATCTCCTCGCACAGGCCCTAGGCCCAAGGTGCTCAGCTCGGTGTCCTTGCGGATAACCCACTCGGTGAGTTCGCGGAGCGACAGGAGCAAAGCATTCCAGTGTTCAGAATTGGACTCCAGGCGGTTCCTGTAGCAAAAACAAAATCAAAATATACATTAGGGAATAAGACAAGAGTGTTTTTAATTGAAGTCCCATTTTCATTAATTTTAACATTGACATTACACTGTGTTTAATCTTTAAATTGTTAAAATTTGTGGTTGTAAAAAATATTCAATTTCCTTTTCCGCAGTGCACAAGAAAAAGTGCTGTAATAATATTAAATTTAATTTGCACTTTAGAGCAGGCGGGGAAGCATCTGTGCTGATTGCACCCACAAAATGTCAGCGACAATTTGTCTATTTCCTTGTGTTTCCGCACCGCCTTCCGGCGCTTGCCGCCCTCCTGCCCCGGGTGCTGGTATCCTCCTGCCTCAAACACAAATTTCCTCCTTAAGTGAGGTCTATTAAAGTGTCTGTTTTGGCATTTTGCCGAGGGCAGAGCGAAAGCCTGGGCGCCGACACAAATGGGACTGGTCTGGTCTATGCTAAAATTCAGCTGTCGCTGTAATTGTGAAATGCCATGACGTTTTATTCACATTTTATTTGGCCGGGGCCGAAAGGAGGACATCGAGGACACCGCCTTGTCCTGGCATATTTGGGTGCTGGCTGCATTGTGCGCCGGGAGAGAGGCAGAAAATAACACACAGAGAAAAATCTGAAAAATCTCCGACTCCGCGACCCGGTAATAACAATAGTCACAGCCTCATTGTCATCTCATTTTTCCCCTATTTCCCTCGTTTTCTCGTGATTTTCTTTTACTCTGCCTGCTGTTTCCTGCCTCGTTCTTTTGTCTGTTTATCTTTGGCGAATTCCTTTGGCCGCGCTCATTTCATTCCTTTATTATTGCTGCTCTGGTTTTGCTTATAATTAAGGCTTGGCTCTAGCACCTCTCATCATCATCATCATCATCATCGTCGTCGTCGGCCTTTTTGCCGGAAAAACTCTGCCGCTTGCCGCACACTTTCGCTTTTCGTCATGCAAATAATAAAAGGAAATAACTTGAGACGGCCAAGACAAGGGAATTTTTCCTCAAATTTCAGTCTCATTGTTCTTCTCTTATCCCGAATTTCCTTTCTGTTTCTGACTAAGCTTCTGACACTTATTGACGGGGGACAGGCAAATTGATTGCGAGATCTATATGGATAAGGGTTTGTAAAGGGTCAAGAGAAATTATAAATGGTTGTTATTAAAACTGAATTTTAAAAATAAAATTTTGCAGTAAAAAATATATTGAAACCGTTCTTTTACAATTAAAAATAAACTCAGTTATAATTCGTGTTCCTTTGAACAGATTTACATAAAATCTACATAATTTTAATTGTAATAACATGATCTGATTCCAACCCATTTAAGTTCAATCAAAGTGCTCTTCATTCTTCCAATGATTAATCGTCGTCCTGTCCTCATATCCATCATTCCTATATCATTGTTTTGCTGGTCTCACAGAAAAAAAAATCCCCGATTTAATCATCTTTTTCAACCCTCTAAGAGCGGACTTAAAGCGAAAGGGAATCCGTGGAAAAGATACGGGCTCATCAATCTTCCCCCACAGACAGACAAAACATCCCAACCGGCAATTGACGGAGGATTGAGGATGGAGAAACCGAATCCGGATCCGGCACACCTGTAGAGATGCCACACGCAAAAAGTTTGCACAGTTCAAAGAGCCGGGAAAACTTTGCACATAAAATGACCCAAAGCCAAAAAGTGCCGCGGCTAATACAAGCGAAACGGCGAACAATGGCCAAAAGCAAATAGAAGGAGAAGGAATCAGGGAGTGGAACTGCGATGGCAAATGACGGCTACGGTGAAACTTTTCAAGTTCTGGCCAAAATATTTCATAGGAATTTATAAGCCAACAGCAAGTCAGCGCAACGCAAACAGCAAGTCCAGACAGCGGCGCGAAAGGCGGTGGTTCAAGCCAACAAACAACAAAGGAAGTGCTTCAAGTTTGGCCAACGGAAATGGGCCGCCCGAGTCCGTTGGAACAATGGGGCCTAACCGCCAAGATAGGGTCAGCTAAGGTAACCGCATCTGAGGTGTCAATCGGCAAGCTGTCTGCTTTGTGTAGTTGAAAAGCACTTGAGTGAAATGCAAGGTAAATATAATCAGGATGGAAGGGTAAAAGCGGAATTTTGGGAGGATGATAACCCTTAAAAAGATCTGTAATACATATAAGACAGATATTAAGTAAGAACAGAAAGGTTTGGTTCTTTGAGCGGGATTCTTTCCTATAAGATAAGTTATAATAAACATCATAAATAATAACTATTTATTCTTTACAATTAATAAAAAGAAAACGTTTGGGAATGTCCTGTTTAAAAATCCTTCGATTAACCGCATATCGTATTTATTTTTATTGTCGCATTGACAAACAAACAAGACATACGATTGCAACGAGGCTGGAATTATCGTCGAATTAACGTTGCCAGCTTTTTGGGGCGCAACATCACGTATACGCCCTGTGGCCGCGGTCATTGGATAATTGCCATTTATATTCATTACGCTCCTCATTCAGCGCATTGCTGCGTGTCACCACCATCATCATTATTCATTTTGGCCCAGTTTGGTCATCCCCCCAGCTCCACCTTCCTCCTCTGGCAAGCACGCAACCGCCCGACTTTCATCATCGGCGGCATCAATATCAACAAGCGCCCAATATTTGTGTGCTCGGACCAAGCTTTTATTTATGAAATGGGGAAATTACAAGCCCAAAAAAGAGAAACAAGGCGGCAGGAGGAGGACGAGGAAGGACCAGGGATACGGGGCCCAGTGTTTGCAGTCGATTTCATCAATGAGTCCGTGGACCATGGAGCTCTTCCTCTCGACTCTTCACTCGCGTTTTCCATCACTTTTCACGCGTTTCGTTTCGTTTTTAATATTGATTTTCGTTCGGCGCGCGGCTTTGTCAGCCGTAAAGTGTCACGGCGCCGCTCTTCATCTGCTCGCAGCTCGACAGCGCACTTTTCCCGCCGTTGTTTTTCCCATTTTCATCAGGACAAAGTTGCTTAACCCGCTGCACAAAAGGCCAATGGGGGGTGGGGAGGTAGTCACTTGTTTTCAGCTTGTTTAACATTGTCTCTGTATTGCTCTTTTTTTCCGTGCCGGGCTTAACGTCGTTTAATTAACACTTTAAGTAGTTTAAGGGAGGATAAGTCTCGTCTGAGAGGTTTTACTGCAGTTTGCCTTAGATTCGGCGGCATCATTCATCATACGCCCTGTTGGTCGTTTTAACAACTCCCCGGAGCCCGGGGCCACTTTACACACAGTCCCCTCGACATCTCATGCCCGTTTAAGCACTGGGGCCGAAAAAAAAGGAAGTAGAATGCATGGAGCTACTTTAATTCTATTCAGCAGATTTCAAGCACCCTCCGGCCGGCCGCCCTCCCCGGCAAACATTGCAGACCGACAACAAAACCAGAACTGAAATGCTTCCACCCTCAGCCCCGGCCCGAATCTTTCCTCTGGGCAAAGGCAAACAACAATTCCAGGGGGTGTGTGGGGTGTAAAAAAAAGCTATAGGAAAACAAGAAGCCGAAAGCACTTACCTGATTGCAATACTTTTCGATTTTAAATTATTCCATCGCTGATTCATTTCATCGAGGCGACGTTGCAGCATAACCGCATCCTCTTGCGAGGTGAGCGAACCCAAAAGTTTGCGGCCTGTGCCATCGAGACGATCGTAAACCACGCGATGGGTTTCAATTTCCGATTGTAGGTCCTGAAAAGAGTGAAAAAAAGGTGGAAAATTGCGAAATGAGAACACGGCTGGCTTGTTACTTTACTACAGGGGTGAAAATGCTAATAAATTTGTGTGTTTTTGTAGTTGGAATTCATTTATAAGGCCAGAAAAAATGGAACCCTGACTCCTAATAGGGGATTTTTTCCCGGATTCGTAGGAGCCTCGTCCTGCGCTGTGACAGCTCTGAAAGCTCTCCACCTGGCCAATTATTAACCGCATCTGTCGCAGCTGCTCTGGCAAGACCGTCATGCCTGTCATATACTCTGTGTTTTCCCCCAGTTTTCCTGTCGCGTGTCAGGTATGGTGTTTGTCTCGTGGACACAAAAAGGGCTTACAAATTTTTAGCCGGCTTTGGTTTCTGGTTTTTGTTTTGTCCCAAAACTATTTCTATTTTTTATGTGCGGGTTTTTGCAGTTTGCAAACTTTTAAGTCACACAGTTATGCCATTGAAATATATAGTTTTTGTATAGTTGAAAAATGTTCTATAAGCTCTATACCCAAATGTGATTCAATCACTCTTCTCACAGCACTTTCGTTATCCCACTAAAGCATTTATTTAATTGTTTTTCAGCTAATTTAATCAATCAATCACTCGCAAAATATACCAAATAAACTAATTAAAATTGGAATTAGGCAGCGGCGCCAAGCACACATAAAATAATTGAAATGGCATCCGAGAATCCATCCAGTTCCGCCATTTCTACTTTTTCCAATAACGTGTGTGTGTGGGTGAGTGTGTGGGTGTGTGTGTTTGCTAATTAAACCTTCATTAGGACGCTCGTTGGCTTTGTTGCAAGTAAACAAAAACAAGAAAATAAAAGGCAAGAAATCCCAGCCAACGACGAGTTCGTGTGTGCGAAATGAAGCTCCAATTAATTTGGCTTATGCATGTCACACACGCTCACACACACACCAGCACGCATGCACGCACACATCCACACACACACACACCAGAGCGGGGGCGATTCAATTAATGCGCAAAAATTGTTTATACGTCAATAGAGCGGAAATGGCCCAAACAAAAACAAGTCGAAAGCTGGGGCAGCTGGGAAGAAAGGGGCAACCAACGCACAGCAAAACACGAGGCATTTTTAATGAGGAAGAGCAGCAGCAGCAGGAGCCGCAGCGGCAAGTGATGGAGTCCAGGATTTAAGCGGGGACTTTAAGGAGTGGGGATCGCGACACATGCGCCCAAGCCGATTAAATCAATTAAAATGAGAAAATGCTGGCAAAAGTGCCAGCAAAGCGGCGGCAGTTACCAGCACGAGTGGACGAAACGCATTCCCTGGTCATTATCGCAATGTCATGTGTCGTTGTGCCACGCCCCTTAGGCACTCCTGCCTCGTTGCCCCTCCGAACTAATGCCGCTAATTTGTGCGACGAAAGACCACAATTTCCTGCATGAGAGAAGAGCTCTCTGTCGCTCTCTTTTTCGCCGCTCATCTCATGGCCTCACCTCTTCACGTGGCATGAGTGTTGGCCAGATGTCCTTTTCCTCAAAAGTGAATAACGAACTAAACGGCTTTGGGGTTTAGCGATAAATACCACTGGCTTGTAAACCTAATTACTAAATTAAGTTGTTAACTAAAAAGTGGCATTTGTTTTATTTACCAAAAGGCAGCTTATTGTTGGTTAAATATTAGCAAAACTCTATGAAACGTTCGCCTTATAACTTAATTTCCTAATGAACTTATATTAGTTTTACTTTGAAAATTATTTTGTTTACTTTTGAATACTCTTTGTAGGGTATCACTAGGTGATTTTCCATTGAAACTCCTGGCTCTTGTTGGGTTTATTAATGGCAAATGAAAACGCGGCCATATTCGGGACTCGCTCATAATGGCGCAGGAAGGACGACGAAGTGGCAGGGACCACGACCATTAGCCTGGGAAAAGGCTTCGTGGCTGCGGGCGGACAAATGCAGCCGTAAGCTGCTCTTATGTGCCAGCGGCTATAAATATATGGTTGTGTGTGAGTGTATGAGTGTATGATTGTATGAGTGTGCCTTTCCGACGCGCTTTTGTTGCCTCCGTTGCTTGTCCTTGCCAAGTCACGACATGGACCAACTAATACATCTACAAGAGCTTACTGGGATCCCACTATAACTTTATATAAGCGTGTACATGTTTATATACTTGCATATACGTATGTATATAGCAAAGCAGCTGACTGCATTTTGCCGTTTAAAGCGCCAATTAAGTAAATGCCAAGAACTGTTTGACCAGAGTAAAGTTTCTACACAGAGAAAGAAAATTTTAGGCAGTAAACATAAAGGTATAACCTCTTTTTTTATATAAATTAAATTACTGCTAATTAAGATCGATTCTAGATTAATCAGCTTTAAGTTACAGTTCAAATTACCCCATTTTCCTAATTACATACTAACTAAATTGCTTTTCTCTCTGTGTTAAACTAATGAAAAATGCACTGTGGGGCGTGGCCAACGCTTATTTCCTGCATCTGAATCACAGCTCTAACTAAGGCTTCTTTATGGCTCTCTGCACATAATTACGCCCCGAATGGGTCAAGTTATAGCAGGGTTCGTAAAATGGTGTTGAGTAGATTTTAAGTGTCTAAAATTTTAAGATTTAAACGTGAGAAATTCCCCATTTCAACGAATTTAAATAGGTTACCGCAAAAAGCCCTATAAGGTATTTAATCAAATTTGGAATGCGCTCCTAAGCCGCCATCTCTGCGGTAATTCATGCGATTGAGAGCCACTCGACAGGCGACTTTCCAAAATAATTTCCTCTATATAAATTCATAAGGAAAATTATGCGCATCATCTCACACACAGGCACACACGACGCACCCAGAGTGCGTATGATAAATTTTGGTGCAGGAAAAAAAGCGATGAGACCCACAAGATGTCTGCATGAATTTGAAATCAAATTTTTTGAAAGCAACCAAAAAATACCTACGGGTGTTATTTGCTGTTTTTGCCGAGTTTTTTGATGGCTCTGCTCTGATTGTTCGCTGAGCGAGGGAGACAGGCAATGTAAATAAAATGAAAATGCGTTTATAAGACGGCTCATAAATATATTAGAGGCACATAATAAACACATCAGCAAGTGATGTCGGCGCGGCGCCAGTGACGAATGCTCACTTGGCCAGGCAGGACCTCGCATCCTTGTGCCTCGGATTCAACCCCCGGGAAAAGCCTGTCAAGTGGTCCTCACAAGGGGCGTTCGAGCATTACTGACAGCCATAGCCCCAGTCCCAGTCCCAGTCCCATACTCATTCCCATTCCCAGTCCCAGTCCCCATCGGGCGAAACAAAAATGACAACAAATTTAAACAGGGGACCTTATCCTCATCCAGCTGCTGTTGAAACTGCCATTGTGGCGTTTTACATATTTTAGCCAGCCCCTGTTAACATCCGTGTAAATCCTTTATGGCCAAACTGTGAGCTGGAGTCTTAGGGGGAGCTGAAGCCTGGAATTCGATTTGGTTGTATATATATTTGGATGTATATATGCTTCCCCCCACGTTGCTTATTTATTCGATTATGTTTATTTCTTGTTATATCATTTTGAGCGATGTGTCAGAGCAAATGTTCTATAAACATTTCATTTTTTTTTGCTTGCCCCTTGATGGGGGAGGAATTTATAAAGTGGAGATGGAAGCGGAATATTCGGTTTCCAGGTCAACGGAAAAACATATAAGCTCTTCCTTTTTCCCTTGAATTTTAAGTCCCTAAGCTACACTAGCTTGCTTATAATAGATTATTGTTTAAAAGATTTCTGTAAAGACTAGTTGCTAGAATCTTTAAAATAAGATTTCTTCAAGTAGTTCCCGACCGCTGTGCTTAAGTTTAAGAATTTCAGTGCATTTCCCAATGCCTGGCACTTATCCCCCTTCAAAACTTTGCTTTTGCTTACTTTGGCAAGTTTCTCCAAATATGACTAAGTTCAGACATGCTTAGAGCAGGCAAACAAGCCAGAAAGAGAGTTTGAAAAGACCGAAGGATACCCACTACGGTGCATTTATTTAATAACTATTTACTATTTAAACTACAAAACAGATAATAAACCGAAAATTGTTTACCTCATACAAGGAGCCATAAGGATGATATTGCTTTGCCTTGCTGCCAGCTCTTTGATTATTGCCACAACACACAAACACACACACAACCCCCTTAAACTTTAGAGACTGCTGAGTATAACAACTAAAAGTTGAGCCATCAAATGCAGACGGCAAAATCCGAAATCAGAAATGCATAAAGCCATGCCAAGGAGGGAATATGAGCTTCAATTTATCCGCATGCAATATTAACTTGGCTGCACTTGCCTTTGACTTATCTGCAGAGTTTACGCTGCACTGAGCAAATAGAGAGGACTGCGTATAATCAGGTAACAAACCAGGTTAGCAGGCGGTTGCCACAGACTCCCCTGGCCAAAGGGGATACGAGTCGCAATCAATGTGGCGGCGGTTTTCCCCCATTTTCTACCTTTTTTAAGCTGCTGACAGCAAATGCCAAGCCGGTAAAAACAGGGTACGGGACCAGGCAGGAGAGCGAGACTAGACCGAAACCGAAGTTAAATGTCCTGGGTTTCCCTGGCTGCCTGGCCATTCCGGCTCGGCTCCCAACTCCTGTGGCTGCCAACGTTCCAGGCTGCCGTGCTGACCATATTATTAGACACCCACATATGCGGCGGGGTGGACTCTGGGTCTGTGGGTGGGCCAAATCCTCTGCCAGTGCTCTGTGTCAGCTTTAATTCACTTCTGGACACGGAAAGGCAAATATCGTTGGCTCTCTCGTTTTTTATCCTCACCCACATGGCGCTCATAATCCTTTTCGTCTTTTCCTGGACTCGGTAGGCGGCTCAAGTTTACGGCTCGGGGGGTTTCCCAAGCTCCGGTATTATTTTTCCCTGTTCCCCGAACAGGGTTTTTTTCCCCTTTTTTGGTGACCTGAACTGTGCTACCTTTATTGTTTCGGGTTCTCCTTCGGCTCATTGCTGTTGTTTCTTTTTATGCCAGGCTTTGTATTTCGTATTCAAAGCATCTTTTTCAGCTCGTTATGTGCTTGGGGATCTGCTCCGTCGCCCAACTGTCATCCTTGCTGTGAGTATTTTTGTTTAAAAGAAAAATGTACAGCATGTGTCAGCTTAAATCAACTTGCTGAATGTTTTCTAACAATTTGCTAATACAATAAATACGAGAACAAATTCCGTTTACAGCATTTTCACTTACAGGCTAGTTTTTGCCGTGTCAAAATTATTCTATTTGTTTTAAACTCTTCTGTTTTAGCTGCTCCCCCTGCTTTGCTTTTCATGTTTTTTACCCTAACTAACTATTCGCAGAGGTGTTTTCTTAGCTGTCCAGCTGGGAACTGACGCTCCTTGCTGAGAATCCTTTGTCAGGCAGGTGCAAGGGGGAGGCAGCTGCCTTGTCTCAGTGGGTTTCTTCATTTGGCTTCTATTTCCATCTCGGTCGCAGTCTTAGTGCGTGTCAGACTGTTAAGCTGCCATAACAATCGCCTGGCCTCCCCCTGGCTGTTCACTCGCCTTTGCATATTGTTACTCCTGTTTTTTTTTTGCCGTTGTTTCTCCACCTGTCTAGGCGCAAAGGGAAAAAAAATATATAACACAACGACACAAAAACCTTTTGCCATTATTTCGCGAGCTTTGCACGTACACTCGGCCACCTTTTGGCCTGTCGTGGCCGGGGGTTGGCAGTGGAATTGGTTAGAGCGGCATTGTTTTTCCACAGCCTCCTCTGCAGGCCCCCCGCTTTGGCCCCTTTGCGCCCCTTCACTGGCCATTAACCCAAATCCCACGAGTGGCAGTTGTTGTGTCTGTGTGTGTGCCTCGCTGGCTTTAGCGGAAAGTTCAACGTTCAGTCATAAATAAAAAATACAAATTCCTTTGCCTCTGCGTTGGTCGCTTTTTTAAATGCATATTAATCATACGCCGTGTTTGCCGCCCCGCATTTCAATTGGCCAAAAGTTGACGTTTCCATCATCATCTCCTTTTTTTTAATTTTAAATGCACACATATTTCACTGCTATTAATTAATTTAAAATAGTTGCTGCAACTCCCGCAATTTATGTTAGCAATTCATTAAATGTTCAGACCAAAAGTACGAATAAACGTATATGCAAATTAAAAGCAGCGTAAAACATATTTTAATTAAGAAATTATTTGGTGAGCATGAAAAATGTGGTCCAGCTGCTGGTCATAAAATGTGCGAAAGTTCAAGGTTGCCGAGTGTGGCGTAAAAAAGGGTTGATACCAGAGAACATTATTTTCAAATTGGAAACTTGAAAAAGAGCACATAATTTACGGGTTTAAGGAGAAGTAATTATAAACTTTGTAAAAAAATATATTATACGCTTTTTACCCCAAATAAATATTAGAAAACTAATTGATATACTCAAACAAGTTAAAAGCTACTTTTTGACTTTGACAAAGTAAGCCTTCTGATTTGCCTCTTCCTTTTTTGGCGCCTTTTAAGCTGTCAGCCCTGGCAAACAATGCAAATTCAGTGCGATTTAGATGTGCAAATATGTAAATTGGAATTTTATAGAGAGACAAACGCCCAAGAGAAAGAATTTCGCGGACGCCAAAAAGGGGCTATGTTTGCCAACGAAATTTGCTCGCCACGTTGGCGAATATTTAGCAGGGCTAACAAAGGATTCCCCCCCCCACACACACACACGTTGGCCAAGTTGGCAACGCCAACTGGCATCAGAAATATAGCCAAAAGTGCATATGTAGCGAAACGGAGTCAAAAATTCGCTGTGCCAAATGTGAAATGACATTTGCATTGAGCATTTCAAGTGTCCAAATTGTGTCTGAAGGAATGGCAGGCATTCTGCATAGCAAAAAGGAGCAGCTAAAAAGGCGTTCATTAAAATTCATAAAAGAAAGTAAAGTAAATGCAAAGAACTCGCGAAAAAACAAGTACAAGGAAAGTGCAGAGGAACGTGAACGAAAGCGTGGAAAATAAATTGAAATAAAATTTACGTAAACAAAATTTTTGTGGCCGCGTTATAATTGCGCAACTGTGGCGCATCCTCAGACAGGATAATAAAATTCCGCCAAGACATGGCTTTACCCCAAAGAAAAAAAAAAACAAAAAGTAAACCAACCAAAGCGAAAAAAAGAAGTACAAATAATTGAGAAATTTTTGGTGTGGGCGTTGGGCCAAAATGTGCAAATTGCTCGGCATATATCCGTATGTTGGCTTCGAGCCTGCGCCAGCATAAATATTTGTGTGTTCTATTTCGAGACAGAAATTCCACATATGCGAAATCCGCTCGTAATCCTTGGCAAATTAGGATTTAATGAATGTTATCCTCCGACTTTTCTCTCTAAGTACGAGGCACTTCAAAATGTGAATTCAATTGTAACGCAACAATTTGAAGTATCTGAAAATTACAAAAAGGAAAGTCGATGATAATCCTTGAAAGGATGTTTTTGTAATTTTCATCAAACACTTTTGTATGATAATGTTTTGTAATAGAAATTGTTAAAAACCTTTAAATATAACCTTCACAATGTGCATATTTGTATTTTTTTGAAGATTTGTAATATATTTGTTAAAAAAATAACACAAGATATTCAATCTTTGTATTTTCAAATTATATAAAAAAGTATAACTGAAATAAACAAGCATTCTAAGTTGAATAATTTCCTGAAATATAA
Organism: Drosophila seguyi; assembly: GCA_008042675.1. Classification (NCBI taxonomy): domain Eukaryota; kingdom Metazoa; phylum Arthropoda; class Insecta; order Diptera; family Drosophilidae; genus Drosophila; species Drosophila seguyi. Next base: position 140,247 of record VNJU01009366.1, on the reverse strand, counting down.
TTTAATTGTTCCAACAAATACTAAAAATATTAAACTTAAAATAAAAAAACTGAAATGGAACTTAGTCCCACTTGATCTCAAACATTTCAGATATCTGGTGACACTGTTGGCCCCCGAATAACCAAGCACCGAAAACTGCACAGACAGCAAGTTTAATTTGTTTATTAAAACTTAAACGAGCTTTGTGTGCTCGGCGGCCTGAATGGGGTGGCAAAGGCTGGGTGGCAGGGTTCCTAAAAGGAGTAAGAGCAGGAGCAGGAGCAGGAGTCGAGGCAACTGGAGGATTCGTCTCGAGTTAGTTGGCCTGGTAAGCTCATCATCAGCAGTACGATGCAATGGCGACGACGACGACGACGACGACACTTTTTAAACTACTTAAACTTTGTGCTGTGCGAGGTCTGATTCCCTCATTCGGGTATTACCCTTTGGTCCCCCGTCTGGGCCTGTTTTGACCTATGTAAACTGAAACTCATATGGTGCCCCGGTGTCTCTGGCTCAGCATTTAACCAGCTGTGCTTGTGTTGGTTTTTTTTTCCCCGAGCTCAGCAACGTGAAAGTTTGCACACGATGACGAGATCTGCTGGGGACTTTTCAAATTAGTCGTAATAAATAATTAAGCATATCACATGCATATTTTGTTTGCCGAAAAGGGAGCCGAGTGGGGCAGAGGGGAATCGGGTAGATTGCAGTTTATATTTGCCCTTACTGCTCCCTTTCTGCGAGGAAAAGTTTTTGCGGCTGGGTAAATAATTTGAGGTCGACGAATGAGGCTGAGAATGCAAAAGAGTTGGCCACAAAATGAGGTAAAATCGGTTTAATAGAAGAGGCCTTCCTTAAAGTTCAAATGATTTTAGTTTTAGGCTGTTTAAGATCTACTAACAGTACTCATATATGATTGTTATTTGCTGTTATAATTTTCCCTGTAACATCATTATACTGTAGACTTTTTACCAATTTAATTTCCTCGTTTAAGGCAGCTCTCTAAACGCTGGTAGAATAATGAAAGCAAACTGAACTGGCCAGAAGCCAGGGGATTGCCCAGTGAGCAGCAAAAGCAAACCGAGCAGGAAAGTAGCCCTAGAAGAACCGACCGCATTTTAACTGGCTTCGTGATGAAGATGACAGCAAAGTCACGTAGTGGCAACAGTCAGTGCCACATTAAGTAGCATGCAAACAGCAACTGTGGCAGAACTGGCAGCGGCAGGAAGTCAAAGGAAGGACAATAACAGATATTGAAAGCTGGCCCATGACACTGGCAGGCAGGAGCAGCGGAGGGGAAATCGAGAAGGACACTTAACCCAAGGAATGGCCAAATGCAACTAGTTGGAGTCAGTATTTGAGACTCAGACAGTAAGCCAGTAGTCAGTCCTTTCGTCCTGTTGGCAAAAGTAAGAACGCAACAAAACAAAACAACCGAAAACATTTCAATTTTCTTTACGACGGACGACTGCCAGACAAAATAATAAAAATCAACCATGGTCAAGTGAGCAAATTGGCCAAATGAAAACGATGTAATGAACTAAACCAAAGTGCATGAGCCAATGAAGGAATGAAGGGCCTGAAGGACGGACCACTCGATGCATACTCAATGGAGGTATCGGGGAAGAGGCAGTGCTCCGGATCGGAAGTTTACTTATTGAGATGCGAGTCAGTTGCACAATGAATTGATGTAAGGAAGCGAAGGAAGGAAGAGTAAGCTGACAGTTTATTGGGTCAAAAGCAAGTCAAAATGTGTTAGTTTAAGCTTGGCTTTATAAGGAAATTTAATACTTTATAGGGAAGTTTAAATGGAATTTAGTTTGAAAATTCAAGGATTAAAGCAAAGTAAAAGCAATAAAATTGATTAATAGATACAAAAGGTATTTAATAATTATCCACATTGCAGAGATTAACTAATTGCAATTCAAATTTCAATTAAAATAAGTTTGGGCCGAATTGAGGTCGCGCCATGCCCTGCAGGTCCAATACGTTGTGTCAATTAAATGTTATAACAATATTTTCATAGCTTACGTTCTATAGTCCGGCGGTCAGTTATCAAATATGTACGGGACATTAAACTCACGTTAATTTGTTATTATGCCATCACAAACTCACATTCATTCGGTTTTTGCATATTGCGATATAATTTATTAATTACCCGCATGCAATTACGATTTTGCGCACAATTAATTTGAATTCTTTGTTCGCAATTGTTTTATGTGGAGTTTTTTGTTCTAGACACGCTCCATGGAAATGAAAGCCCAGCTGAGCTGGACATGTGTGTGTGTGCTTTGTAAATCCTGTTTTTTTATGGGATTTTTATTTTTATTTATGCTTTAAACTACGCTGGTCCACATAATCGTTTTTCAGTTTATTTTATTTGTTGATTTTCCTGTTCTTTTGTTCACATCCAAAGCGGCATTCGCTTTGCATAACTAATTAAAGTTTGTTGGCGCTTTTCATGCCCCATTTCTCAGTTTTGTGCGGAGCAGCAGCAGGATCAGGATAGGGTAAAAGAGGGAGCCAGAAATATTATGACATGAAAAAGGCGTTAGCCCTACTCAAAGCCACGCCCCTGCCAGAGTTTGGGTAAGCAGAAAAGGAAAAAAATGGTGGAGAGAGGCGAGAGGAGGAGCAGTGTAGGAGAGATACCGACTGACATTAATTAGAAGCTACAGCTGCCAGCTATATAGGTTGGCATTATGTGCCTTTATTTTGCTCCCAACTGCAGCTGAGGCTTCCCCGGTGGAGTTGAAGAAATGCGTCGAGTTGAACTGCAGACGCTGGAATTTAATTTAGGTCAGGTCTTCCAGGGGTCAAAATAAAACAGAAGTTCTTTAATTGCATTTAGTAAATGTTGTAAAGTGTTTTTGTAATAGATATTTATATAAAAAAGGTTCAAAAATTAAGGCTAAATGTACTTGGAACTTGTAGAAACTTTTTCAAATTGATTTAGTTGAAAAATCATATGCAGAAACATTTCCTGTCAAACTTAATGATGAAATTTTGACATCAATTTTAAACTCATCTAATATTGTCAATGGAATAATTAAATTCAAACAAGGTACCAGTTAGTCTAACAATTTTACCATATACTTATCATATTCAATTTAAGGAGGCTTCTTTCTTCATTTAATTATAGCAAGAAAAGTTCACCTTTACCAAAGGAATATGCCCCCTCAACTATCATTAAAAAAAAACACACGGAGAGAAAAAAAGGAACAGGAAAACTTTAAACAAATTATCAACGCACAGTAATGCAACTTTTCGCCAGCGAAACTTTCCCCGGCAACTCGCACACTCCTCTGTAGTTACGTACACAGGCATTTGGGACTTCCACACGTGAGTGCAATTATGTAATACAAATAGGTAATGAAAGTTTCAGACAACTCGACTTCCCCCTCTACCAATTACAAAAAAAAAGAGTAAAGAGTAAAAACGGTGGTGCTCCTTGGTCAAGAATAGAAAATAGTTAACAAAAAATTCCGACAAGGGAAAGGTAATTAAATTTATTAAAATAAATTGTCCCGAAGAGCGACTTAACTTTTAATGAAATGGCTGCATAATGAAGCAGGGTTAATAATGGAAGGGCTTCTACAGAAAAAGAAAAAGGATTGCAAGCGGGAAAATGCAAGGAAAAAAGTGCTACGAAAAATGCAGGAGAAAAATGCTAGAAAAAAATGTAACAATAAAAAAATGCTACAACGAAAGTGTGAAATTTTAAAGTGTTATGGCTGGGCAACATTTCTAATGTATACAGGATGTTTGGCCACCCCTTAGTCGCATTTTCCATTTTTCTGCTATATTAAATGGCGCCAAAGCAGAAGGCATCAAGCAACAAAAAAATAAAGAAAATATTATGCAAAAAAATTGAGAAAATATGTCATTGTGAAAAGCGTTTGTGGTTAAGTGTGAAAAATGAGGGTGAATGTAGAGAAAGAGTTGGACAAGTCTTCATGGAAAGTATTTGCCGAGACTAGAGTTCAGCAAGGAGCCGGCAATGGCTTGGAAAATATTTACCAAAAGCTTTGTGGTTGCATTTCCTCACAGGGTAATGGTTTCCACGGGAATTTCCAACTGAATCAAATAAGGAATCTTAGAAAAATCATATCTAAAAAGATTCTAGAGGGATTAAAATTAAATAATTATTATTACTCAATGTAATTATTAAAAATTTACAAACTTTTAAGGTCTACTAAATTGTTTTAATATTACCCGCTTCCCGCTTTAATAATTTGCTTGTCTTTTGAAATAATAAAAATAAATCAATGCCCAAAATGGTACCTCTGTCAACTTTTAGCCCACAAGTAAATAAAAGTAAATAAAAAAGCAAAGAAAAGCAAGGAGGGCAACACACTCCACGAGAGTAAACAATAAACTGGAAGGGCAATAACGACTAACAAAGCCCGCAGACAGTCCATAAAAAATAAGTAAGCAGGAGGCCCGTGAACAAGGGTGTATACTCGTCACACATTAATAAAGTTGGTAACTTGCGGTTAACTTTACCCGTGAGTGTGCTTAAACATTATAAACAACAAACAAAAAACGGCAAGAAAAACAACGGCTAAATAACATTTCCGACAGGCGCCGCAAACAGTATGCAACACGCACAGAGGCAATAAACAAAATTCAACCGCAAGAACAGGAACAGGGACAGGGATAGGGACTGAGGCTATAGAAAAGTTTTGCCAGCAAATTGCAAACTGATTTAAAATTAAGCAGAATTATTTGGCACAACCTGGAGGATTTCGGGAGGAAGGGGAAGCCGAACACACGTAGCACAAATGAGCGTCATCAATCAAGTAAAAGCGGAGGGGCCGGGAAAAAGGAAGAAAACTCAGCTGGCTCAGCCAAGGATAAAGGATAAGCAGCTAACTTAATTCCAACGGGGCGGAAGTTTAATGGCGTGCTCCTGATTTCGCCACCGATTTCCCTTCGGCGCCGGAGGGGAACATCTGTATGTCTCAGATGGCTGGTTGCATCTGCGGCAACTTTCTTAATAACACTAAGAGAGCGGGGAGTCGTTTTTGCCACAGCCACAGATCGAGGCAATCAATTATGTTAATAAAAAACCATAAGCAAATTGGTAATGCGGCTAAATGTCCCTTGATATAATGCGATATACCCCGTTTTTTTTTGCTCTCTTTGTCAAGTCTAGATTTCCGATTCCTTCTAAGCGATAAAGTTGTTTTCCCTAAGTGATGTGGCTCCTTTTTTCTGCTCTACAAAACGCAAACAACAAACACAAATTCTAAGAAAACTTTGGTCGCCTTCCCCACTTTGTCAACTGCAACTTCCCCCGGGTTCCCCAGCTGCCTCAACTGACTGTTTATATCGCAATTGCCTGTCTACTTGTGCTGCCACTTTGCTCTTTTTTTCTTCCTCTTGCCAGTCTCTTTAGTCCTGGCTAATAAGAGTCCTTGCCCGATAACTTTTCGCCGGCACAGCGGCGGCCAAGTTTAGTTTATTTATTTGAAAATGATTTTTAGGGAGAGGAAGAGCGAGAGGGAACCGCAGGTACTTGGCAGACACGGAGTTTAATCATTTAAATTTCCCGTCTTTGCCATCATCATCAACAGCAGAGAACCACAATAACCGTTTTGAGGCTTTCAAGTTGACAGTAAATGTCAGCGGATGAGCTTTGCTTATTTGCTTGAGGCTTCCTTCTTTACAGATTCCTAGAAGCTTCTCAGATTAGTTTTGGCATTATTATTAAATCGAGGCACTAAATATATTTATTTTTTAATTATATTGCAAGCTACTCGCCTCTATTTTCGTATAAATACAAACATTATTTACTTTTAAAAAAAAGTAATAAAGCTACATTTATATTTAATTTAATTTCATAGTTTAATTCTCTTGAATAACTCCTTAAATTTGATTGTTTTAATAAAAGTATTTATCCCATCTTGTTCGTTATATTCCTAATGCAATCACCATAAACTACTTATTTCTTAAACGAACTAAAACCTGCTCTGTGACACTCTTTTCTCGAAGTCTTGTCACTGCTCTAACGCGTATTTAAGTGGGCTAGTTACACACTCACCAAGCCAGCGACAGAGTGGCTGAAATCAAAGTTAAGCCCCCTGCCAGATGAAGTCGACAAGACCCAGGCGCTTAATGTGATGCGGTTAGGGCAGGGTCGCTGGGATTTGCCGCACTAAAGCCTCGACAAAGTTTCCTGGCTCTTCTTTCGCTTCTTTTTCCGCAGGGGAGCCACTACTTTGGCAACCCCACGAAAAGCGGATCAAAATGAGGCATGCCTAAGAGAAAGGGGGCGCAGAACGCACTCCGCATGGCTAAGTCAAAAATCTAGTTGGCAAATACTTTTGGCCTTTGCAGTGAGTGTGTGAGCGCGAGGATAAGCCGCCCAGAAGTAGACTCCGAACTAGACGCGACAATCAACATGCCAACATGTGTTCCCTGCTGCTGCTCCTCCACACTGCCAAGAATTATGCTCATAACTTTTACATCTACTCGGTGCCCCGCCCAGCATCTTCAGACCCGGGGCGCTTCATTATTTGCACAATAGTTTTGTGAAATAAATTTCAGCAACTTGCTGTTTATTGTTATGCAGAGAAAGAGAGAGGAGTTGAAACCGAGTCTGTGTAGCTGCCTCATAACTTGTTATTGTCGCTGTTAACATGTTGTATCTGCGAGATACTCTCTGTCTGTGTGCTGCATGCTCCTTTTGCCTTCAAGTCCTGCGATTCTCCTTCTTACTTTTATTTCTTGGGTAATTTGTCATTTGTTGGCAGCACAGACACACACCGAGATACAGATCCTGATACACATTGGAGTGTGGCTGTCGTCTGTGAGGCAGATTTGGCCTAACACCTCTCACTCCCCATCGGTCCTTGTCATAATTTATGTGCCTTGCACTCTTCGCTCTATTTAATCGCCTTTAAATATGATTTAGCATGGGGAAAAAGAGTCAAGCCGTGAATACCACTGAGTTATGGCTGAGCTCTGGTTATAAGAAATAGTCCCTTATAGTTTATAGTCAAAGTTTTAACGGTGCAGAGACCACATGACATCAGGACAATTTGAGTGAGTGCTTTACAGCTCAGCTTTCTTAAGAAGTTTAAAATGATTATCACTATAATGTTGAATAAAATTAGTTTAAGTTCTGGTGGTATTTACTCATGTGGTTATTTTCTCAAATATGTATATTATATACGAAGTATTTAATTGATCTTAATCAACTTTTATGATTACTTATACGTCTGTTAGATTTAGTTTTGTGTGTAATTCGGTTGAACTTCAAGCAAAGTTAACTTTAATCCTTAATCTTCCAGCCCAAAAGCATTTGAAATTCCCTCGACCACCTTTTAAATATTTACAGAAATCTTTTGCTGAACTATTTCTTTTTTCTTTCTATAAAACCTTTTTGGGGATTTGGTCTCGTGAGCTGCTGTCATTTTGATTATTGATTTTCACACAGCAAAAAAATATATATAGAAGAAGTATATATTTTCCAACCTGTCGAAATAAATAAATGTGCAACACACAAGACTGAAAATCAAGTCGACAGCCAGAAGCCGCAAAAAGGGAAAACTACAGGAAAACTTTGCCTCGGCAACAACAACAACAACAGCTTGGCTGGGAATTTATCGGGCCGAAGGGGTGGGTAGGGGATGTGTATATCTATTGTGTGGCATTTACAAGCAATTGAAGTGTGGCAAGCATCATGTAAGAGAGATAATGTTGTTTATCCTTGGCCGAATAGTTTTCCTTTCTCGGGCCAAGAACCCTTTTTCGCCTGAGGCAGTTGGGCGGGTGGGGACGATAAGATATAAGAGAGGCCAGAAAAGAGGGAGTACAATTTGTTGCCGGACTGGAAATTCTTTAAATATTAAAATCTTGATTAAGTTAAATGCGCATTCGGGTCCCGCACGACCGCAGGAAAATCTGTTCCAGCTCCCAACCACACACATCTTTCCTGGCCCAGTCCTCGGCCTTGGGCCTGTGCAGTAAAGTTTAAGAATTTTACGCACGATTTGGGAGTACCCGCCGCAGAGGAGCTGTTTTTTAGACGGCCAACATTTTCATAATTGCTTAGCCGAGAGTCCACATCAATTTTCATTTGACAGAGGGGGGCAAGGGGCAAAGCGAAAAAGGCGGAATTGAATTACATCTTTGCCCTTTCACACTTGGCGGGAGCCAATAAAAAAACTTTTGATGCTTCAATTAGCAGCTGGCTAGCCAGCCAAGTGAGAAAACAAACAATTATGCCCTAATTGAGCCCACATTTCTCAAGATTCCCGTTCTCGTCCTGTCCCAGGATGCGAATTTTCCCGCCTCGTGCCCACTTTCATTTCACTTCGACTTAACTTTTTCTTTTCACTTTCCTCGCTTGCTCCTTTTTTTTGCTCGGTTTTCCCTGTGCGTTGCTGGGAAGCCTACTTAAGTTGTCATTTTGATTGCTTTTGAAGCTTTTTTTAAAGGCCCACGCTAATTTTTCCCCTTCGCAGGCGGGCCTTCTGCTCTCCATCTATCATTTTGTCAGCTCCGTCGCGGCTAACACAATTTTCCCCGTTTTTCTTTTCGCTGCTTTGCTTATTTAGATTTGCATGTGACATTTCCACCGACAGCAAAAGGAGCAAAGAGGAAAAAAAAAATTAGAAAATACAAAGTAAAAAAAAATGTGAAAACGAAAAATAATAAAATCTGCTCGACATTGAGGGCTGGCTACCAGCCGTTGCCTACATTCGGGCATTGAATTATTAAGTGACAGCGCAGAACTGCGCAGAATTCTCCCCGCTTTCACTTGCACTTTATTAGATTGACATCCCGAAAAGTCGAGGGAAAACGGAGGGAAAAGCCAGTGAAAGAGAAACCCACGGCTGAGCAAAATCTGTGTCAACTGGCCAACGTTTGCTGAGAAACGATAATAAATCCGATTTGAATTCAATTAGTGAATGACAATTCGTGAATCGGTCGGGCGGGGGTAATGCCAGCCGAAAAATAACAAATTTAATTTGTCATAAATAGATTAAGTATTTTTGAATTGATTCTATTCCTAGATGGTATCACAATCGTTATTAATACAGCTTATTTTTGTGAGTTTAAGCTGTAATGCCTAAAGTATCTTTAAGGATACTTACTTAGCCTCTTCCTATTTAAATTTTACTTACAAATCCTTTTGAATTTAAGCTTTTGCCTTGCTGCAATTAATTTTCTTACCCCAAACTCTTTGATCTCGTCTACTTACCTGCAATGAAAAAGAAAGTAAATATTACTACAAGTTCCATCTATAAATTTGCTTAGCCAATTAAAAATTTAACACGAGTCTGCGGTTAGTATTTTTCACATTTTCTGGGAGCTAGCAACCATGTTATGCCTTGAGTTTTTTAAAGCGAATTTTTGCCAAGCTGTGCCTTATCGACAGAAACTTTTGATTTTCAATTGGATATGTTGTTCAACAAATAAAACAAACAATGTGGAAAATTATGGCAAACAAAAAAAAAAAATAAATAAAAAGAAAACAAAAAACAAGGAAACAGAAGAAAAGCCGCTCGTCATGTTCAGGAAATTAACTGAGGGGGGAAAAATTGGAGAAGAACATGTCTATGGAGCTCTTCTAGGTCAGGCTGCGGGCTCGTATTTCATTTCCTCGCACTTCCTCTTTGCACTTTTTCCCTTGCGCTAAAAATTATATATATATATATAAAATTTATATATATATATCAAAGAATCTGTGCTGTTGTTGTGCTTTTATTATTCCTGTTGGCCGGGGGCGCATTTGCTGGAACTGAGAGCAGAAAACAAAGCTCCACACCAAACCCACCGCCAAGAGGTGCGACAAAAGTAAGGTAACAAAAGTGATGGCAGAAATGAGCATGCGGCAAATGAGATTTTTAGGTCAACAGAGTCCAACCAGCGGCAACTGCCTGAGCTGCCACATGAACCGCCGTGCTGCCTTTGCTTTTGTGTGTCACTTTTCGCTCGACTTTCCACTTTCCACTCATTTCCCGCACCCCAGTTGATACCCAGGGTACCTGTGGAGTTTGTGGGGATATTCAATTAATATTATATCGAAAAAGTATGGATATTTGTTTGGTTTTTTTAAGCTCTCTTTTAATTATTTATTTTACAAACAAGGGTTTTTAATCACAGAAACTTATGAGAGATCTTTTAGGGTAAAATACATTTAACAATTTATTCAATAGAGTTGCTTAGGGTATTCCTAGTCGTGGCTCCTCCAGTTCCCCTTTTTTTAAACAGTCTCCCCAGCCGCTCTCCTATGGTTGAACGCTTTGATGCTGTGCGAGACGGCTGTAACCAACTGAAGCTTTATAGGCTAAATAAATACCGCAAGGGGGCGGTTGTGGGTGGCTGGCCAGGGAGTGAGCCACTGACATCGCACTTTTGTGTTGGTTGCCCACGGGCAACACCGGCAACCGTGGCCTCCTCGTGCGTGCGGCTTTAATGGAGCCAAAGTGTACAGATTTTGTTGCCGCAATCTGTGCGTGGCCTGAACAGGTGTCTCTGTGTTACTGGGCGTGTGTTTGTGTGTGTGTACAGGTATAGGTGTGAGTCGTGCAAGTGCGGCATGCCTGAACGAAAGTGCATTGCATACTTATAGGTACTTATGCGGCACATTAAGCGGCTGACCTGAATTTTTGGTCGCCTGCTAATGATTTTTGGGCAACCCCCTAAGAAAACGGAGCCCCCTCGAGAGTGGAAAATTTGAGAGGTTCTATTTCAAGTAGACAAAATGTGGGCCACAAATGTGCTGGTTTTAGGTCCACAAACAGTTACCCCAAAATGGGGACAGGGCACAAAAGATGGGCTAAAATAATCAAGAAAAAAGGCTCCGAATGGGTAAGGGAAAATTGGGGAAAAAAGACTTTAAAAATAGTTTTGCCTTAAAGGGGAAATAAAATAAGCATGGTACTTTAAAGATGGATAGGTACAAAATCAGCAGAATCCGATACACATTAAGTTTCCAATTAGGTATCTTAATTAACGTACAATAATCTTCGAGTAGCTCCTTTATAATTCCCCTACGATCCGTATTTGAAAGCAATTAATATGCAACCCAGTCAAAGGATGTTGCTGTTTTGCCTCACATCATTACGAGCAGTTCGCTGGCAATCAGGAGGGAACTGGCTGTGCCCTAACTATGCTAATTCCAACTCGCATAACAAACTCGCATGCAGCAGCACTCAAATCACTGACGAGTCTTGTTAGCAGAATCCGCAGACAGTTAACTATGTACGTTGGCCGGGAGGAGAATTCGTCCGGGCAGTGCAGAGGGGGCAGCAGGGAAACCCCTGTTTTGGTCCTCGCTCATATCTCTCATGTTTCATGTTGTTGGCAATGGAACAACGATGGAAACATCTCGACTATCACGTTTTTTTTGCTGCTTTTTTAGGTAGCTTTAAGTTCGTTCGTTTCCCTTCTCTCTCTCCCACTCTCTCTCTCGCTCTTGTTAAAAATCATGTTTTCGCAATGTACAACGCTGCGTATGTGTAATATAACCATGTGTTAGCCGGCCATAATGAATGGAAGCTGGCTGGTAACTCATTACTGCCCAGCTGCATGTGAACAGGGACTGGTCCGAACTTTTTGGCAAATGCTCAAATGTTCACAGAACGCAACGAACACACCATTTCCCAGGATTTTTTCAAGGAGAAAATGCTCGAATTCAAATTAAATTTTAAAGCCTGTTGCCCACCCACGTGTGTCATGGTTAGTGGGTTGAGATTTCCGGATACAGATCTGTGCGCAGAATATAGAAATTAGTTGACCCCGGTCTGCCCACATGCCATCAACAACTTTCATCTGATTAGCTACCATGGCCCACCGGAAAAGGGAGATCTCACAGTCCCGCAAAAAGCGAAGGCCATAAATAATTGCAACTAATTTTGGGACAAGTTTCTCGCACAACTGCCACAGACGAAGGCAGGCGAGAGAGAACCCTGCCGAGGACAGCGGAAAAGTGTGCTAGGAAAAACTAATAACGCCAATGACACACTGACATGTCGCACACCAGGCTAGGCCACACACACACCCTTGCTGTCCGCACACATGACACATAATCACATAAAAGTAATGAACTCCACACATAAAGCGGTTGCCTGACTGACTGAGCTTTGCTGCGAGAGCTAAAAAGGGTCCTTCATCTCATAATGGTGCCACTAAAAGACTGCGTTCCCTTCCAGCCCCCGAGTCGTCGCCCTCTCCCGATCCCTCCCTGTCCGTGTCAAGCGGAGCTGAAGCGTAAATGCAACACACAACTTTAATGCTGCAGACTCAGCCAAGGAAATGGATGGCAAAGCAGAAACATGAGCAGGGACCAACCAGAAGGCATCAGCCAAGCAGAGCCAAAAAAAAACAAACAAAAAATTGTGAAAAATATAAGGAATGGAAAAGCAGGAAAGCTGAAATCCTCATCTTCTCCCGCGTGGACTTTGTCATCTCCTGTTTTCGGAGCATTGGAACAGGCTGCGAGAAGTGTCCTAAAGGATCGGAAAAAAATGAAGAGAAAAAGATTTTGGCAAGTCGAAGAAGCAATACACTTTTGAAGTGAAACATTGAAAGGAAAAAGCAGATAAATGTTTTTGGAACAGCTTTACTTAAGATACGAAAATATGCGGACCTTAAATACTATCTTTAAATACTCATAATCATTTACAAATTTAAATTATTTAAAATCTATCAAATAAGTGTCTAACAAAAATGTTAAAAATCACTTAATGGAAACTTTTTTAAAACCATAAATTATCCTAGTAAACTCTTTTATCATTTCAACTCCCACAAAGGCAAATCAAGTTTAAATATTATGTTGTTTTTCTATTGCAAAAGAGTTAAATCCAGTCTAAAAGCAACTTTTAGTGCTGGCAAAAGAAAGAAAGGGAACAAAATACCACAAAATTTTAAGCCATCAATCACTGAACTATTTCTTAACTGAAATTCCCCACCGAAATTCATCCGATGCATAGAGTATGCTGAAAAAATTTCAACAGCTCTGGGCAAGCAACTAACGCTTTATTAGTATGTATGGTCACATGTCAGTGACGTCGTCATGTTGTGGCTAGCGGTTGCCTCCACACCCGGATCCACCTTCCACCTTCCACCATCCTGCATCCTGGCAGCCATGTCCGTGCTGCCCGATCCCGAACCCCATTCGCGTCCTTGTGATGTGGTCATGTCATTGCCTCGGCATGCTGATAAAAATTTTAACAAACTTTGAGTTAACGACAGCGGAACGCCCCTGAGCTGAGTCTGCTGTGTGTATGCTGTGTGTGTCCTGGCCGTTATCCTTCCACCCACCCCGCGAGTAGTTTGAAAAATGGCCAAACACTATTAGCTTTCTGTCGGAAAGCAGCAACATCAGCCACACACAACAAAAAAAATAGAGAAAAGACGAGCGAGCAAGCAAAACAACCTCTAAAATATTGGTTGCAACATTTTTCGTGTCATAAAACTTTATTTTGTTTGCCAGAAGAGCAAAAATAGTACAAAAAATCCTATAAATTTGTTGTCAGAAGTTGAGTGAGAGAAATTCCATTATGAAATGCAAAAATGCAGCAATCCCAGGGTCCGCCTTTAAGTCGGATTTACGATGACATTGATATTTTGCAGAAATTGATGGCATTTCATGTGCTCCCTCTGTTCCTCAGCTAACAATTCACTTTGCTTATGGACTCGCTCTGATTTCGGATTTAATCAAAACTACCCCATCCACTATTGTCCTTTCTATCGAGTCAATGTTTACCTTTAATATCCGCTTGGCAAATCGAATTTCTTTTTGTCCCCAAAACAACAACAGCAACAGCCACTGTGAAGGGACAATACCAAAGACTCCCTCGGCCTGCTTCCTTTTCCTTCCTTTTTTTTTAAATTTTCCACACAATCGAGCCCCAGACAAAGACAATGACAACACATGGAAACTATGTGACAACTATTCCACAGCTGTTGCCAGTGCCACGGCGGAGGGGAAAAGAAAAAGCAAAAGGAAAAGCGGATCCACAAATCCAGTTGCCATAAATAAGGAGACTTTTCAACACATTAAACACAATAAATCCCGAAAAAAGCGAGAACGTGTCTGGGGGAAAACGGTTCGTTGACAAATGTCAACAATGCCCGCCAGAGATTGACAAAGGATAATGCAGAGTGGGGGGGCCGGTGGGGCCGCCAGGAAAATGCAGCCAAGCTCAGGGAGTAATTGAGTGACGATTGTTGTTGCCGAGACAAAGCCGGTGCACATTCGCCAGCATTCCAGCATTAGCGGGGATTGTAATTATCCTTCCTGCCTTCTGTGCCAGCATTTTCATCTGTCTGACAAAAGCCTACGAGGAGGCTTAAAAGTGGAAGGCCATGACAGTCAAACTTGCACAGACCAGAAGCCAAAACAAAACTGTTTTTAATTTAGTTAAAACGTTAGGTTTACTTTGTGTCTGGTTAGGTAGTCTATAAATGTATATTTAGATGATCAAAGTGATCGAAAATATCGAAAAATTGAATGTATAACAATTTGAAATATGTTTCAAAATAATGCGATGAAATATCCAATAACCATATACTAAAAATGTAATAAAATTGAGTTTTATTAATCTAACAATTACATTTAAGACATTCTTCAAAGAAGATTTCAAATAACCTATATATACTCGGATAACATATAAATTATTAAATTATATATGTACATTTGTATACGCGCATAAATCAAACATTAACGATTCTAATCTGAGTTAATAATCGAGCAAATTTTATGAAAAAATATATACAAAATTAACTTAATGCTTTTGTTCCTATCTAAAAAAAATTTTTGTTCTTATTTTCTAATGTTTTCTTTTAGAATTTTAATTAAATTTTCCAATAACAAACACAAAGTTAGCTGTTAGCTGCATTTCACTGTGGAAAAGCCACTCTAAGCTGGAATTATGACGGACCGAAAGGGAGGCCAATCCGTCAGGCATCTGCAAATGTCTCACTCCTTCGCCATACACACTCGACCGCCATTTTGACTGTGTTGCAGTGCACTCTGGAAAAGTCCAGCTTTTCTTTCTCCTTCTGTTTGCCTAGCTCTCTATCTCTCTCTTTGCCTACTAATTATACTTAAAGAGTCAACAGGACAGCAGCTTAAGGCGCCTTAACTTTCCGATCGAAGGCGAAGAATTAAATCCGGTGAAAGTCGGTCTTAAGTGAAATTGACATTTAGGCCGTAAATTGCGCATCGATGCAAATTGTGCTCCCTCTTTTTGCCAGCATGTCGGCTTCAATTGAATTCAACTCTTGTCATCATGCAACCCAATTTTCCGAACGCAGCCCCGCCCCTTTTCATCCCACATGGCGACTGGGTTGGAAAACATGCAAGGAAGCAATTTCTTTTTCCTTCTATTTTCCATTTTATTTTCCTTATTCTATTTTTTTGTGTGTTCAGTCCTTGCTGCACAATTCAATTTGGCAAAAATGTAATCGATGCTAAGATGTGCAACGAAAACAAGTCATCGAAAATATAAGGTTCCGTTACGGTCATGTGAGAGGCGGTGGGCGTGGCATTTGCATACAAAATAGGAGTTTCCCACTGTTTTTGAAGGGGTTTTTTTATGGAGAATTATTCAAATGGAAGGCGGTAACAGAATTGAATGTCACAGGATGATATTTGTCTTTTTGAATTTAATAGCGATGGGTAAAATTAAGGTATTTTGTGGGAATTAAATAAATTAGTTACTAGAAATGAAAATTAGTAAAGATTACAATACTTTTAAGAGCTAATGAATCAAGAATAAATATTTAAGAATAAATATTTACTTTAAATAACCAAATACAAGCAAAGATAATAAGTTCTTTGACAATAAATGAAGGTTTAGTTGAACTTAATAATAAATCTTATTATATTTAAAACGAAGTACAAAATATGTAATAAAGATTTTATTTATTGCCTATGCTAAATTAAGAATTATTAAATAAAGTCAAGACTCTGCAACTGCTCTTGGTTTTTTTTTCGATTAATTGACCGCAATATTTTTGATTAGGGACACAAGGTTCTTATTAAATAAAATCGAGCTTCTGACCTCCTCCGATCGCCAACTTCATTAATTTTCTGCGCATCTCTTCTCTTAATTATAGTCCAGACACCGGCACACATCATTAACAATCCACCCGGCGAGACCGAGAGTCAAAGGAATGCCAACGAAATCTTGCCTCATTTTCCCGAATTCAATTGCAATCAATCAAACCTGTAATCATCACCACACCGATGGGAAATACACTTTATTTTTCGCGTGTGTGTATAAGGATATGCGCACTCCTTTCACCGCAGTTAATGGCGGTTCCGTTCAAATACTCTGACTGCGAGAACCGCAAACGAGTTGCGGTCTTTTGCACTCTTTAACTGTAAGGGATGCCGGTGAAAGAGGGGGCGTTGGCAGGGGCAGCATTAAAGTAATTGCTTGCAATTTGATTTCATCAGCAGCGGCACAGACAGACACAGGCACTGGAGAGCGAAGAACGACGACGAAGTCAGTGACATTAAAACAGAAGCTCCCGATCTCAGCCCATTGTCTGGCGGCTGAATATTCGCATTAATGAAGCTGCCATTCAAACAAACAATCTGAACGGGAATAAAAAAATAGTAAATCCGTGGAAAATCTGCAGATTTTGGGGCAAGTGCAGGGCCATTCAATACAAAATTGAGCTGTTGCATATGCTCAAAAAGCGGGCTTTGGGGGTGGCTGAACAAATTGCGAAAACGGCGAATGCATTTCGTTTACTGCGAGCACTTTTTCACATTTTTCCACCCGTTTCTTTCTTTTTCCTTTTTTTTTTTTTTGTTGTATCCATTTTCCGACAGCATTTGCATTCCCGCCATCCACCCCGTCTTTCTTGCAGCAATTTCCATCGTTGCCATGTTAACCCAGTTGCACCTGAAAAACGCCCCGAAGTTTGTTAGTTTGTTTGCCGGCGTTGCTGATGCTGCTGCGCTGCCAGAGAAAATATGTCAAA
Organism: Drosophila seguyi; assembly: GCA_008042675.1. Lineage (NCBI taxonomy): Eukaryota > Metazoa > Arthropoda > Insecta > Diptera > Drosophilidae > Drosophila > Drosophila seguyi. Next base: position 123,309 of record VNJU01009366.1, on the reverse strand, counting down.
AATCAGCAGGCAAAAAATGGAAAAGACAAGAATCTGCCTTCAATTGCCTGAAGCTGCCGCAGAGTGTGTGTGTATGCACACATACATACATATATCGCAACAACGCACATGCACTTTGTTGAGTATTGCATATGACGCCCTGTCAGAGATGCCGAGGCGCCTGAAAGCATGCAAACCGTTTCGCCTCGTCTGATGCCGGCTTAGATCCTCCCTTGGCTTTGTTTTCGCAGAACTGGTAAAAAATGAAATTGTTTACTCCAACGCAAGCTTCGTCCTCCAGTTTTGATAGCTTTCGATTTTCCAAGTCGAGGTGGAAGCTAATCCAATCAGAATCCTGCCATTGATTTGTGATTAGAAAACCACTTTCGTTGAATTTCAAATTTATTGCTTATTTTTAAACTCATTTTAAAGGGATTTTAAACTTTGTTAAATGATTTATAACCTGTTAAATCGGTTTAACTTCCATATCAGTGTAAACTTTCCTTACTCTTAATATTTATTGTCGCAATTTAAGAAATTTAATTTACAGTTTTCTCTGCAGACTCCTCTCTCTGCAACAAAAAGTTGATTCAATTTCACTTGATTAAGCCGGCAGCTTGAAGCATACTTTTCGGCGGCTTAACAAGGTGTTGTCCTTTTTGCTCCAACTCTGCAGTTCCTCTTCCTCCCCTCGGCCTACCCTCTGCCTTCCCCTCTACCTTCCCTCCTCGTTTTTTTCTTTTTTACAGTGCATCACCGCGATGTAAGTAATGAAGTGCTTTAAATATTAAAACCAATTTACGCGACAACATACGCGTGTTATGGCTCTCGTTGGCCACTCTTGTTGGCCACTCTTGTTGCCAATGTTTTTCTTTCCCGAGAAAGGGAAGCAGCTGACATATTTCCATGGGTCCGCCGGCCAGTGTCCTGTGTCCTGTGAACTGGCCCTGTGTCCTGGTAAACTTTCGCAATTAATCAAGATAGGCCGCCGCGCCGGAATGAACATCGCAATTTACATGGACCCAACATATGGCTATGCTCCGACTCTCGCGGGACTATTTCCCCTCCCTTGCCTGCCACGCCCCCTTCTCGGAGGATTTCTAGCTGTGAGCGAGTGTGTGTGTGTGTGTGTGGGCGACAAAGATTAATAATAATAACTGCGACTAGCCCAGCGGTTGGTCAGCAAGTGGCATAATCATGATTTATGACATGCAATTAATAAGCGACACGGTCAAGGGAGCCGGGGGGCGTGGCAGGCGGGCAAACAAGGCGTGTTGAGCCTCCAATTGAAAGCCGCTGACAATGGCCATGCCATTCCCTGCCCCACCTTCCATTATGACCACCTGAGCCTCTCGGCTTTCAGCGCTTGACAATTGCAATTATTTTAAGCACGCACTTTGATGGTTGCCTTTGCGGTTTTTAATCAAATAGCGTGAAAAAAAAAATGCTTACACTTTACTGCCGGCCATCTGTCGGCATTACATTGGCGAATAAATAACGTAATTAGGGAGTAATAATGTTTAGTTTGAGGGTATATATTTTTATATTAATTAAATTGCAAAAATAACGCATACGCACTGTATGCAAACACCGCACCGAGGCTAAGTCTGTCATGGTTTAGAGTTAAATGGAAATTGTTTATCATAAATATATTCAATAAAATGTCCCAACAAATTGTAGCTATTTTTTATTTAACATCTAAACACATTGTTTAATTTTTTCTTACATAAATGCTATGTTTGCTGGTGAATGTAATGTAATTTTCCTTTGTTTATGCCACAATAAGCTTAAAAAAATCAAAACTGTTCAGATTTATAGGCAAAAAACCTTAACTTTAGCTTCTCAATGCTGAGTATTAACATATTATTTCCTTAATTTAAAAGTGAGCTCATTAATAGGCCACACAAAAACCCATTTAAAATAAAAATGTAATGTATTTTAAGCCCCTTCCCGAGTTCGTTATTTCAATCAACGCTATTACAACGGCAACAAGGGACACATTGAACCCATACAAATTGGCTTATCGCCTACCATGTTGTCCAGTGTAATTAACCGCAATGTCCGTTATAGTAATTAAAAAGTTATTTTTTTGGGTTTTCACGCCTCTGCAAACAACGAAAGGACACACAAACACCAACCCTCCCATCCCCTCGATGCAAATAAATGCACACAATAAACATTAAAGGCCACAAAATTGCATTTGTTAATTGCGCCGTGGCTAAAAGTGAATTCCGGGTCCTGGCGCGAGGGTCCTTCTGGAGCCACATGCATACACCCGCAGCGCTGGCATGCGAAGCTAATTAAAATAAATGTCATTCGGTCAGGGCTGTCAATATGTAGTGGGAATGGCCGGAAAGGTGGCTTGTTGCCGGCCCGGGCGACAACGCGTTGATTTTGCACTTCATTTACTAAACAAAATTGGGGGGAAATTCGGGTGAGAAAAGTGCGTGGGGGGATTTTTCTACCCGGCTGCGGGGGTTCACTATTGCAGAAATAATTACTTTGTAATGCAAATTGTACATTGTGAATTGTGAATTGTGTGAGTGAGTGTGTGCACTGGAAATGCAATTACTTCAGTCCTGGGTAATTGTTTGCAATTGCATTATGAAAGGCATACTTTTCGGCAGGACTGTGCACTGTTCTTGTCATGGATGGTGGTGGCATTCAACTTTTATTGTTTGCATTTTGCATTGGCACAACACACATACGAATGCAATTTGCCTAAATGAAACAAATAAGCAGCCTCCGGTCCTTAAATTGTTGCCCTCAAAAATATCTGTAGGAGAACTATGGTAATGGCATACATTTTCTGCAGAAATTAAGGTGCCAGGAGCATTAATTCTTAGATAAATGCATGGGATGGCTTATATTAACTTAATTATATTTATTTCCTGGATGAAGGCATGTCTTTATAATTAGTGAAATGGCATTGAGCTGCCAGGGTTTGTGGAAGTTGCAGACATTTGCTTGGATATTAAACAAAATATAAGCTATCTATAAACCTTTTCCCAACTTTTCTATTTCCTTTTGTCAACTCAACTATACCTTTCTTCCTTGCTTTTTATTAACTAACTCACTTTACAAAGGTAAACTCTCTTCCCCTGTAAATTATTGATTCCTGAACCCAAACCAAGACACTGGGCTTAACAGATTTTTCGGTTTGTTCGGTTTGCTCATCACGGGAGACATATAAACTCAATTCCAGCAGTTCATGTCTCCCCCAGGAACCCCAACACGTTCACACATAAACATTTGCCCGGCGGGATGAGGAGAGACCACATAAATTTAAATTAAGCCCTAGTCCTGTAAGGGCAATGTGCGATAAGCCAGGCCGGAGCAGAGATCTTCGTGCCAGACAAAAGCCACAATTAGAACTACATAGTTCCCATTTGTCATTAGCAATATTGTTTTATGTCACACGAAGGCGAAGGACAATGCTGGACCGAAAAGGTGTTATTATGACAGCCGACATTTCCGCTCGGGACCTGATTTATTTAGCATATGAAGCGCGGAAGGGAAGGGTAGAGTGCGGCGGGTATTATGATTATCTACTTTTGGGAATTTTCCCCGACACGTCGTCTCATTTGATTACTTCCCCGTCACCCGGTGTGTGTGTGTTCGTGTGTCAAGTTTTATGGCCTCTATGCCGCCGAGGAATTGTTGATTAAAATTTCAATTTCGGCCCGGCCGAGATTAGTTTACTTGCCGCAGCAAAATGACTTTGTAGTTTATTAAAATTAATTGGCTCTGAGCAAATTTGGTGAAAATTGATGGAAATTGATCCACGCCCCCGCCCAGTTCCTTGCAAGTTTAACTTTCTGGGTCATTAACTGATTTGATGGCTTTTAGCTTCGAAGGAGGGACTGACTTTTGGCCAGCCGAAGATAAGCACATTGACCCGGGCCTGGTCATTTCGAAGATGATGAATTATGTAAGGCAGTAAAAGTGTATCTGATGTACATTAATTGGCTTTTATGGGTCGACCAATGGGCTGTTTCTAAATTTATTCGCTAACATGCTTCACTTACTCTGTACAACTTAGTTTTCAATGGATCAAAACGAGAACATACCTGCAAGAAAAATGAGAGATTTCAATAAATACAGTTTAAGTTTTGGAGGAGAGGTAATAATACATTAGTAAACCCAGCTGCTGACATAAGAAAGCTAGTAATTGTATCTTAAACTTAATGCTTCATGAATTAAATTAATAATAAAAGTATTATTTATCGATTTAAAATCGATTTTACACAGAATCTCAATTTTCTCCATTTACTCTGGCAATTAAAGTGAAATTATATTTTTTAAATGTTTAAAATATCAAAAAATCGAACAATTATCGGACTCCCTTCACTTACCTGACTCAATCGATCCTGGCTATCGATAATATCGATAAACAGCCGCATGCGATCGTCGAGGATCTGGAAACCGTTTCTCGGCTGCAGGAGTAGATTCTGTACCGCCTCCCGGATGCTGCCGGGAGTGGTGCTGCACGAACTGCTGTCGTCGCTGGCGAAGCCGTTCTGCAACTGCTGCTGCTGTTGCTGCTGTTGCTGATGCTGCTGCTGGTGGGGCAGGTGTGGCAGGTGTGCTTGCTGCTGCTGCAACTTCAGTTGCAACGAGTGCTGCCGCAGGGCCTCCGAGCACTTGCGCAAATAGTCGTAGGAACCTTTCGATTTGTACTTGTCGGCCATGGCCTGGAAGCTGTCCAGGATCTCGTTGAAGTCGGTGATCATGGGCGCGGTGGAGGGCGTGGTGGTGGCACTCGAGGGCGTGGTCACCGATCCCAGCGAGCTGTTCGACTTGCTCATCACCATCTGCTGCAGCTTGGGCGAGGTGCTGTACGGCGAGGTGGTTATGACCCGGAGCTCCGTGGTCAGCGAGCTGTTGCCATTGGCGGCCAGAGTCTTGAGGCTGTTGCTGCTGGCCGAGCTGGGCACCGCCTTGCTGGGGCTAAGGGCCTGCAGGTCCTCGCTCATCAGCCTCAGGTTGTCCGAGATCTGGTGGAAGCTCTCGGAGGTCACCAGCGAGTGCTCCCGCTGCTCCAGTTTTCCGTTGCTGCTGCCGGGCAGAATGCTGCTCTTTGGCCTCCGGCGGGTGGGCAGGCCATTGGCCTGGCCATTGGCTGCACCCACTCCGGCTCCAGGTGCTGCTGAAGCTACCCCGCCGCCCGGGGTGCCGGATGTCACATCGGGCATCTGCAGGGGCTTCGATATAAACGAGTCCAGGGTCTGCGAGCTGGTCATCTTGGGCTTGTCCACGCTCTCAGGTATTTTGTTGGCGCGTATCGCATCCAGGAACTGCCTCAGCTGGTCCGAGGGCGTGGGTGTGGCCTCAGGCTCTGATTTGGCAGGAGCACTAGCGGGAACAGAGGCAGGACCAGCACCAGGTGCCGCTGCATCCGCTCCATTGCGCTTCAAGGTGGAGGTCGGCTTGAGCACATCCTCGGGCATATGCTGCTGGTACTCCTGCCGCATGCTGCTCCGTATGTTATCCAGAAAGAGTCGCAGCTGATTTGAGGGCGTCTGGGCCTCGTTCGCCTGGGTGGTGGAGAGCGAGGCCAGGGATTTGCTGACTATCTCGGGGGAAATCATGTTTGGCTGAAAGTTGCCCGTGGCCCCATTGTTGCAGGTCGTTGGCGTCAACAGATTGAGATTCGTCTGGCTCTGCTTGGCCATTTGCTGCTGCCTCTTGAGCTCCGAGAGCAGCTTGGCCTGCTCCGAGTACTTGCGCACGCTCTCGGTTATGGTCCTCAGCTGCTCCGAGTAGGCCCTGAGCTGGTGCTCCAGGTAGGCCTGATCCGGGGCAGGTGCCGCATAACTCATGGGCCGGGCCTGATCGCCCTTCGGCCCGTTCTCCTGTCCTGTGTCCTGACCGCCGTGAAAGCTAATCGAGTGCCGCATAGTGTTCACCTGACTGCCTGCCGGACTCATGAGCATATTGTCTGCACTGTTGCTCTTCTTGGGACTCTTTTGGCGCGAGAGTGTGCCGCCGTTGGTGCTGCCCGTTCCGTTGGGAAAGCGCCTCAGGGGAATGGGCGGTGCTTCCGCGTGGACACCGCCATTGAAGCGATCTAAGCTCCTGGGCCGCTGAGTGCCATTGCCATTGAGTTGACCCTTCAGGACGGACTGTTGCTGCTGCTGCTGCTGCTGCTGCAGGGGTGGCCTGGGCGTGCTTTGCGAGCGACGAGGCACCACCGGAGCCACCGCAGGTTTCCTGTGCAGTGGCACCGGCGGCGCAGGCTGTCCGTTGGTGGGACTTTGCCTGTACTGCTGAAAGAGAGCTGCATAGAGGGCCTCCTTGTCACCGCCGCCACCGCCACCGCCGCAGCCCCCATTTGCTGTGGCCGCTGCCGCCGTTACCGCGTTGCGCAACTGCTGCTGCTGGCGGGACAGTTGCAGCAGTCGCTGCTGCTGCTGGGCATTGTAGTCCACGAAGCTGGAGCCAGCTGCCCCGCCCACTGCGATGCTATGAGGTCGCTGCTTCAGACCGCGTATTCGCGACGGCTCCGCGTACTCGGGCATTTCATAGTTGCTCGAAATGGTCGCTGACATTGCCGCTGGCGTGGGAATAGGGGCGGACACGCTTGGTGGCGTGGGCGCCACCTCCGTGGGCGAGGGGCTGTTCAGGAAGGGATTGTTGCCCTTGAGAGCGATGGGCTGGGCGGCTCCCGGCAGTCCGGTACTGGGAAGCAGGCTTGTCAATTGAGGCGGCGGACCGGGCGAGCTTTGCAGCGTTTGTTGCAGCAACTGCTGATGCTGATGCTGATGTTGCTGCTGCTGCTGCTGCTGCTGCTGAGTGCTGCCGGGATACATAAGCGATTCACTGATGTGCAGGTCCAATTCGTGGGCGTTGGGCTTGGCATAAATGGGATTGGGGCGTGTGGGGGGTGTGGCAGCCGCTGGATAGCCGGTAATGCGAAAACCATTCATGTTACTGGATACCTGCTGCTGGTGCTGCTGTTGTTGTTGTTGTTCCAGTTGGTGTTGCTGCTGCTGATGCTGTTGTTGCTGTTGATGCTGCTGTTGCGCAATCTTCGCCGTTATTGTCGTGGTCATGGCGCATTCGTTTCCTTTGACTCAGCCATGAACTGTGCGTTTGCCAATCAAACTGTCAATCAATCAATCACTCGTACGGGAGAATTTTTATATTTTTTATTTCTTTTTGACATTCAATTTAATTGCACTTCAAGGTGCAACTAGTGAAGATTTATTTGTTATATCCTGGACACGCATGGGGAATTTATTTATTACAATTGTGCAATCGAAGGAGTAACATTTTACTCTTAAGATTGAATTAAGTGTCCGAGAATTTGCTTGGATAATTAAAGTATTGTTTTGTATTATTAAAATAGTTCACTTTGTGTTGTTTATTTGTAAATATTATATTCGCTAGCTGTTTTTTAAATATTTCTTATTAAAATGTATTGTATTCGGAATTGTTTTTGCACATTGACGCACAACCGAGCCTTGAGAGCTTTTGACTAATAACGAATTAGGTTTCTCTATACATTTATTTATTTATATTCAATTTTATGTTAATAGAAAGTGTAACAAATTTGTTTGTAACATATTTTTCTACTTTATTATATTTTCCCAATTTAACCCAGGTACCAGCATAAATTTCCATTTATCGATTAGAATTCCAGCACAAATAAATTAAGCCCACAAATTTCTTTAGGCAAATACAATTTATATAGTACAAATCCAAGAGGATTTACCATGACACATATGCAAATTGTCAGTTTTGAAAACATCTAAACAAAAAAAAAAATATATAAACTTAAATACCTGAAGGCAAAAATACCAAAAGAGAAAGGGAAAGCAAGGAAAATTCCAGGAAAGCTGACCAAGAATCTCTGCTAGCCGAAAATGTTTGAAAACTTAAATTTTAGTTTCTGTGGTTGCTTTGACAAAACTATTTATGACAATGCGTGTGGGCTGGCAAGGGATGTGACCCCAACCGAAAGCCTTTCCCTACTACCACTTTATACTCCCTTCCACATGCCAAAACAATGGAATGGAAAACATTTACACGCTTTAGAGCGTAAATACGCTATAAAGGGAAATGAGCGACAATGATCCCCCGAAGGAGGCTGGGGGAGTCGTTGCTGTTGTTGTGTGGCTTAGAACTCGGAACAAGCATAAATATTTAATAAAAAATGCGCATAAATTATAAAACACAAATTCGAGCTGAAATAAGAAAACCAACAAATGAATGCGGCCAAAGGGAGAGTGGTGAGGCTGGGGCAGAGCGGAAAGGACGGTTGAAACAAGCCATGAGGGAAATACGCGCGAACATGTAACCAAATGCACATATGAATATGGAGATAAAGCGATGGAGGACTCAAAGGAGCGGAAGCCAGAGCGAGTAACATGCGCCGAGTGGGTAGATTAATTTACGTGGCGACTGTATTTGCACTGCCCGAAATTTTAAATATTTAATTACAGGTATTCTGCAAAGGTTTTCTGCCTCCGCCTCTTGTGTTGTTTTTAAAGGATAAACGGAAGCCACCATATTTCTTGTTCTGATTTAAACAATCCTTAAATGTATTTATGTTCTGAATTTAACTTCTAGTAACCTTTCCTATATTTACTATTCATTTGCTTTGAATTCAATTTCCATAGCTCATATTTACCAATTAAAAGATAGTACAAAATGATACTTCATCTCCGGCTCACATTTTCAACTCATTAAGATTAATGCAATCAAGCTCTAAAGACAAACACTCGTGTGCCATCGACACAACTTTACCAATTTCAATTAATTAGAGTCAGAAATTTGACAACGAACACCACTAAGATGTTTGTAATAGATGGTAAAGTAAACTCACTGCAAATTAAATTAATAATGTGCGAAATAAAATCGATATTTCAGCAAACAAGATGAGACATTTTTCGGGCTGTGTAAACAGCCAGCAAGCAAGACCTGCACCATGGCGCACCACCGTGATGCACTTTGTCAACTCGTCATGCTACGTGCTCAGCTGTCTGAACCCGGGGTCCTGGGATTCCCCCACATCCTTGCTATCTCTCGCCATCCCTGTCTCCGCTGTGGTTTATGGCCAGCTGAAGGGACAGGGACAGGAATAGATGCAGATACACAAACTGACAGATCAGAGCGGAGCGGACCAAGGCGAGGCACTTCCTCACGTGGCGAGTGTGTCAGTGTGTTAGGACGACGAAGGGCCGAGCTGAGGATGGCAAAAGTAACTTGTATCAACACTTTAGCACATGCATAGCAAACTGAAGAGACCCACTTTGCACACACATGGCAGCACAGCAAGAAATATTATGGTACTTTTCAGATTTGTAAATAATAATAATACAAATTATAAATAACAGAGCGAACTGCATAAGAAGTATTTAGGAAAATTCTATTTGAGGTTTAAATTTGGCTGCACTTGTCTTAAGGCAAAAACAGGATAATTGCCTTATTTGGCATATAGTCAAGAATCGACTGAAGTATATTTAAAATAAAGCCAAACTATTTTTAATGTTATTTCAATTATTCATAATCATATTCCCTGAAATGTTCTAATATTTTCTTAATCAAAAGATAAGTTTTCAAAATACCTCATTAAACGCACTTATTTTCTAATCCTATAATTGTCCTAAGACATTTCTTTCAGTGCCCACACCCCTGCTGACCCTCTTGGAGCATTGCACCCTGCCTAAGCACGGGGCACACAAAATACCAAGCCATCGTCTTGACATATTTGGGTTAGATTTGCCTGCTCTCCTCGCTTATTAGGAATTCCAACTAAATTCTCAGAGTCTCGCAGGCTGGCTTCTGGCTTTCTCCGCTCCACTCTGGTCTGGTCTGTGCCGCCTTCCCGGGATTGCTTCTCTGCTAATGAACATAACTCTCAGAAGCTCACAACGGCTGACAGACAGACAGACAGACAGACAGGGAAGTTTTCGGTTTGTTTGTGTAAGTTTTAAATTAATGACAGCATATTTACTTGCGGTCCAAGAAAAGGGGAACACAGCTGCAGCTGACCAGAGCAACTTGAAAATAGATTAACAAAAATTAATGTTATGCTCGGTTTCCAGTTCTCCGATGCGGAATCAGGTCCTGGGTCCTGGGCCCTGAGCCATGGAAATTAAATAAGATGTCCTGTCACTGTCACGAACCCAGTGTTTGTTCTTGTTGTGTGTGTGTGTTTGTGTGATGAATATCCCCGGTTCCTTCGGTTTTTATCTCTCCTGCGCTGTGTCTGAGCAGGAATTTGATTTAATTTGCGGCAGCGAGTGTCTCGAGATAGGACAGAGAATTTTCTATCTGGGCCCTGCTCTCATTTGTTTGCATTGTTGTTCGTGGTTTGTTTAGAAAGCGAATTCAGAGTTGGCAAAGATAAATAGCCCGAGGGAAGCCCTTTTAAAGAAATATATTTTAAATTACTATAGCTTGATTGTCAGGCTTTAATTGTTCTGCACAGGAAACGGCAGTAGAAGTTTTTAATTAAATATAAGAAAGCCCTTTATATAATATACAGTTGAATTTAAAGTAATTCATCAGAATCTTTAAGAAGAATTCATTTTCCTTACTCCTTTTATCATTCCAGAGTTGGTTTATTGATCAAAATGATGTAAAATATGCTTAGTTTTTCGTATAAGACTTCCTTAAAAACCAGTTTCAAGCTGGTTAATTATTAAATTTTCAATCACCCAACGGTAACCGCATTTCTCGCTAACAACACTTGACATAAATTAATTAAAAGACAACAAATTACCCGGACACATGGCGATGGGGAAACCTCATTCAATGATTTTCAATTAGTGCTGAAACCTAATCAAACTACTAGCAGCCAAGTCTGACCACAAGGCGGTTACACGATGAAAAGGGATAAATTGGGGATATGGGAAAAACTGCGAAGGAGGAGAAGGAAACCAAAGCAAATCCGCAAAGCCCAGGGACGTTTCATTTAGGAAAAAAAACAAAACAAAAAACGATCGACTAAGTGGAAAACCACAACGAAAAAAAAAAATAAAAAAACAAAAAGAGCTTAAATCCGCAGCATTCAAAAGTGAAAAGCTGCAAGAGCAACACAAGCAAACAGCGATAACAAATGAACAGGACAGGAGAAGCAGCAGGACTCGCAGCTAGGAAAAAGGACTCCACTTGTACTACACGCCATGGGCCAGGCTCAAACACTAAACAAATAGACATGATAAATTAAAAAAGCAGAGAGCAAAGCAAAAAAAAAAAAGGGAAAAGAAAGCTGAATGAAAAGCAAATAACGCGACGCATTGCACGCAAAGCTCAAGAAAAGATTACAGCAACTCCTCCGCCCATCGCCCCCCAGCCCCCCTTGTCAATCCGCCCGCCCAACAAAGGAGGCGTGGTGGCAGGAGCGGCGGTCGATGTGTGTTAAGTGGCATGCCCCAAAGGCGTCAAGAGGCACGCAGGATAAATAACAAAACGACACTGATAGAAGCCAGAAGCGAATGCGCCGGGAAATCCTCTAGGAAAAGCTGGGGTCTGTCTGGGTGGGCGTGGCCGCTGAAAGGGACTGCTCCCGCCTGTGTTTGGTTAAGCCTTCAAGCAGGTGTTAGCGCGTTTGAAATGCCAGCGATTTTGCAATTTGCATAGTGTGGAAAATACTAAAGTTTTCATTTCCCCGAAAGGGTTGTCGATATTGTCGATGGAATTAAATTAAAAGATAAAAGGATTGAAACTATATATTGCAAAAAGATTATTAAATTGTATAAAGGATATATTAAGAATCATATTTTCTAATAAATTGAACAAAATTAAGGTTACCTTTGACAAAGAACAATGTCCAAGGGGTTCTTACAACCTACTTGTATCAAAATCTTGAATTGTCTTATATATTACGTTCTTAAAATTATAAAAATCAATAGAAAACTATCTTCAATTGATTGGGAATATCGCTCCCCAATATATAAATATTATAAAAAAAAATCCTTAAAGCAAATACCTGCAAGTTGCATGCTCTAACCAACCACCTGCCAACCCTGTTTGCTCGGCAATTTATCAACACGACACCTTCTGGCCAATAGACATGGCCAACATGGCTAATACTAACAAACCGATGGACAGCTCCGACCTCCCTGGCAATATACCACGCCATGCAAACACCCAGCAAATACGCAGCCAAGTGAGAAATGAAGACGAGTTAGTTAAGATGGAGGGAATGTGATAAAAGGCCGAGGGATATAGGGGTAACGGCAGGAAGGGAAGGTGCCGAGGAAGATAAGCCCGCTGCAGTCACCTCAAGCCATCTGGCGAGGCTCCAGTGTGGGAGGGATACTCCCCTCCTGCTGGACGACAGCATAAATCAGGATATATATAGAAGCGGAGGGCGGCGCGACGAAGGGAAGCGATAAAAGACAAAACTGGCCAAGGAAACCGGTCCGAAGGCAGGCGGCAACACTAATTGAAAAGCAAGGTAGAATTAATGGCTAGGGAAATGTAAGCGCTCCCATAAACTTTTTCCTTGGCAAAAAGGGAAAACCCTGGCAAACGGCACGAAGAAAAAGGAAATGCTGAACTAGAACGTAACGGTACTTAAGTTGGCCAATTTGGAGACCGCACAGTTACCGCATCCCTCTCTCTCTCTCTCTCTCTCTCTCTCTCTATAGCCAGCTCCCTAATTTTCCATTTCCTTCTTTCTAGTCTCGGCCCTCGCTCTCCCTGGGCTCTGTCCACACGAATAAGCACCGAAATTAGTTTTTTCGGTCAGACAATTTTATTAACATTTAATTGAAATAACCAAACAAGCAACAAATGAGCTGCCACAGGCCATATCCGTTGATACAGTGCGTAACGGGAGTGTGAGGGCAGTTAAATACAAATTGTGTAAAGGTATTTGGTGTATGAATGCTGAGTTTTCTTTGCAAATGTAGCATGTTTCAAACCTTCTTGATTTTATTATGTATTTAATTTACTAATATTTTTCGGAGTTTAGTTTAAAACAAAACAAACCGACAATTAAAGACTTCAAATATTAAGTATTCACCTAAATATCTGCTTAGATCTCTTGAAAATTTATATTCATTTCACCATTTGTCACCGAATTCTTATTTATTTACACAACAATTTAAGTAAGAGCAACCTATGCTTCATATTATTAAATATCGTAAACATAACGCAAGCAAAACCGTACCCGCTTCCTACACTCCCGATTCGCACTGTGGCCTGTCTGGGAATTAACACCCATTTACGCTAGTTAATAACACAATCAAGATTCCGCCGCCAAAGGAGGGGCGCATCGGGGAGATAGTCTCCGTTCGGTTCCGGGCACTCAACTGAAAAGTTTTAATCCGCTAAAAGCCAGCCGAAGTAGGATTATGGGCTTTTGGCATGCCAATGATACGCTTGTTCCACTGTGGCATGTCTTTGTGTGTGCGTGGTTGGGTCCATCGGCGTGTATGCGTTTTATGATGATGAAGGTGTGAAAATGGGAAAACGTGTGTGTGTGTGGTGTTGTGCGGGTTATAAAAAAAACTTTTAACGGAAGTTATAAATAAAGAATAAAGCAGCCGAAATGAGTTCAAGAATTTCCAGCGAGACTTTAAGTTCGAGGAGAAACTCAAAGGATTAAGCCAGACTAGATAAATCTAATTATGTGCATAATTCTTCCTTGGCTCGCAGCTAGATAATTCAAAAGCCTTGCCTGGGGGCAAGCACAATAAAATATTTTACGTATACGCACTGGGGGTGCCCAAGTTATGACAATTAGGCTCAAGTGCTTTAAAGCCGCCGTCGCCCAGTCCCCAAAAAATCGTATAATAATCGTAACAACCATCTTGATAACGACTCAAGTTCAAAAGAACCATAAGCGAATTTAAATGCCATTTGAAGCCTTTTTGCCTTTTTTACGCCCAACACATTTATTTATTTATGTGACCGTTTCTTGGGGCTCCTAGCCTAGCTGGACATTAAAACTCGATTATTTTCGATAATAAAAGTTCAGGGACGAACGTGCATCGAAAGCAAATAGCGAAATTCTAAACTTTGGGCATAAAGAGTGGCAGCTATGAAAAGAAGAAACATTAAAAACGGTAGTATCGAAACTGGGAACTATTTATGAAAGAGCCAACACCTAATTGAAGGGGTGGTGCTGGTGGCTCAACTGGAACTCCAGTTGAATTCCATTAATTTCGGGCAAATGGAAATGCCGGAAAAACTTTCTTCCTTAGCATTTCAATTTACTTCCACTTCTTCGGGGCATGCTGCTGCTGTTGGTTGTGAGAAACTTTTTTGCTGGCGCAAATAAAATCACAATAAACTAATTGAATTCAGCAAATCGTTTTCCATGGAAAGCGTTGGGAATGTGGAGTGTGTCGAGAAGCTGTGCGCGAAATTAATTTAATTGACTAACAATAATAATTTGCACAATAAAAACGGCAACAATTGAATGAAGGCAACGGCAAAAACTTCTGCCGAGATTAAATCACACACAAATCCACTCGGACCGGCTGCTTCTACGTGATTTCCTTGAAGGTCCTGTGCTCCCCATTCAGCTCCTTCACACTGATGGCCAAGGCAAAAGTTTCGTTAACTTGTTGTCGTGAAATTAATGAATTTGTTATGCAAAATCAACAACTACCGGCCAAGGAAAATAGCAACAATAACTAAGTGGAAACTCCAATAACAAAGTGTTTGAAACAAATTAAAAGCAAAGGGACTTGCCAGGTAGAAAGGCTGACAAGCTGGACAAGTGAAGTTTAATACTGACAGCGGATGGATGAGCGTAAAATTCCTGCGTATACGCAATGTCAATCGAGCACTTAAATATTTATTAATTAAAAAGAAGTCTAAGAATAAAAAAATATAGAAATGATAATCTTTGTTGGCTTAAACCATACAGAAACTGTTGAATAATGATTGTTTAAGCAAACCATATTATGAATGTCTTAATTATAAATTCTCTACGGAATAGAAACATTTGAAAAACCTCATTCAATAATATTTAAAGTTAAGCAATTTTATTCTTAGGGTTGTTGTTTTCTGTTCACAACTAAAATTCCATTCTAAGTAAGATTATGGAAAATTTCCGATAGATACTCCCCAGTTGCAACTGTAACCGGAGTGTTCAATGCGGCGTATACGCAATATCAAGTGAAAACCACTTGAACAAGCACATAACGACAAGTTTCCTTTTACTGGCTTCCCCTTTTCTTTTGGTTTTGGGTTCGGTTTCGGTTCTCTTTTGGCAAATAACCTCGGGCACGTTTCTTGGCTAACTGCTTACAAGTCCGGCTCGGGATGATGCCCTTCACTCCCTGCTAGTATCTGGCTTGTACGTTTCATTTTTATACGGCGGCAACAATGGCAGTCCTCCTCTCCCGCATCCCTCCTTGTACAACACTTAAATCCCAATTCGTTTCGGGTGCAGGAATCACAGCTCAGACGATGCTGAGGGTAGCTCTTACTTAACATGCATGTATGGATATTTTATTGATACGCAACTGTGAGTGCCGCTGGGCGATTGGACACAGAAATGGCAGGAGGGGCAGTGGGAGGGCAGTGCTGGGATGTGCCCAGTGTGAGTGCGGGAAATAAAAATGAAAATGTGTTGCGAGGCCTTTAATGCGTTTCGCAAGCATTTCGGGTCCTTTAGCCTCCAGGAGTCTTACGCACACACAAAAGTGGAATGGCCCAATAAATGGCCATTGGCCAAGGAGGCAGAAGTGGGATCGCACTCGTAGAGCAAGCTCTTTCCCTCGCTCTCCCTTGATTTTCCGCTGCAGTCATCTGGGGACTCACGGCCGCCGGCAAGTCACACGGAAAACTCTTTGAGTTTCCATTGCCAACACACGGGTTTCGTTGTTTTCCACTCTTCTGTTTTTTGAGTGAACTGAAACTGAAAGCCTATAAAGACAGTGCATTGTAAGAGATTTTCCAGAAACTATTGTAAATTTGTCAAAAACATGACTTAATTTAATCGAATCATTTTCTTTATTTATATATATTTTAAAAATAACCAAAAGAAGTAGCTGCAAAGCTTCTGTTAGTGTATCTAAAATTTCTGGTCAAACATGTTTTTAGCACTCCTTTTCCCAAATTTTTCCAGTCTCATGCGTCAAGAGTGTTCATTCATCTTCCTTCGCTGGGATTTCTGTACCGAGTCGGTTACAACAATCAATAAAATTGAAGATTTGCCTTTTTCGCTCAGCCACACAAAAGTCATGCCAGCTGCTGCCCAGATTCGTCCTCCCAAATACATATATATAGAAATATATATATATATTGGTGCGAGGATATATAGGAAACAAGGGAGACAAGGGAATTTGCAAATGCCGACTGATTAATGACGCAATAATTGTTGGCACACGCAGCCTGAGCGATGGCGATGGATGGCCGAAATGTATTTAAGTTTCTGTTTTGTTTTCGGCCAAAGGCAACAAAGTGCTAAAAAATTGACTTTGTGGAAGAACCGGCAGCAGGGCTTTGGGATCAATGGTTGCTTGTTGTTCGGGCCATTTGATAGGATTATTATCGTGTTCTTAGCCCTTTTGGCATTTGATTTTGCGGAAAGCTTTTGTCCGTTCGCTCCCCAAAGTTCCATTTCGTTACGTTCAATTTACCAAATTGCTTGAGTGGCGAATGGAAATTTCAACTATTTTCCCCATCGGTTTTTCTAATAACGGGTCCAACCCTCGGGGGTTCGAACTTGGGGCCCCCTAATGATGATTTATATTGGCTTTGAGCTTTGAATTGGTTGGTTAATTAGGTCAGTTAAGCGGCTGCTGCTGCTGGGTTTTCGAATGAATTTCAATTTCGTCAATGATAACTGGCACTTTAAATGGTTTTCTGATTGAAACTCATTGAAAGGCATCCCAGATAATGATATTTTGGAGGGGAGGTTTTTCGGTGATTTCTTCATGGAATCAAAGATGATCGCTGGTTGATTGTGTGTCTTAGTTTAATCCCTTATCTTCGTGGTGATATAAATGAGTGAGCAGCAGCTGCCCCTGGCTCATTTATATACATTATCTCAGAGAGCGTAAACAAAGCGTAATTAGCAAAAGAAAGCAGGCGAAGGAGATAAAGGGTGGGCGGCCCGGTGAAGGTGTTGAAAATTATGCATAAGAGGGAGAGAGGGAAAACGGAAATGAAGTACAAATTTCCTAGCTGCTGCTGCGATTTATGTTGGCCAGGGATCCCGGTATCCCCGAAGATATTTTCCCAGGCACGCTGCAGGCGCAGGTTGCCAGGCGCGCTAATTTGCTAAGCTCGCTTACACATTGGAACCGGGTAAGGTCCCCCCAACCTAGCCCCCGGGGGAGATCCTGGCGAAGGCTTTTGCGGTATTATCATTAGAATTTAAATTGCCTTTTGCCGGAGTTGCTGTTGTTTTTGCTGTTGCCGCTGTGTGTTTGTTAACTTCGCGTCGTTAAGGTAAGGGCAAATAATTTGTGGCGCCACCACTGCCATATTTTTTATGAGCTTATTTACCCTTCTGCCCGGGTCTCTGGGTCTCTAATTTAAGCTCCTTTTCTTTAAGCTCTTTTATCTAACTGAATATTTAATTAACCGCACAACGAGAGTCGCCGAAACGAAAGTGAAAACCGTGAAAATGTAAACTGAACTGACAAAAAAATTAAATGAGAAAAAAATACAAGAATTGGGTTAAGCCAACTACAACTGAAAATATTATCCAAGTTGGAGAAAAAGTTCTTTATCCGGGGGAAAACTTTCGCTTCTCTGATGATTTCTCTACAATTTTTATCTTATTTAACTTGTATTATCTTGCAGCCCGATAAGCCGCATCTGGCATGTGTTCTGTGCCCTGCTGCTGGCATTTCCAAATAGTTGTGAACTTTATCACAACAGCACGGGACACAATCATCAGAGGAACCACGAGCATCAGCGCCAGAGAGCCACCCACATTTTGTGGTTTCAACAGAACCTGCTGCCTGCCCCACACAGCCACATGTCGCTTATAATTTGCTGTAACTTTCTGGTCTTCAGTAACTGACATTTTTTGGTTTTTGCGGTTCGTTTTGTATGCCCGCTTTTAAGCTAATTTGGCCAACTAGAAACAAAACCAAAAAAGTGGCAAATGTTTATAGAAATATGGCTCTAAGATTTATTTATTTAGCTGCGCGGAAGATGACATTGAAATTTTCATGTGGATTTAGTATCTTTTATGTGGTTCCAACTGTTCTTATTTTAGACCAACAGTCTGGACCATATTTTTCTGTTTACATTCCGAATTTGTTTTTCCTGATCTGGCATTTTTGATTGACAATCACATGTTTGCGATAGTCTTTTTCGGTTCAGTACTTTTGGGAAGTACGAAAATTATGCTCTATTTATTTACAATTAAGTAATAACTTATCACTGATATGTATGTAGTGAGCTACTGAGAGATTTGTATACAAAATAAATTCATTACTTTATGAATTTACCATTTACCAATTATTATTTAAATATTAATTGACACAAATTTTCTCTCTATTAATTACTTGTAAATTTTAAAACATTTCAAATGGAAAGTGTATTCGCATATTCGTTGCTTTTTGACTAGGAATTCAAGTTATCTTGTTTTTATTGCCGTTGCACAGATGTTGTCATGACATTTGCCAATTGTCAGTGAATTGTGTCGAACATTTTTCGTTCTCTGGCCTTTGCAAGAGAATTTGGTTTTTCTTTTCATTTCGGATTTTCTTTTACTTTTCTCTCTCGTTTTTTTGTGTTTTCGATGCAACTGTCGAAGGAAGATTGTGTTGATTTATTTGATGAAATATTTTTCTTTTGCGGAGCGTCCAAGCAAAATATTGATGGAAATGCAAATTCTGGGATTGATGGCAGTGGACGTAAACAAATGTGCATAGGTGATAAATTTTAAGGAAGGAGAAAATGTAGTGCAGGCAGAATTATCTTTGTTACAAGGAATTTTTAAAAGAAAATTTTAGTAAAAAAAAGGTATAAGCGTTAGTTTCACTTAAAATACCAATGAAATAAGAGGATTTTCAAATATTTAAAATGTTAAAAAATAATGAAATCACACAGTAAATTGGTATTGAATAAAAAATCCACCCAGTTCTTACTTGAATTTATTTTTCCTAGGCTAGTTACGTACTTTGTTACCTTAAGTTTGCTTAAAGAAAGTCACATTTAAGTTCTCCTCCCATTTTAAATTTAAATAAATATTACTTTACCCTTTAAGTTCTCCCTAACTGTCCTCCAAAATTATAAAACCAAGTGTAATGGCAAACGCAAAACCCTGATGCAACCCTCATTTAGTTCCTTCCACTCTAAAATCTGCCCACAAAATGATAATGCATTTTTAATATGCACATAATTCTCTTATATATTTTATTTTTTTGCAGAAGCACAAAGATATGAGTAGAAACCAGAGAAGAAAAGTTACAACAAAACTTAAGGAAAAGAAAAGGGTGCGGAAAAGCGGTGGAAAAGAAGAATAAATAACATTTAGTGTGAACGCTGAAAACATGCGAAAATGTAGTTAACATTGCAAAACAGTAACGAATGAAGTGGAAATGGAATTGAAAGCGCAAACACACACAGTCGCAGTCACCAAAAAAAAAAAGGAAAATGGAGGACTTTCGCGCAGAAGTATGCAAGGGCTAGACAAAACGCGAGTGTGTGTGTAAGAGGGGGAAAGGGTGGCAAAGGGGAGGGAACAATGGGAAGAGCCAAAGCATCCTTTATGTTGCTTTATTTCTGTCTCGGTCTCTGCATTTCCAGCTGCATAAAGTTCGCATTTAATTTCGTTTGCAACACTATTTTTTTTCTTCACAGGCGCCCTAGGTTTTTTTTTTCTATTTTTAAACTGACACAGGTAAAGGTATAATGGTGTGTTATAAAATACTATAAAAAAAAAATATTACCTTTTGAAAATATTGTAGAACTAAGGGTTATAAAAGGACTTAAAGGTCACAACAATCTATCATCTATCAATTTCTTATTTCCCAATATTAAGTATACGCAGACAAAGAAAAACTTATACTTATGTGAAGTATTCAATAAAACAATAATTTTATGGCTTATAATTATATAAATTATAATAATGAAGTGATTCTTTATCGTTTTTAGTATTTAAGATGAGATAATTAAGTTAATATCTTGAATATTCTATAAATCCTGTACTAAAAAGTATGTCATACTTTTCATAAACTAATTGCCGGGTATTCTGCTGTTGAAACCCTAGACTTATTTTTCAAGTTTCTCACATTTTTTCCCGACGCATCTCGCAAATATCTCCCAGTCAGTGTTCGTGTTGTTGCTTTTATCGCGTTTTTGGCCGCGAGTTATCATTTGTATGGACCTTCACACACACACACTCACTAGCATAGAGCCATAGAGGCGTTGTAAACATGTCGCAATGTCTGTGAGTCGTCTGCAGTTTTCCCCACTTCCCACTCACTCCTGCTTTTCTTTTTTTTTGTCCTGAAAACAGGAAGCAGTCAGCCCGACACTGGCACAAATTAAATGCAATAACACGAGAAAACAAACAAAAAAGACTTAAAAAAGAAATAGAGGAAAAGCATAGAAATAAAGGATGAAGCCGGGAGAGGAGACTTGCATGAAACTCGAAGCTGCTGCCGCATCGGAAATGCTATGCAGGATAAAGCAGAGCGCGGACCTATAGACAGAGGGAGAGAGAAAGCGCTGCAGGATAGAAAAGGAACTAGTGCCACGTTCAAGCAATTATAGTCAAAGTGAAGTTGTAATCTTTGGTGGGTCCCTTGCAGATGGCAATGACAAATAACTTTATCTGCCGTGAAAGAGAAATGAGCAACGATGCAAGGGAGGCTAGCAAGATATATGCTCCTAGATTGTATAAACAGAATAGGGAACTTGATTCGGAAAAATGGACGAAATAGAGTTAGGTACTTTATCAAAAGGGAGACGTTTGTTGCAAGTAGTTTTATTTAATTTTTTTTTTATTAATTGCCTAACTCTTCCATATTATTACGATAACTTTATAAATAATTTAAAATAAACAATCTAAGCTCCTTTTAATTAATTTTAGCTCAAAAACATTGCTTAAACAAAGTTTTACGCATCCTATAACATTTTTCCGGTCTTTCAAATGCCCGTCAGAGTTCTTTTACATATAAATCCTAACTCAATTAAATGTTAGTTCCAGTTCCGAAGGCTCTTCTAAAAATATCCTCACATTTCTGGGAGTCGCATATCCTGTCGCGGCTCAAAAGTATGCAATGCACTGTTTCTTTTTTTCTTCCCCAACGACTGACACGAGTGTCCTCGACACAGGCTAGAGTGGTCATCGGGAACTAACCATCACACACACATCCGCAGGAGTGACCGCCGCCTGTCCAAATGGGGACTATGATGAGGGGAGAAAAAAAAAGAAAACATGGAGGAGAAACAAAAACAAACCAACACACTGGAGGAGCAGGCGGGGGCAGCTGCAGGGCCTGGTCAATCGACGGCGTTCAACGTCCAAGTCAAGGGCCATTGCAACGGCCCTCAAGTGGAACTCCTCTCGTCCCTTGTATTTTTGTTTCTATGTAAACTTTTCTCGCTCCGCCATTCGCTTTGGTTTGCATTTGTTTTTCCCCACTTCTATGGCTGTTTTCCTCCCCGAATGTTTTTTGTTTTTGGCCACGGTCTGCGCGGAAATGTAAATTAATTGGTCTAACAAAGTGCACTCCAATTGTGCTGCGGGCATGCGTTGTTATAGTTGTTAGTTTGCCTGCGGCTTTCGGAGGGTTTTTGATTCTGGCCGGCGATCATTAAAGATTTTCGAGTGCTTTATAATGCAGCTCGGTTGACTCTTTTGACATTTCCACAACAAGTTATAATGGAAATGGGGGCTATACCACTGTTAAATTGTGGGATGTTACTCAGTTTTCCCCTAGAGAATATGTGCAATGCCCGAAGAATTTTCTTTTACGGGGATTTTGGCCTTCTATTTTCACACGATCATTTAAGAGAAAACCAATTACTTGAATATATTATAAAACTTAAAAATAAAATTCTTAGACCTTTGATGATTTTCCCAAATTTAAAATGTGTAAAAAAAATAAAAAAAAAGTACGAAATGTTTCATTTTCTGAATTAATAATTTCTGAAATCTTTTACACAAACTTTTTAATTAAGTTTTAAACGTAAATAATTTAGTTTAAAATAGAACAGCAATTAAATGTTTGTATTAAATTAATACGTATTGAATTTTGTTTAATTAGGTTGGGAAGTATATTATTTACAAATCTTATTAATGCTAACCTTTAGTCTTCCTTTTAAAAAAAGGCTTACAAAGTAAAAATTTTATTATTTTATTTTACGTTTCATAAATTTTCTCACAAAATTGTTGCTCTAAAAAATTATATCTTCGCCGCATAACATTTATTATTTAATTTGAAGCGATTTTCCGCTTAAAACCCTTTTAACACCCACATCGTTTAATGGCCTGTTATAGGCTTCGTTTAAATTTCCATAAAACAGAAAACAAACTTAAAAGCGTTTGTAATGCGGCCTAAAAAAACTAAGAAATACCTATCAAAATGTTGCACGCTGCAAAGCCAAGCCAAAAGCCAGCCAATCTGATTCGGTGATTATAATTTTTAACTAAATAGACAATTAATGCTCAAGAGCTGCTGCTGCTGCTGATGCTGCTGCTGGCCATAAGCCCAAGTCGCGCCACTAATCAAACAACTTTTCGGGGGAGCCCACGCAGCATCAACAGCAACATCTGACAATCGGTCAGACGACTTCGAGTGCTTCTAACAAACAAACGCCGAAGCCCACACATTCTGTTGTTATTTGTTGTGAACTTGTTTTTGTATCTCATTTTTTGTTGTCTTTGCTTACTTGTTGCTTTTGTTTCGTTTTCTGTTTCTGTTTCTTGGCTTCAACAGGTAAAATCCAAAGAGACCTGTCAAGTATTCAGCGGGTTGACATTTGCGGTCTGTGCATGTTGACCAGTGTCGTCTCCCACACCTAAAGTCTGGTTTTCCTAGGGCCCGGGACTCGAAAGTGTGGAAATCTTGTCATGAATGAGCATTTCCCCGTCGATTGTGTTGTCGTTTTGATAAATAATCGGCTTTCGCCCTGCCCCCCGATCACTAATCTCGTTTTGGTCTATGCTAAATCGTGTTAACACGTCTGGGATCTTATGTGGTCTGCTCTTTGACACTTCACCGAGAATTGAAAGTTTCTTAAGAGTTTGATGTTTGTTTTTAAGTCCTCATGCTTCTCTGAAGAGTTTTTATGAATCTTGAGACTTGGTAAGTAGATAATTATCTGGGTTAAGGTTGAGTTACGACATAAAAAAAAAATTATGAATGGTATCTGAATTTCCTGTAAGATGGAGATAAACATTGACTATAAAGTTATCTGTGCTAGTTATTAGGTATTGCTTAAGTTTTTGTACCTTGGACCTTTTCTATGTGATAACAACATGAGCATGTGATTTAAGGGATTCAGTACAAAATCTGAAGGTTTCGAAGGTAGCTAAGTAACCATATTCTAGAACAGCACTTTTTTACTTTAAAATTTAATATTAGCATAAATTCAGAAATAAGGAATCTTGTATAAGCTACACCGGAACCCTATAGATATTTACTTAATTATATTCCTATATTTGTACCACAAATTATTTGTTTTCGTTGACACAAGAAGCAACTAATAAACATTTCATTTTCATAAATAAACACTCAAAAGGATCTTCCTTTGTCTACAATTTTGTTACACTTTCCATAATATTTAAACAAAATAATTGCTAAAATTATAGATTATTTAAGTTAATCTCCCTCCGCTTTCTATTTCCAATTTCCATTGTTAATTGCATGGATATTTTCGTTACATTTAAGTGGCACTGGAGCAATTTCTAAGGCGATTATAATTGCCAGCGAGTATAATTTTCATAAATTCGCACACAAAATTTCAATTTCACTTAACGCGAACCGCACACAGGCACATCGACAGGCGCAGCCGGTCGGTCATTGTTCGAGTATGTGTGTTTCGAGTGAAATATGTGTGCATAATTAATGCACATTTCACTTTAAAATGCACAGGCACACACGCACACACGGCAAACAAGCACTCACACTCGCGCACAGCGCAGCACACACTGACAGGCAGGCTGAGGGGGAGAAAATGGCGACGGCTGTGACGCCTTTTCCGCCATTTGCTTTGAGCCGAGATTTGTGTTTAATTGTTGCATGGCGAATTCAATTTGCATGTGTGCACTGTTTGTTTGTTTGTGTTAATGCGAGTGCAACGCTCGCCTCGAAGTAGGCAACGTATGTGGCTCGTGGCTTTCCGGTTTTGAATAAATTCTTTTAACAGCGAAACTGTTTATTATTAAATGATCTATTTGTATTAGGTTTTAAATTATTTTTTGTTAAATATTTTAAACATTTACTTTTATGATAAATTTAAATTGCTGATAAAATCGGAACCGGTTAAGGTCTGTCTGCCGTCTCGGCGCTTTTCCGTTAAACACGCGCGACCGGGCGCATCTCAAAACACGAACTGAGCCGAAACCCAAAAAACTCTGCTCCAGCATCCAGCGACGCCAGCAGCTGGCGAGTTATCCGAAGTAGACAAAGTTCCGTTCGTTCGTTCGCTCGTCTATCGAACTTCGGCACATGCTACTCGGGGTCTTCGCAGTGTTGCCCAACCCTTCGGGTATAAAAAAGCTAAACTACAGAAGAAAAACTATAATATAAACTTAATGGTAACTG
The DNA here is from genome assembly GCA_008042675.1 of Drosophila seguyi. NCBI lineage: Eukaryota > Metazoa > Arthropoda > Insecta > Diptera > Drosophilidae > Drosophila > Drosophila seguyi. The sequence continues at coordinate 98,674 of VNJU01009366.1, read as the reverse complement.
AACAAAAAATATACACTAGTAGTAAATATAGAAAAGATAGAACTTATGGACAATAATTTGAATTAGGTATTATTACCTTAAACATTATTGAACATTTTCCATTTAAAAAACGGAAAAATATAAGATTTTTATTTACAAAGAAATAAAAACAATAGAATTATGGACCCAACATGTTTATTTGACACCATATCTATTTAGCTTAACACTTTTTTTTCTAATCCCACTTTAGTTTTTGCAATAAAAAAATAGGCAACAGGCAAATAGGCAAATAACTATAGCGTACAATTGATGGAAGGAAAGGATTCATAAAAAACTAAAGAGCAGAAATTTATATTGTTTAGGGATGATAAAATAGAAGCCATTAATTATTTATTTAAAAACTTTAATATTTGCTGCATTAGGCCTTAGGATAACCATTCGCAGTCAAAAAAAAAAGGATTTTATAAAACGGCTCCTTTTTAAGCCAAAAAGAAAAATAATAATAATGTTAAAAAAAATTGATAAGCCCACAGGAATTGAAACTATTAAATAACTGACAGTATTTTCGTGTCAAAAATAAAACGTATTTGTTTTCTTCTACTTCTATAAGATACATTGATCCGCTTAGTAATTTAGTTTTTAAAAATATAAAATTTTAGTTGCTTAGTGTAAATATAGCTAATTTGTCAACACTGGGCCGTAGCTCGTTGGCTGTCGGCTGTCGGTTCTTCACATGTGTGGGAGTCGGACACTTGCCGAGATAATAACAACAACAGAGAGCATCAACGAAAACAGAGCGGCCATAATAGTGGAAGCTCGGAGAGTCTCCACTGAGATTATGGCACCTGGGAGAGTAACAATCAGCCGGTTGATACCGTTATTTTCTACCGGCAAAATAAACAAAACAATGGACATCAATGGCAAACCGAATAGAGAATGCTCTATGTAACTCTTATTCGAAATATGCATAATAATCGTATTGTAATAACGCGACTAATATTTTAAAATTTTCCAATAAAAAAGTTTTATTTAACATATTTATTTCTTTAAAAACTTTTGTATTCAGATTAAATCTAGTAAAATGTTTTTAAGGCAGATTAGACACTTTTCTTACTTGACCACTTTTTTCACAAATGAAAAACAGCGCGGAAATACATCTAACGGGATTTTTCGCAATATATTTGGAGACTTTTTTATCCCACTATTGATAACATTGAAAGTAATAAGCTTCACGAAGCTTTTAAAATAAAAAGCGCCTGCGCTAGAGAGTTTTTGTGGAGGAATAATAGTGGGAAGACTCCTTAATGGGAAAGTATATCCTGTCCTTCAACCAAAACTTAAAGCTTTTATTCTGAGCTTTGCAAGGATATTAAACAATATTATTATTTTAAATTATTCAATATTTCAAATCAAACAAAAAATAAGTTTTTTAGAGTAACCCTTCTTGACAATGTTACTAATATACTATATAATTACATATCTGGATAATATTAATATAACTTTTAACTATAGTTCTTTAAAAAATGGTAGCATTAGAAAAATATACACACGGTACATTTCCCCAATGAAATAAAAATATATAAAAAGAAGACTAGTAGAAGATAGAAAGAAACAATGAGCGTATCGGTCAAAAAGTATTCAAAATTGTGCCTGTGAAATTCTTAATTTAAGCCCCCCTAACACCCAGCAATAAAACTAATTATAATTGAATTGAAATGGGAAGATGGCAAGAACGAAAAATTTAATGGCCGAGACAAAGCGAGGAATATTGAAAAGAGAAGCGAGCAAGCCTCTTATAATAATTATCTTAAATAGGCGAATGTAATTACAACAAAAGAAGGAACAATGAAGATGGTGGCGATGATGATGATGATAATGATGATGATGTTGATGCCTTCCCCGTTGTTTAACCATCCCCCAAACCAAAATAAACAAACAAACAGACGCCACAACATCACTTGAAAGGCGCGCGCCACACTGAACTCTCGAGAATATATATTCCTATGGAGGTGGAGAGCACAGGGAGTTGGAAAATAGGGAAATAGAAATGAAAATGAGGAAAGGGTGGGCCAACTCCACCTCCCCGTAGATGAGTGTCATCGATAAGTGCATGTAGCAAGTGGGCAGATCTTATTTGTGGCCACAATGCCAATTCTGATTGCAACCTCCATTGAGACATTAAGTGCAAGTGCTCCGAGTGGAAGTCCCTTTCTGGATCCGGATTGGAATCATTATAGGCAAGTTCAAGTGGATCGAACTCAGCCCTTGAGCGGTATAGTTAATGGACAAATCTTATCGGTGGAGATAAAAGTAATTAAGAAAGCCAAAGGAAACTCTTTTGAAGAGCAGTCTCAAAGAGATTCAAAGGGAAACTTTGAAAACACAAAAGAAATATTTTAATAAATAGAAAACTCAAAGGAAATGGAAATGTACAAGGTCAATTGCGTTACGAATACCAAAAGCGGGCATAGGTCTATTAAAATACATATCTATCAGCCTTCTTATATAAGAAATCTTTATAAAAATATGTGCTATACCTTACACTTTAGGTAAATAAATATATAATTTAAATATAATTTATAGTTCCAATATTTTTGTACAACTGTTACTCTTAAATATTTTCTAATCTGTTCATTATATACTTATTAATATATTTTTTTAATTCACCACTAATTCCCCTTTATGGGTGCCACTGTACCCTCTGACTGCTCATCATATTTCTCAGTTTATTTACAGATGTTCAGGCAACAAAAGAGAAAGCCGTTGAACTTTTCCAAGAAAATAAACATTGTACGAACACTGTATAAATCTGTCAAGTGCCGTTAAATTGTTGCAAAATGAATATATCATTATGTCAGCAGCGGGTTGTATTCAAAAATCAAGAAATAAAAGCGCAAACTTACCTTGAACATCAATGGATTGCGATCAATTTCAGACTCGGCATTTTCACAAAGTGTTTCCGTCTCCGAAAGAAATGCAAGGAACTGTGTAAAGAAGTTTTTATAAAGATAAGATAATATTAAATAAACTAAATTAAATAAAGACTTACCTGATCCATGGCCCGATCGAACGACTGTAGACTATGGACAGCTGCATGCAGTTGTTTGCCACGATTGATGACTCCATTGTTCAGATTGGCATAGCTGAAAAAAAGAGTAAAAAATTATTATTTAATTTATTAAGAATGAAATGTTTTCAATTCTAGTTTTCTAATAATCTAAGGCTTCCTTTAATTTATATCCTGATATTACTTTCAAATATAGCTACTGTTAAATTTTCCCCCTTAACTCACCGCTGATTAATGACCTCCGTCATCTTCTTGATCCTGGTGGTATCATCATTCGGATACACTGCAATCAGTTTCTGTGTCAGCTCATTGAAGATGTCAAAGTGTTGCTTATTCTGGTGCAGTTCCGCATGGAAGGACTGTTAGACAAACAAAAGTTAATTAGAGCTGAGGGCGGAGTTTAAGAATAATATCCAGTTACCTTCTGCTCCTTCTGCTGCGCCTCCAGGATGTCGGCAGTGGTGGCAATGGTGCCCATACGCTCCGCTCTCTGCTCCATCCGGGCCAGCCACTTCTCAAGCTCCAGGCGCTTGGCCTCGAACCTGCGGTTAATGGGAAGGTGTCGGGGGTTAAGCAGCGGGTTAAGTGTGACTCAAGTGTTAACCTACCGCTGCGAGTCGCTCAGCATGTTCTTCAATTGGGCAGCTCGCTGCAGGACACACTGCGAGGTCTCGTCCCAATGCTCACGCAGGCGGGTCACTGTGGATTGAGAAATTTAATTAGTTTTATTGTCGTTTTATGTGTTTAATGTCCGGTAAGTCAACGTTAAATAAAACCATATTAGGTATCAATAACTAAACAAAGATTAGCCAGAAATTATTGCCTATCATATATAATAGTTTTTTGCTTTTGTTTTATTGCCCAACCATGCAATTTAGTAGGAATAATAATAAGGAATAATAACTTTCGTTAGCAATTTGCTTTGTCAGCTCGTCGGCTTCAGGTTCATGTGTGTGCTGTTATGGGTTAAGCTTGGAGACCTGTGCGGGAGGCAGGTAAGGGTTAAGTTACAACACAAACACACTCGCTTTTTCCTTTCGGTGTGGTTACCTTTCAGACAGCAACGCATATAATCTAAGTCCGCTGAACAGTGCGGGGCTAGCGAAAACTGATTCAGCTCTACGAGGTCGAAAATCATGAAAAAACAACATAAATATTTAGCCAGAAAATATAGAATAGTACAATTTGTAATAGTTTTTCAGAGTTTCTTTGTTCACAGTAATTAAATTAAAGTTGTAGAAGCTTATAGTAAATAATTAAATAATAACGTAAGTAACAGGAATAATGAAAAGGAAATAATATATGATCTTAAATAGTTTCATAGACTTTAAGCCATTGCAATGGGATGAGATGGGAAAAACTCCCTCTGCGTCTCTTCATTAAGCATAATAAAATTGTTGAAAATTCCTAAAATTACCAAATACGAATACATTTCATTTAGGATACATATTGGCAAGAAATTTAAGAAAATTATTACTAAAAGGCCGCTTAATTATACATTGTATATAATTATATATATTTTATAACAATACGGCATAGTTTAAGAATATATTTAAATGTTTTATTGGAACAAAAAAACCATCCTCGAATCTCCCCTGAAAAGACCTTACCCTGAATACCACCGGCAGAGTTTTGGGTCAGCTGGGTCTCGTCGTGGGACGACCTGCGACGCATACGTAGCTCCTCTCGTGACAGTCCGCCGCCCACGCCGCCGGCTGCCACTTGAGCGGCGGCAGCAGCAGCGGCTTGTGCAGCAGCAGCGGCAGCTGCCGCGGCGGCCCGTGACTGAGCCTGGTGCTGCAGCAGAGCGGCGGCAGCGGCGGAACCCGGCGATTGGCCCATGTTGTGGACCACCTGTGGCGGTATATTTCCCAGCAGTTGTTGGCGGATTTGCTCGCGGAACTCACTGCTCAGGGGCATCGGTGGCTGCTGCTGCTGCTGCTGCGGACCGGAAGTGTTGGCGCTTGCAGACGCATTTCCGGGGCCTGCATTTCCACCTGCAGCGGCGGCAGCCACGGCATTCAAGTTGTTCTGGAAGCGATGTCGACTGTACTGCAATTCCAGCGGCAAATTGCGGTCCAAGGAGCGCATGTGGTGTTCGATGGTGGAACGCATGGACTGCTCCACCTGGGAGTTGGAGCTGGATGATGAGGAGGCATTGTGCAGCGACTGCTGCTGGGCCTGGGCTCGCAGCTGCTTTAGTTCCTCCAGCGACTGCCGTCCCTCATCCAGGGAGAGGTTCCGCTCATAGTTGACCGTTCGCAGGTTCACAGATCCGCCGCCCAAGTGCCGGGTGCCCGCCGCCAGGCTGGCCTTGAAGCTCAGATCGAAGTTGTTCTGGACAGCCGCCTCGAGACTGCGAAGGTTCATCTGCTCCTGCATGGCCCGCTCCATGTTTCGGAGACCGCTCTCAATGCCTCGCAGAGCATCCTCCGAGCCAAATTCCTCCGTGGGCGAGGCCATTGATCGCTGATTGCCGGACTGCGGCTGGTTGATCTTCTTGGCCTCACTGGCCCTTGTGGGTGCCGGCGAAGGCACCAGATTTAGGCCGTTCTTGGAGCTCTGCTCACTGAGGGCCGCCACGGCGGACTGCAGGACCAGGGGTGGTGGTGGTGGCGGCATTTCAAAGGGATTCGAGCTCCGCCGGGCGGCCATTCCCTCAGCCGACAAGGTCGAATGCTTTTCGGGTGGCGGCGGTGGCTTGTCCTTGAACTTGAGTCCCGCCAGCGGTGAGTTTTGGGCCGAGCTCTGGGCGGAGTTCTGCGCGGAAGCCGGCTTGCGGGGCAGCGGGGGTGGCTGTCTCATCGGTGGCGGCAGACCTGGCACCACCATGGCCTGGCCATCGGGCAGGCTCTTGAGGCTGTGCCGCTTCGGGGGAATCTCGGGCGGTGCAGTTCGATCGCTGGCCCCGCGGGCGGGAATCGCTGGCACAGGACGACTCTGGGTGGGCGGCAGGGGCGGTGGCATGCCGCTCTTCGTGTGCTGATCCTGGGAGCCCTGCTTCCGCAGCAGCTGCTGGCCCCGCAGCGCCGCCTGGGCAGCCAGCTCCGAGCTGAGACGCGGTATCTCGGGCGCTAGCTTGGGTCCTGCGGGTGCTCCATTCTCGCCGCTCAAGTTGGGCGGCACTGGGGGCGGTGGCTTGGCCGTCATCTCTGCCTGTCCGCCGCTTTGTGCGTTTTAAGGAATTAACCGGGTTTGGGTTTTGGTTACAAAAAAAAATCCTTTTTTTTGTTTTGTTTTGAACACTTTACTTATGCCGCATCATGTGCGTGTTTGGTAAGGCGGCTCTCGGCTCAATTAAAGCTGAGATAAATTTATAAAAAACGTGTATAAAAAGGCGGCACTGTTGACATTGGTAAAATGGTAAATGTTAATGGTAAACACCAGTCACATCTCTCTCTCTCTCTTGAGCTCTCTCCTTCTCTCTCTCTCTTTGGGGATTTCGGTTTGTTTATAAAACGTGCCGGAAACTTAACATTGCCACCGGCCACAAGCAAATAAACCAAAGAGCAAAACAAATTGCAAAAAAGAGTGTGAAAGTGCTCTTAAAATCGCTCTCTCCCTCCTCTTGACACTTTCTCACCCCGCTCTCTCTAACACACTCACATAAATATCTACACCATTTTCACCACACTTTATGCCTGCCAGAGCCGGCTGGCTCTCTCTCTCGTAGCATACTTTTTGGCGCTGTCCGCTTTGCCGGCTTATTCGCTCGTAACAGTGAACGCCAAGTAAGGGAAATTCACTAAAATATTATACATTTAATTATAAGCAAGTAGTTATTAGGATGAAATACATCTTAAGCTTCTGCTCAACAATTGAACAATTAAATTTTACAGTAATATTTCCGTTAAAATATATATAAAATAAAAGAAATGTTTTCCAAATTGAAAAGTCCCAATTGGTTTTATTAGGGATACAGTTTAGAATTTTCCCAGAATAATTTCTCTCATATATACATTTAAAAAATAATCAAATAGATTTAAGGAACGTCTTGTTGTTTCCGGAATTATTATAGAGTAGTTTAAAGAATTTTTATAGGGACTTGTTTGGCCCTAATTATTATCAGAGGTTCTTTTAAATGTTCTATTGAACAAAATATAAATACATTTATTTTGAAATTTAATTTGGAACTTGGAACATTCTATGGCATTATTTTTACGCACCTTTTTTATAGATTTGCTATTCCTAGTCATTTTCTTTGTATATTTATATGTTCTCCTAATGATAAAATATCGAAAAATATTTTCCAAATCACTTCAATAAAATTTAATCTTAATAATCATCTTACAACGTATTGGCAAGACTTTGCTCTTCATGGTTCTTCCTAGCCACTAAGTACAGTGTTATCTGCATACGACATTATAAAAAACGTTCACGCAGCGTGTCCTGCTGCTGCATTTAACTTTTGGCACCTGCTCTTGCAACAACAACGGCTCAGGCGCCGCCAGACAAGACATGTAGTGCACAGTCCTATTGTGCTCCCCGAAAATCCCTGCCACCGAGAGCGACCACTGCCTTGGTGGCAGGTGCATTTAACTTCTGCCAAAGACCCGGACCCGGAACCGCACCCGAACCCAGACCCAAACACGGACAAGTGCAGACAACAATGTCGGGACGATGGCCATTTGGCTTACAGCGCATTCCAGTTTCCACTTGTGATTCTTTTGTTGGCAGTGCCACTGTTGCATACGCCCAGCTCAGCTGTCAGTCAGGACTGAAAACTATTATCCTGACCCCCCTCCTGGCAACTGGGAATCCTGAGCTCGAGCTCTTTGCCCTGAGCCCTTCCTTCCTGGCTTCCTTCCGCCACTGACTTACACTTAATAGCTTTCTCGCCGTAATTTTTAGGGCCGCGCCTGCAGTCGCCTTGATTATGCAGCCGTCGCCAGATCTATTTAATTTATGACAAAAGTTGATTATTTAAAACTTCACTTCCAGCTGGCAAAAGTTTCCTCTACCATTTTTCAACTGCCTCACAATTGCACTCAATTAGCTGGAGGCTTTGCAGAAAGTTATATAAAGCGGATTAGCAGGCACTGAAACGTCAACTAATGAAAAAGGATCCTGCCAAAAGTTGTAGCGATGTGGAGAGTTCTCCAATGAAGGGAAATTTGGTTATGTTTTAATATATATATCTACATTTTAATTGGTTTCAAATTGCAAATGAAAGTTACGAAGTATTATATCCTGCTAGGATTTAAAAACATTTGACAAATGTGTACAGCCTGTTATGCATATGTCACCAACCTGACATCCATCAATTACATGAAACCCACAAATCTCGGGCACTTATCGGCAATACACTCATTCGGTCAACAACTCACTCGATTAGTTCAATAACAAATATGTTGGATGACCGCCCACAAATAAGCCTCGATAAATTCAGTACCCACTGCCCCTCGCCTATTGACTTTACTATTTCCTTGGCAATCGGTAATCACACAACAATGGCCTCAATAATGAGGAGCAATTTTTCCACGACACTCGATTGACACATCTATTGTTCTAGACTCTGTCAGGCATTAATCATATTTTCCCCTCAGTAAGTGCCAGTATTCATGGGAATTTCGACAATTTCTCATTTTAAGTTTTCGACTGGGACTAGGAAACTAAATTTGCTTATAAATAGCTTGAAAGCATGCCATATCCGGGGAAAACTTTAGTGTCTGTGGTGGCTCAAAAAGGAAAAGAGGAGGAAAAACGGCATTGTTCGGGGTAGATGGATAAACTATTTTCGTACGAAACACGTTCTGCGATGAGATGCGGGCGATACGAGCGAGATAAAATGCTTCGCTGCTCCGCCTAGAAGTATGCAATCAAGTCGAATAACTCCAGCCGTGGCTTGTTGTTGAAAGTATTGTAGTTGTTGTTGAAATCTGTTGTTGTAGCTCGGCTACGGGCTGATTTTTCAGTAATTTTTACTTTATTTTGAGCTGTTGCTGGCTAAGCTTTCCTTGTTAAAGTTGTTGTTGATTTTTGGTTTGCCATTTGAGTGAGGTGGAAGTTTCTTGGTTTTATTTTTTGCATTTCTCCATTCGTTTCTTTTCGCAAACGTTGCTGTTCTTGTGTGCCCCGCATGAAGTGGACTCCAATGAATTGCTGGGCGCGCATACACACACAAACACTCGAGCACACACACGTACACGTACACGTGAGCACGCCTTAAGTTATGCTTTGCATTTTTTCCCCTTCCGCCGCCGCTCTTCAGCTTCGCTTCGTTCCGTGTAATTTATTGAAACACATTCATTTCTCGCTATGATGTGAGCAGCAACAACAGGAACAAGAGCAGCCGCCTCGGAAAACACGCCCACTTTATTTACCCAATTGTTGTTGTAGTTGTTGTTGTTTTTGTTGGTGAACGCGTCTGCTTTTTGTTTCGCATGGAGTTTGCTTTATTGAATATTTATATGCAAATTGAGCACGATTTTCGTGAATGTTTGGTGTTTTTTTTTTTGGTTGAGTTTGCCTGTTTGATTATTCATTTGTAATGGCATTTCATATTTTTCTATAATTAATTTCTATGGATTTATTATGGGCTTGTAAAGAGCTTTTCGTAATTTATATCTGAGTTTAATGGGATTATTATATTATGGATTATACGTGTCGCTGTAGGATAAATTACTCTGTTTGAGCAAAAAACTGTACATAAAATAACATTTAAATGTTTGTTTTATTTCAAAGGATAAAACAAATAGCAATAATTTAAACCTTAGAGGTGTGATATTAAAGTTTCAAGAGGAACCTCTATTATCCCAAAAATCTTACTCCTTGAGGCTTGCTCAAGCTCGAGTAGAACTCAAAAGGTTCAAAGTAAAGCCAAATTGTTGTAATCCGATTAACGTTTCTTTAGTATTTTTAAGTTAAATTAGGGAAACCGATGAATAATTTTAGTTTTTAAATCACAAAAAATCAATTTTTGTACAAAAGAAGTAATTTGTTTCTTTTAATTCTGGAGGAATGCCTAATTTATCTACAAAGGCCTAAAGTATACGATAAAGAGTGCACACATCGTCCTTAACAAGAAGAATATTTAATTTACACACACAATACTTATATTCTTAAATTGTTTATTAATAAATGAATGCATTTTTCCCCTCTTTTTCTCGTTCTATTTACTTTACTTTCTTGTATATTTATTTATCTAGCTATCGCTGGAGTTTTCCTTTTTTTGTTGAACAACATTTTGCGGCTTTTTACCACCCTCGCGTTTATTGATTTACAAATACGGCGGAGAGAGAGCGAGACGGGCAGAGTGCTAGAGAGAGAAAGAGAAAAGGAGACATTGAGCGATAGGGGAGCAGGGCAGGGCAATAAGCCGCCGCAGACACAAAACTTTAAATGCCGTTTTGTGGTTTGACTTTGCTTGGCTTTCGGCATGTTAGCCCCACTATATAACTGTCACACACACACTCGCACTAGTTATCTAAGCCATTTGAATGAATTTCGTATTTAATTTACAATTTTATTTTATTTTATTTCTCGTTCTTTTTTTTTTGCCGGAGATTTTCACGCGCCGCGCACGATGCAGAGAACGCGTGAATGGCTCTACGGGATTTGGGGGTTTGGATATGGATATGGATATGGAGGAGTTTCACAACCGTTTGTACGCAGTCAAAGCCAACGAATGTCCTCCGTGGATTTCCAGCAAACTACGGACCCCAAAAGCGTGCAAAGAGAGAGCAAAGCCAAGGGAGAGAATCTCAACACGGAACCGCTGTTCGTGGCGCTCTCGAAAGAGCGGCAATCAGCGGACCAGCAACCCCCAAATGGGTAAACAAAAGGTGAGCGACAAAAAAGGGGAGCGGCCGGGGGATAAAGGTGGAGGCGGCAGGGCAAAGCCAAAAAAAGGGGGAGTGGATAAAGCAACCCCAAAAGAAAATGCAATGCTCATGCACTGGCAGAAAGTAAGCTTAAGTATGTCAAAATCCTATAGGATAAAATGGGCTAATTACAAAATCTCAAGTCAATGAAGAAATATAAGATTGTTCTTAAAACAATAATAACTTAATTGTCTTGAAATCGTTAAATTATATATGTATGTATTTAACAACAACAAAGTGGGCAAGTAAGAAAGCCACAGATAAATGAAAATACTCATTTACCTCAAAGACGCTTTCTTATTTGCTTAAAATAAATAATTTAATAATTAAGAAGTACTTCTTAAGTCGTAAGAAAAGTCAATAAACTCTGCATTCTGTTTTTGTTAATTTAAATATCCCTTATCTATAAGGTGAAGCATTAGTAAGCTTATCCCTTACGATTTTCTTACAGTGCACTGAACTACAACCACCCACTGAAACTCTCTTAGCCCAACTCTCTCTCCGGTTCTACGGCATTCTCTGCATATTAACATCACCGGCATTCCGTCAGTTTTCGCTCTCCGAGTCCACTGGCATTTGTTTTGCTAGGGCTCCATGGGGAACATGCGCACTTCGGCGCTTTTTAGCCGGAAGACATTCAACCTTCCTGCCACATGTTGTGCGTACGTCTCTGAACCTTGACAACTGATAAGGATTATTTTTGCACAGGGTTGCAGCAGGAGCACCACCACCCTCCAACCGGAACCGAGAGAAAGAGAGTCCGAGGGGGAGATTGAGCGGTTCGTTGTGCCATTGATGGAATTTGATGTTTATGTTATTGTGGCTCTAGATGTAGATTTTCTTTTATGGGTTGCGGAGCACCAGAAAAATGCCTGGTGTGCATTGGCCTTAATTAGTTCAAGAAAACTATGGGGAGAAAATAAGAAGAGGCAGACAAGTGATAAGAAAGTTCTTTATGAAACTGGTTGGCAGGGAACTAGTTAGAGAAGAAAAATGTTAAATAACACAGGGTGAAGTCTGAGAACTGTAACTAAAGTAAAGGTATAACTTAAGATTTTTATATATATCTATGTATATATTTATAATATAATAATTTAATTAAAATTTTAAACCTGGATTTTCCCATCATAAAGACCACTTCATAAATGCAAATTTCCTGCAGCACAAAAGATTCTCTGAAAAGCCACAACTTCATTGTCACGCCCTTTGTCACCAAACAAGTGCTGCAACCGGCTTAATGAATTTAATTAAATTCATTAGACAACAAAAATTGTTAACACCATGGTATTTCGGTCATATGAGATGCCCCAGACATAAGCACAAGAGACAGGACCAGGACCAGGAACAGGACACGTATGCAGCAGCAGCAGACTGTTAACCCAGGACAATTTGCTTAATGAGTGAGTGCATCAGGTCTGCACTTTTTCCCCGGCATCCTCTAGTCTTAATCCTTCAAAATGGGATTTTATTTTTTCTCCTGCTGAAAGAGGAGCTTTGCTGGCAAAGGAACGACACTCCCCAAGGACTGTCTCGGCAACGCACACTAACAAAGGCCACACGCAAACATATTGCGTTCAAAAGTTTCCCAGAAGCACCTTCATACATATAGTACATATCAACCGGCAATGTTTAGACAAATTTTTCGCATATTTTCGCTGCACAACAAATTTATTCGTGCGCCAAACTATTCCAGCGAAAATAACGAACTTTCAGGGCTTTAAAGGGCTCAAAAGCCGAAGCTAAAAAGTCTAACAACCATGACAATAATTTCACTTAATGCTTACTTAAATTCTACGACCTAACAGGGAGAAGGGTGTGAATGGGGTGCCTTTGTGTCATAAAAGGTCTGAGGTTAAGCAGCCATAGGAGAGACTCTGCTTCACTTCACTTTTTGGAGTAATTAAAAAAGAAATGAGACGCCGAAAGACAGGCATAAAGTTAAAGACGACTCTTGGATACATAGAATGGGGAATATGAGTTTAAAAATATTTAATTAATGGTATTAGGTGGATGCAGTATTCAAATAAATTTACCACTTTACTATGATTATATGTATTCGAAAATGTTTAAAATATTCCTGTTCATATTTCCTTATTATATATATATATTTTTTTTTAATTTTAATTATATGAAAGATTACTTGCTTAAATCTACTTAAAACGTGTTATATTTTAAGTTTGGAATTATATTTGGCAGTAATAAACCCTTTACAACAATAAAACTTAAATAATAAATAAATTAACACCCCGAAAATGAAATTAAAAATGATTTTTTGAAGAAAAACCTCTCTCTTTCACATCTTTAACGTAATAACAAAGCGAATTTCCACTTCAAAAAAGAGTAGCAAAAGCAACGAACTTCTCGAAAGCGCAGACACATGCCAGGAAGCTATGCCAGACCATTGAAAAGAAAGCTCCCGGCTGGGGGGCGGGGCAACTTTAGATAAAGAAAGGGGGAAGACAGAGCCGGGGTGGCCTGCTTTTCTTCGAGGGGGAGCATTAGGGTAAGGGTAAGGCCTATTAAAGCGTGTAATGGCGTGAAGCGGGCGTGTATAGCGCCAAAACACAAGATGACGACGGGCGGGGTGAAAAAAGTTGAAGGCGTTGCAGGGCGAAAGGCTGCAATTAAAGGCAATTTGGGTGAAAATGGCGGGGCTGGGGGCGATGTGGAGTGCAAGGGCGATGGGGTAAAAAAGCCACTGAGCCTGTGCTTGGCCAACTGAGTGCGTTGTCCTTTCAGATAATATGCCCACTGCGAGTGGTTGTTGCCTGCTTGTTGGCCAAGTTGCAGCAACAGCCGCTGCACAGAAATTGCATGTCAAAGACAGATTTACGAGGCAACCTCAACGCACACACACAGACACATGCGAGCACACACCCAGGCCCCCCGACCAGTGCCTCCGTTTTATTTATGATAAGGACTTTGGGGTCACTTGGGTTGGCGAAAACTTTGTGCGACTCCTGGCCAAAATGAGAGGCCCGAAGGGGAGAGGGTGGAAAAATAGGGTGCAGCCAGCGAACAAAAACGAACCAACGAGATAATGAATAATGGTTTAATTAAGCTTCACTCTACAAAATACGTAATTAATTGGTGCGCTTTGCTTCAGGTTCTTCCCTCTCCCCGTCTATCAGCCACTTTCCCAGATAATAAACTAGGCCCGGCTATGACCTGTTTTTCCGGGAAATCCTAAACTGGTTTTGAAGAGCAAATTGAAATACAATGCTCGCCTAATGGTTACATTTTCTACTTGGCTTTTTGCCAACCCCTGACGACAGCCGGTGAGGACTTAGCACTCGAAGGTAATGTAAAATGACCCAAAACAGAGCCATTGAAAGTAGGTTCAGAAATATGAAGCACAATTGCAGACTTTAAGATAATTATATATTATATTATTATATTAAGTATACATATACATATTTCTTCTGATCCTAGTTAAGGAACTTTATCAATATTTGTTTTGTTTACTTATAAGACCCTTAAAAATTGCATGTCTTTATGGAAGTTTGTTTGCTAAATTCGTACTTGGGTACGCAGGGAAAGTTTATGTATAATAAAGTTTACATTGCACGTATTTTTTAAGAAGCCTTTAATTTTTTAATTTATATTATATAATTTAAAAATGTAATATCAATACAAACATATATTCCTGTAAACATTAATATATAATAACATATGATGTTATATTCAGAGCGTCTAACTACATTTATCACATTATGATTTATTATTCCTTAAAATGTCTTAAGCCTCAATTTAAACTAATTGCTTGTAGATAAAATGAAATTATTAATTATTATTAATTATTAAAAAAAGTTTATCGTTTTCTAATAAAATTTACTTTTCTTTCGTAAAGAAAAACCCCTCTCCAAGTCATATATTTTTTTTAATGTGAGAATAATGTGCCTGGTAAAGATTTGCACATTAAAATTCAGTGAATTGAATACCATACCAAAGACCAGGGACAAAAAAAAACGTTGCTGCAGGCACAACTAACTATGGCATCTCTCCATTACAAAGGGCCCAAACACACACAGCACACACAATCCACCCAAAAGGAGGCAGAAGTGCACGTACAAATGGCCGAGAGACGAGAGGCGAGAGGCGAGAGTCGAGAGAACGTGGAGGACAAGTTACAAATGTTTATGACAAACCAAACATCATAATAATGTGTAACAAGCTGTGCAGGCTTCACTCCGACCCATTCCCCCTGATGTGCTCCCCCCACCCGCAGAGGGCATAAAAATACTTCAGTTAGCATCCGGACGAGTTTTCCCATTTTCCCTGCTGGCTGCCTCGCTTGTCAATTAAATGTCAACTGGCATAAATGTTGCATACCGCTTGCGCCCAACTGCCACATTAAAATTCCGCAGAGAAGATGGCACAAGAAGGACACATTTTAAGGGAGTTTAAAAAAGGCTCTCCCGAAGAGAGAAACTTCTCTTTGTCCAGTGACGCTCAAACTGGGGGCGACTGACTGCAAAGTATGCCATGATTTTTGCAAAGAGTCGCCAAAGAGAGCGCTCGAAAGAATGCAATGATATTGGTTGCAAAAAGCACATGGTCCTTTGTTTGTTTGTGTTTTTGTTTGCGACTTTTGTTCTCTGCCGGCTTGTGCCTGTGCCTGTGTCTGTGTGACATTGTTCTGGGGCAGACAATTTAAAGAGGAGTTTTCCAAATCGGAACTGGCTCTCGAGGTTCACGGCCCCGTTATGCAAATGTTGACAGCAGTCCCCTTAACCACATTTCCACATACTGAGCCCCTGAGTCGTCCTCCCCTCAAGTATCCCCACTGAGTTGGCAATTTTAAGTGGCCGCTCCTCTCTTGTTGCTATTTTCTCCATAAAACTCATATGTCTCGCTGCCACTTTCCACATTTTCCCCTCTGTTTTTCGCCCATATCTTTGTGTGCATTTTGTCTCGCCCGGCGGAAATTTGTTTGCACCGAAGTGATTTCTGCGGCGGGGGCAGGGTGTTGGAAGGAAATGGAACCGTGTTTCATTGCCATCAGCAATCTGCAATTCCCTGCCCAATTCCCCGGCAAAGACACACACGGCAGCTAAACGAGGCCTAATGAAATTTCCATATGTGAGCCAATTTGGCCGGTCATAGTTCAAAAATTAATTGAGATTCGAAAGTATGTTCACTGGCGGACGAGACACTAGTTGACGGTAATCTAATTGACGGTGGCTTAATTAAGGGAATTGAAAAGTTCATTAATTTATAAAAAAGAAAAAAAAATATGTCAAGACATTTACTAACTGCATTCAATTCTTAACTGTAGGGAAAAAGAAGTTTAATACAAGTAGAGGTACAAATATTTTAAATGATGTTGCCAAAGAAAATATGAGAATTCATTAAATATTTAGAGTTTTCACATATTCTATTTGTATTATTTAATACATTTCTTTGCATTTTGCCTAGAAAACTCATCATTTTCTCAGTAAACCTTTTTTAATTGTACATTTTGTTTAAAAGCAGTTGGTCACTGAATTTGGACTTGAGAATTATAGGTGCAATGCCTGCTTAACGTTGTAAATACAATTTAGTGCATAGGAAAAGTATTTTAACTATTGCCCCAAACTCTTGCCTTGATTTTTATTAAGTCTATTAACTTTCTCACTTAAGGATTTTTATTAAAAGTGCCTTATAGTCTTTTTATTAGCATTCTGGTAAAATTGAACGCTGGTGTCACGCCTCTGATGAAATTAATCTAACAGTATCATAGCCCCATTAAGGTTGAAAAGTCGGAGAAGGATATTCCCGTAACCTATTCCTATAAAGGAACAGGAACATATAGGATTTTTATTTCCTTTAACACATAACATTTCAAGTGAGTAGTTGAAGCCCTTAGAACTTACCCAAGTAATACCGTAAATAACCCCTATACGGTAGTATTTTCAAGACCCCTCCCCTAGTTCTCCCCCAGACTCACCTTTCTCCTGCAACTGCAGACGCTTGATGTCGCCTTTGAGCACTTCCGCGGTGTGAACCAGTTCGTTGAGCTGCGGCTTTTTCATTTTCAGCTCACGCAGAACTTTCTGTGAACGGAACAAGGGGGAGATGCATATGAGTTGGATATGAGTTGGGTTGGATGTATGTTTTAGGATGGGAACACGGTTCGTTCGTTCCATGCAACGCACCTCCTGCTTCTCTATGGCCAGTCGCACCGCATCGACGTCGTCGATGAGGACGCTCTGTATCTTGATCATGTTTTGTTCCCAAGTCAGCCAGTCGGAAATTTGCAGCACCGACTTGTCGAAGCTGCTGGCCAACGCTCCAGTCCCGCTCGGTTCGTTATTGTACTCTGCGAATATGCGAAAATGGGACAAATTCAAATTAGGTGGCAAGGAAAAACGAGGTAGGGGGGCTAACTACTGGCTAATTATCGTGTCCTTTTACCCCAAACCCACCCACAAGCAAGCATCTCTGCTGATTACGGGCTACGCTGCTCATTAAACGGTAGCAGCTGCGGTTTGCACTCCTCCTGGCACTGACCACAACTTGGCGGCGTAGCTATTGGGGTCACTGTAGCAGCGATTCGAATGCTAGATTTTCCCTATCACTCTCCTTGCTCTACAGCTATCTATCTTTCTATCTATATATTTTTCATTCCCTTTCTGTGGGCATTTTCCCCTTGTCCTTCTGCTCTGGACTTTTGTTGCACATTTCAGCAAAAGGAAAGTAAATGAAAAACTATTTCAATGAAGCAAAAGTCTCAAGTTCCTTCGCTGAGAGATGGCACAGTGGGATGAAATCGGTTCTAGGATATTTGTACAATTTATAATGTTTAAAAATAATGCATTTTATCACACTTTCAAATTTTCGAAAAATGACTAATGAATCTATAAATTAATTACAGAATTTTGTTATATATAATAATTCACCGATTTTGCCACATTCTCCAACTGCCAAGAGCGGAAAATCCAATAAAGAACTCCCAACTAAGCCCTAGACACTGTAAACCAATAACAATGACTGCACATGATAATATTATTTGAACTCTACAAACAAAGTTCTTTGTCACGCATTTTCCAACTCAACTTTTCCACTCACACATTTCTTCTATTAAATGGCAATTTTCAATAGCAACCCATTGAGAGCCAACCATGGTGCAAATATTTCACAACTTGAAAAATCAAAGGAGAAACACTTGAAATACTTGAGTGAAAGGAGTCGAAAGGCGAATGCAGAGAGAAGCTTAAGTAGGCGCAGGGCAAAGTAAACGAAAGGAGGGAAAAAAATGAAAAGGATCAGGTGGAAGGAAGAAGGAGGAGTCTTGAAGTCCCACCGACAGTTATGAAAGTTTTTCCAGGCCCGAGTTTGCCAATAATCCGTGAAAACAAAACCAAAACAAGACCGAAAAAGAAAAGACACGTTGGCTTTATCTTTTATATATATTTTTTATGCTGTTTTGGTTTGTAGTTTTCGCAGTGTCCCTTAGCAGGATTAGGCTGGTCTGCGAGGACAGGGGATTTGGGCGACAAATGCCGCCTAGTCCAATGAGGACAGCTGAAACTGGTTTTGCCCCACCAAAAGTACGACGCCGGACCCGGGACCTAAAACCTGGCAAGCCGGCACGCTGGCCGTGTCAAGTTGAGGCGTCTGAAAGCATTTAGAGTGAGTGAGCGACTGAATGAATGAGAGTTCCAGGCATACAAGAAGCTGTTAAGCAAATATATACACTGGGACAAATTTAGGGATGACAGGAGTTTGATTTATATTTAATCTGTGATAATTTTAAGTGAATATCAAAAGATACACCAAGAGTGAAACTCATAATTTCTTTTTTAATGATTCCTTTTCGGTCCCAGAACTTTTGATTTCCCAAATTAAGAAGATCATGTTTTTATTTTTATTATTGTTGAAATATGCATGAATTTTTCAATATTAAACTTAATAAATAATCCAACAATTTCAAGGCCAGAGGTTACCTAGTCACCTATTTTTCCCCATGTACATTTTTTCTGTAAGGAAACCAGAAAGGAATAATAACACCGCTGACAACAACACCACACACACTCGGAAAACACTGTGAAGTAGGAGTGGAAAACACGTTAAGTGTAAAATTTCTTTTCACTCATTCTGATGAATGTCCCAGGTAGGCTCATACACACTCTTTGCACACCCCTTTGTGGCATTGACGGTACAGGTGCAAAATGGTAGAAAATATTATAAAAAAAAATACATAATAATAATAAAAAAAAAGTAAAAAAGGAAAATATAAAACACACAGAAAAAGAAAGGCGCTGATAACAGTCGCTCCTGCGTTTTCCTTCCTCCCACACGGCCACACTTTCAATCACAAACCGAAAGGGGCTGGGCGGACTCTACCAGGAAAATGTCATAATTCATTAAAAGCCAAAGAAAGCGTGAAATTCTGGGCCCCGTCTACTTGGCCATCCTGTCTTTTCACTTGCCACTCAGTTAGGCTTCCTTTTCCCTCGTTTGGGGCGAGTCCAGGAACGACTTTAAGACAAACAAAAAAACACACACACAGTGACATTTAGGCGGAGAGGAAAGTGCTTTTAAAGTCTCATTTCGGGTGATGGATGATGACCTTGATGGGTTTTAATTTATTATTTTGCTGAATAGGGTTTGTATTTACTTTAAAACTTAAAAAATATCCTTATGAACTTTTAAAACGGTATTTAAACTTGATTGCCGTTAAGAGCATCTTTTTGTCGTTATTTTCACATTTTTCGTTTGCTTTTCGCTTCGTTTCTTTATGTTTAGAATCTTTAATTTTTAGATACTTCAAAATTATAATTTATGCTCTTAGTTTGAATTTAAGATTGGGTTTCACCCACTTGGCGCCTTATTTACTTCCTTGCCGCTGAACGATTTATTTTCAAATGTTTCTTATATTTGTTCAACAGCTGTTTACAGCGGTGAAAGCCAAAAGCTAGGCTGAAGTTTGCGAGGGAAGCTTCGGTAAGCTCAAAATTAAAAAATTTCCTGTGAATCGAGCCATTGAACCCGCTTAAACTTCTTAACCGGAAATGGGCACTGCTTAAAATATTCCTTAAAACGGCCATTGGAGAGATAGCACTGCTTTCTCTTGCGTATATCATCTAGCTTTTGGCTGACTATTCCAGCAGTGCATTTATATACACTGCTTGCCAACATTCAAGCAGTTAATGGTTGGACAAGCAGTGTTATAATATTTAAAATTCAAATTTCAAATTCATTTAGAATCTAGTTATCTTTCACTTCTATCAACACTGTTTTATTCCACTCTAACACTTTAAAAACACATGACGTTACAGCTTTTGTTTTCTGTTTTGTGGGACTCGTCGCACTTTTACAATCAAAAGCCCAACGCTAAGAATAACCAACGCCAGTCCTCCGGTTGTTAATTGTCATTCCTAATTTGTAGAAATAACACTAGCCAAAAGTACCCAACAATAACCACGAAAAAAACGGAATAGGAGAGAAAAAAA
This sequence comes from Drosophila seguyi, assembly GCA_008042675.1. Lineage (NCBI taxonomy): Eukaryota > Metazoa > Arthropoda > Insecta > Diptera > Drosophilidae > Drosophila > Drosophila seguyi. The sequence continues at coordinate 78,368 of VNJU01009366.1, read as the reverse complement.
CAGTTGCCATCAGACACTTTTAAATCCAACGGATTCCCTTTTCTCATTATTTAAGTAATTAATTCGGTATACAAAATGAAGAAGAGAGTCGTCCAGGCCAACCGCAAGAAGACTAAGCAGCTAGAGTTTACGACTCAGGTTCCGTTGGCGATCGCCCAGAGGGAATATGGGCTGATGCGGACCTCCACCAAGACCCAGACTCCGTACCCTCACGTGGACCCGGGCGTGGACGCCAACTTGCTCAAGGCCCGCCTATCGATGCGCCGCCATTACGAGACCAAACATTCGGAGAGTTTGACCAGCAGGGATAAGTTTGATAGTTACCATACCATCAAGACTTCCAAGTCCGCCACGACTACAAGCTATAAGGTTTGTTTGAGCGAATTTCGAAATTAATACGCTTAGTTATAAGATCCATCCACTCAGAACGTACACCTGGATAACCACCTGGCTGCCTCGCAGTCAATTACCAAGAATTCGATATCCTCCGGCACCCCGCATCCCATCAAGTCCGTGGCCCTGAATGCCAAGGTCTTGTCCACCCGCCTCACTGGCTTGAATCTTCTGCCGGAACCGGCTTCGCCGGACCCGCAGCAGCCGCCGGTCGCGCGTCAGAAGAAGGTCAGGGTGTTGCCCACGTCGACCGTTGTCATGATCCAGCCGGATACGACGCTGGACTCCGAACGTTTGAGCGACGTCAGCCAGCGAGTCACCCGGCTAGACTACAGTGTCGTAAACAGCCGTGGGAGCGTGACTTCCCTCTCCAGCTTCGCGGAGCGACGTAGGCGATTCTACGAGGGCGAGTTCTCCATCGCGATGAAGGGTAAGAAAATGAGCGACATGATGATGGCGTACACGACGATTGAGAAGCTCGCCAACCATACTACCCAGTTCGCCAAACAGGCCAAGGAAGAACTAGAAAAGTATATCAAGTCGCAGGGACTGATCAAGACCTCGAACGACCAACTGAAATTTAACCGACACTTCGAAGTTACGTCGCCGGAGAGCTCTTCGGATTCCGTGGGTGAAAATCCACTAACCTTGGGCGGAAAGTGCCCAGTCAAACACTAACCTTTGGTTTGTCCACTAGTGGGAGTGTCGGAGGAGATGAACTCCAGCACCGCTTGCTCCTCCTTCTCCAGCACTCCGGCTAGGCGGTAAAACGAGATTTCATTCAAAATATTTCCGAGCTTGTATTTTGCTAAATTATGGTCAAGTGTTTTGGTATTCAAAAATAAAGCCCTAAAACGGAACTAAAGTTTTCCATAATTAGGGGAGTACCGACGTTGACTTCAGGATCGATATATAAATGATATAGTAACTTTGCGATACTCTGAAAAGAATTTAGTTTGAAATGTGTTTAATAGATTTTCCGTTAAATGGGTTTACTTTTTGTACTTTTAGATATCGATACATGTGCTAAAACTATCGATTATAAATCCACTAGTTTTGATATATACCATCTAGTTTGATTTTTCAGATAAACCTCGATATATACAATGCGTTATTTCAATATGGAAAGTAAGGTTTCTCCTCATTCTCCCCTAAATATTTAATATAAAAATTGATCATCAATTCCAATTCTAGAGATAGTGAGCAGGACAACGAGTTTTTATTTATAGAAATATAGAATAGTTCAATTGATCTTAAAAAAAAATACAAAAATCATTTTACTCCCGCTTTTAACTGCAACTCCAGCTAAAATATTTATCCGTCAACATATGTCTGCGTCTGTTTTCGAAACAGGAAGGCGAGACAATATGGACAACCCCGTCGGCTAAGTCAACAGCGAAAACATTCACATAAAATGTCAAAAGTGCCACTGACATGGCCCATTTGGAGGCTGAATTGCCCGTTTCCCCCCACAAAAGCTCACAGAGAAAACTAGGAAAGAAGGGCAGACAATGTACGTGACCTATGTTACCAGAAATTCAAAAATATGCAGAACGATTTTCAACTTCAAACCAGTCTACAATTGGGATAACTCTAAATGTGCGTTTATTTCTTTAAATTTTGTCCAAAATTTGTATTTTCTAATGCACCAAGCTGAACCACAATCTGAAAATCAACACGTTAACTAAACAAACGCAAACGGAAACCAATCCGAAACGAATACAATAACTTGTGCGTGCTGTTCTAACAATTTCCGCGTCTTACATCTACCGAAAATGCTTTAATGTTCTGGCCAAAGAATAATTATTGAATTTCAACGATAGATAAATATTTCTGATCAATTGAAATTTTAAATGAAATTCAAGTGTTCAAGACTTTAAGTGGCCCAAGATGTTTAATTCAAATGAACTACGTCAATTAATTAATAGATAGATTCTATGAATTAATTACTGAAACACCGAAACCAGCTTATTAAGTTGAGCAATTTCTAGTCCCAATTCAATTGGCGATAAAATAAATGCTTTTAAATTCACAAATGCTATTTGCATTTAATAAACTGACTTTTCAGCAGGGCAAACACACTTGATGGGCAACCCTTAGCCTTTAAGTTGAGGCACTCTGCCAAATCAACCCAACTTTCCCCTCATTTAAGCAGCGAACTCGACCGTAATCCAAGCAAACATTTGAAGACAATTCAACTTGCCGGCAATCAACAGTAACATCGCCCAGCCTTGTCCTAGGTTGGGAATCCCTTCAAGCTCCCGAAATAAAAACTATTACAAACAATTGAGTACCGAGTATTGGGTATTGAGTGGGCGCTAGCTTACCCGAACGACAGCTGATGGTGGCACTCCTGGTGGCGGCGTCTCCTCCTGCTCCACCCCGCTCCTTGCCATTCGAAATTCGGGGGCCATTTCTCAGTTCCGTCAGCGAGAGCTCAATGGAATCCGCATGAGCTATCAAATTGTTTTTGGTCTGCAAAAGGACAAGTGAATTGAAGGGCTAAGATCTGCGATGTGGATGCGTTGGCAAACCTTTTCAATTTCGTTCATCATGAGGGGCGTGACCTTCGGCATCTGGTCGTTCTTGCCGATGGCGCCGACAATCACCTGTAAATCGTCGTGGCGCTCCTGCAAAATAAGCAGAGAAATGCAGAGAAATGCATTTTATAATTTTATTTAAATATTTAATGGAGAGGAAATTTCTTAACCCAATTTAAGGGCCCATTAACACGTCAATGTATGGATTCTTGATATGTATGTCACCTTGTGGCTTGTAATTAAATATAAATCTATTCTAGGAAAATAGAAAGCACCCTCGAAAAGCAAATAAATCAAGTTAAAAATGTAATATGAATAAAATGCGATCCCACTTTATACCTACACTCTTTAAATATATGTTATATTGATAGTTAACATTATAAAAACAACTGCAATCAATTAATAATGTATAAAAAACTTGTATACAAATACATTCAGTCCCATCAAAAAATGAGGATAGCTTCGATAAAGCCATAAAAACGACCAATTTATGCATTAAAACGAGGGTCCTTAAGGTAAACAATAAATTCCAGCCTTTAAGCGGAAACGGAAGCTGTACAAACACATACACACAAAAAACACACACAAAATGGCCACCGCTTGGGAGAAGTGCTGCAGCCAACGGCGATTGGAATTCAATTTCAACTGCAATCATGCAGGGACGACCCGTCGCCCTCACCGGAAAGAACAAAGGCAAGTGGGCGGGATGGAGGGTGTGCGAACGAGTGTGCGTGTGTGTGTGGCCTACAACCTCTCGAACGGCGTTTGTCAACCAACAAAATTGCATTTGATGGTCGTCACTGTGGCGCGATGCAAACTGTTGCCGGTGCAACGGAACGTTGACGGTCGTCCGATTTCTGCTGCAGATTTTTCTTTTCGCGCCAAACACAATTTTTCGCCAATTTACAATCAATCAACGAGTCAACAACGAAAATGAAGAAAAATATTTAAAGCACTGCAACCGCTGTCCAAAAGAGGCCGTAGGCGACTGAAGAGGAGCAAACAAAAAAATATATGAAAATGAAAACAAAGATCAAAAATTCGCCGGCAAAGAGAGAGGAGGAATCTGCCCCTCTTCGAAATTAGTTTTACCCATTTTCAGTTTTCCCCCATATGCTCTACTCTCCTCCCTCTCTGTGTGCGTTTCTCTCTGCCATCCCACTCTGGGAAAACAAAATGTTTTCTATTTTTGATTTTTTGTTTTTAAGAAGCGCTGGCGTTTGTCGCTACGCTCACGGGTGCCATAAAAAAAAAATGAATAAATAAAAAAATAAAAATAAACAACAAATGACTGCAGTGATTAATGACTCTGTTGTCTAGGGATGGAACTTGCTGAAACTGTTAGATTTATCATATGTTGCAGTACGTCGCCAGCCACAAAAATCTTTAGTTTTTTCTCGGAGCTTTTTTTGGCTGCAACTTGGGTTTTAAATGGGAATAATAAAAATATATATCCCGGCATATTTGTCAACAATTTAAAGTATTTGTGACAGCTTGTACCTAAATATAAAGAATATGTGAAACTATTCAATGAAATATAAATTAAAATAAGAGGAATCCTTAAGATAATTCTTATTAATTCTTGGGAAACAGCCTAAAGTAGTTGACCTCTGACTTTTATATAAAAACAAAAAAATATACATATGTATAATAAAAATATAGGATACTTCAATTTAATATCAGATCCTCACAGCATAATCTATCATAAAAATATTTTAGAAAATAAATAAAGCATATTTAGAACTCAATTTTTATTCGAAATGACACTTTATTAAATCTTTTCATGTTTCAATCCATCATTAAAATGTTTCAAAATGATGTAGAAAATGTAATCAAACATGACAAGAAGCCACATTGCTCCATCCCTTCAAAGACAGACAGAAAACTGCAGCAGATTCTCTTAAAATCTCTTAAAAATCTCAGTCTGATCGATCTCTCTCTCTTTTTCTTTTTTTGACCCACTAAATATTGTGTTCACTTGTGAGCTGCTCACTCCTCGCCGCCCTCAAACTGCACACAGATGTGTAACTATGTCAGATGTGTTTATTTTTGGGCCTTCTAATGAGCCCATTTAGCCATTGTGGCCACTGTTTAAATATACTATAAATGTATCTATAGGAACTGAGATTCTCAAGGGGTCAATTAACTTGTGGCCAAAGCAACCAACCAAATAAATGACTAATTGCAGCGTTCAAATAGAATTATTTAATTGTAGTCTTAGGAAAGAATACTTTGCCATTCTGTCACCTCAAAATGTTGGCATTTCGCCAGACTTGGCCACTTACGTTGATATCCTCCATGCGCTTCTCGAGATCACAACTGGACTTTAGGTCCACGGGCTTTTCTATCAGAACATTGATGCGACGCAGTCCCTTCGTGACGAGCTCCTCGATGTTGACACTGTCCAAGGGCGGAGCTGGGGCTCCGCTTCCAGAGGTCTTGGATCTATTGGGAATACAATTTTTTTAAATACAATATATCTTTTGCGACTTTTGGCATACTCTTACCTGGCCTGCTGTACCTCGCGGAACTGTTCTCGCAATATGATTTGGGTTCGCATCACTAGACGGGATATGCTACCCTGTTTGCCATGGGTCTCCAGTACCAGAGAGTCTCCTTGGGATATCAAGGTGGCGGCATCGGGGGCAATCAGAAGACGAAGATCCTCCCTATTCAATTAGATTACAATTTATTATTTATATTATTAATAATATATCAAATCTTACGCCTCGCTCTCGTGACACTGCTCGATCTTGGCCTTGGTCAGCTTCAGCTTGTATATCATCTGCTTGGCCTGCTTATCGAACTCCCGTACACGATCGTCCAGGGTGTGCGGCTCCAGCTCACTGAGGGGACTCTTCAGTGTGACATTCGAGTCATCCGCTGGCGAAGGCATCGAGTCAAGGACTTTGCTCAGGAACGAGTTCGGCTTCGTCTCAATTCGACTCTGTGGGGCGGGAGCACAAACATTTCAAAGTTTTCTCTAGTTAAGATATACTCCTTCTATTATACTTAATTTATATATATATATCTAGATATTTAACCAAATTACCGTATCACTATCGGAGTCAATTGTTGGTGTCATTTCCAGCGAGAAACGCGGTATATCCTCGTCATCGGAAAAGACGAGGGGCTCAACATCGAAACCGGACTCTTTGTCGGGACTATAGAAACTATCGCGACCGGGTGACTCCGGCTCCAGGGCATCCAATTCCGGCTGCAGTTGGCGCCAGCGTTTCGGCTTGGAGACCGAGACCTGCGGCGTCCGTGGAGTATCTGGTGTTTTGGGTTCCTCCTCTTCGGAATCACGCAATATATCACGTTCGTTGGCTATCCGCTTACGTTTTTCGTCAAAGGATATGCGATGCTTCTCCACTCGCAGGAAGGGAGTGCTTGTATTGCCCGCTTCCGGACGCAGCAGACTCTCCTCCTCCTCCTCCTCCTCCTCTTCGTCATTATCCGAGACCCTGGGCAGCGGGGAATCGTTGAGGGAATGCTTGCTCTTCGAGCGTCGCACCTCCTTGCCCTCGCTATCGACTCGCACCGAGGAGTCCGAGTCCTCGGAGAGATCCACAATCTGTACAGTCTCCACATACTCGGGGACAAAGGTCTCCACGCTCTCCAGTATATTGACGGTGTCCACGATCTCACCCTGTTGAGGCTCCAGGGCGATATTCTGCACCGACATTTTGTCGTTCTGGATATTCTTCACCTTAATCTCCACTACTTGGGCGGGCGAGGTGGGGGCCTTTCGTTTGGTTTTGGCCGGCTTGGGGGGTGGAGCTTTAGAGACTTTGTCGGGATTCAGGGAGATCTGAGAGAACAATGTACTGGACTCGGCCAAGCGGAATGTTTGCGGGGGCAGGACATCGGGCAGGACTTGGTCTCCACTCGTTGCCGCCGCTTCTACAGCCTTCGTTGGCGACTCTGAGGCGCTGGTGTTGGCCGATGAGGGGGATTCCCCTGACTGGGGTGTTCTCGCTCGTCGCTGTCGCACCGTATCGCTGACAACCACGATTTCCGTGTCATCATCCGCGACCGGAGACTTTTGTGGAGCCAGCGTTGTGGCCTCATTGAAACGCGTTTTCAGCGCATCCTGCACAATAAACGCATAGTTTGGTATAAATTACAAGACACTACAAGTTCTCCGCCAAAGCTAAAGGATATGCATTTCAAGAAGCCCATGAAGCCTTGGTAACATGTTATAGATGTGGGTATATTTTTACATTTAGGTACAACTCTCCATTAAAAAAGCAGTGGCCATTTATTAGCGTTGGTTTTGGTGGTGAGCGGTGGTTTCATTTTATTATTTTGTGGTGGTGGTGGTGGTGAGCGGTGGTTTGGAAGGATTACGTTTTCATGTTGCTTTTGGGATACATGGTTTGGACATTTGACGCAGCCACAACCAATTGAACGCCACAACAACAACAACAATTATAGGGTATATATCAGGAATAAAACTCTACACATTACAAATTGGAAGCGTGAAAATGACACCAAAGTTAGACCCCGTAGAGCTCTAGTGATACGGTGATTTCTGGTTTGTTTTTGAATATATATATAATAATAATGGTTTATTAGCTGGGGTGATATGGTGGAGTTGACAGTTTGGCATTTACCCACACTGGTAAATGTGATTGGTTCTTGATTAGCTTTTCGGGTGGAAACATATTTTAATGGTTTATGAACTTATTTAAATACAATTATGAGTTGGATTAAATTAATATGTATTTTACAGTCAGAGCGGAGATTAAAAGCAGAGTATAAATAGTTCAGGTTTAAATAGCTGTGGGATATGGTTTTTATAGGTATTATTTTGTAGTTTAATTTGATTAAGTTAAAGTTAATGCATTTATTTGGGGACCTATAAAAGGCAGTAACGTTTTTAAGACTATTAATTACTAAAAAGAACATTGGTTTTCCCTTACTTATTAAATTATTTTCAAGAAGATATAATTTATAGTTACCAAATTTAATTTATTACAATCTGTTTGGGACTTTTTAAAGTTTGTTAATATGCTGTTAAATCTTTAAGATTTTTCTACCAATCTAGATCCCTTCAGTTAAACTTATATTTTATTCAATAGAAGTGACAAGGCTATACATATATTTTTTAAGCCCCTTAAATACGGTTTACAGAAATGTCATTCTGATCCCATTTCTTCTGCCATTGACTACGATTTAAATTTTACATCAGCTCTCTGTTCATGCTGATAAATCAAATGATGTCGAAGCAATGATGTGAAACAGAAGTAAAAGCTGGGTGAAAAGGAAACCCAATTCCATTCGCTTTGAGCCGGGCCAAAAGGTGTTCGAGTAGAATCAGACAGCCGGCTGCAGCCCCAAGGGGAATGATGAGATGAGGTGTGATGGGAGTCCGATGTAAAAGCGAAATGTGAGGTAAGCAAATAATGGCACACAAACCCGGGGAGAAAGGCAAAAATGGAAACCGATAAACACACACAACAGGCAGAGAATAAAAGCAAGGATGTTGCTTGCATAATGTAAAAGTGAGAGGATGGAAGGAGGAGAGGTGATAGTACGAGACAGAGCGGAAGAAGAAGCTTTGCTTAATTAAGAGGATTTGTTTGCTTGCTGAGACTCACTACGACAATTGCAATTACTTGCTGCTGCAGTTTCTCAATTTCCGGATTCGACGGCACATTTATCTCCTTCAGGTCATGCTCCATTGCCCTGCAATACAATTGGCATTAGTATAGCTAAAGAAATAGATTAGACGTTACACCAGCCGGAAAATGGAAGGATTTTCGATTTATACAATTAAATGAGACATATCCCTCTTTGCTACTATCACTTTCAATAATTACATTATCCCTATTCCGAATGGTGTAACCCTTAACTTATTACACACTTTAAGGTCTCCAGGGAAATGTTGTCCAGATTTTGCAGGGTAGCCTTCATCTCCCTCAGCCGCTTGATGATATCCGCACTGGTTAGCTTGTGGTAAATAGCCTTCAGTCCGTCGATCCTCTGACGGGTATCCACCATGCAGCTCTGGTCACAGGACTTGCTGTACTCGTTGTACTTGGCCTCGCACCTACGCAGCACATCCTCGAACTCCAGGAGTATGGAGTTCCTGTCGTGCACCTCCTGCGGCGACTCAAAGCGACGGATGAGTGTGTCCGCCAAATCAAAGCACTCCTCCAGCTGCCTGGCCAAAGTGAGCAGCCTCTCCAGGAATGCCTTCGACTGGGTCACATTATCGCCGAGGGCATTGTACAAATGCTTCAAGGCATCGATCCGCTGGCTGAGCTGTTTAGGCGATTTAGTGTACCTATCCTCACACACCCTGCGTCCTGTCTTGATAGTGCTCTCGATCTCCGCCTTGATCTCCGACAGAGTGCGGTAAATTTGCTGTGGGAAAGGGAAAATTCTTACAAAATATTTCTTTAATATTTTCTTAAATATTTACCAAGCACTTTTGGTACTGTGCCTGCACTGTACTGGGACCGGCGGAGGCCACATCCAGAACTAAGGTGGATCGCTCTACATTCCGCAGATCTACGTAGGCCCGATTAAGCCGGGATTCGTAGGCTGGCTGAGGGGCGGTGCATTTGCTGAGCTTGGCCTGGCAGGCCTTGAACCTGAGCTCCATCAGGTTGAGCTGCTCTTGGAGCCGATTGGCGGCCCCAATCTTGCCATTCCTAGTGTGCTCTTCAATAAGTTCCGGGATTTCCTTGAAGTTTTGCTCATTAGCCACAAATTCACGGGCCAAGCGCTGGAAAAAGGGGAATTATTAAATATTTACCAATTAAATATAATAATAATCAATTTTGAGGCAGCTTACCTGAAAATCCTCTGGCAGATCCTCAATAGTCACATCGTTTTCCAGATGATCGCTGAGTATCTCATCCACCCGGGTTAGCCAAGCCTCGAATTGCACAATACACTTTTCGGACTGCTCCGCCTCGCTGACCTTCTGCTCTAGGATCTCGGTGCGTTTCTTGGCCTGCTGTTGGAGCTGCGTCCATCGTTGCACAATGCCATCGATATCCCCGCGCATGGAGTCGGCCATGAATTCGTTGTCAATTAGCTCTGCGCCAATTTCCTGAATCTTCTCCAGCCATTCCTCAGAGTGCGAGCGCAGGACATTCTCCAGATCCTAGCATAAAAAGATAGACTTAAGCTACAAGTAAATCGTATTCTAGGCATACTCACATCAAGTTCCTCCATAATTTCCTCCGCGTCCGCAGCATTCTCGGGCGTGTTCCGTATCTTGTTCTCCAACCTGTCCAGGTAACCCGTCTCGCTCACCATGAACTTCTTGAACTCGCCCAGTTGCGTGGATATATGCTCGAGCAGAGCGGTCTTTGCATAAACCCTCTCGGTGACCTCCGTCCAACGGGCGTTCAGGCGGGTAAACTGCTTGGCCAACGATCCGTACCTGGATTCCTTGTCCTTGTCCTGCAGTTCATCCATTTGGAGCAGCAATTCGCCGCCCAGTTCGTTGAGTTCCCTGAACTGGACTGTCTCCCGTTCGCAGGTCTCCTTAAGAGTCTGAAAGCGGCACTTGCTCTGGAATAGCTCGTTGGAGTTACCTATATCGCTGATACCCGACTTGGGTGTATTGTTCTCCAGTTCAGTGAGCCAGTTATCCGTTTGCTTGAGTCGCTGCTGGATGAGCTCGATTTGGGATTGGAGGGCCGACTGCTGCTGCTTCTTCTCGCGGTGCAGCTGCTCCACTTGGTCGTAAAGAGCGTTTAGAGCTCTTATTTGCCATTGCAGCGATTCCTTTTGGCCAGGTTCCGCCTCTTTGATCAATATTTCACTAAAGTTCCTCGCACTGATCACATCAATCTCCAGCTTACGGAGATCCTGGCTGCCAGTACTTTCACTTCCCTCCGACTTCTGGTCCGAGGCACTTCGCAGGATGGCTATAATGGCATTATACTCAGCTGTAAAGTGGTTTAGATTCTCAATGGCCGTAGTCTGCTTGATCACACGCTCGTTCAGCTGCTCGGGAAGCCTCTGCCAGGTGGCCTGCAGTTCCTCGCTGAGCAGGTGCTTGGGCAGATGATCATAGGTGGGTCGCAGGGACTCCAGTTCGTCCAGCAATTGGTTCAGCAAATACTGTTGTTTCTGCATTACCTCGAGACTGGAAACGCGAACCTTCTGACCTGATACCTTGGCCACAAAGTCTTGCACTTGCTTCAACTGCCGCGAAAGGCTTTCGCCGCCCCTTTGTTGGATCAAAGCCTGAAGAGCGTGCTTCATGTCGTGCCAACTGTCGTAGAACAGGCCAAAGTCCTGCTTCCATTCCAGCAATTGGTCATCCAACTCCTCGGTGGCCGTCTTGGCCTCCGAAATCTCTGATGCCAGGGATTCCATGTGGCTGAGACGTTGCTCCAGCTCCTTGCCACTGGCTGAGCCGGCATGCTGCTTGTACCAGTCCCTGGAGTCAGCCAGGACTAACTTGAATCCTGTGAGGCTATTGTAATACTTTTCCTTGGCCAAAAGCGCGTTGCTCTCACTCTGCTGGCTGCTTAGTTTTTGAGCCAGAGCCGAGTATCGTTGCTCCAGCTGCTTGATATTGGTTTCCTCCAGCAGAAGATTCCTCGAAGGATCTTCCAGCTCGCACACCTCGTAGAGCTTCTTTAGTTCCGGCAAAGTACCGCTGCGTCTGTTGGTCTCCGACTGCAGTTCCTTGAGCACATCAACCTGCTGCCGGAGACTTTGCCTCTGCAATTGCTGCAGCTTCTGCTCCACCTCCTGGACGTGGGCAAAGTGCTCCACGATCTGAGTTTCCAGCGCGTAGAAGTTGTCCGCATTCCGTAACTTACGCTTTTTACTGGCCAAATCATGTTCCTCATCGTCTTCGGTCTCTTCCTCGCCGAACCGTATGATCATCTGGTAGTCCAGCCAACCGTCCGGACGCACCACCCGACTGTCATCGTAGCTGGCTCGATCTCGCCCAAAGTTGAAGCCCTTGGTCTCGATGCGCCCGGTTTGCACCTCGACAATTTGCTTCAGGGCATCCAGGCGATCCTCGTAGCTCTCCAGCTGAACCAGAACCCGTTCCCCCTTGTCGTCGCCATCCTGCAGGGTGGCAGCCACCATTTGTCGCAGATCTATGAGGTATCTCTGGAGCTCCAGCAGATCCTTGGCACAATAGTTCAGTTCGTTGATGCGCTGCGTAATGCCGCCCACATCGGTCACATCCCGGCTCTCCATCAGCTTGAGATCCTGCTCCCGGGCATCCAGCCACCGGGATATGCACTTGTACTGCTGCAGTTTCTCCGTCCGCAGATCGCTCCACTTGACGACGTGTGACCACCGCTCTCCCAGGGCACTCAACCGATCCTCGAGATCATTGAAGTTACCCGAGGTATCGTTAACGATGACCACCATGCTGCTGAGACTATCCACCAGTTCCTGCTGCTCGCTTAGGTCGGACTTCAGCTGGCGGGCCTCTTGGAGCTGCTTTTCCGCCTCGCCCAGGGTGGGTCCAATATCGCTCATGTGGGAAATGCGGTCCTCGACGCTGGTGAGGAACTGGCGCAGCTGCTCGAGCTTCTGTTTCTGGAACTCGGCCAGCCGCATTAGGATTTTCGCCTGGACGTCGAGGGCTCGCAGTCGTAGGGTCTCCCAGCGTTCATTGAGCAACACCATCTGCTGTCGCACCTCGTTCTGATCCTCCAGACTGAGACCGGCTCCCGCCTTCTGCGACTCGTTGATGAGGTTGCTTCCCTCCTCGAGTGCTTCGCCGACGTACTCCTGGTGTTCGGTCAACTTGAGCATAAAGCTTTCGTTTTCGTGGAACTGCAGCTTGGCTGTCTGAAAGTCCTGCGGATCGGGTAGATCCTGCGAGAGTAGCTGCTCATCTTCGAGAAGCAGGGTGAGTACTGCCTCCAGAGCTGTCTGGTAGCCACTGATCTCCACACTGGCATTGGTGGCCGTGCTCAAAGGTCGCATGGTGCTGCCCTTCAGTTCCTCCAAAGATCTGTGGTCCATGCTGCCGGCACTGTCCGAGGTGTAAATGCCCAAGCTGGCACGATCATTGTCCAGCGGCACCTCATCCAAGTCCGTGATGCTGGTGCAAGGCACTCTCCCTGGATCCTGATCCTGCTCGTGGTCCTGATCCGGCTCTCGAGTTCTCATCGACTCCATGGCATGATACAGGCACATCACGTACATCTGTATCGATTTATTATCCGGCTTGTGGGTGTGCACATCCTCGGGATCTAGCAACTTTTCGATCTTAAAGTACCGGTGCGCCAGATCAAAGGCCAGATGGAGTCGCTGCAGTGCATGCTGTTGCAGAGCTGCCGGCAGATTCAGTTCCTCCACATGCGCATCCAGGATCATGAGGAAGGCCCGTCCATCAGCCCAGGAAGTGGAGAAATCGCCGAGCTGCAGGCCATGCGGTTCGGTATATTGGCGAGCCCAGGCCAATAGGGACTTCTCCACTCCGTTGCTCGAGTGACTCTTGACTAGATGTTGGCCATTGAACTCCAGTGCTATTAACCAGATGAGGCCCAGGGTCAGCTTGGCATTGCCGCCCACTATGTCATCGCTGGAGATGTTCACCAGCTTAACGCCATGCTGCTGGATCACATGGATCACCTTATTCAAGTTGTTGATGTGATGCACTCGCATTCGACCTTTCTCGGGTTTCTGCAAAAGGAAGGGAAAGAGTATTCTAATTCAAGTCAGAAAAACTTACACACTATTGTCTGACTTCAGATAACGTATTCCAAGCAAAAATAAATTAAAGAATAACCTAGAACCTCTCTAGTGCGACCCCCAACAAATCTCTCCAACTCGGGCCACCCATCATTATTCGTACATTATATATGTATACTGACCAGCTGTGTTTGTGTCAGGGTGCTGAGCAGGGCTAGCAAGCGGTGTCCGTCCCGCAGGTCCAGAAACAGGTCCTTCACTGGCGTGCACTGGGTATCGATGAGATGTGAATTGATCCATTTCGTGAAGGTTTTCTTCTGTATGTGCTGGCGTTCATCTGAAGAGGGGGAAAGGAAGAGAAATAAGAAGAGTGGTTAGATCCATTAGTGCCAAAATCGTTGCCAACTTTCTTTCTTTCGTTAACCTCGAGCCAAGTTGGCCGGCTTTAGTGCCAGATTGTAGGCCATCGCGCCAGACCCAGGCCCAGCCCAAAGAGTCTATGGAACGCAACTTCCAGGCCCCGAGTCTTGTCTATGGCAAGGGCCCAACCCAAAACGCAACTCAGCGCAGTTCAACTTCGCTAATGAACTGCAACAAAACGTGCCAAATCACTCGCTCGAAATCAATTAGCGGAGACGTCGCTTGCAGTTTTCAGACTCGATCGCTGAGAGCCGAGCTCTGGTCAGCATGTGGAGATAAATTTACACAGGGACAAATTTATGGTTTATGGTAATAAATCTTATGTAAATATTATGCTTTTTAAAAGATTTCAAGTACAACATTCTTAGGTAATAGAAAATATCATTAAACAAAACTGTGAGCTTAGAAATTAGTATTCAAACTTTAAGAAAATTAAAGAAATATGTAAAAGGTAATTTTCTTATATTTTATCATTACAAAACATACCAAGGCATTACTTTTAACTATCTGTAGTATTAAATTAATTTCTTTTTACCTCTATATTTTTATTTATTATGATTTCTTTCTGTGTTGCAATATTATGTCCCACCTTCTTGTGTGCGTCATTTGTTAGTTTTGTGTGAAACCGCGGCTCAATCGGGACGAAAGCAATTTGCATCGCTCGCTGGAAGAAGTCTCTGATTGATGGCCGCCTTGAGCAGACAATTAAATGAATTGGCAGCGGCTTGCGTGTAATTACTGATCGATTTGTGTTATATTCGGGGGTAAGTAATTACTGCAATATGTATTACCCGATTTGACAGATTTTCCATGTTCTACGCTAGCTGACAGGTGAACTGGGCCTGGGAAAACTTGACGGCACACGGAATGCACAGAAAACCCAGCTATGTCACGCTCTGAGCAACTTTCTGAGCCGATTACCGTAATTAACTTCTTCTAATCGGTTTGGTGATGAGGTGATGAGGCAAAACTCAAAGTGTATGCCGAGTTAAGCTAATTACAATTTATGTAAGAGGCTAATCAGCGGGTTTGACACTTATGAAAAGTAGAAGAGGATTGTGATACTAGAGCAATATGTTTAGATTATGGGAATTCGGAAATAGAAAAATGTTATTAAAATATTTGTTACTCCTTTCTAAAGAATTAAGTAGAGTTTCAAAACAGCCATTCCTCGTATAATAAGTTTAAAAAACTTTAAGTAGTGTATAAAAGGATAAATTCAACCTAAAAAAAAAATGGATTTTATGCGAAATTCTGTCCGTTAATTGATAATTAAAAAATTAAAGAAGGAAAGATGTAAAGGAGGAAATAACATTATATAATTTGCACATTTCTTTATCAGAGAAATCAATCTTTCCATTTATTATTGTCTCTCTGTTGCTAAGCAAACTAATTATTGATATTTATTAAATCTTTAATTTGGTTTCAGGAAATCGAAACACCATATTAATATCGGTATAAGTTTGTACCCTCTATATTCTTTTATTTTCCCCAAATTTATACATTTGTTGTATTTTTTTTTTAAATTGTATAGCTTGTATTTATTAGGGTGTGTTTTACCGAAATCAATTTTATTTTTATATTAATAATTATTATGGCTCTGGAGTCAAGATCAATCCTTTCATTAATTAAGATACAGAACAAAAGAAGAAACGTATATTATCAATGAAAATTATATTTAAAAAAATCTTCATATGTACCACTAAATACTTTTTTTGTAAGATTATTAACAAATTGTTTAGTTAAGTTACCTAAAATTGTCTCAACAACAAATTCAATCTACGTAAGTTATTTACGCATTTATTGAAGGGTCTCAGCCCGATTCTATTTCGAAATTCTTGAGAAAATACCTTCTCCTATATCAACCTGGTCCTAAGAATGATACATTTCCATTCCCAAAGGACTACTGATTTAGACATAATTTATTGAATTTCTCATAGATAAACTTGGCCTTTATTCTAGTCATAGAATTTGCAATTTGCCAGCTGAAATATCTCATTACCAATTCAAAGAGGAACACTTACGGCCAAGCATGAGTATTCCATTCCGGAGGCCATAAATCATCGCATTCATCGCAATGTGGCAAAGCCACTCGCTCAAGACGCCATCATACCCGTACCCGGCACCCCCCACACCGGCTTTCGATGCGGAATTTAATTGCCATATAAATGAAGGACAAGGCAAGTTCCTCCCCGAAGACTAATTGCCGAGCGGGACCAAAGCCAAGTTGCTCCAGTACGCACAGTGCGAGTATAAAACGTACACACAATATTGATCGATGTGGCAAGTCACGATGCTGCCGCCTGGTTACGACTAACTGTTGCATGTGACCCACAAATGAGGCCAACTGTAAAGTAGTTGGCCTGGGAGGGGGCCCATGCGAAGGACCCAGCTGAATAGATCCTGCCACTAATGGTCCTCGACGATGCCACACGTACGATGGCCGCCAGTCGAAGTGAAATGCGAATTCTCTGGGAATTCCCGGCGAGAGTTTCGGTTGCGGGGAAACCGAACGACCGCCCGCTGATAATTAAATGAAATTTCATTAATTGAGCTTTAGAGTCTTTGCATTAATTAACTGCATACTCTCTAGAGTGACGGGGCTGGAAATGGCTCAACGAACTATGCTGTAGCAAGACTTTAAAGAGAAGCCTCAAAAAAGTAAAAATAAATTATGAAACTGCCCCCTCTCTCTCCTGCACTTCTCTGTTTAAAGTGTTGGCTTTACACCCCCCCTGGAGCATGCCACTGGTCTGTGGGCAATTAAATATTTTTCTATGCCCCGGATAACTGCAGCATCATCAGCTTGGGTCTGCAGCATCATTATCGTCGACGTCATCTCCTATCATGACTTCAAACAACAGCAGTATTTTCAGTGTCAATTACTGCAATTTCTTCGGAGTCCACCTCTGGAGTCCATCGTCTTCTCCCCTTGTAATTTGAAGTGCAGCTTCAGCTCGGCCTTTTGTTCACTAGGAAGTTGCATATATGTTGCATATACATCTGAGTATGTGATGATGACTTTATCCCCTATCCCCCTATGCCATAATCCACCGACAAACAGTTGGCCCAATGCCTGCTATTAGGTAGCATCTTTTTTTTGCTCTGTTTGTTTTTGCCAAAGTTGTTTGCAAATTGTTTTTCCCGGAAAACTCTTGCAATGCTGGCAATTCACCCAAAGTCTTGTGTTTTCTCGTCTCGCCCCTCTGCATTATTGCGGGTTTTTTGTTGGCAAAACAAGTCGATTTAACTTATTGGTAAAACAAAAGCAACTGTTATTTTAATGATAGTTATTGCTTTTCTTTTCATAAAGTTTTACCAAAAACTTTTGCCTTCAGTTTATGATGGATAAATAATTTGGCTCTAGTTGTGCATATTTCCTAATTGAATTATTTGAATGGGAGGGTTTTTAAAGAGAATTTATGTAAAGGGAATTTAATCATAGGATAAGCTACAAGGTGAAGGAAAATCATTTATTATTTAGTTAACTTTATTTGTGTCACTGTCCAGAATCAAATCAGTGCGCCACAAATTATGCATAACCTTTTACTTGAGATAAATTCTAAAACAAAATAAACAAGCTTAAAAAATCAATTAAAAATTGATGTGTAATAATTGCATAAATGGTTTTATACTGAATTCAACCCTCCTATGTCAAAACACACGTATTATTTCAAATATTTACGATAATAAATACGCAAAAATAACCTTGGGACACCAAAGCAAACATACAAAATTTGCAATTCACATTTTTGTGGATTTTTATTTTACTTTATTTGAATCTATCTCTTGTGGCCCACGACGACTGATTATTTCAATGTAGTTAGGTTTCGACGCAAATTTATTGCAAATTGAAAAACCAAGCAAAACAGAAATATTGTGTGCCGACTGCTGAATTCAATTCAACGGAATTGTGTTCAATGGAGCAAATGTCTGAATGATGTACTGATGTCATTACAGTCCGTCTTCTCCCCGCCCCCTTTTCGATTCACACCCGCAAACGCCCCCAGAAGTTGGTCGGTTGTCGCTGTCGTTGAACATTTTTTTACAAACATTTATTGCCTTCAATTATAAAGCAATAAATTGATATTTTATAGCTTTTTGTTTGTGGAGCTCCCGTATGTAAATCGAGAGGAGCAGAGCAAAAGTTGTTTGATACGTAAGCCGGTAAGGGAAATAAATATGTATGTAGATTTGTATATATATCGGATGCCAGTCGTTTTGTCAGTTGAGCAGCGAAACAATTTCGGGATTTTTTTATTTTATTTGTCTGTCTATTCCTGTCATGATATAAAGTTGTATTGTGGCATTATTCTTTTGGCAGCTCTATTGTGCTCTTGTGTACGCGTCGAAATGTTTTAATGTTAGATGAAAGTTGGCTCCATGGAGTGTGAAAAGTTTGTCGAACATGCTCGTTGATTTATTGACAGTTCGCTGAAAGCCGATTATTGGGCTTGAAATATCCAATTTAGTTTGCAAATAATAGAGCGCAGCTAATACAAAATAATACAATAAAAATATAGATATATTAGACCAGGATTTAATATACCTAAACAAAAATCAAGTGCGTGGTATACTTAGAAAAAATGTTTCGTTTTTTAATTAAAGTATATATTATTATATAATCTTCTTCTTTTTAGTCTAACAATAAAGAATGTATTCTTTCATCACTTTTAATATTAATTTTCAAATTTAATATCTCTTAATTTGAATATGTTTTGGCTGTATATTTTTACATAACATTGACTACGTGATAAATACAATTTTGGCCAGCAGTTACATTTATAAACATGTCAATAAAAAGCTTGTTATGAAGCACGTAATTAAAACTAATTTTCTTCCTGCCTTCTTTGAATAAAAGTTTAGAGTCATTGAGCTAAAAAAAAGGATTCTTTATTAATATACATATTTACTAAATGATAAATTTCAATATGTATTTTTATTCAGGTATTGATAAATACCAGATTTATACATTTTAAAATTCTATAATTCCCAAAGTAAATGTAGCATAAAAATAGAAAACATTTATTGTAAAAAACTTTCAGATTTGAAGGTTAAAAACCTTTTACTAGGGAACTTGTGATCAATTATTTTAATTAAACAATTTGATATTGTTCAAAATATTGAATGGGTAGCAAAACTTTGGCGTTCCGCAAGCACCCTTTCTTATTATTGTTTATTTTTTAATGTATTTTTAGTGTTATCATTCCGAAGCATGACCCGTATCGAATGCAATGAAAACAAAAATTTTATATATGTAAGCAAATCGAACAACTGAGAAGGGAGTGTGGCATGGACTGGCCTCAACTTTGCTCGGTCTGTTTATTATTGGAAGCCCGTTTTGGCTTGTGCCGCCAACTGCTCGATGCCTCATTTATTGTGGGTCAACAGACAGCTCCTACTCCTCGCTATATACATACCCATATAGATTCGTACATACGCACCCCAACACGCACTGGGATACAACCAGCAATAGCGCCATTGAGCAAATATTTATTTGTTTTCCCGGCATGTGTGTCAAGCAACATGGAGAAGAGGTGAAGGAACTCTCATCGGCGGCCACGAAATTGATAAGCTAAGCAATATAGTAGTTCCACCTCTTATCAGTCTCGAAATAGGAGGAACGGAACCCAGAAAAGTAAACATTACGTTACGCCTTGCTTGGAAAATTGAAGGGGGCAAGCGTTCCGTTCGGCTGAACATCTAAATGGGTGGGATAGTACTTTCG
The DNA here is from genome assembly GCA_008042675.1 of Drosophila seguyi. Taxonomy (NCBI): domain Eukaryota; kingdom Metazoa; phylum Arthropoda; class Insecta; order Diptera; family Drosophilidae; genus Drosophila; species Drosophila seguyi. Next base: position 58,643 of record VNJU01009366.1, on the reverse strand, counting down.
AATGGTATTTAAATTTTGTCTTTAATACTGGGCATTGATTTTAAGTGAAATATGATGGCATTAAGTCACATTTTTAATGAAAATTTAATAATTAAAGCTAATAGTTCTGATTATAGGAAAATAAAAGGAAAGGAAGAATGACTTGTATTATAAATGGAATTATACTTTATAGGGTCAAAAATAATTCTCTTACAATGCGTGGCAAACTTCTGAGTCATGAATAATATTATTGATACTTTAGTTTATATTTTATCAAATTACAAGAATTTTAAACAATTTTCTATCTCAGATTAAAAATGTAAAATATATGTAAAGGAAATTCACGAATTTTCTCCATCTGGTTGAGTGGATTCAGCTCTACAGCCAAGCCCACAACATCGCCTCCACCAAAATGTTCCACACTCCCCCATGGTTGGATGGGTTTTCGTTGTCATGATTTTATAATGGAAATTTTAAGCTTTCTTTCTGTGTCGTCGGGGAGCCAAAAATTTAATTGCTCGGTTTTACAGGCCATATGGGAAATTTAGACTTTGTCAAGCGCTGTGCGGCTTGCACAAAGGCGGCAGTCACAAATATCGAGCAAATTCCCAGTATTTGTTTGTTTTCTATTATAAAGCTGACTTCGATTACCGGCGACTTTTGTATGGCTTGGAACGTGACTTCTTACGACGTTTCATTGCATGTGACATGCATTTCGATTGGAGCCTGAACTTTTGTATAATAAGTAAGTAAAACTGTAGTGGGGTGCCTTTCCCTTAATTTTTGGATTGCTTTTTATTTTGCGTTCTTTTTGCAAAACATACAGATGTGCACATGGGTTCATAGTGAGAGGTTCACCTTGAAACTAATATCTTTAATATTATATATAAGATCACTTCTTTGTTTTTAGAAACATAGTTATCTTAGCATGTCTTTTAGATATGAACAGTCAAAAGGATAAAAAACACATCTATTAAATATCAAACAGTTACTAAAATTAAACAAACAAAAGGTTAAAAAGTTGTTTTAAAATTAGATAGTGGCCCAAATTTTCTTCTAAACAAAATTCTAACAATTTTGTTTCCAAACTTTTTAACCAAAAGAACAAATCCTAAATACCATAATCCTATATAATATAACAGGTTTACTTTATTCTTATCCAATGTAGTTTAAAGTTGAATTTAACATACTAATTCTTACATAAAAATAGTACTATTATTTTGACTATGTGTGTACGTATACATTTTATTTTAACAGCTTTTTGGCTTTGTAGTTATGTGCTCCAATCGAGTTTTGCCGGAAATGAAGTGAAACAAATTTGATATTTCAAATGAATAATGTTTTATTCAGTCGTTGATTGGGAAACTGAGAAACTTTTTATAAAAATAGTTGATCCTTCCAAAGTTAGATTTGTGAAGTGACCTTTATTTTTAGAGAAATAGCTTCTTAGAAGCAATTTATTCTTCAGAATGTATTGTACTAAATTTGATTATGCAATCAAAAGTCTAACAGTAACGTTTAGAATTTCTTATGTAAATAAAAACAAAATCACATTTGTATATAAAGTCAAAATGACAATAAATAAAACACCTCTTACTTAAACAAAATCACTCAATACTATATGTATCACATGGCGCTAATCTTTATATTTATTTACACATTTTACGCCTCGTCTAGAAAGTGTTTATGGATTCCTCAAATACCATGCCGTAATTAAGACACACTTTAAGGCCAGAAACGAGAATTAAATGCATCGTTCGAGCCTACATTTTGAACAACCTTTGGGCCCGCATAAATTAGAATAAGCCCGTTGCATTTACAATGGCCCAAAAAGTCTACGTATATATGCAAAGCAGAGAGGAATTTTTCGAAGAGGGCAAGGGGGGAAAGCCTGGGAAAACCTGTTCCAGCAACAAGCGAACGCCTCTGGCAAATACCAGCATGTCCGACACTTTGAGACTGAGTTTCTTTCCAAAGGCTTTATCAATGTGGGAGACAGAGCAACAAAACCAAAAAAAAACACGAAAAAGGCCACAATACCTGGGCCCCGCCCTTCCCTCTCCCTCACCCTCACCGCCCCCACAACGCGGTTGCTGGTTTTATTTGTAGACACCGAACTGCAAGCGGAAGTTTTAATTCATTTTTGTTTTTCATATTTTCCCATTCGGAGTTGTTGTTTCGCCGCAGCTCGGTCAACACTATTTTGACGCTTCCGCCGGCTATGGCCGGATGGTCTGCTCTTAGCCAAAGTGTCTATGGGTGTTGATAAAGTCGAGTTGAAAATATTAATGATTAATTTGCTGGCTTAAATGGTGTCATGGTAAATTTAAGCAAAGTTTGTTCTAACTTGGCATCTTCCTTCTACCTTTGGTTATTATTTTCATCAAGAAATAAAGCTTTAAAACTTACAAATGTAACCAAGATAGTCTTTACTTTTCAAAGTTTCTCCTCAACTCACTTCTTACCGCCTAATGTATTCTTTATTTCTTATTACCTCCAGTTCAGTTGTCTCACTTACTCAACTTTGCAGACACTGGCCGTCACTTATCTATAAATATTTATGAAATTATTTAGTCATATCTTAGCCAAACGGCCCACACTAAAAACGATTTACGCCTTATTGAGTTTTATTTTTTTCGGCGGCTCTTGGCCGGCTCTCTTGTTCACCTGCTGACTGCCCACTTTTGCTTGGAAATTGATTACAAAATCACTTAACCGCCACCGGTTTGAGTGCCGCTGCCGTTCGCTGCTTAAATTTTACGCATTCATTAATGTTACGGATAATTGAATTTACTTATCGCGAAATTCATTCATTCAGAAATTAATTGCAAGTTAAGCAGCCCCGACAAGGCTTGCATCGTCACCACCATCATTGCGGTTGACAAATTCTCAATTCCCTGTGGTGATTATTGTTTACTGTCTTAAACTGGTTATCTTGTCCTTGTCTTTAATTTTAAAGCTTGAACGATGTATCTTAGAGACGGGAAAAAGGTTTAATGGCTTTAAAGGTATGTTGTTTAACCTATAAAATCACAAATTAAAAATGATCTTGAACATAGCAATATATATATCCAAAACTTTTATTACTTTATCATTAGTTTAAAAAATAAATACTGATCATTTGAAGGCATTTGTTGAATGAATTTTTTTTAAAGAAACTTTAAAGAAACCTTAAGTAGTTTAATGATTTCTCTTTAAAATGTACAAATATGTAGTTTTTCAAACAAGTGCCTCTCTCGTATAGATATACCCCATTAGGGGAAAAACTCCTCCCAAGGGGCTGTTCACTGTGATTTGAAAAAGGAGCTTGTATTTCCTGCCATTCACTTTTCCTCACAGCTTATTTCTCAGAGGGCTTATTAAAGCTCACTTAACTTGAATGCCGCCGCTTCAATTGCTTCAAGTACTTGATCCTGCCTCCTGGTTTTTCTACTTCAAAACGAGATGGCTTCCTTGTTATTATTTTCATGACCGATATGTTGCGAGTAAGTGAGAGCCAGGGGCTCCTTTGGATCCGCCATAATGGATAGAGGCTTAAGTATGTGTATTTTTGCTTCTCTCGGAGCGTGAGAATTGGCAGCATTCGAGTCATGTGTTATTCATTTAGTATATGTACCGATTCGTTTGCTGGAAATTATTGGACACACAGACAAGCTCGTGGGGAAAATACAGATAGTTTGTAAATGCCGCTGGCTTCATTTTATTCCTGCCAATTAACTGATGTCTGTTTGTTGTTCTTATTCCTGTTGGCGTTTTAATTGAATTCCCTGCGACTGATGGTCCGCGACAGGCGGATTCAGCTTCAGTTAAATGTTTGTTTATCAGTTGTGAGTTTAACGATTTATTTATTTACATTTCGGTGCTCATCTTACGCATCCATTACTCTCACTTAATGTTGGCAAAAAGTGAGCGATGGCTGGCAATTTTTTATCAGTTACAGGTGTACACAGCCTGCCGACGAAGTACTTTTTAAGACAGCTGTTATCAGAATGTGTCATATCTACAAAGCAATGGAATTTTTGTATCTATATACAGGTCACAGAATTTTCTTTAAGTTATGGAAAAACTTATTTTGATTATTTTTTAGAGCAACTAGTTAACGTTGTAAAATAAGAACTAATTTTTATTGTAAAAATAAAGAAACAAATGAAGCTTAACAAATAAGTAATTGAATTGAATCAAAAATCCTGTTTTTCTTTAAATAAGCTATTATGTTTATAACAGCCCTATTTATTAAAATAATAAGCAAAATTATAACTTTACGTAATAGATACAATGTAACTACAAAATGCGTTAAAGTATATAAGTTTATTATATATTAAAATGAGAGATCTATCTTCAAACCTTTTATTACTTATTGATAACTGAGTAACGTTTATGACTGACCTTATTTATTATCAAAATTTAATAAAAACGTTCTGATAAATTCACTCATTTGGATACTGATAAACTCAAATGTCTCAATGAGAAGTCGAGGAATCTATTTAAGATTGTAGTCTATACACTGACCTACGGTTGCGAAACGCACTGTCTAGTCAGGTGCACACTCGGGGCTGACTGTTGAACACTAAGCAAGCACTTGTAGTTAAACAATAAACGTTACTAAAAATAAACATGGCACAAACTGTCAACCGGCTTTAATCAATATTTTGCCACTGCCTGCTCACCCTCGCACACCGGCACCAAAACAAGTTCAGGTGAACGATAACTAATTAGAAAGTTTTATTGGCCAATAAGGTAAAAACTAAAAAGCCAATCATCGCTGAAAGAGTAAAAAAAAAACGTCAGACAAGGATTGCCGAGTGAAATGTTGGCTAACTCACTTGACCAAAAGCCGGGTATCTGCATCTCTCTCCTTTCGCCACACTATCTTTTCTCCCTCAAGCCGGCTTAAACGCATTGAGGCGTTACAAATCATCGACTGCAACTGATCGTTTACCATTTTGACATATAGACGTGTGTACACACACGTATCGTAATATATATCCAACTGAATACGCCTCTCTCGCAGCCCTTTCTCTTTTCAGATATATGCAAGATTTATACCCCATATACATATATATGTTTATACGATATAAACAGTTTGCCGACTGTTTCCCTGGTTCTTCACTGGCACTGGCACGCTACATCGATCAATGATAAGACAGTTTGAGTTATGAATTGAATTTATTATTCGATTTTCAGCGGGTGGGCTCAGCCTGCGATCCGAGATCGCAGTGAGGCGGTTCCGCTATATTGTGGTGCTTATAGATTGATGGCCAAAATAATAATTGAACGCGAAGTTATTGGCAGCGGTTTGTCTTCGAGAGCAGCTAGATCGATGGATTGTTACTGGCTATAGCAATTTATAAAATTAATAATTTGAAGATTAAGATCACTAATCTTCAGCTTTAAGCCTAATAAAAAAATACCAAGAACTCAGAAGTTTAGAATATACATTTTAGTTTATGTATCTACTAGATAAAGAAGTATCTATGCTTAAGCACAGACCACACCAATCCTGTTTTCCCCGCACTTAAGCTACAAAATCCAATCAACCAATAAACAAATGAAAACCCATTAGGCCAGCATAAGAAAAGAGCAAAATGGCGACAATAACAAATTGCAAGCAGTAGTTGGAGTAATTTTTTATGAATGTGCACATTTTTTGCACTCCTTCATGTGTGTGACTTGGTTGTGTTTGAGTTTTGGCAGTGTGTGCTCCAGATTCAAATCAGCAATTTCAAACAAGAAAAAAAATTGAGGGGAAATAAAATAAAAACCGACATATATGTGGCCAAATGCAAATGCGCATTTTGTCGCATTCCAAGCCCAGCTGGTTGAGCTGATCCAAACTGGCGGCTTTGCCGGCTTAAAGCCGCAGACAAACCAGAGACAGTCATAGATACATTTGTCTGATGCCATCTAAATTCGAAATTCGATTCCAAAAACGAGCGAGAACTGAATGAATTCATAAATTCTTGCTTTTTATGTGTACTTAGGTGAATAATCTTTGTTATATTTAGAAAACAAGACGAATTTGTAGGGATCAAGGTATTGTTGTTGGTCAAGTATTTTATACGAATATTGTAAGCCCTGGGACAAAAACAGTATATTTAAACATAATATTGCCCTCTTTGAATACTTCATAAATTAAGTATTAATTATATTTAAAGCAATTATACAAATAATATCACATATGTATGTTAGTAGTTCTTTCATCCCCGATATCGATCGAAAAATATCAAGTAGCTTTATTACTTGTTGTATATAGAATATACCCGCACTTTTTCTGCTGTTACCGATTAGAAAAACCCACACACACTCGACTTCTGGCACAAATTGGTGCGGTTCGTCTCTGAATCGAGTCTCAATTACACGCAAGCGACAGCAACAAATACGATGCCACGTTTGCCTCCCGGCTACCCCCCATTCGGCCGCATTTTCCACAAATTTTCTCCCTCCTCTGCTGGCGGTTTGGCTTCTCATTAGCTGAGCGCGGGTTACGCAGAGAGCATTCGTCACTGGAACGTTGGCGACCGCCGTCTGGCTGTGGAACCGAACCACACCCTCCCGACTCCCCACAGTCCCATATCTCGCCATGAGAACTCAGCCGGCTTAGCATTTTTCTGATCATTAAATGCTTAACCAAATGAGCAAAGGCCATCTACATGGATAAATAGCTGTGGTTGTGAATGGGGTGTGCCGTCATTTTGCTCTTACTGCTACACTGTCGGAAAATTTTAATCATTCTCATTGATTGAAAGCAGAGCTGCCCTAAGCTGGGCCCTGGGTGTCATGCCAAACAGATTTTTCCTTAGGCATGCCGAAGAACTAAGCGTTTTCCACCTATCAAGTTTTTGATCTGTGTTTATTATGATTCCACATTTTTTCTGTGGCTTATCCATATTCCTCTTACACTGTATACTTTAAAGTTAAAGATGTTTTTTTTCAGTGCTTGCATATGTTTCTGAGAGCAACATGTGGCCGATTCGGACTTGCAGCTGAAGAAAGCATGGAAATTATTTCAGAGATGTGAAATGGGGGCACGAGTTTTGAGCTCTCAAAATGATTGCTGCTCTCGCCCCAAAGGGGTTAATTTCTGAGTAGAATGGGGATCATCTTTGGCATATTTTTAATTGTGTATCTTTCAGTATGTGTGGGAATGTGTAAATTTATAAAAATAATATCCGTTTTGACTACACATCATACTAATAATGAGTTCATTTATGTTTTAAAGTGGTTTAAAAATGCGGGATTTGAGGAGAATGATCTTTATTTTCGGTTATTGTGAAAAACTCATAAGCAACTTTTAGTTTGTGCAATTTAAGGACAGAATTAAGTTGGTTTTTTTTTCGTTTTTTTTGTTGCATACCACTATAAAATTATTTGAAACCGTAATTATTTATGAATTATTTTTTAAATTTCAATACCAATCTTACCAATTAAAATTCCGGGTTCCATATTCGTAGTAGCCCCTGCTCGCTAAATTCCAATTGCGAATTCGTTTCGTTTCGATAAAAGTTAAAATCACTATACAAACACAATCATAAAAAATTATGCCTTCAAGGTCGTGTCGAATCGTATTAAAAACTCTCGTTGAATCACATGGAGCACAATTCGCTAGGTTTGCCTCCACTTTGATTTCGTTTTGATTGATCAACTTCGTGGAATGACAACTGATATCACACTACATTCCGTTTTTATTATGACGTTATTTTTATTACCACTTTCGCACCTTTTGTTTTGTTTGCCGCTTCGTTTCGTAATTATTCGCTGAAAGCAAAGGTGCGCCAGAAATTCTACAAAATTTGAGAAAGGAGAATGCCGAAAACTTCAGTTGACACCTGCAATTTGCTCTTCTTCTTCAGTTGGTTTTCCCCCTTTTGCTTTGCATGGATTTTCCCACCAAATTCCAACTTTTGCGCACGCGCAGCGCCCAAAATAAACAATGGAAAACGGGAGGAGAGGACCTGAGAGAAAGACAGAGTCACGAAACTACCGTTAGCATTTTGGTCTGGCTTTTAATGAGTTTTCTTGCTTGTTCGACCACCATTTGTAAGTTTTAACAAGCTGCGTTGTTTACTTATTTTGATTGTTTTATTTTTTTTTTCTCCTTTCTTGTTTTTCTTTATCAATTTCCTCTGCGATACGATACAGGTGGCGCTCTCGCTCTCGCTCTCTAAGTCTCCCTCTCTCTCTCTCGCTGCCGCTCTCTATAAAAAACAAACACCGGTTGGGGCGGAACGTTGGGAAAGGCCGGAACAGGCGGCATGAAAAGCGAAAACCAGAAATGGAATATGGCAAAGGGAACAGACAACAGTTTTGTTGATCGCACGGCTGCGCAGTCGGCGTCGCTGCCGGCGTCGTGGGTAATTTGTGAGTCAAAGAATCAGTCAGAAGTTTGTATATGTGTGCGTGTGTTTTCAAGTGAAAAAAAGAGTTACAAAAATAGAAAATCAAGGCAAAACATTAACTGCTGCACGGTAACAATTTTTCGCTGCAAACTTCCACTGGATTTGTTTGGTATTTCGTCACTTTTGTTTAAACAACTTGTTGCACACTCATACACACGCGCACAAGTTATACACCTTGAACTTGCTGGCAGCGCTTCAGCTTTTATGCTTTTCATTATTTGCTGATCAATCTGGGAGCCACTTTCTTTGCACTTTGTGATCTAATTAGACTTTTTCGGCTATAAAGATTTACTTCTTTAGAACACGCACTTTACCAGCCAACTTTTGGCCTTTCTTCGGCGCTCTGCTTGATTCGCTGCTTTTTTTTATTATTTTTATTTATTCTCGGCTCAAACGACGCAGCTCCGCACGCTCGTTCGCGATCGCGGGATTTTTTCGAATGGCTCCAAAACTACCCGTTCCTCGCAGTCCAATCAACTGTGCTGCCAATTTAGCTTTTTTATCGTCAGCTCTGACCAAGACCGAGTACGAGATTACTTATAAAATTTCAATTAATTTTATTTCAAATATTTTCAGCGTAAAAATTATTTTTCTCAAATAAAATCGAATGTCAATATTAATTATATTATATCATAATAAGTATATTATGTATGTAAGTAATTGATTACTTGAATATTAGTATACCACTAGGAAGCGCAATATAAGAATAATTATCCTTTTAATTCATTAATTGTAAATTTTTTTTACAATTTATTTGGCTACCTTTCGACAAAAAGTGTTCGCAGCACTGCCGATCTTTTTGACTGAAACGGCTGGGAACGAAACACGTGCTTGAGCTTTTCACTCTTTGGCCGCACTCTCTTAGAGCTCCAATAAGAGCCTCTCATCCCAACCATTGTTGGAAAATTAGCTATTTTACGTCAAAGTTGGCTATATATAACTCAATAATTTTATATAAGTTTTGTTATTCGATAATTAAGAATTAAAAAAAAATTTAATCTATTGAACTATTTGGGAAACAACAAAACTTGTTTTAAGTAAAAAAATTACACGGAATCTTGTTAAAATTGAAATTGAATAAAAAATAAAAAACGGTGACCATACAAGAAATAATTTAATTAATTAATAAATACTCCTAATAAATTTTAAAATAAGATCACTTTAAAAATCTTACTAGATTAATATATTTAAAAATATCTAGAAATATTAATCTAATTAATATTTATTGAATTTTATGAAAATCTTATCTTATTACATATGTACGTATGTATTTTCCAACAATAACAAAATGTACAAAAAAAATGCGAAAATAATTGAACATTAACAGAGTATCTTTAGCAAGAAATGAATAATTTAAATACTAATAATTACTTTTAATTATTTTTATACAACATATACATACGTACATATATGAATGCCATTAATATTTGGAACCAGAGAGTTAAGCTAAACTTCTCAGAAAATTTCTATAAACTGAGATCAATTAACTTTCTTTAATATACTACAAATATATGAATAACAACATTTAAATACTCCTCAAGTATATTATTTGTTGGCTTACTGCAATATTTTGATTTGATTGACAAATTATTTTGTTCATAAAACAATTTATTTGAACTAAATTTATTTACCTATGTACATATATATATTATTTTAAACAATTTATTTTTTCCAACAAACTCCCAATAATAAATACTGCATTTACATATTTAAATACTATATTAATTTTTTTTGTCGTATATGCAAAAGTTTTGCCCACAGAGACACTTTATCAAGAGCTCATATCAAAAGTGGGTTCGCATTTTAAAGCCCATAACAAACACAAGATAAGGCAGAAATAATTTGGCCATGGCGTTGATGGAAATACCAGACTCTCACCCATAGTCTTCACGCGGAATTCCTCGTAGTTCATCAGCGGAGGAGTCTCAGCTCCACGTACGGTGTCCAGGAAGTCCTCCTCGCTGTACACTGAATCATAATCGCTGGGATCATGCATTATTTTTGTTCGGAATTTATGCAGCTGATAAGGTCACAAGATTACACTCCACGCTGTTGCATACTCTCAGGCAGCAGTGAATATTCACGGACGTTCTTAAGGTAGCCTCTGCAGCAATAGACGTACATATAATACACAACAAATGCGATTTCCAATCTCATTAACCCGTAACACTTGAAAGATTAAATAGCAACACTAATGGAGGCTCAAAAACCGATAGCACCGACAACTGCATGCGCTTCCGATTTAAACACGACTAAGGAGAGCCGGGAGTTTTCGCCGACGCTCTCCGTTCTCAGCTAATCAAGAGCAAATACTACGGAGGCTATCAAAAACAACAAACAAATCTAAAGGCTGATTAGAATTTAAAGTAGTATGACAAGTAGGAAGTCTGGAAGGAATACTATGAACTTGTGAATACCCCTTAAATTTGATAACTAAAAAAAAAAGTACCAATGTAATTAGGTATTAGGTATTTCCTGTAAAAGACAAAATTACATATTGTTTTCACAGTTGTTCTTGAACCTATACAAATTTTTCCCACAAAAGTTATTCTTAAAAGTTTTCAATCTAAAACAAAGTTTCAAAAAAGTATATTTTTGGGAAATATATAAGAGTTCTACATTTATAGAGCCTGGTCCCACTCCTATCTAAGTCTAAGTATATAGGGTATAAAAACATACGCTTCTATTTGCACTGAGAGCCCGTGCTATCTCCGCTCTCACTCTCTCCCAGCGAAAGTAATTAGGGGGAAGTTCTTTCTAGGCGCGAGTGCAAGCGAGACACACGCATATATCTTATCGCTCGGGTAGAACTTGCTCTGAGATAGCTCACAACTGTCGTCCGTCTGAAATTCCTTTAATTAATGAACTCATTAGACTGATATGTATGCATTAAAAGTGTTCAGTTAAGGATCTAATAAAATTTAAAAACCTTACCTTACCTCATCTTAAATACAAAAACCCATTACTCCCCCTCCCATTAAAGCACACACTATTTTGTTTTTAAAACAGCACACCAAAGAAATAGCATCATTGGAATGTTAAAAATTGTATTTAATTTAGTTTTCATCTCTTTTTTCTATGGGTTATTTTGCAATTCTAATTGTAATTCATTTACACATAGATTTGTTTACGTTTTTCGTGTGGTTTCCTTCATAGAACTCGAAAATTGTTCATCTGTATTTAATTCAAACATTAAATGTATTGCATATCATTTTGTATAGTATTTTTTTGTATGATTTTTGAAGAGCAATTTGTCTCTTGTTTGCTGGATTATTTTTTCTGCTACGTTTTTTTGTTTAGTAACTGATATGTTTCGTTTACTAGTTTCATTTAAATATATGGTTCAACTATTTCTTGTGTATTTTGTTCTGGTGGTCTTGATAGTTTTCTTTATTTTTGTGGCAACTTAAATTGTAAAGGGGTCATATGGAAATAATATTAAAGTATTAATAAAGTAAGTAATAAAGTAATATTATCAAGCATTTTTGTTTTTATTTGTATCCGTAATAATTTGTGGTTTGTATTGTGAAATTGTTTCAGCATTTTAATGGTTCAATGGGTCAGTTTTGGTATTAAAACCCTGAAACAAGTAACAATTGCTAGAACTCGAACTAAAGCATAAATAATTAGTTAATTTAATTTTATAAATAGGAGTTGTATAACGTTGTTAAAATTTCCTTTGGTGTGTTTACCCATAAATATATTTTTATATAATTCGCTTAACTTCACTAGAGCGGGATTCTCTTGAATTCAACTTTCTTTTGCGCTTCATATTTGATATGTTTTTGGTAATTGATATGTTGCATATATTTTGTATTTAATAGATTCTTGTGTTCTTGTAACTTTGTTGCAGTTGTTCTCCTAATTTAGCAAGAGTTCTGCTGATATGTATGCGATATAAGTTCAGTGGCTTAAGATTAAAAAATGTTCATGCTTTGTATATAGGTTTTGTATAATAATATTTAAAAAAATATTCACAAAGAAAGGGACATTTTTTTTGTTTGATTTTCTTGCGTTTTCTTGATATTTAAATTATCTCAAATTTTACAGGCGAATAACAGTTTGTGGAACCCAAAAAACCAATTATCACTTTGTTGTTTTTTGTAATATTTATTTCTCGATTTTCCTCGATTTGGGCTTATCCATATTCATTTGCATCGATTATGGAATTCGTAGTTTGTTCTCTTTATTTACACGGGGCGTTCCTCACATCCTCTCATACTCGTCAGATACATATACATATATATAGTTCAATGGATCAGTTTCGGTTCATTATCATTCATTTTATATTACTCTTGACTTGTTTTAGTTTGTTTTGCGAGTAAACATTTATTCATAAATATATTTTAAGTATTTAGACAACTATATAGATAAAAAGTTTTTTTTTGTTCGTTTGCTTTTCTAAATAAATAATTGTAGTTTGCGTTTGCTGTAGTTGTTGTATGATCTATCAGCTAATTCAAGGTACTTATAACTCCATTAAATTTTTGGTTTAATTTTAAGAATTTTCCATCAACGTTGGGGTTTCGCTATTCCTCACTTTAGTTACTTGTCACGCTATCTGCTCAACAATTCCGTGCTCCGTTTGATAAATGTTTGAATTAGAGGCTTAGACTCGCTAGTAAGATGTGTGTTTTCGTGTTTTGAGGGCCAATTTTTGGGTTTGCTTAGATGTTATTCCAAATTGTTTGGGTCAGTTTTAGTTCTTTGGCAAGTTAAAACTGGCCCTCAAAACGTAAGAATCTCATTTTGGTTACAACTTGCTTTTGTGTGTTTTTTTTTCTTTCTAAGAAATGTATTTATATTTTGAGAGTTGAGTAAGTTTGTGTGTAATATTTTCAAATTAGGGATAGGCTTTATAATAATTCCTTTGAATATATATTTATTTTTTTTAAATCTCTCTGAATGAACGAGATAGATATTTTCCTTTAGACATTGAAAACATTACGTGAATTATGCAACTCAGAGCCATTTTCCTTTCCTGCACAGTAGCTCAACAGGGATTCTAGTCGTCCTATGATATCGTGCGTCTAGTTTATTCGTTTTTACTTATTTGTATTTTATTTTTTCTTAACATTTTTGGTTCTACTACTGGAAAGATTAATAGCTGCAGCCAGCAGGGCTCTTGCTTATTTTACTCAAAACAAAACAAATACACCATTAATAGTATTAATAATATACAATTCATAGACGGATATCGAAAGGAGATAAAGAGTACTTAGGTTAGTACATAGGAAAATTGTTGGAAGGTTCTTTACTGATAGCCTCGGTTGCGGTTTTGCTTTCATTTTAGGGACTTTAGTTGTGAATACCATAAGTGACGGATCTAAGAAGCCTTGAAACACTTTACATATACATCAATATAAATGGTTTAATATCTGTATACATATATATGCTTCAGAAAAAGTTCGTTATATAAACATTGATAAATTTTTCTTTTTTTTTCCTTTTTATTTTTTTTTTTTTTGTTTGTTTTTCTTTCTTTTTTATATTTTGCCAAACGATCCTGCTTCCACATTTTATTATTTCATTTCTCATGAAGTTTTTGCAATGTTCTGAAATTTGCGCATTGATTTTCTCAAAATAAATATAGATCGCGATAGGAACGCAACACATAAGGAAAGTTTAAGAAAGAGCGCAGAAAGTCGGGAGAAAGCTTGATTATATATATATATTTCGATGGAGAGCAGCCGATTTGTGATCGAAATTTTGGGTTTTTGCATATGTATGTTATGTTCACTTCGCGCCTATATATTTTTTTTGTAGCTTTTTCGTGGTGTTTTGCAATTTTTTTTTTTTTCAGTTTTGTTAGCATGATTTTTGTTTTTCTATAAAAGTGTTTTGGAAACAGAAAATAAACGAAATGAATATTTCCTAAGAGGTTTTCGAAAGCAAAAGGTAAAATCATACTCAAAAATAGAGTTTGAGAAAATATCTTCTGGCTGAAATGACTGGGACATGGGTGTATGTGTGTTCTTCTGTAACGGAACGATGAGTGTAGGGACGTGTGAGGGTGTCGATGAGATTCGCATTTAATAATTGTAATTATCGTAGGGCGTGCCCAAATACGAATAGAAATTAGGATTGATGGGTTGTGCGTGTGCGTAATAAAATCCAGAAGCCGGATCTGGCGCTACTCAGTCGAGGAAGCCGGTGTTGACCAGTTTCTCCAAGAAGAACTTCACATCGCCCAGCTCCGAGTCCTTGATGCCCAGTGACTTCAGCATCCCGAGGTCCCCGTTCTCCACGGCCATGAAAACCGAACGCAAGTGTTCCAAGTCCGATCTGTGAAATAAAATGCAGAAATAAAACCGAATTAGTTGGGTTAATTTTCACCGTGCTCTGTGAGTAATGGCCAAAACTTAAATAAAGTTTTCTTTGCCAAATGACTAAAGCCCCGGGAAAGTGTGGAGAGAGTTTGAAAAGACTGAGGCTAAGGAGCTGCAGTCTCAAAGTGGTTTTTAGCTGGCAATAGTTCCGTGAGGTGAAAATGAGCATCCGTTAACAGTGGTATGGTTTCGAATTATCACCTTATAAATTCTCTGAGATATTTTTCTAATATAAAATGAAGGGACTTCATTTTTATACCTCAAAAATTATAAAGCAAAGTCTAGCATAGGTGTTCTTCCTACACATATGAGCCAAAGGGAGATATATTACCATTATAATAATTAAATAAATAATCAAGTATATATGAATAATGCAGTAAATACTAATTTAAAAAAATTGTATACTCTTTATTTCAATATCAGTATTATCTAGACCCACTGTTAACTCAAATAATAAGCCAAAGCTCCTTCAACCCACTCTCTGAAACACCATAGCCACAACGATACACACACCGACAAGTTGTGTAGCTTTGCTGCGGTGAGACTCAAATTATACGCTTTGCTTAATTAATCCCTGCAGGTAACGTGGGGCTGTTGCCTCTGCTATTGTCCTTGCGGCTCGTATCCCGGGGTGTCCTTTGACCCCAAACCGCCCAACTTCGCTCTTTTCCTTACCCACATATTTTTCAGCTTGTTGCGGCTGCTAGATAAACTTCATTATCATCAGCATAATTAGTAAAGTGAGTGGGAAGAAGGAAAGGACGGTGCACAGGAAAAATTAAGTGTTTACTTTGTTACGAGAAAAGGTAAAAACACATAAAACTATCAGGTGTCATTTTGTCGATCCGACAAAGGCTTGACAGTGAGTCCAGATTCCTGTTAAAGTTGGCTCTCACATTGATCGAAGAAAAATTCAAAAGTGTTTTAGTAGGAAGTTTATCTCTCCGAGAAATTTTAACAGAATAACGCATAACGTATCAAGCAATTAATAATCAACCGATAGTTAAAAATTAAAATATTATTATTAAAAAAAATCAAGATTAGATAATGGATGAAAAATTAAACATTAAAAATAATTTAAACAAGTTTAACGATTAACAGGATTCAATCTGTGCACAAAAAATATACTTTATGAGAAGGAAAATATTTTTCAATGCTAAATGAAAGTTTTATAAAAAAAAAACTTTAAAATAGTCAGAAAATTCTTAAAATTTTCTCCCTGTTTAGTTGGGGTGGCAAGGCAAGAGTGCAAAATACACATTAATAACATTTGTGCGTGTCTTGCGGTTCGAGTACATCCATTCAATTCCGACCCGTCTCCCGCCTCATGTCTCCCGAATAGAGTCTTGAGCCGGGTAGAATGACATTATGACACTTGGGCGATTAATTGCCTTGATGAAATTGTGTAAATTTCCAGCTCGGCCAGACAAACAGCGCCCTCTTATATTTTATCCGGGCCCCATTTCCCTCGAACTTCTTCTTTTTTGTTTTTTTTTTTTTGTGTTTTGCTAATTTATCAACATGTGCGTGAAGGCAAATATTTTCGTGTCCTTTTGTCTGTCCCGCATGTTGAGATCCTGTGCCTGCATGGCCCACAATTTTATGATTATTATTATTGCCACTCCAACTCACCTTGCGGCCCCGTTTTTGTGGTTAGTTTTTGTTGTACTAATTTAATGAAAAATTTTACTTTCATGTTGGTCTGTTGGTGTGTGTTTATATTTGGCCATCCGCCCCCCCCCGCCTGTGTTCAGTTAGCTTGTTGTTATTTCTGTTAATTAATTTTGTGCCTTTGTTTATCTTGGAAATTGTAGCATGAGCAAGTTGGCGGAGAAGGCTGCCTGGAGGCTGCCTGGAGAGAGTAATGCAATTAAGGCAGCTGGGAATAATTGTGGGTGTGTGTGTCTGGAAAAGCCTTATCGACAGTATAAAGGCAGTTAGTCAATAATTTTTAAAATAATATATCCATGATCTGAAGTTAATTGTTCTATTAAAAGCTACTTTTTATAATTTACCAAGGTAATCAAATACACATATATTTCTTATTTGCTTATTAGCAAATTATTTTTATTTTAAATATACTTTTAAGCTGCCAAAAGAACTTTTTAATAATAAGAGCTTCTTTAACCAATTTTTAAAATACCTTGAAGTTAGTTATTTAAATTCAAAAACACCTACATACTTGTGTGCTTGCTATTAAATCATATCCCAAAAGTTAACTTTCGTTTTCCCCCATTTCATAATTTAATTCATTAGGCAGAAAAAAATATTTCGTTTACTTAGGGCGAGCAAAACAAATATTATGAAAAAGAGCACAAAAGCCCATAAAGATGGTCTTCATAAAATAAAGCCGAAAAAGCAGGCAAATATGATAAATATGAATGAAATATTTTAAAATTTCATGACACTTTTTGTGCACACGTTGTTTGTGTGCGGTTGGTTGCCTTGAACCCAGCAGCAAATGTTATTGTTCTTTCAGCTGCTAAAATAGCTGAGCAGAGAAAAGGACTCGAAAAGCACTCACACTCACACGCACACATAAGCAGATTCAGAGATAATTTAAAGGGACAAGGACAAGGACAAAGGTCCTGGGCGACGGGAAGGCTGTTCGAAAAGGAGCCGTTTTGCCTCTGGACTTTCCGCCTTATAGTTTTGCCCGAATAAAAGGATTTCCCAACAATGTGAAAATAGCCTGGGGCTCTGGCAAGTTTCTTCTTAAAGAGCTTTCATTATTTATATATAGTCAAACGTAGGACCTGGTTTAAAATTATGTTTTCTGCACGAAAAGCAGCTGACAAAAATGGGGGAAATAATTTCTCTTTAGGATTTTGTGGCAGCCAAAGTACCAACCCAAGCGCATAAATTGCACTCCAGAGCAATGCACTTAAAGGAATTTTTAGGTATTGAAAGAGTGCAGACTTTAAAACTAAATATTTTAACAAAAATCCTAATTTATATTTAATGAACTGAGTAGAGCCTTAATATATCGAGAGTGAGGGCTTTAAATTTTTATTTTTTATTCTCAATTTTCTTCAATGAACTGAGTATACTTTAGATAGTTTTAAATATATTTTACAAATAGCTGTTGAACTTTAAATATTAAAATATGCATTTTTTAATATCATTATTTATTTGTACCATAAGAAGTATGTGTCTTAACTGGATTTATGTATATTCAGAGCTCAATAAAAAAAAAACAGTCAACGCTTAAAGTTATCTTTAGTCACATTTTATAGAATCATAAATCTAAAAACTAATCCGTTTTGAATAAATATATTGTACTATTTTTATATTTCAGCTAAACCTTCTCCCTCAGTGCTCAAGTTGGCACACAATTTGTGATGCAGTGGCAGCGAATGGTTGGGGGCACTCACCTCATTAGATGGAGGGCAGCGCCAAAGTCCTCAATCGTTTGCGACTCGCTCAGAGTGATGGCGACCTTGTCCACTCCGCCCAGGGGTGAGAGGGCGTCACGTGCCTTGCTACCGAAAAGCTTCTCCAGGTAATTGGGTCCGTGGGAGGCGATCAGGCTCTGGAGGAAGGATGCAGTCTCCTCGACCGGCGGCCGCTTGGCTGCAATTAATAAAACAAACATTATTTTCATCGTGCGCAATTAAATAAAGTTTTGGTTGAGTGATACGCCCCCGCCAAAAGTAATTAATAAACTTTAGATGGCTGTGATTACAGTCAGCTTAATGCATTTGCATTCATAATTTATACGGATTTTAATTAATATTGTTCATTAATCAGGCAAACAATTGGGGAATCAATAAATGAACCATACATTTCACTTACAAGTCATTGAAAAATAAAATAGCCATGTAAACAAACGTATTTATTAAGGCATTAATTAATTTTTTATTGCTGACGTGGCGGAATAACTGTCTGATAATTTCCTAGGCATTAATATTAATGGTGAACTTTGGTTGCTCATCAGGGCAACTTTGTCCCTATTCCCCTTTCAACGCACGCGTGCATATGAAATTCTTCCCTCCTCTGGAATTAATTATTTAGGGCTTTATTTTGAAGGGCGGCAGGTCCTTTGAGATTCGGACAACGCGGGAGCCCTTTAACTATTTATAGGACAATAAAAAACCTCGTTTACATAGAACCAGAACACATTAAAAGTTTAAAGAAATCAATAAAACACAAACAATGTAAATAGCATTTTAATTTTAAATAAGTTATTCTATAGATTCCATGGAGCTGCATTAAATGGTTTTAAATTGATAATACATTTCATTCTTATTTCCCGGCTACAACTAGTATTTTATCAATAATAAATGCTGCTGAAGCTCTCCTGGGGCAAAATATTAAATTATTTGCCATGCCATTGAAGCTCCCAGACTGCAAATTCCCCCCAGGTGTATACTACCTAGGGCAATTTCAGAGCATAAAGGAATATACATTTTTCATTTCGCTTTCATTCTCCTGTTGAGAAAGTTTTTCTCCATTTATTCGCATTTTCTTTTGGCTTGCTTGTTTGTGTTTTCCTTGGCTCCGGCAAACATTTATGGATCAGTCAGCCAGTCGGTCAGGTAGTCAGTCACACAGTCTCTCAGTCAGTCAGTCATGCACAAAGGACTGACCCTAACGTGGCGCTTGGCGCTTTTTTAACCCACTGACTGCACTTGTTAACCCTTACCCAGCCACCCACATATGCTGGCATTTTTAATGGCTGCAAGGACACGGGTCTAGATGGGGTCTCCTTTTCCCTATGAGTGTGTGTGTGTGTGTTGATTCAGTTACTGACTGTATTTGTTATGCAAATGGCGACGTTTGCAACCCGTTTTTTTTTTTTGCTTCCTTTCGTTTTTTACTTGTCATACCCAGTACCTGCAAAGTGCTTGTCCGTTTTTCTGTTGAGTTTTATCAAGAAAAGTGAGCATTGTACCCCTTAAATAGGAAACAAGGTGGGAAATTTATAATGTTAATCTTTTAGAAGCTTCAAAAATAATTCTTGCCCTTAATAAAGCAACCCTTTAACAGAGTCAATGACGCAATATAATAAATAACTTCATCAAAATCCAAACCTATGGTATTCCCTACTCGCAACGAGATCTAAAAATCCTTGTTTTTTCGCTACGTCCCCTACATAAACTTCTGTTTCTCCCTGTATTGTGAGCCACGCTCGAGGGACGCAGCTCAAATGGCGGGCTGGGATGTTAGGAAAGGCTATGGGAGCGGGAATTGTCGCCTGTTGTTTGCCTTTAACTTGTTACATATTCCGGACGATGTATATCAGCAGTTTAGATTAAGACTACGTGGCAATTTCGCCTCGGAGAGATCCCTGCTAGCATGGGTTGTGGGTTAACATTTTTTCAACTTTCTTTTCGCTGCTTTTGGCTGATAAAATTTATGCAAAATTATGGTAATTTCCCCAGGGCATTCGACTGCAGCGCGTTTAAAAGTTTATCGAATACTTTTTATTGCAACTTAACTCGTTCTTATTATAATTTTCTTTTTGCCTTCCAATGATGAAACTTTAATAAAATGTTTCGGGCAATTTGCATGCGTAATGAATATTCATCAGGAAAATATAAAAATACCAATTTTATTTATGTAACGTATGTGTGGGGCCACGCTAAAGTTTTACTTTGTTTTCATTTTTTAAATTTTACTGATGTCTGAAGTGCTTTTCTGGGTAAGTTTGTGGCGTATGCAATATATTTTTATCAAGAATTTTTTGTTCTTCAAAAGATAGAAAGTAATACATTAAAAAAATGTCAGTAAAGTTTTTCTTGAGATTAAGATTTATTTGAAATTCACTGATATCAAATATCCTTTGAAATAAAGTTTCATGGAAATGTTTTCTATCCCAAACTTATGTTCCACTATTTTCAATTTTATGTAAGAAAGTTTTAATCTTGAGAAATTAACAAAAGTTTCCTAATAAAATATTCGTTTATATTTCAAATATTTTCTCAATCCCTAATGGTACAATAATAACGACCCATTAAAGTACATTTTTTCACCCACTTTCGCAAAGTACAGCTTTCCCATAATTAAACAAGTGATGGCCAGGCAAAATTGCGTTCGTTTTGTCTTTCAACTGTTGCCTAGCTGCCAAATAAAGAGGAGTCACAGGACAAAGGACGAGGCAGGGGCTATAATAACGAGAAACTGGGCGAATAATTTATCAAAGAACGCCGAGGTTGAGGCAATAACTTAAGCCAGCGCCAAGGCAGCCGACACTTCCTAAATGATTTCATTGTCGAAAAATAGTTTTTTTTTTGTGTCGAGCCGAACAATGGCGGAAAACCAGCGTAAATTTATGCTATTGTGTCGGGAACCAAGCGGAGGGGGGCATGCGATAAGGCAAACGGGAAGGAGAGTTGATACAGAGCCTCGAGGGGTAGAGGGAAGTTGTGTCGGCTTGTATCTCAACTTTCAGGCAAGTGAATTGCTGGCAATTAGCAGCAACAATTTGCAGTTTGGCCTCAAGTTTCGCATTTTCCGTTTTCGGTTTGCTTAGTGGGTGGAAGTGTTCTCTTGGCCGTAAAATAAGGTAAAGTTTTCCGCCCAATTTATACGGCCTTTGTGCGCGTGGCAAATTTTACAATTTATCATGCCATCCATGACATAATTAGGATATATATAAATAACTTTTTACAGTCATTATTTTAGTTCTCTCTCCCTATATCCTATTGTGCTCACTTTGATTTATATGTAAGGTAGGTATGGGCATCATATATCGATTATGAAAATATATATTTAATCTTTTCTCTTAATTGCTTTTTCAATTGAAAGCAATTACTTTGGTGATTGCAATCAAGTGCCCCTTATGCTCGATATAAAGTAATAAAAGGGGAAAATTAAATAGAAAAAAGAGATTACTATTTAAGTTGATTTAAATTGTGGATTATGTAATTTTATTTGATGCCTTTGACATATTGTAATTTAATAAGCCTTATTTAATTTTAAAGCTTTCAGTAAAATAATAGGTAAACTTAATGAGTTTAAAAGGCAATTTTTAAGCCCGTTTTTGTTCAATCCTTTGATTTAATAACTTTGATAGATTTTTAGGCTTTCTCTTATTTAATTGTGGTTAAAAAAAATGTAAAGCTTTTAAAGTGGTTTTCATGGCATTTAATGAATATTATAAAATACTCCATTTATTCTATATATTCAAAAATAATAGAATTTAATTCCACAGATAACATCTAACATCTGCTAGAAATTTTAATTTGTAATTCATGTAAAATTTTAATTCAACCAAGTTTTCATTACATAAACTTTAAATATCTTTCATAGTTTAAGGCGTTGCATGGAATCTTTCTTCAAACTCTTCAAAACTTTAATAAGATTTCTGGTACAACTTTCTTTGGTCAGCTTTTGACAGCGAGCTCATTTCCTTTCCACTTTAAACTTGGCCAAAAAAATCGTCGGTTGACGAACCGAGCGATCTGGGAGCGAAAGTTTCTCAGATTTAGTTTAAAAACTTATGTGCAGCTTGGGCTAATTCGATTACTTTCCAACGAACAGCCAAAATGTGCACAGGAGCAGGGTAAAGTTTTCTGATCCTGCTCGTGGCCAAGCGAAATTCAATTCTGGCCTTGAATATGTCGGCTAATTTCCGGGTATTTTAAGCCCTGTTCCTCTTTACCAAATTCTCATTTCGCAGCATACGACACATCAATGGAGCTAAACCGAATTATTTATGGGCAAACGTTGTGCAATCAATTAGAATCCCAGCTCGAATGGAAATCCATGATCCCCACTGGCTAGGAGGATGATGGTGACTTACCCGCCGTGCAGAGACGCATGTCCTCGTCGTATCCGTCGGAGCAATCGGGTGCACCATCGCATAAATATTGGATGGAAATGCAATTACCATCGCCGGGGCACTTGAAGGGCTCGTATGGATGACAGGCCTCTGCAAATAGAAATGAAAAATATGTTCATGACTCCAGCGAGCGATTGGAAATTATTGCAAAAATACAGCTTTAAGCTGGAGCTTAGTGGGTAAGCCAAAATATTTGAGGATTTACAAACGGAAATGACAGAAATGGTGTCATTATTTATTGGCTAAGCGGGTTGGCATGAGATTCATTTTATTTATTTACTTATTGGTTTTGTTTGTTTATTTTTTGTCATGTCAACCGTGCGTATACGAAATATATGCGAAATATTAATCATGCAAGCTCAGCATATTATGTTTTTAATTTGAATTAAATTGAATTCAATCTATAAATAATTACCAATTTTCCCTTCTTTTCATAATAATAAATACAATTTCTAATATAAATACAAAACTCATTACGGAACCAATTTGAAATTAAGCAAAAACAAAAATTGAATTTAGTTAAATTGACAAACAAACAATGCCCTTAAAAGCCACGTCAAAAATAAGCCAGGAAAAATATTACAAAAATGTTATCTGACAATTAAGGAAATTAATTTACTTTTGTTTTGCTTTTCCTGCTTTTTGCTCTGTTTGCTTTTTTTTCTCACAACATTTTTGCTCCTCATAAAATGGCGTTAAGTAAGCTTTCAGTTTTATGTCGAGGGCGTAAAAGAATGAAAAGGATAACGGCATGATAATGTTTCGCCATCAGAGTGGAACACAAACACCATCCTTCTCCCCCAAAAAAAGGGAACAACAAGAGGACCAAGTTAATTGAATTTATTGTTTTCGGTTGTGCCAGGCGGCCTCAACATATTTTAGACAATTTCTTTTATTTATTGTGAAGCTTGTTTACAATATGAACCTTATTCATTCATTTTTTAGGCAGAGGCAAATTGGTTTTATTAGGCTCTGCACGTGGACTTGGGAACATTTTTGGGAAAAACAATTTTCATTTTTCAACGCCATTTTGCACGGTTCGGTATTTGTGGCATAAATCCCCATCGCAAACAAAAATGTTGGCTCTTTGGCTTTTGTTTTATGGCTGCCACAAACAAGTTAAGCATTCAAATAACAAATCCTTTTTGTTGAGGGAAAAGTTTAATTTAATTTCGCTTGCAAAGGAATCAGGCTGAATGTCCTGACACTTGACATATTTTTTCTATAAAAGTTACGCTGGAGTTTTCGCTTTTCTTTCTTTTATCTTGGAAAACTTTTCGGGGGGAAACCAGAAATAATAAAGTCCACAGCCGTGTTGTCAAGTATGATTGTCGGAAAAAATGTCGGATTTCGTCGCCTCATAAGTCGAAGACGGAGCTTTATTTAAGCCTTAATATTGCCAAGGTAAACGAACCTGGCGACCCGTGGCACGCGCCAGACAAGTTAATTTCGTGTGATTAATTATTTCGTCGGCGAATGTCCAAACAATTGAAATTTATGTGCTCGACCACACACTACTAATTGACAGGCCGAGGGATCTCCAATATAGTAACGACAGTCCCCAAATCAGTTCCCCCGGCAAATGATTCACTGCCAAAAGTGTTTCTTCGGTTTATTGTGCGTGTTGGTGCGCAGATTGAAAAGGTCAAACGGGCCAAAGGGTTGGCCTGCGTTGTCCTGTGGTGTCCTGCCCTTTAGCCGGTCGCCCTGTCGAAGCTGGCCTTAACGCCCGGCTCTTAAAGTTGGCTTTTATGAGGCATAAAAGGGACAACTTTTGTACTTTGTTGTGGGCATTGAAAGCGTTTGTTTTTCCCTTTATATTTTGTTGTCGGGTTTAGTTTAGTCCGGGTCTTGCTTCACGTTTTATACGCCAATTGATTGCCATTTGAATACTTTATTATTTTTAATGCCCAACTGGTTTACGACTATACGTGATTGGAAACCAGTAAAGGAATTGGTAATGCCAAGTTTTCTATTTCTCTTCTCCTTTTTGCATGGTTTATTGACTTTAAGAAAAGGTTTAAGTTCTAGAAGGGAGCCTTTTTAGAACAAAATGGTTGTGTTATTAGTTAAGATGTTTTTTGCTCAACAAAACTTTTATTTTATTTACAAAAAATCCAAAACAAAAATGGCCTTTTTAAGGTTCTTAAATTTAAAGTTACAGTTGAACACACAAGGAGTTCATCTTAAAAGCTGACTACAAAAATGCTGCCCCATTTTGATGCATATCAACTATCCCCCGGGGCTTAATTGAAACGCAAGCAAACACTCTTTTCACATATTTATAAGCATAAACACACAACCCATCAGCTGTGGTTTTGCACCGAGACACAGATATTAATTTCCAAAAAATCGACGGGGTGGGGCTTCAAAAGAGTCGTGTGCTGCACACATAATGTTGCATAAATGTCATAAATAAGTAGACGACAGCACGCAGCACTATGCTTCCCCAGGGTCCCAGATTTTCTCTGGCATACGAAAATAATAAAAATACTAAGCATATACAAGGCTAACCAGAGTTAAATGAAGCGTAAAGCTTCTGGCCACACACAGTGTTGTTTCCGCCTGACAATGTCCGAAAGCTACAAGCCAAAATTCTATCCTTTATCCTGTACGAAGGAGTACAGCATTTTGCTAAGCGCTGCACGTGACACCAGGAAATATTTCTCCATTCGGTTTTTGTTGGCTTTCCCTTAAGGAATATTCTTAACTCTCTGACATTGTGGCCGTAAAAAGAGTGTAATAACACTATGCAACAAAATTGACACTTGATCGGGCAAGTGTAGTATAGGAAAATTGAGCTGGAATACAAATCATTTAGTATAAACATTTTACAGGGCGTAAAAAAGAAAATAGCTATGTGCATTTTTATAGAATTAAACTAAACTTTAATATATTAGAATTCGAACTTTGAATATCATTTCTCAGACCTTTTTCCTCATTTTCAATAATTGCAGAAACTAGCTCCTTGTGTGCATTTAGAAGCATTAAATGAAGTACAAAGAAGACAGCTCTTTTTTTATAAAATATTGTAAAAAGTATAAAGTTACTTTTCACAAATGTGTACGTTAGTGTAAAAGATAAAGACAACCTGCGAGACCAGTTAACAGAATTTTAGTTTTCATGTGTCAATTTGCCAAGGAAGAGCAGTAGCAACAACATCGACTTCGACATTGGCATCAGCAAGTGTTGTCACGCATGGCGTATGCGTAATACTGCCTTATGGCTCTCGGCTAGAGCTTGTGTTGTATCAGCTGCTCCTCTATGTATAGATTCAATAGCCCATCCTCTGCCTCCCCCCGCCAATTGCAGTTCACCTGACCCACGCAATTGCCTGGGCGTGTCCCAGTTAAGGGTGGCTGCTCTTTATGGCCGTCAGGCAATATCTGTCCAAACAAACGGAGGGATATTGTGGGCGAAGAGCTCCATGGATTCAGTTCAAGTTTCTGCCAGACGTCGATTCACTGACAGCTGCCGGCTTCAAAGCGGCCAAGACACAAGTTTGGAGCTAACAAGCGACAGCCAGGTACAGTTATGACCAAAAGTTACACTTAATGCGACAAGGGGGAAGTTATGTCCGGTTTCGGCTCACTTTAATAGTGAGTTTGGGCTTATGTGGATAGTGAGAGTGTTCATTAGAATGTGTGTAGTGTACTTGTGAGGGTTGCTTAAGTGGAGGGGTTAATTGGGATAAACATAGGGAAGATGTTGTTTCTTAAAGAGTTTGAAAATATATATGCTGGAATCTTTTTTTATATATTTATCTGTCTGATTTAAAATATTATTTTATAAAGACATGCCAGCTTTAAAATTTCTTAAAGTATGAAAACCTCTTGCCATATAATTTCCCATAGTTTCTGTGAACTTCTGATTAATTATAAAAGCCTTGAGGGAATGAGTTTCTTTCCTTTAAGAGCAAACTTCCTTGAAACCGACTAACTTTTCTCCATATCCAAACATTTCCTGGCCATAATTGAGGTTTGCATATGGCAACCGCAGAGTGACTAACCAAAGTCAGCAACTGTGGCCAACTCACACTATGTAGTCTGCACTGCTGGGTGAAATAAACAAAGGGAACGGCACAAAATGACGTATACGCAATATCAACTAAATAATTGCACACACACCCTTGGCCGGGCGCTCACTAATGAAAATTACTTTCCTTGGCTGTCAGTTGGGTGCCGGCATATGCGTGTTCTGGGTTTGTCGCGCTCAGCTCCTCTGGATCCTTTTCTCTCGCTGAAACCAGTTTGATTGCATTGGCAAAAACAATAGTGGTAGCAACAGCAGCAAGAACTAATTGTTTTGCTTATAAATTAGCACATTTGTATGCACTGCCACGTGCACACAAGCAAACGAAACTCTGACGTAATTTATTGGAGCCACACTATGAGAAAATCTATAGTACTTTCCACTCGCCTCACCTCGAGGACATGCATCGCGTTGCTTCGATTGTCTTGCCACAGTTACGGTTACGGTTACGGCCAACGGCAACGGAGTGTGAGATATGGCCCTGATCCGGCATTATTCTCGCATCTGCAAGTGTGCACGGGCAGGAATGCCAGCTGACAGTATGGAGGCAATGACAAATAGGGAAATCGATTGGCAGGAGTTGGGGAAATGCCAGAACTCGAAAACAGAGAATCGCTGGAAGGGAAGTTCACAGTGGTTTTAAATAATCTTGATTATATTCGGAGCTGAGTTGCTTAAATCGGGAAAAAAGCTCCAATGATATATAAAAATTAAGATATATTCGAATTAAGTTAAGTATTTTAATTGCATTTAACCAGGTTTGAAAGCATTACTTAGATTAAGGCAAACTGCTACACAATAAACGCATTTATACTTTAATATTATTCATAATTAGTTAACCAATGATTAAGTATATAACAACGCATGTTTAAATGGTTTTTCTTCTTATTAGAAATTATGTAAAAGAATCGTTAGTCAAACTAATCTGATAGTTTCGATTTCTTATTCTGATTTGATATTTAATTATATATAGTAGTTATTCACTGACTGCATTGCATCATACATGTCAAAATGAACACATTCTGTTATAAAAATACAATAGACCTTGAAATCCAATTTCAAAATCAATTTAATATTCCAACCGATGCACATTAACTCCTGCTTTACGATACCAAAGTGAGTCTTAAATAATTCATTGGGCAAACATTTTGAAACATTAATTACCAGTATCCATTAGGGCGCTTAGGCAAATTGACCAAGGCAATGCACTCTGGCATACATACATTGTTGAGATGGGGTAAAGTTTAATTAGTTGCATGATAAGGAATATGACACAATGCCAATCCCATTAATTTTATATTCATTCTCTGTCTGATGGCCCTTTCACACTCTCTCACATTCAAGTTCGACACATCGTGTAATAAAATATTCACATTATCTGGATGTAAGGTTTCCCTTCGCCTGTCTACTGCTAATTTACATTAAAAATTACTAGAAGGAAATATAATTTACTATTCACACGTCAGAATGAAGTTCAAGGCTCACTGAACCATTAATTATAAAATGGAGTAATCGAGTCGTAATCAATTTTAATTATTTCCACCGCAAAATGGAACTTATGCCGCCAGCTTGGGCAAGGAAATTGCGTTAAAAACTTTTCCTATCCATCGATTGGTCTCTCTATCTTATGCATTCAACCAGGAAAAAAGTTCGCCATCTGTTGCTCCAACTGAAATCACAGCCAACCAGAAAATCAGAACCGTTTAAAACAAAACTCTACAGCAAACCCAGTGCGAGGCAAGTTTATGACTCTCAAAAGTCTGCCGTGAAACTTTTCACTATTATTGGCCAATAAAACAAAAAAATACAGCGAATAAAAACATGGAACAAAAATGCGCTTTCCATAAAGGAAATGCCTTTGTTAAAGTGCAGAAAAAATACATGTGCGAAGAGAATAAAAAAATTTGCAATCGTAAAAGCCGGGATGGGATTTTTCCTGTTCTGCTCGCTCCACCAAATGGTTGAGAGTGCGGGAAACTAATGCAATTTGTTCCGGTCGAAGGGCTTAGGCGTGTCCGTGTGGGATTTGATTTTTTACGCAAATTGTTGACGGGAAATGAAGCGGAAATGAGAGCACATCGTTAAGGTGCACAAGCCCTTCCTTGGCATGCAGAAGTTTAAGGGCCGAACCCATCAGCAATGGCTTGTTAGCAGAAACGCACATGCCAGGCCTGAATTTGATTATAATTTTTCCGTTCAGGTGGAAGTTGATTAAGTGCAAAGGAATTATAAGCTTTAAATTATGCGAAACTCGGAGAATATTTTATTAGAATGGGATGTAAGTTAAAGGCCCTTCTTTTTTTATTCAAAATCATTGTTTGTCAATCCGTTCTCTACTGACTTCAATATAGACTGCTTAAATAATTATACATAGCTTATATATAAAACCTAGATACATAGTTTATTATTTTATATATTTTATGTTTTGCTATCTTTCTGAAATTTATCCAAAGGCACTAAATAAGAGTGCGAGCTTTACAAACTCAATTGTAATTCCATTCGGATTATAATCTATTACGCAGTTGTACACTTTTTAAACTAAATGCCACGGGCCGAATGTCAGTTTAGCTTAATTAACGTTTGTATCCGCTAAAATAATGCCCTCTAAAAATATGAACTTTTTTGTAACAAGTAAAACCAGAACTAAAACACAACTGCAGCCAGATAAAAGGTTGTCAAAATGTTCGCTTTTTTTTGGCAAATTTTCCCAAACATGCGACAGACAGAAGAACGTCATTAAACTAAAATAAGTGAGGGACTGAAAGCATGTCTGTCCCCACAGTGCCCCGTCCCTTGGTCGGACCCTTTGCTCAACTAAAAATATACATTCGCAAAATGGCTAAAATGGGCGAAATGGCTGAAATGTAGTGGGACAGTCTGTGGCTGCACTTCACGCAATCAAACTGAATGAATGCCAGGCCAACAATTGTCATTTGGTTGGCGTGCGGTGGCAGCCGCAAACAAGCAAATAGCAACTGAGATGTATATACCGAGATATAGAGAGATATAGTATGTATGTGCCAGATATATATACACCAGTCAAAGTTCGCATTAGAATCGTGGCACCAGCGAGTCAGAATGGAAATAATTTCGTGCAAACAAAAATGCCAGACGAATGAGAAATCCAACAGAGCATGGGGCAAGTGCTACGAACTTCAAAGCAAATAAATAGAAAAACAACCAGTAACAAAACGAAAACAAAATAAAAACGCCACTGACACTATTACGACAATGAAAACATTTCACATGATCCTAATCGTCATGTGGATATTTTTGTTTGTCTGAACTGGGCACCATGAAAAACTGTTCACTTTGCGGTTTGTTTAGAACAATTAAAGTGTCACGCACCAGACTTACAATAATTAAATAAATAAATAATATAAATAAGTAAATAGAACAAAATAAATATAATGTAAAATATAAATAATTATGGACTTAAGTGACTTATTAAAAATATCAATAAGAGTAAATCGTTCAGAACAAATAAAAAGCTCATAAACTAATGGTTTTTCTTTTAAAACAAAGTTCTTTAAAGTTTAAAGTATTCTTTTAATTTAAAAAAAAAAATAAAAACTACAAAAATATCTTACATTTTGTATATATTTAGTAAACAAATACATTTTATTTCTATTTAAATTTAAATTTCAAGAATATAAGCAATTTTAAGTACCCACAAGGGCTTTATTTCGGATCGTTTAACGCTTTAACCGAACAAATGGCCTGCAGTGCCATCAAATTGCCGGCTAACAACTTTTACGTGCGAGTGTCGTGCCGCAGGCAATTATCAAAATGTAACAGTGAGACACAAAAGTCAACTGCAGCAATAAATACGGGTGTTGGTGTAACTCTATCTTAATCTCTGGATTGTAACGATATCCCGCTGTTAGTCGTTTGCCAGTTGCCAGTTGGCAGTCATCAGCGCCTTGACCCATATTTTTTGCGAACGACCATGGCCAATGCCAATGTCGTGAAAAGGGAAGTCATTAAATTGATGGAATTTCCGTTTCCGTCTGTGACTTTTGCATCAGTCCCTTTCCTCCACTGTCTTTGTGAGATGGTGTGGAAATAAAACGGGAATTATTAATGTTTATGCACTCACGTGGTAATGACACTGTCAATTCTCAGCTCTTTGTTCACTTCAGCGGGTGCGGTAATTGAATTACTGAGTAAGAACTCCGGACATAAAAGAAGAATTGCTGGGGATCGGCTTCAGCAAGCTGTAAAATTGATTGCCCACTTAATTGGCATTTGATTTTATGGCTGACTCAGGACAAATCGGTATTGATAAGCGGTTGACTTTGAGAGTATTATTTTCCGGCTACTTAAACTCGTCCGCCTTGACCCCCCACTCTATACGGTGGCCCATGAATAAACATTTAGCCGAAGACAAAATCCTTTTTCCCTTTCAAATGTCTGAATGGTTTCCATGCTTTAAAATGCAAATGTCAAGCCCGAAATAGGTTCAAGGTTCTGGGTCCTTAGTACCTCACCTTGTCCTGGCTGACACAATTTCACCGGGCCGCCAGAGCTCATGTTAATTGCTCCGGAGGACCTTGCACTTCGCTCTCTGCAAGGGAAAATGCTGAAATAATTACCACTTGAGCTGCTTGCTGCTGCTGGCAAAGAAATATGACAATTACGCCAACGCAGGACGTGGACATGGTTGGTGGTGTCCCTGGTGGCAGTCAGTCGCTGCGCATTAAGACAAGAATTCCCCTCCTGCTGCCCGCTTGCATTTTGCCATTTAATTTGCCATATTCTCCCCATGGTTACGACTTAAACAATTAAATGGTTTCAGTAAATTAAGGCGCGTGCTTAACTTTTCAGCGCAGCTACTGCGGGGTTCTACGTTTAACAAGCTAGTTTTGTTGGGGTTTCCTGCACAGCTTAAGGCTAATAGATAAGTTTTTAGAATGTTTGAGCTTCGACATAAGGTTACAGTTGTGGGTGGCTGAGATAATACTGTAAAAGTAAAATTTTTGCAAGTTTAATGTAATAGAAGTTCACTTTTGAAGAAAATTCAAAACTAACATATATCTCCAAAGTTTTCTCCAAAAAGTTGGTATTTTAACAAGTTATGTAACGAAGATGAAAGGCTTCAAGGTCTTAAACTCTTCTCCGCTTTCCGCTAAAACAGGCTTTAAATATAGGAAACTAATTTAAGATCCACAAATTATAGCTGCACATATTTTCTATTCAATATCAGATGTAAGCTTTTATATATTTTAAGCTTTGAATAAAATATAGTATAGAGCTCTTTATAATTTTTAAAGACAAAGGTTATACATACCACTTATTATTGATGATAAAAAGACAAACCTTCGTTTGATTATTAGAGTGCCCCCCGATGGTATTAAATAAAACACTTCCGTTCCAAATCAGTTTGCGACTTTCTCCAGAAGTTTCCCCCGACGGCTCACCGCTTTTCCACACTCAATCAAATTGATCTCTGCCGAACAAAGCTTTCCCCTCAGTCTCGCATCGAAATGTCAAGACATTAGCGTACAGGCCACAAAATTAATGAGCCCTAATCAGGGCGAGAATGTTTGGCCAAGTTCAAGTTTAGCCGGGTTTCTTCACGGTGGGACCGTAATGGAGGGCACGTTACGGAAGTACAATGAAGTCGTTTGCTGCAGGATGTTGCCTGCAAGTTGCCGTAATTGACAGATGGTACCGACATTCGTTTTGATTAGCATTCTATTGGCTGAGTTTTCCGTTTTCCGGTGGAGGGTGTGAAAAAAAAAATACAGAAAATTTAAGACAGGTCAGGGTAGAGTGAGGAAAAGCTTTTCTATCTTTATTTTGTATTTTTTTCCAGCTTAGCTTTTTTCCACCTGTACATTTCATGCCATATTGCCTTTTCCACAAAAGCGCCAAGAGCAACAAAAGTTGCGCCAACAAATTTTATTTTTTTGTTATTCTTCATTCTTTTGCGTTGTTTTTTCCCCGGGTTTTTTTTGCCGCTGTTTTTTTTGCTGTCACCTGATGAAAATCACACGGCTCAATGCGCAAATTACAAAAAGCGTAGGACGTACGGCGAAGGACGAAGGATAAGGTCGCGGAGGTATCTTTTGCATTTCACAATAATGAAATGGCTTGACTCTTTGATATTTAATGCGCCGGCAATGCGAGTCGCAGCCTGGTTTATGACGCAGCGGTTTTTGTATTTCGTATCAGGTATCCATCACATCCCCCTTCGGCCATCAATCGCTCAATAAACCATCGGACTTAATTTTAAATAAATTTCCCCAGAACCCATTTAATCGATAAGCCTGCCGCCACCACCAGCAGCAGCAGCATCCCATGTCTGCGATAAGACAACAGTAACATATATCCCTGGGCCCACAGCTTAGCGCCTCACTGCGGAGACAGCTATAATCCCGACCAGAGCGCCGAGCACATATGGTTCTGTTCCTAGCAACCGGATGTCAATATGTAAATTCAATCCAGAGTATTATGGCGAAAAACTCACACAGGTGGTCCCCTCGTCGTTGGGGGAGGAAAAACAATAGGAAAACACGGAGGAAGCGGTACGTGTGCGCAAAAAAATAAATATATATAAAACAGTTTATAAATTATTCAGATTAAAACGTTTTTGCCACCCGCCGCCTCACATGTTAGCTGTGACTTTGATGTTGGCCTAATGCAAACGGAGCCCCGTACCTGAAATTAGCCACCAGTTTCAGGACCACCAGCTGCGCAATCCACGTAAACGACAGGCCAAATGGCTGAAGCGACAGAGAACAGAGAGTTTAAAGAGGCGCCCTTCAGTGCGTTGATAATTTCTGGTGGAGAATTTAGTACCCTACAGCGGAGTTGATATAGTTTAAGGTCACATATAAGTTATGCAATAGCACGATGAATTTTGTAATAATATATAATATATTAAATATTAATTTGTATTAAAACATAGTTCTAGTAACAAGTTAGTGATTAGCTAAATTTTAGCACAAACTCATTTTCCCTTTTTAAGAGAACCTCATTCAACCTAAGGGTATATTTTCCAATATCTTGTGTAATCCGTACATGATACTCATATAAACAGGATATTCCACACGTAAGTAATTGAGACTGGTTTATCTACATATAAAAATAATAATAATAATAATAACATGGTTAAAGCGCAGACATATACCTGAATTAGATTTAATCACAATGTTGCAGGATTAAGTATTGATATATTATTCAAGAATACAATTAACTATTAATCCTCTTAAAGTCCACCCAATGTAGCGCTAAGAAGACCTGACTAAGCTATTCAGCCTGCTCGAAAGTAAACAAATGCAAATATTATATAAGGCAAACCAGTCAGTTGTGCTCGTTGTGATATTACAACCTATAATGTCAAAAATATTATTTTAGTTAAAATAACAATTCAATCAGCTTTTTGTTATATTTCACTCCTAAATTATTGCCTAAAAACCCCTAACTGAACCTCAACTGGGACTTCAATACCCAATTATTATCCTCTTTCCAAATTCATCGCTCTCAGCTGTTCAAACAGCGCCGAGCTGCGCTTTGATTGATTCGGATGATAAATTTGCTTGTGCCGGGAATACACTCAAACATGGATGATGAATTCATTTCAGCCAAGGGCAAATCAATCAATCAAAGGCCAAAATTTTCCAGGCTTGTTATGTTGGCATAGCCTAGGCGAAAGGGAATATCTGTTGCCCATTTCTAGGATTAATTTTTTCACATATTTTCAATACCAGCACAAAATGGTAGTTCTTTCGATTCCATTAGGCAATTATCAAATGTTCTGCTGGCTGATGTAATTTTTTTAATTAATCCTTGATCTAAGGATCATACCAGCATATCCATATCTTGCCATTAAACTGGCGCTCTGATTAAATTAGATTTGATTCGTGTTTCGGGCGTGTGGGTTGTCTTTGCTGCGGTCCTTTTTTTTTGCATCGTTGTGATTGGCCAACTTAATGGCTTTGTAATGATACCACATTGATTGGCCCTAGGGGACTGGGCCAAAATAATTTGTTTTCCGATCAATGTCCAGCGATAGGGCAGAGGCTTCGCCTCACCCAATTAGCCGACGGGGCCATTTGTCAAGGCGGCTTATTGAGGTTGCCAGAACATGTATCGATTTGGTATTAGTTTTCGGAAAAGGTCAGCGAATCGCTGTGTGCTTGAAGTTTGGACACAAATTGACTTACCTCAATAATTGAAAACTTCAAAAAGGCCCTGTCTGTGGAATTACTTTTAGGATAAATTACTTGGGATTTATATGCCGCACACTTTGGCTGTTGGCTATGCAAATTAACGTGAAATTCAGAAGTGCCAGCAGCACATTTATTTCCATCAGACAGTGCACAGTTTTATGCAAATCTGCCAACAGACAAAATAATATTAAGCCGCCGCAAAGTCAAGAGAAAGTTTTTCGATTTCGTGCGTAAATTATAAACACAAATATCCCCAGAAACGCTTGCCCCAGAAATTATGAGAACTTAGCCGCAAAGTTTTCAAGCGAGACGGGACATAAATCACAACATTCCGGCTGGGAGGAGCAGTCTGCGGCTCAATTATGCCAATTTATGCTAAAGCAAAGCCATAAAACGCAATAAATATAAGAAGCGGAATAAAAAGGACAAATGTCGCATGTGAGTGTGCGTATATAAATCAAATTAATACGATCCAGCGAAATGAAAGCGATTCGAGCGCACGCAAAATGGAAGACCAACTGGCACACGAGGCGTATGCGTAATGAGTGCAGACGTATGCGCAATTTTATGAATAATTGACAGCTGAACTTTAACAGCTGTCTGGAGCGCTAAAAAGAGCCACTCACTCACCATTCACAACCCACCCCAGTCAGTCAGTCAGTCAGTCAGCCAAACAGCGCGCAGCCTCAATGCCCTGCACACTCCTTTTGGCCATCAAAGGGTCCGCGCCAATTTACATACATGAGCAAAAAAAAAGGCAATTTCTGGGGTGGCTGCCAACAGCTGCAGCTGCTCATCATCATCATTATTTTAAATAAACATTACGCCTGGCTTTATAACCATTTATCACATTTGCAGATTTATGTCCTGCCATTTGGCCACGCACACACAGAAATGGCCAAAGAAAGTCAGTGCTCGAGCAAATTAGCCCACTTGCAACGATGCGGAGATGCCCTTCAAAGGGGTAAGCAGTGTTAAACTTTGTTATTTTCTATAAATAAAAAGAAACCTTAATATTTTTTAAATTATATAGAAATTGTACAGAAATTAAAGAACAATTTCTTGGAATATATATACATTTAAAGGAACGATGAAACTCTTTTAGTTATATCTTTCCTTTAGTGTTTTTGTTCTATATTTTTGCTATATACCCAGAAAAAAAATTATATATTTATAAATACATAAATACCTTTTTACTTTATACTCGCACAAAATACCTTTAAATAAAATTAAAGAAAACTCATATAGATGTTACATACAACTTTCATTTAGTTTCATTGCACACAATTCCCGCCGGTAAAGCTCAATAAAAGAAGAGCTAAAAAAACTACTCAACATAGTACAAAGATCAGATTTTCATGAAGTTGAATAACTTCCTATATGCACCCAACATACTGAGTGTAACCCAATGACAGGGTATTATAAATCATGGCACGTCCAACGACCGCGAGCAAAAAACGTAGAAAATCATAGCGGGTCGCTTAGCTAGAAACGCGTTCACCGCTCACCGAGGATTTTTCAATCACAGTCCCGTTTTTCGAGCCGTTCACACGGCATACATACATATTGATTTTCGCGTTTTTTTTTTCTCCTTTCGACCGCTTCCTCTTTTTTCATATAAATGTGCATGTATACATTTCAGGCGAGGCTGTCCGTTCTTAATGGTAATTGGTGCCTGCATAACCATTAAAGGGTTTTATGCGAATGACGTGGACGTTACATGCGAGTGTGTTTTTCAGAGGGGGGAGAAGAGAACGAGAGAGAGGGGTTGGGACTAATTTTAGGTACGTGCCAAAGTCTAGGCCATTGGTGTTATAAATGTGGGTTAGCCGGGCTTATATTTGGATGGTCCCCGAAATTCTGTTGATTGATATTTTTAACGCTGCGAAAAATCAGCAACTGCTGTCGGGGATTATTTACAGATTTGGGAAAGTTTTACGGGGGTAAAGTGGGAGTGATAAAAAGAAATAGGTGAATAAATGAGTACAGAGATAAGCAACAAGAAATAATATATGTTAAGTGTTTTTTAAGGCTCAAATAATATATTTTGTTTAGTTTTGTATGTAGCCCTTTTCCACATTACAATATTTTTGGTTTAAATTGACACTGAACATGAAATTGCTTTGTCGACATTTAAAAACATTAATTGAACATTCTAATAGGGAAAATATATATTTAAATTATTTTTTCCCCTACTTTGACGAAAATTAAAACTTTGAAAAGTAAGAATACATTTAAAAATATTGAAAAAATTAAAGGACAAATTGTGTAATAAAAAAAAACGAGAGAACATTCTTGAATTCAGTTTTAAATGATAACAGATAAATAATATATTAATACAAATATCCCAAAACATTAAATCGATTTAGAAATATATATTTTTAGCAGCTAACAATTTATTAAAAATATATTTTAATGTAACTTTATCTTTCAGACTCTTCTCTGACCCGCCTAAGCATGGCCCACGCGTCCGTTCCAGCCTGTCAACTTTTATTGTTCGGTGAAAACGGCGCGATTTCTTCGCTTGCTTTCCCAAGAAAAGTTGCCGGCCAACAGTTGGCCATTTTGTCTGGCCAAGATTTATGCGCGATTGCCCCAGGTTTACGAGTTACGTAGTTGCACTTCAGCTTAAAGCGAAAGAAAAAAGGATAAGTCTGGGGGCAGGGAAAATCCTATCGGGCTTGAAATCGCTCATCTTCAGGCGCGCGCCCTGCTGCTATTTCATTATGAGTTAAGCAAAGTTTTTACGACTCTCTGCCTTTTGTGCCAGAGCCCGTTGCCAGAGACAGATTAAGCTGCTTTTATATATATGTACATACATATATGAAAGTCGGGTATAAGCGGCGGCTCCTCGGCCAGCAGCAGCATACTTCCACTCATGGGCGAAAGGTTAAAGTGCAACAATTTCTCAGAAACACTGAGATACCCGTGTACACACCCAAGGGGTCAAGTCGGGCAAATGGGGATTTACATTTGTCAGCATTTTTTGCTACTACCCGGGAAAATGTTATTAGATGAGTCCTCCTCGGTTCCCGTGGCATTTGTCAACAGGAAACGGATATGGCAGAGCTTGTCCAATAAATTCTTTGATGTATTTGCGCTGACAACTCCCCCGGGAGCGAGCTGAGTGAGTAGGATGTCGTACTTTATTAATGCCACTGCCAGACCCGCACCCAAACCGAATCATAAACTTGACTCAATGCCGTCATCAACAATTGTATCTCGACCGAAAAAAAAGACATACAAAATAAGAAGCTCCTGAAATTTTCCACTGTCTGCCTCGGCCCGTTGGCTAAGCAAATATTTGACCTATCGAAAGTTATACGTGTCTACAAGGAATGAGCAAACAAACCGAAAGCACAACTCAAACAATCCAGGCCACCGTATCAAATACTGTTTAGCCCCCGTCGAAGCGAACACGAAGCCAAGAAAGTAACCAAATTTGTAAGAAAATCAAGAAGAACACCAGGGGGGGATTGGGTGTAAAGCACACAATTTGTATTACTCAATTTATGCACAAAGTTTGTGGCTTTATATGTTGTTTTAGATACTTGAATAATATTTCTAAAAATTATCAACAAGGAAACTGATTTATAGAAATAATTTTTGCATTATTAAAACGTAACCAAAATATTTTAATTGTATTTTTGATAAAATTTAAACTCTGTTTCCATTGTATGTGAAATTTTTTTTCCTTCTCTTATTTTTCCATTATCACACACTTAAATATTCTTATTCAAAATCCAAGCTTAGCAACCTTTGAAAAAATCGTTCTTTATTGTCAGGCAAAGGTTTCCCCGTGGCCATCATTCCTTTGGCTTCTCTCGTTTTAGCAACTTGTCAGAAAATTAATTTAGAAAAAAATTCATTTTAAATTCCCTGTGAAAAGATATCAATAAGACTTTTAAGTCAGTAGTGGCGGCAAGACCAATTCGCGATGCAGGCCCACCATGCGATGCCCGACTTCCGGTGCCGGAACAATTGCCAGCACAAGGAGTGTCAGAGGCATGCACCTCTGGGCATAATCGACCAGCACACACAGTGCAAGTGCCTGGGCGAGGTTAATGCCTCCTCGATCTTCCTGGAGAACGTCCTGGATCTGGCCAACACGCTGGCCCAGGTGATGATCATCTGCGGGCTGCACGAGTGCAAGGCCAAGTCGACGGTGGACATCATCTCCTACGCCTTCCTGCACTACGACCAGGTGTGCTACTGCTTGGACACCACGCCCAAGAAGCGGCTGCGGAAGGAGGATCTCTTTCACGAGCTGGGCAAGAAGTCGCTGATGAACAAGGTCGAGGCACACTTGGCCTATGCCATCATCAAGCGCGGCTTCAAGGCCTTCTACTACGAGCCCAAGCAGGACTTGACCTACGACGAACAGGGCAGACCCTCGTACAACGATGAGTGCGTCTGGGTCCATGCCGCCCGCAAGTCGGCGGAGAGCCATGCCCGCTTCGACGGCCTGTCCTGCGCCGAGCAGCAGGCCTACGAGGCGAAGATCAAGATCGCCTACAAGAAGTTCTATGACCGAATGCAGACACGCAAGCGGCAGCCGGAGGGCGACGACTGTAACTGCTGCTTCTGTGCCAAGAAGCGTGGCCATCTGGTGTACGCCAAGGAGCCGGTGCCATGCACATCCCAGAAGAAGACCCGCCACGTGTGCCCCTACTGCTGCAAGAAGAAGCAGAAGCAACAGTACACACATCCGGCCCGCCAGCCGGCCAAGTGCCCCAAGTGCCACAAGTCGAGGAAGTTCTGCTGCTGCGCCAAGATGGACTTCAACCTGCAGTGGGTCAAGAGCATCTGGGAGCGTCCCGACTTCAACCAGTACTACAAGAACGAGATCGCCGAGATCGAGGACCGTCTGGTCAAGGGCACATGCTGGGTGCCGCCGGAGCCAGAGGAGAAGCTCGACGACGAGGAAGAAGGCGAGGAGGAGGAGGGCGTTTCGGAGATGCCGGCAGAGGCGTTGCTAGCCCTCGGTGGCAAGGAGTTGCCCACCCCACCGGCGCCCGAAGCTACCGCAGACCCCGAGGTGGTGTCGCCAAAGCAGGGCTCCGTTACCGAGGTGGCTGCCGAGGCCTAAGCCCGGCTCGTGTCGCCTTTGGTTCTGATTTTAGGCTTATACCTTACCAAATTCAAGGTGCTGCAACCAAAATTTAATAGATAAATAATTTTAAATTGCTCTATATGATATGCGAAATATGAATATCTGAAAAAATGTTTTTACTTTCTGTTTGTAAATTTTTTGTATTCATTTTAGGGGGAAATTAGAACAATAATCATATTCTGGTACAAGGGCCAATGTAACAGACAGAAGCAGGATAGCCGCAGCAAAAAACTATATTCCAGCCAAATCAATTTAGCATATTGGTCTATATGAAAATATATATATCCGAGATATCCGAACTCTTAATTATTTTGTTCCTTGACAAAACCCAAAACCGAAACTAAATTTTAAGTCAAAATCAAGGACTTTAGAACGCAACCTTTTCCTAACGAATAGAACTAATTGGTTGTAAATAAAAGGACGTGTTCGTGTTGCCAACCAAGTTAGCTCACTTCTGATGGCAAATGGTGTTTGCTTCTAGGTGACACACTTAGCTGAGCTCTGGTAAACGTGGCCGTCGTTTCCCATTTCGCCCACTCACACGCTCTTGGCCGGTGGTAAGCTGGCCAAAGAGCTGTGGCAACTGTCTCGGGCTCGGTGTCTACTTGGCCGAAAGTGACATGCAACAGTAATGGAAAATACATTTAATCTGGTTTATGCAGCAGCTCCGGCGCACTTCATCACAGCACTTACGCCCCCAAGACCCGCAACGACAGCATTCAACAGGGCAAAAAGGGAGATGCGGAGATGTGAAGCGCAGCGTCCTGGCAGCCCCGCGGTGAGCTCCTCTCACCTGGAGGAACACAAAGGGAGCAAGTGCTGAAATGTTGACCATCGGTGCGACGGCTGCCTTGAACTTCTCTGGCAAAAGTTTGCCACTGGCATTGCGAATTCATGAAAACTTTCCCCCTCCCTCGGCTGATGTGTATTTCACTCAATTTTCACTGGCGCGTTTTTGGCCAACAATGTCGGCGCATGTGGCGGCTGGCTGGGTGAAAACTTTTCCATTTTTCATTCTCAACCCTCCTCGTAAATTTCCATTTTGATTTGAAACCGAATTTGAACCGTGTTTCCTAGGTTGTTTGTGTAATCAAGTGGGTTAGTCATCATCGACACACCGCAGAAATAACAACGAAACACAACCAATGAAAATTTACACCTGTCGGCCGCTGGAAATTGCAAATAAATTTCAATATGCTTTGTGGTCCGGAGATGGGTCATAAATAATTGATGATTTCCATGTTGAGATAATTATATTTTCGCCTTTTAGGCAATCGAAAATTGTATCAGTATATTGAATTATTCAACGAATTATTCAAACGTAATATCAATTCAATTTGCTGCAAAAGACAGGGGAGAGAAGGCCTCCCATTTCCATTACCAGGTCTTGAATGCCCCATTTTTGGCCTGGTCATGAAGTTTAATGGATTTTTTGGCTAATGAAATTCAGGTGGTAAGTCCTGCTGAGCAATAATCGTAAGTCTAAACAGGGGAATGAATGCTGATTGCAGCGCCATGTAAGAGGCTTTCAAACTAATTACAAATTCCAGCATAAGGCGAGAGTGTCAAGTGTCAGACAGAAGTTTCCTTGCCTCCCCCAAAAGAAACTTAATTAAGGAAAAATGAAATTCTGTCCTGCATTAGTCCGTGTCGTAAGTGGGGGCCCAGTTAATTTCTCAAACATGCCACGAAGCGTTCAGGTAAAAGGTAAATGTTATGCACACTTTGCACATGACTGAAAATCGGTAAATGGCTGGAAAACTCGCCCACCTGTGCCGTGCCACTATGCGCACCTTTTCCGCTGCTCCTTCAAGGGAATCAATTTGGGGGGAAATTTGTGCGGCGAGAAAAGTGCACAAATACTAAATATTGAAATTGAAAAACCTGACCCTGCATTTGCACGTGTTCCCAGGCGGCAGATATGCATACACACTTACCATGGAAATGCAAAACCAAGATGGTGGAATGGCCAAAGAGTTCTTGGCTAAAGCCGAAGAAATGCGCAAGTCACAAGTGGATTTTCGACAGGAAAAGCCCTTCAGTCTGCATTTGTGGTTATCCTCTTTCCCCGAGCTCAAATCTTGGTCCACAGATTTCCATTTGTATGAATGCAAACGTGCTGCTGCCGCCGCTGGAAATTGGATTTTGTATATATTGTGCATTTGCCATTCGAAATAATATCTTGGCCTGGCATTGTGGCCATAAATGTGTAAATATGCTAAGTAGTTTCCAGCCATCAGCTGCCTGTGGAATTTGCAATAAATTTCTCTACTTCTTATCCAGGAAAACAGACAGCAAACAGTTAAGTTAAAAGAGCTTTCGTGATTTCAAGTGCTATTTTCTCAAGTTCAAGTGCTGTGCCTGCTCGCTCATTTCACTTTTCCGTGTTCCTTGCTGGAAAATCAATAGGCCACTATCGCCTCCCT
This sequence comes from Drosophila seguyi, assembly GCA_008042675.1. Classification (NCBI taxonomy): domain Eukaryota; kingdom Metazoa; phylum Arthropoda; class Insecta; order Diptera; family Drosophilidae; genus Drosophila; species Drosophila seguyi. The sequence continues at coordinate 16,405 of VNJU01009366.1, read as the reverse complement.
CAATGTTAGCCCCATTGACGACACATTTGTTAATGAAAAACTGTTGTTTTCGCCGAGCTCAATAGTTCTATTTATATATAGCCACCATGGCGTATGAGCAACGCGGCTAAAACCCCCCTTTGACCAACTGTTTTGTACTATACTTATTTCTTAGTTGCTTTTTTCTTCTCCTTTTTTTTGCATATTACACGACGAGCGGCTTGCCTGCGTTTTTTCCTTGGCCTGACCAACTTTTAGTGCGCAGAAAATAAATAATAAATGAGGCAACAATGAATGGCGACGGCCAGCGACGAAAGGAAAAGCACTTTCCTCAGACGGCAGACAGGGTCGTAAAAATTGACAAGATATAAAACCAATATTTCCATAGAGAAGGAAGGCGAGAACAGAAAGTTGCCCCACCATTCCGTCGAGCATCGTAAAATAATACGGCTCAATAAAAGAACAGAAGATGAGGAAAATTCAAAAGAAAAACACATTTAGTTATGACTTGACGCGTCTCCGTCTGGAGCATAAGGACGACTTTAAGGCGGGACAGAAACCATAAACATTTTTACACTCAAATTGATAATCTGGGGCCAGAGTGTTAAACTTGCCGCCTAACGGGGGGAAATCAATTGCAATCGATGGAAGCGAAGGCTGAAACTTTCCCGGCCGGACTCAATGTCGCATGATTTTCATATTAAAATGGAAATGGAATCTACCGCGGCCACAACACAGACTTTTTAATGACCTTCCCACAGCCCATTTCGCGGCCACACACACACACGACCCGATGATGGCCATTTGTTGGCTTATTTCCGCTGAGCCAGTTGACAGTTTACCGATTTAATGGGGACAAAGTGCGGATTGATCGGTGTCGTACCGTACATATATATGAAACATATACGCGGGCAAAGTCAGGGCGATATTCCGCCCATGGGGCCACTCAATTTGCATACACACATTTACTAAATATTCATAGATTTGCATATCAGTGGCGCGGCCTAGGAACATGTCCTGATATAAATCTTGGCAATCAAGCATAATTAAACTGTCGACGTAATTAAATTTATCGTACGCACTGCATGCGTAGCATCGCTCAATTCCATACCTTTCGGCCCACGTTTTTATAGCCTTTGTAAATGGCTCTGAAAATTGGCCTGTCCAAACCCATGTTTGGTCCCATTTTGCTCAACTTTCGTTGGAAATTTATACGGCTATTATTTATGCCAAGAGAGCTGCAAACTAGCAAATGGCAATAACAATAAATTGTTTCCTTTTATTCAACAAGGACAAGGGACTTGGACACTTCGTTTGAAGGTAAAACACTGCAGGTGTCCTCAGCATCTCAAATTTCTTACAAAATAAATTGGATTTGAATCAGATTCGACCTTTGGTTTGGTTTTTCTGGCAGCTGCACATGCATTTTGTAATTTATGTTTTTACTTTAACTTTAACAACTCATGGTTACTGCATATCCTTGAGAAAAAACTATATTCCCATTTATTTTGTTCCGCCTTTTGTAAACAAGGAATCCTCCTATTTACCTTTTTAGTGCCTCATAAAAATTAGCTAAAAATATTTTAATATATTCTACACTGTCCACTTATTTTCCAACCTTAATTAGCGCTTTATTACGGTTCCCTTTAGTTGCAATCACAAATCCCCGGCTGAGATCCCATTAAAAGTTTAACACCAGCTCAAATTTCGTACTTCTCAGCTTTCCTGGAGGCCATTAGAGACCACGGCAAATACGCGGCGAAGGAAATTAATTAGGAAACATGGCGGACTCGACTTCTCCAAGGCCGAAAGTTGCTAATAAAATTATTCAGAGTGTTTCAGGTTCAAGTACACACGACTGTCCCGTTCCGGGCTGGCCTAAATGCTTTCGGAGGGCGAGCTAAAGTCTAGTTGCTGCCTTTGAATGCCAAAAACGCTTTTCTGTTGGCCATTATGCGAGGCGTAATCACGTTTCAGCTTTTGCCTGAGCGCTCTGTTGATTTTGGACCCTCTCCGTGCCCATTCCCTTGCCGTTTGCGGCTTTCCTTTTATGGAAATTTCATTTTGTGCCAGCTGCAGTTGGAGCGATCACGTAAGTGCAAATGGCCAAGTCCACGGAATGTTTTGTAAGCCAATATGTCCTCGGCTGGCTCAGAGCTGCACTTGCACACGCTGGTTTGCAGATGGATTCTTTTCGTTTTTTTATTCTTTTTCGAGCTATTTTCTATTTGCATGTGGGGCACGCTCCAGCGAGTGGCATCTAGAATGCTACGCTTTGTTTGCCATTTGTTGCCGCTCAAGTCACCGCACATCGGGGCAGCTGGGACTCGGCGAAAAAACGCAAGACTCAGCACAAACCGCAACCACCTGCCAGGATATTTATATTTGTTTTGTTTGTGGGCTGGCCTTTGAAAAAATAAGGCACATAAACAAATCAAATATTACATAATTTATGCTCTACGGCTGGACCTGAGTCTGGCTCGTAAAACTAATTGAATTATTCGCTTAATATTTGTAATACTCTAGGCGAAGCTACTAAATTAATATTTAAGGGGAAGGAAATTTACGAAACAAACACATGCCAGATAAATAGGCAAAAGGAATGATGATGGAAAACAAAGCATGTTAAATAAATACATATTTACATTTATCTCAATAAATCATTAAGAATTTATAGAAAATGGTTCCCCATTCAATTTTCAGATACTACTTAATTATGTACAAGACTATTAAGCATTTCTTCAGCACAATAATACTTAAAAAGGAAGGGGAAACCAATTTAAAAACTGTCAATCAACATTTTGACCCAAAGACCAAAGAGACAATCGAGAAACAAATGCTTTCATGACGCACAGGCAAGGAAAGTGACGCAGAACCCTTTCAAGCTGTCATTGGTAGTAGCTCGGAGTGTTTCTGACTCTCGTGGCGCATTTATTAACAACCACTGGATCTGGAAGCTGACCAAGAAAAAAAAGAAAAAATTACGAACAGCACAATGCCATGGCCAGACGGCAGCCCACGCTCGTTATTGTCCGTCAGAAAGGCAGGATGCCACGGTACACAAAAGGGAGCCACAACAAATAAACGCAGTAGCACCGGCACGCCGAAACGAACCGAAACCAGGACAAAACCTAACCGAAACCAGAGCCCAACCGGACGGACCCAGGAGCCAAAGCTAAGTTAAAAGCAGCCAAAAGCGGCGAGAAAATGCACCGAGCTCTCCTTATTCTGCGGAAAATTGCAGCATAAAATATGTTGTCAGTGACAGGAAAACTGAAATTATTACACTGCCCACTAACAAAGTTGGTTTCTCACGGCGGGACCTTGTGAAGGGGAAATGGCGACAAATTGGTCACGGTTTATCCAAGGTACAAGTTTCTAGTGTTGCATTTCTCAAGTCACGATTGTTGAGAACGGTAGAGAGTGTAGGTATAAATATTTAATAATAGCTAACGCAGCGATTTTTAATTATAGATACGGTATCTGACCTTTAGCAAACTTATATTAAATGCACTGGTATATAACTTTCAAAGAGGGATCATTTCGAAATGTAGTTACGAAGGAAACCCGTTGGCCAAGGTGTAAAAATTGCATATAAGCCTTATAATTTTATATTATATAATTATTATATTATTACTATTATTGTTATTCAATAAAATGCATTTACAAAACTGTAGCTCGCTTTTATGAATTTATTTAATTATTTTCTGGTTTTCCAGGTTTTGGCTGTTTTTGTTGCGGCCACTTTGAAGCAGACAGTTTTGTGACTTGTCATGCGGCATAGAAGTGGCTTTCTCGAGTTTTTTGCAAAGTGCAATTACTGCAACTGACACGCTGTGGCTAGAAAAGAATTTAGTAGGAATTCAGGTAACTGTCAATGTGTCAACTGAAACGTAGCAAAGAGCTTTCAATAATCTTCTGAAAAATCGAACAGGACTCTGTTCTTTGCCCCGATTTATATTGGTTGAACGGGCACATCGGCACAAAGCGTTAAATGGTGTGTTCACGAAAATTAGTATAATAGATTAATTATGCTATTCATATTCATGAGATGGCCATGCGGCGGGCGGTGGCTGTTAATGTCATTGACTAATGGAAGTCTACTCGTCGTGGCCCACTGCCATAATGCCACAAATTAAGTTGGCAATCACTTGTTTTCCGAATTTATGTTTAAGCTCGAGATAATTACGTATTTAGGTAGAGTAAGTGCGTCAATCAGTTAATTAAATTAAATTGGAATTCAACAAGCAGCGTGAGCCGTGACCGACATGTTTCAAATGCCGCAAATCAACTGAGGTCCGCGGGTGTTAATTAAATAATATAAATGGAATTGCAAAGCATCCTGCGGAATAACATCACGAGCTAAAAGCTGGAAAAACCCGCAACCTGCTAAACCAATTAAAAAATTCCAGCTACCTTAAAGTTCAATTAACATAAACTTTAAACGGAAAAACCAAAAGATTCCCATCGTTCTGAGGAAAACACGCAAGGGAAAACTTTTTCGCCAAACCCAAAACTACACAAGGAGCCGAATGGAAAAAAGGAAACAAACATAAATTAAAAGCACGTACACATTTATTATGCAGCTCACCTGCCAACGAAAAAAAATCAGGTAAAATGGAATTTAAATAAAAGAAAACTGCAATGCCCCCAAAATAAAGAAGTGCTACATTTTTTATTCGAATTATACGTAGGTTAGTTACGTGGGGCAATAAATCAACTAAGGCAGGAGAATATAAAGAAAAAATTGCTAAAGAAATGAATGAGAAGCTGGCTAAAAAGAAAAAAAAAGGAATGGAATTTCATCCCCCAAAAAATCGAGTATACGCCCGGTGCGCCCTAATGAGCTTCCGAAATTAAATAGATGGAGTTGCGTTTCGTTCGATTACTCACCGCTCCGCTTCACGATGGGATTGGCCATGTGGCCGTAGAGACGGCTCAAATCGATGGCCATCGTGCCGGTGGTGGCCTGCAGGAGCAGCAGGCACACAGCGTAGGTGGGCCACATGTTGAGATGACGGTGGTGATGATGGTCCACGACCATGGACAGCCGGAGTGTTGAAATTGAAACACTCGCCTTGGACTCGAAAAGTTTTTCACACGCGCACGCACCCGCACACGTTTTCCACTTTATCCAAGTGTTTTGATGGAGTTTTCTTTCTATTTTTTGTTTGCAGGCGCTCCGCTCTTTCGCAGAAGCAGTTTTCCAGCAACTTTTCCTCGTGCCACTCGGCGGCCCTTTGATTGAATTACTGTTTGGCCCCTTCAGCCACTGCAACGGGTGTTGGGCCCGTGCTCCCTCCGTCCGTCCGTCCTTCGATACGCTAATCGTTCTCTAATGGAGTTATACGCACCAGAAATTAGCTGCGACCTTTTTTCCGGATTCCCTATCTTTAACGTTGCTAAAAAGTTTCGATTCGTTTCCTTTCGTTTGCGTTTACTACGTGGTTCTACGGACTATATGCAAGCTTTAACCCGTTTGGTTGTTTCTCGGTTTTGTTTTATTTTTTTTTTTGTTGTATTTCGTATTCGTTTTCGTTTGTTTTGTTTTTCGTTTTGTTGAAATTAAAGTTGAAAATAATTTTGCAGGCAAACAAATATTTATATGTGTATATATAGATATATGTTTTTAGTCGACTTTTTACATTTTTCTACACTGCAACGAGAAGATAGAAAGGGAAAAGTTCATTAACACAAATATTTTATATAGATTTTATTTTTATATTTTTTGTATATATTCAGACAAAAGAATTTCCAAGCTGTACTTCCATAAAAATTTAAGTCAAACTTCACACCTAATTACCACATTTTATGACTTAGTTAGGAAAGATATTTTAAACTGCAGCAGAAACCCTGAATTGAAACCTCAAGAGCTTGACAGCGAATGTCCTATGGCTTATCCTGAGTCGTCTCCAGGAGGCAATTTACATACCGCAGCGACTCAAGTCACCCAGTCACCTAATCAGCTTAACGAACTTTAACTTTTCCCCGCTCATTTTCCGTTGGTTGTTTTATTTTTTGGGCATATAACGGCGACAGTTGCCAGCCCACCAGGGAATAGAAAAGTTGAACAACCCTTTTTCGTATAATTTTTAGATGGATTTCCAGCGCTCACACACTCGAGCGACCCTTAATGACTCTCTCGAGCACCCAGAAACACATACGAAGCGTGTAACCGAAAAGCGGCAGTAAAAAAGAACGGAAGCGATGGCTAAGGGGCAAAAACAGGGCCAGACATAGACGAACCTTTAATTATGGCCAAGTTAACCCTTTCGTTTTTTGCTCTTTTCCCTGCGCAAGCAGAAGTTGAGAAAAAGTGGGAAAGTGTTTCAACTTTTGGGTATACTTTTCGGGGCAATCAAAAATGGACACACGACAAGATACACTGCCCTCTGCCCTCCATCCTGCCGTCCGTCCCACGAAGCCTTGGCCCCTTCAATTTGAAAAGGGAAAAGTTAAAGGCAGGACGGCGTGACCAAGCTTTTTAATTAGTCCTTTTCCCTAGCTCTCAGGATCTATCCGGCCTTGAAAATTGAATAATGAACAAAATAATATTTATTCGAATAAGCACAGCTAAGCTGAGGGATAAGTTTCGTGTTGAAATTCAAACTTTTTCCAGGCTGTTAAAAAGTTTCCTCTAAGCCAAACTATAAAGTTTGGATTGCCTTTAATTTTAAGACCAAAAGAAATTTTGAATTCTAAAAGTTAAACTTTTTTCCGTCTGCCATCAGTGAATTAAGCCGTTAAATCTCGTAACAATTCCCAGGATAATATAAACTACCCTTAGCCCATTGGCAAGGGATGTAAAAACAAAAATAAAGAACATAAAGTTCTCTCTAATAGCCTGAAAATGAAACTTCTGCCTTGGCTAAACCGATTTAATAAACACCTAAAAGGGCACACGGCATCGGAGCCGTCCGGCAAAACACGCAGAAATACAGGACGATTTCCTGGCAGGAAGGAGGAGCATTGGACTCCTAAGACACGTTAGCCAAATAGTAAATATCAGCCACAGGAGACCCACAGACAAATAGAGAAGACCAAGAAAAATATCCTGGAAAGTGAAACGCGGAAAAAAAGTAAAGTGAATTACTGCCAAAATGTGGCCAAAGAATGCGGCGTAAAACGCTTGAGTGGGAATTGGCCGAGGTGAAGGTAAAAAGAGCATGAGGTTAAGTGTAAAAAGCCATTTGTAAAATTTGGAAAAATAAAACAGGTGGAAAAGATTTATCGGAGAATTAAGAAATGGGTTTCAGAGGCTCCACCACTGAGCAATATTTGTATTAACGAATAAAAGATGATAATGTAGCGGCTCTAAAGTTATCACGATAAGTTTTAAAATACAAAAAATGTACATAAAATTGTGTTACTTGAATTTAATTATTTACTAAGGGACTAAATTGTTTTAAAAACAATAATTCCAGAAAATGTAAATGGTGAAGTTTTAGTAATATTAAAAAATCATACAAATCAATACTAAAAACTTTTTCTTAACTATAATAGTTGTAAAAATAAAATCACACAATTTGAGTTGAAATAAATAAATTACAAAGCACTTAAATCCTGGGATATTTACACCTAAAACGTTTCTAAACCGATTAAATGGGAGTATTGGGCCAAAAAGAAAAGCTATCCTTGCAATCATTTCTCTTGTATACAAATATAAGAGAAAAACTGAAAAGCCAGAAAACTTGTCTCAGCATTAAATCCAAGCATTTTCCTTGGCTACCTTGGCCTAAAATAAAATGCCAGCAAGAGGCGACCAAATCACAAACAAACATTAATTTGCATAATTTACTGTACGGTCTGAGGGCGGTCACCCAAACAAAAATGTGCCAGCATTTTCGCTGCCAGTATTTTTAAACCATTTCTTTGCATTCTTTTTCCTCCTCTCCATTGTGCGGGTTTGGGGTTCTTAATGCATAATTTAACAGCAGCCTAAAAAGCCAGGGCTGTGCGGCCAGAGGGGGCGGTTAACCGTGCGAGGGGAGCTCAAAGAAGTTGGGAACAATCAACAACTGCGTGTTGTTATTCAAAGCACACGCACACGAGCGCAAAGGCAGGCACAGACTCAGACGAACAACCACCAGGCGCACACGGCGGATACGCAACGTGTATCATGGGAACAAGGCGGGGGCAAGACTAACGAGGCCTAGGCCTCGAAATAAAAAAAAATCCGAAAAAATAAGAAGAGTGCTGGTGGAGCTCGGTATGGGGGGAGTAAGTATAACGTAAAGGTAATGAAGAGCAAAAGCAACAGAGCGGTGCCGTAAAGAAGCAATTTTCCGCACACACAGATTTTTTTCTTTTCAACTCAAATTTCGTGGGAATTTTGTGAGTTTCGGCTGCTTTGACAGTTTTTCGCACAATCTTAAAGGGCTTGAATTCACAGAGTCATGTAATATAGCACACGCGCCAATTGGAAATCCTTTAGCCACTTGAATTCCACTTTAGTTCTGTTATAGCATTTATTTATTTTTTTGTTATATTTATATTCTTGTAATATTTTGCAAGAGTCTGCTTAGGTTTACAAGGGTGCCAAGAAATATATAAATGGTGTTACAGTACGTTTGAGTACGAGCCAACAACTCGAACCACTATTTACAACTCCGCTTGAGTGTAAGTTTCAAACTCGACTGAAGCGTTGAGCGCTTTGCGTTCGACTTTTAAGTCCTATTCCTTGCGCTCAATCCGAGCGTCGTCGTCCGTCGCCCACGCACGAGTCCTGGCCGAGTGAGTTTTCCGAGTGGCGAGTGGAAAGACTGTCTCTCTCGCTTCCCCTGTGCGGTTGAGTTTTCCCCGCGGCATTCGCTCTTTGCCGAGCTCCTCTCAATGCCACTCGCAGGGCTCGAGCACCTGCTCTGGGCCATATTTCGTTGGTTACGTTGATGGGTTTTGGCTGGCTCCCCAGGAGCGGTCCTGGCCGCTTCGAGGTATGGGCTTTATAAACCTCCGAAACTGATACTTGATTATGAATTTATTGACTATGATTGTGTTTCAATTAGCTGAAATTTTGACCACTTAGGGAGCACTTAAATGTTGCCATTAATGAGTTAATTGGGGTGACATGGACACAACAAGTTTGGCATAAGGAGAAAAAGTAAAATATTTTGGTTTATAGAGAAATAAATAATATTATTCAAATGTCTTGACATTTAAAAAATCATGAAACTTTGTTTAAAAATAAAAATACATTATAAAAAGTTTAGTTTTAAGTTATAACTCATTAGATTTAATTTTAAATATGTTTTTGAACTAAGGGAATTCGGTAAGTCTTCAGAAAATATGTCAGAATATTTTTTAAAGTAGTTAGATCCGAGGACACATTTATCTTGTCTCGCCACAGCTCGTTAATCCTTTCGCCACTTAAGGCAACCCACGCAAAAGCTAGTCTCATCGTAATTTAACCAATAAATGAAGCAACAAATATTAATTAGCGCGAACGGACCAAACAGCATCCGCATGGCCGTGGTTTAGCAATGAAACATGGCCCAAGACGAGAGAGAAATTGCAGAGCAACACAGTGGTACAAGTGTAAATAAAGCTGGGGTGTTTGCGTGTGAGAGAGATCCAGCGAAAGAGAGAGAGAGAGAGAGAGTGCCACAAAAGCCGGCCCGCCCCATTTCAACCTCCCACGCAATGTCCTGTCCGCCTGCCCCGCCCGACGTCCGTCTCCACTCAGAACCCCACGAATCCCACAGTCCGTGCGAATGTATCCAATAGTTTGTGGTGCCAACCGGGCATCGTTCCTGGGCGCCCACGCAGGATAGCAGGTGACGCTGATTCGACGACGTCCGCCAAGTGTTGGCGTTGCACTCAAGTGGGCAAAAGCGGCGGCCAAAAGCTTTCCGAGGGCGGGAAATAATCAGATACGGGGTTTATGGTAAGTTATTCAGTTTATCGCAATTCGGGTTTAGACGCTTTAAATGGTCAAGTTTATTTTAAATATATGTTTAGGAATAATAAAGTCCGCTTTGGCGTTTTATTCGTGAAAGTTTTGTGTACAAATAGAAGGCAAGAACAATCTATTATTCGATCGAGTTTCGTATTCTTATATCAACTATGAGTTTAATAAGCCCCATCAATTAATTTACCAACAGATAAATCGTTACCTATTTGTATATTTAGAAATATTAAATTTGCTATATTAACCATATTATTTAAGAAATATATTGCACTATTTGTTGCTTACTTTGCATGCTTACGCTTCACCCCTATATAGACAACATTTTACTGCAGGTCAAACGTCAATCTTAAGAGCCGGCGTAGGTGTCCCCTCACTCAGGTCCTTAATCAAGCAATCAGGACAAGACAAACAAAGCGAAGAAAGGGCACAGGCTAAAGGCAAGTGCAATTTCCTAATCAACAAGAATGCCGCATTCAAGGAATTTGTTTGCGCAACAACACAGCCAAGACATATCACTTAGTGTCCAAGCGTCACTCCATTTGTCACTGTTTGCCCACGGATGGGGGACCCCAGAGGAGCTACTTCCAGGACATTTTCAAATGGGCTCTCATCACCCGACGCATTGTTTATTGAATAATTCATTCAAGTGGATGCCTGACGATTCATATGTGGCGTCGCAGAAAGGACATCACACGCAGCTTGGCCAAGTTCATCTGCACGCTGTCCGACACCCGAATGCTGGCCAAATCCTCCACATGCGAGTAGCCTGTGCCACGTGGCATCAAAACTGAGTGGGGTCTCTCAATCATTTGACAGGGACAAGGACTTACCCGCCAGGACAATGGCCTGGTCCCCCGTTTGCTGGCCCAGAGCACGCCACGGATCCAGCTGGCCATGCGTGAAGATTACCTGAGCATAACGCTCGCTCTGATTGAAGCCGAACCCGCCGAATTGGCTATTCGTTTGCCTGATGCCCTGGGCCAACTTCTGGGCACTTTGCTCCACTCCGAACGCATCCCGGCAAAGGGACTCGAAGTAGGACAGGGGCACCTGGCTGGCAAAGGCGGTGGACAAGGAGGATGACGATTTCGTGGTGGTGTACCAGCCAAATTCATTGCAAGTCTGATAAAACCAGGCACGAGCTGCAAAACAAATATATTATTTGTACAAAAATGCAACTTTTAGTTGCTGGCATACTTCCAGAACTTTGATCTGCTCCTTCACTGAAAAGTTGCAGCATGGAAGAGTAACCAAAGTCTTGGCATTGAGTCGTGCGCCTGCCCTCAGAATTCAGGAGTTTCAAAAAAGCCACGAAAGCCACTTCATCATTGGTGTCCAGGGACATGAGGGTGTCACAAAAACGGGGAATATAAGCACTGCAAAAAATATTTAGCAAAAACAAGAATACATTTTACACAAATAGAAAATCAACCTCACCTATAGCTTTGGACCAACAAGGCAAAGTAGTTGCCCAGGCCATTGAAGAAAGCTGCTTGATCCAGGGGATCCCTGGCATTATAATCCTCACAAGCATTCAATTTTCCCAGCAGATCGTAGATTTCATCTTCATCAAATAATTTTACCAAGTGCTTTAATCCTCTCTCGATCCGCAAGGTGCAATTCTGTCCATAGCTCAGTTGGATAGAGCTACTGACCATCTCCATGTATTCTGAATGGTAAATGATTATTATCAATAATAAAAAAATCCAAACTCACCATAAAAGTCTACCTTGGCCAGTAAGGGAGCACTGGAAGCCCAACTGGCAGCTATTAGGTCCGGATACAGTTGAGTCATCCAAGCTGCCAGGCTGCCCGAATAGGAGCCTCCCACCAAAATAACTTTGGAATTTTTCATTTCAGGATTCTGTGACTTTTGATGGCGTATAAAGTAGGCCAAGTCAGCTAATGATTGATGAAGATTCAGTTGCTTCAGATACGGCATTTGAAAACTCTTGTCCCTGTAGTATTGAAAATTTTAAAGCATGTCCCGATTTACTAAGCCAAGGCTTACTCACCCGTGGGGCAAACTTAATCCGTAGTAGCGGTGTTCAGTGTAGAAAAGCATTCCTGAATTTTCCACAGCCATGTCGTGGGTCAAACCCGTTCCCATTAGTCCTGGACTGATGGTCCACTCACCGCCAAGGAATATATATATGGGTCCTTGGGGAACATGATACTTGGCATTACGTAAATATCGCTGCAAAAGTTACGTTTACATTTTGAAAAGCTCACTTTATGCATTTGTCATACCATTTTCCAAGTCTTATTGTTATTCTGATCAAGATGATCGACTTTTTGGTCTAGCCAGAGTTCCTCTACCGAGGCTAGTTCCTGTTTTGTATACAATCCAGAGATGGGTTCTTTATTAAGTAGTTCCAAGCTCCTTTTATAGGGATTAGTGGCCATTAGATTTGGCAGCCAAAACAAAATTTGCACTGTAAAGTAAAGCCGCTTCATATTGAGTTGCCAAGTGGAATGAATAAATACAAAGTACAGCTCGCAGTTTTTATTAGATAATACCAACCCCTATTGTATGAGCTAGAGAATAATGAATAATTAAGTAGGCGATATTTTAAATAATATTTTATAAAACCAGATCAAGGTGAAATTATTCTAAATACTAAAAGAACAAAAGAGGCTCCGAAAAGGGGCTTATATGTGAAATATTTGTTTACTCTCGCATAGATTGAGTTTTTTATTCACAATTTTGATTCCGATTTTATTATTATATCCTTGTCTGCCTCAATCTATTTCAAAAAGCACTAACATTTTTACTGCTTTCACCTATTTAAAGGTGTCTCAGGTGACTTAGCCAAGTTTAGCCGGCTTAAAGCCGCTCGGAGCCAACTCCTCATATGCGCAATGACGCTGCAGTCACAAACACAAAACACACTCTCAAGTAAAACCCACACGCGTGTACCTAGGTCAGACAACGCGAAAAAACATAAAAAGATTTTACAGCGTTGACACAGAAAAAGCAGAACATAAAAATATGCGCAACGATGCGAGTAGGCAACAGGAGAATGCACAGAATGTGTAATTGGCATATTCCTCACATGCTCCTGGTCCTTAAAAATGCCACACACCGGCGGAGCATCTCAGCAGGATTCTGCTCGTCGTGTCCCGAGCATTCATAGAGAATGGAATGCGAAAGCGAAAGTCAAGCTGGGAAACTAAAGTAAAGATATGCTTAAAAAAAGGGTAAATTCCGATGGGAACTATTTTAAATTCTTTGGGAGGGTATGACAAATCTTCGGAAATATATAAAAAACATTCGAGTTGAAGTGATAAAAAACACAAAGATAATAGCAAACAACCCGAAAATTTGTTTTATGAGCTAATTATATAATCATCACTTATAAAACTGTAAATAAATAATTTGTTGTTAATATATATACAGAAATAGATTTTGAAATCATTCTACATATATGCTTATTTAATTATTTAAGAACTAATAACAAATGCAAATAAGGAACGTATATTTTCTCTTAGCTAAGCTTCCCACATCCCTTCTATTTATATTTTGTCAAATTAATTAAATTCTTGTTGGCAGTCGACAAACGAAGCACTCGAGGAGAACAATGCCTCTCTTTTCCCTGTTCGCTGGGGGGCGTTCAACAACAAATGGCGCTATGAAAAGTTATTATTATGATTATTATTACTCGTTCTCGACGTTCACTTGGTCCTTGTTATTTCCTCCTTTTTTTGTGCCGCGAAAAACCTGCAAATTGCTTTAAGCGTGCAATTGAAGTTGAGCCTCTTATTTGCCACTGGGTCTGATACTGCGGAGTTCGACGTAATGACAGAGAAAAGGATTATCCGCTGTTAAAGCAATCCAGCCACCCAACACGGCGGTTACATTTTTTATAAATATTTAAAACAGAAAAACTGGTTGGTGTTTTTCTCTTGGTGTCAGAAGAAGAATTTAATATTGCCAAAGACGGTCTCATGCTCTTTGAACTAAGGTTGTAAACCAAATTAAAGGCAACTAGGAGGAATTATATATTAATACATTTTTTTGGATAGCTTACTTATTTGTATAAAAAACAGACTAAATTATAATTAAATGTTTATTAGATAATGTGAAAAAATACCGTTTTTTCTGTATTATTTTTATCTGAGTGTTTTGAGATCGTCACCAACAGCCAAGTCGATCTGCCATTGACTTCTTAAAAACAACTCTGCCCTTAGTTTTCTATAATTATAAAGGTTATTAAGTTACATAAAAATGAAATGCTTGGTTTTCTTATTTCCTTAAATTATCTTGCTTTACTAAGCATATTAATTGTAAATAAAATCTTGACACCTTATTAGAAAGATCTTCAGATCATTAAACAGATAATTTAACCAAAAAGCGAACAATTCAAAGCTTCTGCCCCTACTTACTCCCATCCTGGTCTTTTTATCAGCATTTCCGTTAATATCAAATTTGAAAAGCTTTCGTCTGCGAGCATGCGCCTGAAAAATAGACTCAAACCGAGTAAAAACTCATGGCTGCCCCTCAAAGGGAGGAGCTTTTGCGTCACTCTCTGGCTCCAAAGTAACGTCCTTTATGAATGGCCTCCTGTTGCTCGAGACATAACAGGTGGCAAGGCTCCGAGAGATAGCTTTAATGGAGCTGTTGACTGCTCAACGAGAAGAGCGAAAGGAGCGACAAGTTCACCCCCAAGGCATGTCGATGGGGGGGCGGCTGTGCCTTGGGTGCTGGCTTTCGGGCACCTTGACACTGTGACACACTAAAAAATGTCGAGGCGAATTTAAATTACTGCAACAAACACTCGAGCGTTGTGTCTGGCTCAGGGCTGTTGCCTTGAATATTGTTTATGGCTCTGCTGTGGATTAGCTTGGCTTTTGTGTGTGTAAGAAATCAGAGGCTTAGTCTACCTTGATTTGCATACTCCAATACTATTAATATAAATATTTAATTGCTGCATAAGTTTATTTATCATTTAAAATCGGTTTCCTGTGAGCAAGCCTTATTAATACTTATGCCTTTCTGATTAACGAAACAATGACAAAATGTATTTAATCTTTAAGGTTTTGTGTTTACTTACAATAGTTTTAGATATTACTACATTTAATATCATGATATATATCTATAATAATTTTAAACAAGACAACATCGTTAAGAAAAAGTCCTGAATTTAAAAATGTTGCGTTCCTTAATTAGAAGTAGATTTATTATTTTTAATTTAATGTGTAACATTTACATTGAAAATAATCAGTTTACACTTAGCTTACCATTTTAAAGTCTACAAGTGTACATTTCACCTTTTAAAGTTAACTTCACAGCAGGTTCGAATCGATAATTAAGCTGGAATGTTAACCATCTCCCGTGGGAACTGCAGTTATCCTTCGACAAACTTTGTCCGCTTTTCAAATTTAGAATTATAATTTAATAAGTGGTGCTGGCTCTGCAGGGGGTGAATCAGCTCCGCTGGGCTGCTCTTCGGCAGCTGCCTAATTAGCCGTGGGGTAATGTTTTTCCAGTTCGCCAACGCACTCTAATTGACCCTCTCAAATGATTGTACAAGTGGATTGGCTATTCATGGTTTCCAGGAACTGTTGTTCTGAGTCAAATTAAAACGACATCTTCAGTTTTTAACAATTTGTAAAGATAAAGTTTACAAGGTTGAGTCTTGTAATATTTCTTTATGAATGTGAATATAGTTTCTAATAAAATAATTTCAGACAGTTTGGTTGCTTCTCAGATTTTAAGGTTTCAGTAAAAATATTTATATATATACATTATATAATTTAAAATAATATAAATATGTACTAAAATGTATGCAGTTATGTTAGGTGTAGATTTTTTTGAGCGTACTATATATACATATACGTAAATGTATTTATATATAATGTAAATAAATGGTTAGAGTAAAGTAAAAAATTATTTATGTTTATTGAAATAAATAATAATCAATAGCAACACAAAACTGAAATAAATATAAAACAAGAAAGGAAGCTAACTTCGGCGTGCCGAAGTTTAAATACCCTTGCAGTAATTAGAAGAAGAAGAAGATGAAGAAGAAGAAAAATGTTCTGACTTTTTCGCTTTCTCGGGTACTGTCATTAAATAAATGTTGCCAATGCAGAATGTTGCTGGCGAAAAATGTTGCAAGCAACAAAGGCAAACAGATATATATATTCCTATGGCAGCTATATGATATAGTGGTCCGATTTTGATAAAATTAAAACCGAAATTCTGGAATAATACAAAATGGCCATGTCTCAAATTTTATGAAAATATGCGGAAAATTGGCTTAGTTAGATTTTTTTCTCAAAATTTTCCGATCGGTCCTATAGCAGCTATATGATATAGTTGTCCGATTTTGATAAAATTAAAACCGAAATTCTAAAATAATACCAAATGGTCAGATCTAAAATTTTATGCAAATATTTTAAAAATTGACTAAGTTATAATTTTTTTCATTAAAATTTACCGATCGTTTCTATGGCAGCTATATGATATAGTCGTCCGATCCGGCCGGTTCCGACTTATATAGTAGTGAGAGCATA